>JBBGZY010000427.1:5410000-6010000 GCA_037952925.1 Lithobates clamitans
ATAATAATAAAAATGCCATAAATCTATCCCGTATTTTGTAGATGCTATAACTTTTGTACAAACCAATCAATATACACTTATTGCGATTTATTTATTTTTTTCCTACCAAAAATATGTAGAAGAATACATATTGGCCTAAACTGTGGAAGAAATTAGGTTTTTTATATAATTTTTGGGGATATTTATTATAGCAAAAAGTAAAAAATATTGCTTTTTTTTTCAAAATTGTCGCTCTTTTTTTCTTTATAGCGCAAAAAATAAAAACCGCAGAGGTGATCAAATACCACCACAAGAAAGCTCTATTTGTGGGGAAAAAAGGACGTCAATTTTGTTTTGGTACAATTTCACACGACCGCACAATTGTCAGCTAAAGCGACACAGTGCAGAATCGCAAAAAATGCTCTGGTCAGGAAGGGGGTAAATCCTTCCAGAGCTGAAGTGGTTAAGGTGGCAATTAAACTCACTTGGTGCCTCATCTGCATTAAATTAGCCTCAGAAACTGAGTAATTCATATGTGTTCGGGTTTAAAGGGATGAGGTGGCAATCCTAGGCAGCACCTCTACTGTAAACGCAATCGAGCGGCTTTATACCCTGCCAAGGGGTAAACTAAAACATTTTTTTTTACCTTTGGATAGAGTAGGAAGTGATTAAAACCCTGGCAAGTTGTTTTTTTTTTTTTTTTGCTTTTATGATGTTTGTGTCTTAGGGAGGGTTACCAACACTTTCTCTCCTGTATACACAACAGGAAGTGAGAGGAGATATCTTCAAAGTAAGAAAAAGCCCCTCATTGGAAGATTCCCCCTTTATTTCTGTTCCAGTGACAACAGTAGTGACCAAGACAAATACTGAGAATGTATCTTGCCAGCAGAGACATAGACAACAATAAAAATTAGCAGGGGTTCGAACCCTTCTCTACTCTAAATCTAAAATATAAGAATAGCATTAGGTATAATATAATTAGTCACCGATAAATATAAAATTAAAAAACTATTATTCTTGCTGATGTGGACAGGCTGGTACACAAGCATGCATCATATTCTAGCCATGAGCCTAACATTATTGCCTGTAGGGGAGCATTCAAGCTTAGAAAACAAGGCTGTGCACTTCCAGTTAAATGATATGTGACGTAAAAAGTCCCCGACATTGTGCTAATATAATGCAATGTAATCCTTCTGCTATTACAATCTGATTTGTAAATATAATAAATATATCTTCTTATCATTTTAGAAGTAACAGTACAATAGATATGTGTGATTAATATGTTTATGCATGTGTAGATAATCCTATATTTAAGTAAAAAAAAAAAAAAAGAAGAAATCTCTAATTTGAATGTGAATAATTACCAATCTGAAAGTGAATACAGATTTGTATTCTAGCTGCAGAATCCTGCATGCCCTGACTTGTACAAATACAACAATGCACCCTGGTCAGCACAAAGGAGCAGTACACATTCACAGCTCACAAATGAATTAGACACACATACTTATCCGCTATGTAAATGCATATATATTTACACACTCATCCTTCCCTCTTCACACAGCCACACTGAAGCACTGACGACTGTCCCTTTAAATCCAGCATGCCTGCAGCCAATGGTTTTATAGAGAAGTGACATCACCCACCAGCAGTGACGCAGACCCTATTATTAAAAGGCCAATAAACCTGCTCATTTATGGTCACATGACATTTGGGAGAAGTGCAGGGGGGGGGGAGGAATAGGTTTGGGTTTTGTCATTGTACTGATCCTGCAGCTACAGATAAAGCAAGACTGCCGTTATTGGGGAAGAAAAAAAACACAAGGAAAATCCTACTAATCCCATACAAGGATTGCATCTATCTTCTACCTGGGAAAAGAGGCGCTGCGGATCTTTGAAATCAGAGAAAGACATTTTCTATGGATCAAGGACGGGATGACAGAAAGGAGGGTCACAGGGGCCTAAGCAAAATCCTTAATCAGAGGGAATCCTAAAACCAGGATCCTATTCACTACGGACAGTCCCTGCTGAGCCGGCTTTTTGTTTTATTACCATCCTGCAGAATTTCTTAGAATTACAGGTCCCATCAGAGGGTCTACGCTTTCCCTTTAATGCAATGCCACAATTGTTTCAAGCCGCTGCCACCTGATCCTATGGGGAAGCCGAAAAGGGAAAAGGTGATTGTATCACTAAAGGAGTCAGTGTTGCCAAATTCTATATAACAGCGCTTAAAACATTTATAGCTTTTTTTGCAAGGGAGTTTTGGACCATTGCCTCTGGACGAGAAAAGGCACACAAAGGGTTAATCCAGAGCCTTGCCAGGCCTCCCATCCTATTAAAAATTAGGCATGCACTTCTTCAGCACGCTATACCGGCTGTCAATTTTAATTTCCTGAATACATTATTCTGCTGGATTGTACAGACCTCATATGTTCCACCTACTGCAAGCGCATGTTCTAGAGAGAATTCAGCTTCTGGGAATATTGAATGCTGTGTAAAGCTTGTGCATGTATTATTCACGCCATAGTCTACAGAGGTGAATTTTTTTTTTTCCGGGAACGCTGTATTTCATTGAATAACCCATCCATCCTAAACCGAAGCCATCGTTTTTAAAAGCTGCATGTTGGTGCTTTGTGATTCGATCTCCTGCTTGTTTCATTCTAGAAGCTTAAGGAAGACTAACTTCTAAGAATCCTGCTGAGAGGTGTAAATTCCCCGCCTCTGTTTTGAAGGAGTTCAAAGTTATCCAGATATGTGTGCAGCTTTGTGAATTTCTGCTATCTGGCTGCTTGATTTAGAAGGATCGTGGCCTAATTCTGCAGGGATTAGTTTAGAGATTGGATACCGACAGCATCCTGGGAAAGAGAATTCTTGCAGAAGGAGCTAGAACGCAAAGTTGGAGCTGTAAGTTCTACCTGTGGTGTTGGGAGTGGCCCATAGTATTTGTAAAATCAGTCCTATGCATCATTATGCATGTGTGCAAAGGTAATGCCACTACCGAATGACATACAATATATGTACTACTCTGCCCAAAGACTTAAAGTGATTGTAAATGATCACCTTGTAAAACACCCCATTCCATTTAAAATAGAAATGAAAGGCAAAACATTTCTGAATAAATATAGAAAAAACATAAGTAATAAGTGATAACATTCCCTCTGTTCTCAGCTCCATTAGAGCTGGGGGAGGAGGAGCTGCAGAACACTGAACTTTCCAGTGATAGGCTATGCAGGGTGGGCATGTCAAGACAAATCCAATCATTGGAGGAGAGCAGGCTGAGCTCCCATCAAAGCTAGAGAACTGACCACAGTGCTCTCATGCTTTGTGGTCAGTTTTTAAATGGGAAAGCAGAGGGACTGGCAGATACACCAGAATTTCACACAAAGGAAGCAATGCAAAGACAACAGGATAGTGTTTTTTTTTTTTTTTTATAAGGTTTATATGGTTCAGCAGGCACATATCAGGAATATGAAATGTTGGGTTTACAAATGCTTTAAAACAGACCTGACTTTAATGAAGTATTAATCTTTTTTGTTGTAGTTTATTAAAGCAATCCATACATGTTAAGATTTTTCCCATTCAGTCCCACATTCAGTTGGGTCACTCGATTCCCATATCCACGCTAAACAGCCTGGATGGACGAATCTGCAATGCTGGCTATTCTGACAGCAGGCACCCATGACTGTCAGAAAACCCAAACAGTACCTGCATCTGAATGGATGCAGCAGCTGTTCTGCAGAGATTTCACCCAACTTGTTTGACAAATGTTGATTGTTGAGTCAGGTGGGGCTACCCACAGGATGAATTTCAGTGGATTCCGCAGGAATCCATGTATGGCCAACTTAAGAGCTGGGACATTCTTTTGCTTTGTGGGCCTGCTGATTAAGAAAGTTCAATGTCAACCAAATCTATTTTTGTTTAGTTTTGGGTTCAACGGGTAAGGGTTGTAACCTGTGTCAGGGTTTAATGCTATCAGTTAAGGAGATTTCCCTTCACTTCCTTTTGCATCTGATAAAAGTCAACTAAATAGGAAGTGAGAGAAGATCTGCCTGGTTTCGACACAGACAAAAAATAAATAACAGTGCTCGGTGGTAGGTAGGAGGCATTGTAGGAGGTGCTGAATCCAAATGTAGATGAATCTCACAGTCAATAAATAACATATTAAAGTGTACAAGGGCTCTGGTTGGCAACTCTCAGACTCGAACAGACCTCTAGAGGGTGAATCTCAGGAGATACAAGGAAAAACAGGAGTGTCAGACTAAATATTAAGAGGCCATGAAGATTTTATTTCATCATAATATGTCTAAAACAACACATTTCGAACATCTCAGTGGACTCCCTTGCTATTATCTGCTGAAGTCTGATAATGATATGGAAATATAAATGTTTGTCATTTTTAACCTATTCAAGCTTGATACCATCCAAATTTTTTCCAACAATTTTAAGCTCTAATGAAGGGGCCTTTTTGAATCTCTGAAACACCCTGTCTTGTCCTTTTGACATTTCATAATAAAATAAACATTACATGGTCTCTTAACGTTTGGTCTGGTACTCCTGTTTTTCCTAAACCTCCAGTAATAAAAGCTCGGCAGAGAAACAAAACTTGCCCACTCTATTAAGAAAACAGTTTTGGGTTATTTCTTTACCTTTCTGCCTGGCACCCCCCATCTAAGATGGAGACATAGGCAGTAATATGAGATTTACTAGCTTCTAACTGTGGGAATGCAGGCCGCACCTTTTTTCCCTCCCGCCCGAATACATCATATCTATATAATAAATAACGAGACACACACTATTTTTGTCAAAAAAGGTTGGCTGCGGCACATTTATTGGTATAAATAATTTATTTATAATTAATAATATAATACATTTATTTAATTCATAAATAACTTAAAAACAACCTATCTCTCCATAATAAATCGCTCAGTCATTAAGGATTCGAGCTAAATGACTTAGAGTTTTAAATGAAAAGGCAGCAAAAATGGACTTTGTAGGCACCAATTATAAAAAATATATAAGTTTTTATTAAACACATAGTACAAAAACAGACATTAAAATATTGCAAATAAAATGCAAACAGCTAGCTAGATCTCTCTAATACGAATCATATACAATAAATGCATAACATTTGCAGGGATTAAATCCTACAGTCATTTTGTGATATGCATGAAAAGCTCTACATGTTTCGCAATTGAATGCTTTTTCGGGAGCTTATTAAATATTCTACAAGGGAGAGAAAAATTACAAGCAATCAATAATAATAGAGGTAAAAATATGGGTAAAGGGTCTCAGATTTTTTGCAGGGAGTACCAAGAGGCAGTCAAAATGAGGACTTCCAAATATGGCGTGCATATGATGACACAGGATATACATGGGGGCGTGCCTGAAAGAAATCATCTTGAGATTTTTTTTTTTTTTATATCTCAAGATGTTTTCTATCAGGCACCCCCCCATGTATATCCTGTGTCACCATATGCACGCCATGTTTGTGAGTCCTCATGTTTAATAAAAACATATATATTTTTTATAATTGGTGCCTACAAAGTCCATTTTTGCTGCCTTTCCATTTAAAATAGTTGTTTAGGATGTGGCACTGGTCTATCATAAAACTCCCACAGTTCCATCCTGTGTTGAAGTTTGGTTAACTTTTTGATATATAAATGACATAACCACAAGTCCCCCCTTTTTTTGAAAGGGTGACAACACCACATAAAGTGCCTTGCGGCAAAGGGTGGCGGGGTGGGGAGCTCGCTGTACCAGCGCTGGCTCACTGACACAAACACCTCAGCTGATCCCTTTTATATAATAAGCCCCAAACCTTCCAGAAGGTTCTTCTAGGTCACATGGTACACTCTCTTCTCACCCAAACTCATATCTGAAAACCTAAAGGGCCAGCATCCCTAAATTCTAATCACCTGAGGTGATTCAAAAACCTATTTAAATTTAGTTAAAATCTAGGAGGGAGGGGCAGTCGCATGCCCATGACATCAGGCTCATTTTCTTTAGCCCTCTTTTAACATTCCTCACTCTATCCCTAGCTAAAAAAGAAAACAAATCTGGGTGGAGTTGGGCTTAAAATTGATGTTGGCATTGGCGTGGGTGGTAAGGGTAAAAATGCACCTGAGGAACTTCACACTTTTTGATTTAAATAGCAGACCTGCCTAAGTAGGTATCACTTTATGATCCAATTCCCTGATTATCCTCCACACAAGGCAAAAATAGGGAAAATATGTGTTTTTTCTAAAAAGGACAAAGCAACAGGTTTGCTTTAGTGGCCCCTACCCAGCTGTATATACTGACTCCATTCAGCCACCAGGAGAGGGGAAAATGGCCATGTGTAAACTATGAGTTACTCTAGCTGGAACAAAGCATTCTTAAAAAGAAGTTGCCTGCAAAATACCTACCTCTACAACAGGCAGCAGATCCCTACTTTGGTTGCTTCAACAGCTATGGCCTTCAGCAGACACTTCAGTATCTTACACTTTCAGGTGTGTCGAAAGCCTGTGTTGTACTGTGCATGCTCTGGTTTTATCAACTGGCCCATACGTCACTACAGGACATAGTGTTGAGGTAAGGGCCTACAGAGCGCAGCAGGGGACTATGCCTCCAACACATCTGGAAATATGATTCACATGAAGACTTGGCAGGAGGCTGTTGCTCTTGAAAAGTAAAGACATGACAGGTGCTAGAGAGGGATTAAACTCTTTTTTTGCAGAGCTTTTATGAGAATTTTTTCAAAGGATAAAGTTGCTTTACGCAGGGTTAAGGTCTCCCTCTCCTCTCCCATGTGATAGCACTGAACCACCCAGCAACTCTCATAATAGCATAGGGAGTGGGTCACATTTTTCTTCATACTTAAAAATCCTGTTTTTTTTTCTTTACTCTGGCAGCAGGGGAGCAAACAAAATATATGTACTGCGGGGACAGTGGTGGGGGAATGTTTGGCAATAAAGAGAACTTGTATTATAGGTGTGCTTTGGGTTTTGGTGGATATATTCTCTAAAGTAGCTCAACCCATTGCATAACTACTACAGGGCATAGAGGACAGCTGCTCCAGAGCCCATAAGGCTTAACATTGTTCAGCTAGATACACACGCACACTTAGCCCAGAAGCTGTCATAAATTATTTCAAAGCATGGAGGGGGGGGGGGGGTACTGATGCCCCATGCAGTGCTGTGTGTTCTTTATGTATGCAGGATTCCAATTACACTGCAAGCACAGCTTCAAAACCTCACTCCTAGGCTTGGATATTAGAAGGTAAGCATTTGGGATACCAATGCAAGTTAAAACCATAAAAACTGGCCTTGCACTTTTGCAGCTATTGGCAACTGCAACATTCTGTGCATAGAGGGTCATTTTTCCTTTACAGGAGAAATAATGAAAACAATCAGGGTATGCCAATGCAGCTTAAAGTGATTGTACACCCTGTACAACCACTTTTATCTACAGGTAAGCCTATATTAAGGCTTACCTGTAGGTGCTGAAAATATCTTGTAAACCTACACTTATTGTGAGGTCTTTAACCTTTTTTGCCTGCCAATGCTAATAATTTATTAGCTGATATTTAGTGGGAATCGCTATATAGGCTGTTAAAATAAGAGTGTACTCTTATGGTCATATCAGCTCATGTTCCTTTCAAACAAACCTGAGCAACCTGAGATCAGAATTGCCAATAACTTCCACAAAGAGAAACTGGCTCTTACCATCACTGGTGGTGGAACACTGATATACTGTGAACTCAAACCCATCTCATTATTCATTTGGTCCCTCCGAGAGGGATAATTCTGTACGAAGACCACATGTGTAAACTGCAAAATAATGGACATGTGTGTCCCTTTGTAACAGCATTAAAGTTAATGTTAAAAAAAATGCAGTAAAATAAAAAATCAGATGAGCACACATGACACACACATGAACTTAATAAATACATACTAGAGAGTCATAGGCCTACATAGTGTCCCCAATAATCTACACTTACTTTATTTTCCCTTACTTGATATAAATTTAGGGGTTAACCTGCAATGCAAAAAAAATTAAGGGTAAGCAGCGAGGATAGGAAAATGGAAGAGGCAATTGCTGAATTGAACGTGCAGGTTTAACAAAAAAGTTTAGACAAACCTGTAAAAGTAGGCAATGTAATTGTTTATGCAGGCAAGCTTTGCTTTTTTAGGAGCTAACACTGCCCAACGAAGGGGTGCTCAATCTTTGGTCCTCTGGCCACATGTGTCCTCTCTGATGTGGCCCTCAATCTCAAACCAGAGAAGTGCATGCCCAGGGTTGGCAACCCGTTGATCGTGATCTAGGCTTGCCAACCCACCATCCCAGAGCATCAGAGTGAATCAAACTAGCACAGGGAGCAGAAGAAGCAGGCGGCCACAGAGAGAACAGGAGCCGCATAAACTGAGGCTTTTTCTGTAGCACCAGCTTCTGTTCCAGGCGGAGTGATAACAAGTGCACTTCTCATGGGAATTTTCAAGCAGACTGGAGAGCAATGCCAGCAGAAGATGGAAGAGGATAAAAACATACACTGCCCTTTTGCAATGGGCATAGTAGCACCTTCACACTGATCTGTGGGTGCAGTACAGTGTACATGTGAGTTAGCCGCACTGAGCCATAGACTTCTATTATATCCTGGGGGTTTATTGCACTTTCAGAAAGTGCACATCTGCAAGATATAATAGAAGTCTTATTGCAAAGCGCAGCTAACCCGCAGGAAAGCTGCAGGTGCACTGCGCTGTACCCACCTGCGAGTAAACTGCATCACATCAGTGTGAAAGCAGTCTTATAGGGGGCTCAGGACAGTAAGGGCTTATTTACATTTGCGGTTTAGGGGCAATAAAACCTTATACTCACAACATGTTTTTAACAACCCCCCCCCCCCCAATCACTGATGTAGCTTCAGGAGTCCTAATGGCAACCCCACCCCATGCTCCAAGGGGGTCATCTGTCCTCCCTGTCTGTTTTACACTTGACAGGAGAGGCAGTAGGGGCAGCATATACAGGAACCGATCCTTTTAATTTTCCTCTTACTCTTCCTCTTCCTCTTAAAAAACGGCTTCTTCTCCTTTCCCTCCCGCTGGCATTTAGCAGCTGCAGGAGGAAAATGTTCATTATGCTATTCACAATAAAAAATTTGAAGTTCTGAACCATTTCATTTCTTTGTGGCCCGTGACCGGTTACCAAATCACGTAAGTGGCTTTCGCTTTTCAAAAGGTTTAGCACCCCTGGCCTAAAGATTCTACTGCATTTGAAACTTCTGCTTAGGCTCCTGGTCCTGCGCTGGGGTCTCATCTGTAAACCCCCATGTCTCTAATTTATCCTGTAGTGACGTAGGGACTGGCTGAAGGAACCATAGCACCAAATGGGGAACCAGGCAGTCCCACTCTCAAAAGTGTTGGATGCAGTAGTATCTTTAGGCAGTTGTAGTTAACAGTCACTTTGAAGGTGCAAGCTTTGGGGCTTTTATCCAAATTCTATTTTAACTGCTTAGCGCATTACTGACCTTGAACAAGCATGAAAGACACTACAATAGTTCAGACTTTTTAGACATCACTGACTGCATGCTAGTTCCAGGGTAGTAATTTAGTAGTCAGTGAGGTCAGAATTCCCATAGGCTCACTTTCAAATAGCAAAAGGTTTTAGTGTACACTGATATGCAATTTTTCATACCTTCATTTTCTGAAATTTTGCAAGTCCATGATTAATTATTTGCAGGGCTTTTTTCTCAGAGAATAGGTGCAGGAACTCCCCCCTTCTGAGTTACTCTTCGTTTCTGCTCCCTACCCACCTCTGAGCAACATCCCTTGGTTCCACCTCCTACCCACCTCCCAGTACCAACCCTTTTAGAGAATACAGAACCAAGTATCATCTTGTGCTACTAAGTGATTTGCATGGAATTTGTTAATGATAACAAGAAAAACAGTAAAATAGAGTGCAGTAAGCAACAATAGACCCCACCCCAAAAACAGTAGACCCCCCCAGCAAAAATGGACCCCCTGCAACAAAATGCCACGCCAGCAACAATAGACCCCCAGCAGCCGGCATCTATTGACCCTCCAAGAGCCAGCAACAAACATAAAAAAATGAATTTGTAGCAGTACAGACCAGTGTTAATTTCTTTGACAAACGCGTTTTCATCATAATTTTCGTCAGCAGCATTTTTACAGTGACAAAAACTAAACGAAAAGTACACCATATTTTCGTCCACTGAAGAAAACTATGACGTAAATCAATTACGTTTTCGTTAACGAACGAAAACAAATTGATAATGTGAGTCAGGGATGTTTACCCTCAGAACTTTCAGTTTCCACGGAGCTCCGCCTGCTTCTTCTGAATGGAGCCTACCGTTTGTAGATAGGAGGCTATCCAAATAAGGTTAAACTATATCAATGGCTGTTACCTGCAGCCTGAAGGGGGATGTTCTATTAGGATGGCGGGGGCTTGGCTGTGTAGTTAACCCTCTCACACACTGCCACACACTTACACTTCATACTGATATATAGAAGCCCCCTGAAGGAGACCTGCTCCTTGGCAATAGGCTTCACAGCTTGTCCACTATGGGAGAGTAGCACACTGTCTGATCTGCGCAAGATTAACCCTTTTGCTGTCAGAGCTGTTTTAAACCTATGCCTAAAAAAATCTATTTAGGCCTGAAGATTACATAAACACCCCCCCCTTCCCCCAAACATTATATATTTTCTTAAAGCAGACAATTTCATGTAAATATGCATTGCATGGTGGCATCATCACGCAAAGAGTTTTTTAAATTATTTTAACGTTAACACTTCTGTCAAAAAAACAATATTTTTGTAGCGACACTTGGTTTATCTTAAAGACCTTATATAATCATTAAATCTGTGTCTGTAGTGCATGTTCAAATCTTAATACAATAAATAATAACCTATTCGATTTTTCACTCCAGGAGTATATACCGGTAATAAATTTGGAAATTGTAGAGAAATGCTTAAATAATGCATTACAATGTAAGTAAACCCATTCGATTTTAGTCGACTAAAATGTACTGGAGATTTAGTTGACTAAATACGACTAAAACTAAAAGACTTACAGAAGACTAAAATGGAACTAAAACCAAAATGCCATTTTAGTCTTAAGACTAAAACTAAATCTAAATTTTCTGCCAAAATTAACACTGATACAGACATATTCAAATAACACAATATTAAAAAGATGGATACATGAACGTTTGTCCAAGAAATTGCAGTACTGCCAACTCTGGATGCAAAACAATATACAAATAAAATAATGATGTTGTACCCTACTGGAGTTGTGAACCGTGTGCCAGTGCTGTAAATGTCAGAAGAATCTTAACAAATGTGTATTCACAAATTATCAAAGAAAAATATATATAAAATAACATAATATAAAGAAAACAAAAAGAGGGTGGTCATACTGGAAGGTGAGACCGGTTTACACTGCTGCAAAATTTTATTCAGAATTACCAACTATTGCTAATGTAAATGTGCAAACAAGAAAATGACATTCAATAAGTGCCAGTAAATAGATAACATGGAATAGAAACAAAATAATAATCCTCTTAAATAGTGTAGCTAATTAACAAGTGCTGCAATTAAGAAAAACAGTCCCATAAAGTAATATACGGATGTAAAAGCAAAGTCCAGTGTTGATTAAATGGTAAGCACAGAAAAAACAGCTGTGCTCCAACACCGTGTTATTTAGCAGTTCACCTGAAGTAAAGACCTATATTTTTCATACAGGTCAAACAGCGCTTAATATATAAGGTATCCTCAGGTTTCCTCCACAATGTATTACTTTAGACAGAGACTCCTCCTCCCACGCAGGTGTAATATGCAAAAGTAAAAATCACCTTAGTGAAGTACTTTTTAAAACACCATTTATTTAAAAAGTAGTAACTCACATAAAAAAAGCCTTCAATCAGCATAACAAACTCCTCCACAGAAGCAAATAGCAGGACTTCCGGTCTCGACCAGGACCAGGAGTGACACTGCCCGGCTACATCCGACGTGTTGCGTCACCAATCACATGACTTCCTCAGGGTTCTCCAGTACAATAAAAACTGTGTAGGTACATCACATTCAGAACTAGTATAAATTATGACGTGATGGTAACAACTGTATTTTCCATAAAAAAGCACCAGGTTTCTAACTTATTTTTCTGTTTATGCCAGCCCCTTTTCCAGAAAATGGTATTGATAATATGGGAAGAAATCTATAGTATATTATGCTTTTAATCTTTCATATTTTTAAATTTTGTCCAGACTGAATACCAAATGGCCTACTGTCACAAACCTGGTCAATTCAAAACTCATCTGCAGCCAAAAAAGCTTTGCAAGATTATAATACACAGAGTACATAACTGTAATAACAGATCTCTCGATCTATCTCTGTATAGGATTAATTCTAGTTCACTGCTTTTATTTCCTGCGTTTTTCCAAAAATTCATGATTTTTTTCTCAACTTTCAAAATCCATTTCATTGTATTTGTATTTTGACAGCCTGTAGATCATTGGTTGATACATGCATGAGAAAGCAAGCTGAGAGTGCTGTCAGACAACTGGTGAAGCAAGGAGTTGCAAACTAGTTTGCAATGTCTTTGTTTTTTATCTTCTACCCTAAATTCTGTTATCCTAGGGCTACACTGGCAAATAAATCTCTTTGTTATACTGAGAGATTTAACTATTTGTTGGCTGTCACCTCATTTGCAGCACGCTGAAATCAATGAGATGCTAATAAGGTAACTGTCAATAAGCATTTAAATAATTCAGTAGCCGAGAGAATTAATCGTCAGTGTAGCTCTAGGCCCATTCACAGCTTTGCATTTTGGTATTGTGGGGTAAAATGTGCATCTTATAGCACGTATGCCCAGCGCATTTACCACAGTGCAGCTCACGTGGTTTTGCATGGTATCCCAATTAGGTTTGCCACCTCATCCCTTTAAACCCAAACACATATGAATTACACAGGTTCTGAGGCTAATTTAATTCAGATAAGGCACCAAGTGTGTATAATTACCACCTTAATCGGCCACAGAGCCTGTGTAATCAATATATGTTCGCTTTTAAAGGGATGAGGTGGCAACCCTAACCCCAATACATTATTACAGTAAAGGGCAATGCACCCACACTGCAGCACACCATGCATTTTGCAAAAAAAAAGCATGTTCATTTTTTGTATGCAGTATGGTGCACTGCCAGTCAAAATGAACAGCCCCTCTTTATGCAGCATGCCAAAAAGCTAATTATTGTAGACATCACCTGGGTCCAATCACCATCATCAATTTAGTAAGAGAACTCCTGCAGGAATATCTTTCCCTAAAAATCCAGCTTTACCACTCCTCATCAGCCATAACAAGCCAAGCTCCTTAGCACAGAGTGCTGATGTATCTGATGGCTGCATTTATGGTAACAAAACACTAATAATTTTTTAGGGTATCCTCTGCTTTGATAAGGGATCTTTATATGAAATTGTAGGACTTTTTATCTATAAATTAAAGGGGAAACAAATTGTATATGAGAACAACAAACTGAAGATGCTATTTTATTCATTTTATTATTCACAGCAAACTCACCCATCAATCCATGTCTCCATGCTTTATTTTGTTAAGAAACACTTTTTATCCCATCAGAATTTTTAGCTGTGGCCGTCTTGAGTAAGAGCAGATGTTTTGGGTAGTATTTACTTCCTGGAATTTATTTGCCCTTCGCTCAGGCATGAAGGCAGGAGGGTGTACTTAGCTGAGAAACCCTTCCTCCAGATGAAAGAAAAAAAGTGCCCACTATACAATTCCATACAGGAGGAATTAGAGGGCCCTGCTCGTTAGAGCTTACAATCCAAAAGGGAGGGTCAAGTGATACAAAAGGTAATAGCTGTGGGGGATGGGCTGATGGAGAAAATAAAAGTACAGTTGGCAGGTGGAGGAGGAGGATAGGCTTCTCTGAAGAGAAAAGTTTTCAGAGATTGCCTAAAAGTGGATAAAGTAGGAGATAGTTAGACAGATTGGGGTAGGGAATTCCAGAGGATGGGAGAGGCTCTGGAGACCAACTGGAGGTGAGCATGGGTGGAGGTGACGAGGGAGCTAGAGAGCAGGAGGTCTTGGGAGCAACAAAGAGAACAATTTGGTTGGTATTTTGAGACTAGGCTAGTGATGTAACTGGGGGCCAAGTTGTAGATGGCTTTGTAAGTTATTGTTAGTACCTTGAATTTAATTTGAGTTTGGAGTATTATACACTATACAAAACCATTTAGCCCTCTGAAAGAATAACAGGACAATACGATATTCTATTGCCTTCTCCCAGTCATTGTGACTTAGAGTGGGGGTGTATGTTTCAATTTTTCAATAGAAAATTAACTAGCACATATTAAATATGACTCCAGCCCAGAATCCATTGAAAATTACATACTTACATAGTTACATAGTTACATAGTAGGTGAGGTTGAAAAAAGACACAAGTCCATCAAGTCCAACCTATGTGTGTGATTAATTGAACAATACAGACTGATATACGCTATACTATCCAAAGTTTCTGACGCTTTTATAGGCAAGCTTGGGCATGAGTACAGTACAGCTTGCCTTTACTACTGTATTAACCCAGGCTGTAATACACAGAGAGAACAGAGACAGTGGATCTGATAGCTCACAAGGACGCAGCTTGTATACACTGAGATGTGCTATAGTTATATTCTTACGTGTAGTTACAGTATTACAAGTGGTCTGTATGAGTTACAACCTGCATTTGTCCTAAAGTGATTCCTGCAAGCCCAAACATATCTAAATGCATCAGTGGCACAGGAGGAGAATGGACTTTTTTGTAAGGACATATATGCTTAATTAGCATTCAAATGTAAAACATAAGGGCTGTGGTTAACAATGATTTTCGGTTAGTGTATTTTGTACATTTGGTCACATGATATGCAATTACTATTCTGTTTTTTTATGCTACCGGTAAAATGTAAATAACCATCAAAATCTTTCTTTGTTTCAGCCTTTCCATCTGCTCCACATGGCCAACCCTGTTTCTATTAAGACCCACCTGGGTCTAGACTATTAGTTATTCCCAAGGGTGTGTTCTTCATCCTCCACTGCACTAACAACCACCTGGGCCTTTTTTGTGGCTGTCTTGTACACACTAATGGAGACCAAACTTCCTGTCACTCCTACCAGTCCATCCTCTCCAGGCTTGTCCCCTGTTCTGGCAGCCGATAAGGTGGATGGATTTTCCCGACGTTCTCTCCGCCGCTCCCGCCAGCGCAGATCACATAGCTCTTCACAATTCCGCTACCAGAGCAAGCAGCAGGAGCTGACACAATTACCTCCTCTGAAAGGTAGGCCTGCCATATAAATGTCTTCCAGGTTTACCTTGTATTTTCTTTTTCCTGTTTGGGATGCAGTTTAATAGGTGCAATGAGCAATGATGTGTAGTAAACCATAGCAACAAATCAAATTTCAGTGTAACCCTTTACACTACACTTTAAATTGGTCATGATGACCAAGGTCGGTGGGGGGGGGGGGGAGTCCTGGTCATGCGGCACTGTGGTTGTCGAACAATCTGTCCTACCTTGGGTTGCCACCTCATCCCTTTAAACCTAAACACATATTAATTACACAGGTTCTGCTAATTTAATGCAGATAAGGCACTAAGTGAGTTTATTTACCACCAGAGTGAGTGAAAAGTGAACTTTTATTGGTTGCTATGTTGGCACCTTTTACTTTCTCTACTGAGTAGGTTCATAAAAATGTAATTTCTAATTATAAACCTTAGTGATAATGTTCCCTTACTTGTGTAAATGTTTTCCTTCGCGCTAGTGGATGTGACACAATAAAGGTGATCAAAATAAAAAGTGCTGTATTAAATAAACTACTGTGCATAAATACTAATATTGCCGCAAAATGAGGGTGTTCACACAAAACACTATTGGAATAAATATTAAATAATATTTCACAAATATTGCGCGAAATTTTATTTAATAAATGTTCCCTTACTGTTTTAGCGCTGGTGTCACAAAGTAAGGAAGTGAGTAGAAGTATTCACAATGGTGTCACAGACAACAATAAAAACTGACTGAGATTCCAATACTCCTCCAATACTCTAAAACTAAAAAAGTTAAAAGGTTTATCTGAATTTACGTTTTAAAGGAGATATAAAGTCAAATATTAACTCTAAGGGATGTATTACAAAAAAAAGTACAGAGCTATTTGTCCAGAAGAAAAGAAAACTGCATGCTCATTCATTCTGTGTACATACCAGCAAAATTAGTCACTAGGCTATTTTCTCTCCTGGTCAAATGTTCTTAATTTATAAGAATAGTGTGAATCCTGAAAATACTGCATTATGGCCACTAGATGGAGCTGCCGATCATAGGAAAATAAATATATACTATAAACATTATCTCCATCTAGTGACCATAAGGAGTTTTTTTCTTGAATCACTCCATCCCTATAAATGAAGACCATCTGACCTGGAGAGAAAATAGCTTAGTATCTTTGATTTTGGCGACATTTCCTCAGAATGTACACAGTCTCACAGTGCAAATAGCTCTGCAAATTTTTTATAAATACGGTCCTGAGTACCTTGCTCCAAGATCCAATCCCTATAACGATAATGCAAAGCACTGAAAAACGTACTGTTAGTTGGTGTGAGCCCTTCTGTGTACCTTCACTTCCACTCATTTACTGTAGTACTGTTTGGGGCAAAGACACTGATTGGATGCCCAGGCAGAGGTTGCCAATCAACACTCTTTCTTCACACAGAGCCATAAGATAACAATCTGTGGAAACCTGAGGGAGCCAGCGATTAGCTGATGGGTAAGCATTTCAGTGTTCTAACTGGCTTTTTGTAAGGGAGCTGCAGCTTGGAGCAATGTAACTCAAGTCAGTGTTTGACTTTAGGTGTGCTTTAAGCATGTTTTATATTAAGGGTAAATGACATAACATAAAGATACAGTATTTGGTGTAAAGGTTAACTGAACATTTGTAATAAAATTGAAATGCCATGCATTTTCACATACCTAGTTGACTCAAAGCCTTCAGTGCCCGAAGCCATAGAATAATAATGTCTGTAGGGTATACCCTGTCTATACAAGACCACAGTGTGTCAATCAGCATATTAATGATGAAAACAAAACAATTTCAGTATCTAGTGAAAGAAGGCATTCCTTGCAAGAGTTAACCCTCTTACAGAAAAGGGGATCAGGAGATGCCTACTTTGATGTAACTCCGTTCTCCATCCTGCATGTATAGGAGGATTCAAAGATGGGTGATAGCAAGGATATTTGCATAGGCTGGACACTTATGCCCCGTACACACGGTCGGACTTTGTTCGGACATTCCGACAACAAAATCCTAGGATTTTTTCCGACGGATGTTGGCTCAAACTTGTCTTGCATACACACGGTCACACAAAGTTGTCAGAAAATCCGATCGTTCTAAACGCGGTGACGTAAAACACGTATGTCGGGACTATAAACGGGGAAGTGGCCAATAGCTTTTATCTCTTTATTTATTCTGAGCATGCGTGGCACTTTGTCCGTCGGATTTGTGTACACACGATCGGAATTTCCGACAACAGATTTTGTTGTCGGAAAATTTTATATCCTGCTCTCAAACTTTGTGTGTCGGAAAATCCGATGGAAAATGTCCGATGGAGCCCACACACGGTCGGAATTTCCAACAACACACACCGATCAGACATTTTCCATCGGAAAATCCGACCGTGTGTACGGGGCATAAATGTTAGCCCTTTAACTTTTGTTGAGGAAAAAAAAAAACTATCCCACCTGGATGATCAACATACATTGCAAGGATTTTACAAACTTTGATGCAGATATTTTTGTCACCTTTTGATGTTCTGAAGAAAATGCTGTTTGTTTGGCTATGTCAATGTGCAAAGTAAGTCTGGATGGGAGTGTCTTTTTTATTATTTTTTTAATCAAAACAATTTCTATTGAGACAATGCATGAAGTGACTTTACAGCCGTACAAAATATAGATCCAACATCAGCAGGTCACAACTCATGTAAAACAGTCAACATTATCCAAAAAGCTTGTCAACTAGCACTCGGTACTATATCTAATAAAATAGTAGGAACCTTCTGTTTTAGCTTTCAGATTTGGGTAGTCCGAGTACCTTTAAATACACACCCAAAACCCCCCCCAAAAAAACAGTTAATACCGTTCATACTCCTCCTTCTCTTCCCAACCCTAGACTCATGGTGTTTCAAAATCTCAATAACCTATCCATCACCAACTGTGGTGGGGCTAGACTAGGATTATCTGGCCAAGGCTACCAGATATAGTCGAACTTTAATGGGGCGTACACACGGTCGGACTTTTCGTCTACAAAAGTCCAAGGGACGCCGACGGACTAAAGCTGGCTGGTAATCCGATCGTATGTGGGCTTCCCCGGACTTTCAGCGGACTTTTTCAGCCTCAAATCCGACGGACTTTAGATTTGAAACATGGTTCAAATCTTTACGTCGTAACTACGACGGACCCCGAAATCCGCTCGTCTGTGTGCTAGTCCGACGGACAAAAACCCACGCTAGGGCAGCTATTGGCTACTGGCTATCAACTTCCTTATTTTAGTCCGGTGTACGTCATCACATACGAATCCGTCGGACTTTTGTGTGGTCGTGTGTAGGCAAGTCTGTTCGTTAGAAAGTCTGCCGCAAGTCCGCCGAAAGTCTGCCGGAAGTCTGTCGGACAGGCTGTCGGACTTTTGTAGACGAAAAGTCCGACCGTGTGTACGCCCCATAAGGCCGCATTTCTGTGTCCGTAGGCCAGTTGTTCCCTGAAGAGGAGGGAGTTAACATATGATATCCATTGCTTCCCTGTAGGTACTGTAGCCGCCATCTAGTATCTAGCAATACGTTTCCTAGCCAGGTACAATAGTCTAGTGATCATGTCTTTTTTATTATTGATCAGCTGGTGCACTTGCAGGGTTCTAATGAGGAAAGTTGCACCATAAATTATTTTTTTTTCTTGCAGGGGATGCCTCAAATCTGACTTTTATCTTAGTGCAGAGTCACTGTATATGATAATCAGTGAGCCAATCACACAAGCAGAAAATTACATTTCTGGGGCCGATCCGTACACTAACGTTGTGCAGAACGCCTCCAGGTTGCCATATTGCATTGAATTTTACAGAAACTAATGTGGGGTACACACTATAAGTTTTTTTTTTCATGCAACCCAGCAGACTGAACGAAATAAAACTTACAGATCACCATACTAACACTAAGTGATGTTAGTGCAGCGATCTCCTCCACTGAGCTATTGTATTCTGACAAGGGGACTGCCCCCTTACAAGAACACACTGGTCAGTGCTCTCAGCCATTGGCTGCGAGTGCTGATCAAATGCTGGTTTTCTGGCATGCTCGTTTGTGAGATTGGCTTCTGTTGGACAGGGAACTGTACACACAGGCCGAAAGTCGTCCAGTTCCTGCTGAAGCGCCCATGTGTATCCAGCCTTAAACCTAATGCCCTTTCTCGTAGTGCAATTTTTTAGAGCTACAGGCGCTTCTTTTGGTGCTGGATGGTGCATTGTTGGGTCCATAGACTTCAATGGAAGTGTATGAAAAATGTAATTACATGCATTTTTGATGCATCTTGTAGCATAGCCACAAGACAACTCCTCCTAGCAACATCTACTCTACCGGCTTCACATAACAATAAAGTGGGAAGATTGCCGCATGGTTTATGCAGAAGAGCTAATCTAGCTGGTGAGGGCAAGGTGTTTCCTCTATGATCACTGTACCTACAAAGATTGCTCCAAGAGTGAGTGGAATGGCAGGACATTGCCCGTGAGTTGTACGAGGATTCGGAAAGTTACTTGATCACACAGAAAATAAATAAACATACCTTTCTTCTGGACATAACCTGCATATAAAGATGTATGCTTTTTAAAATGACACCTCCACCCACCTGCAGACTTTATTGTTATTAGCTATGCAAAAAAAAAAAAACATTTTATAGCTTGCCGTTGACCAAAACCAAAAACAATTAAGCATAAAATCTCATGAAAAAACGTATTACAATGCATCAAAAATGTGCAGCAATGCATGAAAAGCAGAAGCTCAAGCTCAGGTGTGAACCTAGGCTTAGGGACCACCAAACAAATGCTGGGGCCTTATGACCCTATGATTAAGCCCTAAGGGGGTTTGGCAAAATGCATCAGGGTGTGTGGTTTGGCGGAGACATGTAGACTGAGGCCGCTCTTTATTGTTTTTTCACCTGGGCTGGTCAGGAGTATCGGCGATATTTTCCTCTCTACGTTTAGTAACCCCCTGGATTGGTATTAGGACAAGCCTACACCCCATGTTCTAGGACACAGGGATATGCTTTTACCTCTACTTTGAGTGGCACCAAAAGCAATCAAACAGGTCACACTGATTTGCTATCATATTATGAGATTCTTAGATTTAGTATTTTTTTTATTCAGTTCTGTACAGTATATGCTTTTTTTGTACTAGTGCATATTTGAAAAGAGTTCCTTATTTCCAAAGTATGGCAGATATTTTTATACTTGTTCCTGGAAATATCTCGGTAGAAATGATTTCTGGGACTCCCAACACTGACTGTCATGTTGCCAGTGTATACTTTGCGCTATACAAAAAAAAAAAAGTTAATACCTTTTGTTTTTACACAACATCAGCCAACATTAGAGCTTCAGTCCCCTCGGTTTGTTTTTTGGGGGGGAATTGACTAGGTTGACACTGGGATACCTGGCCAGCACCATTCATTTATAAATCAGAATTTACGGTAATTATTATTTCATATTCACCATGGGTAGCAGAGCTGCATTGGGTAGCAGAGGCATCCCTGCTGCCAACAGGAAACACTCTGTACAAGCACCCTGTCGCAAAATAACTAAATAGATAAATAATAATTTACAAAATTACGTTTGAAAATTTTAAGTGTAAGGTTTTTAAATTGTATTTTTTTTTATTTACATACATATGTATTTATGTTTAATTTTATCTATCTATTTATTATCCTAATTGGTAGCACCAACCAGGGGTGAGTGCTACTTGGGGCTATACCTGCCTGCTGTTTATTTGGAGGTCCAGATAGCTTTGAAAATCAGGTAGAGAGGGTGTTCTTGAAAAAGGCCTCAAAAAGGAAGACGAGGAAAATTGTAAGTCTCAGTGCATAGGGAAAAGGCCCTTGGAGTGTTTTTTTTTTCCTTTCATTCACGGGAGACAAAGAGGTGGAGGTGGTTTAAAGTGATGCATGCTGGTTCATCCGCTCAATAATTCTTCAGTAGACTGCAGTTGAAAGGGATGCCATACCACATTTAAGAAACTGCAGGCATACCTGGTCCCTTGCAAGCTATGTAGCCCTATTACAGCTTTGTTTTGCCACAACTGCTTCAGGTGCCAATCTCCCCTGCCATAACAAAGTCTTAAAACACTGTTGTGTTTATAATCTTTTTACAATATTTTTGTATCATTTAAAATATTGTTACAATCCTTTTAATTTTTGTATTATTTATTTATTGTGATGTTTTACATCGCTTTGCTAGTCTATGTCTTAAACCCATGTTGCCTCAACCACCTCGTCATCTACTGCCTGCTACCACTATTTGCCTTAAAAAAAATGGTAATTTAGATTAATAACTTTTTTTTTTTTTATTAACAGAAATAAGAGAAACAAATGACAAATATTAGTGTCATACTGGCACTGGATGAAAGAATGTTTTTGTCTTGTAAAAATGTTGTAAGTTAAAAAAATATTAAATTTTTCTGGTTTGACCAGCAATAAGGGAAACAAATGACAAAGGCCACCACAATCAATGTCACAGTGTCATATTGGCACTGGATGAAAGAATGTTTTTGTTTTGTAAAAATGTTGTAAGTTAAATAAATATTGTAATTTTTGAGGGGGTTTGGACAGCAATAAACAGAAATAAATGCCCACCACAAGCAATATCACAATGCCACGGTCACTGGAGGTAATACGATGGTACGATGGTATAATAGTAACTCCCCGAACATTAATTTGTCTTTAGACACATCAATGACACATTTAGCAGAAGAGAAAAATGCGTTAAAATCTAGCAGTCCCACTTCTTACCTTGTATAATACTTTAGAAATGTCGCTGAATAAGACCCACAGCATATTGTTTATAAAAAAAAACAAAATAATGCCACAGTGACAGCGGACTTAGAAAAAAAATTGTAAAAATTGTCACTCACTTTTTCCCTGCCTCTAAAAGCAGTATGATAAGCTGCATAGCATAGCATAGAGCAATGGACAGTAGGATTGATCTACAACTGATTCACAACACAGTTACAGTATACAGTAATAATATATATATGTGTGTGTGTGTGTGTGTGTGTGTGTGTGTATGTATGTATGTATGTATATATATATATATATATATATATATATATATATATATATATATATATATATATAGTGTACATGTCACCAGTACTTTCTCTTATTCCTCCAATGGGGTGCAGCCATTTTTCCCTGACTGAGTGGCGCTCACATGATAAATGATGTATGAGTGCTGCTCAGTCATGGAGAATTCACAATGGGCTCACAGGAGATGAGCAGAATGAAATGACTGTCATTCTGCTCAAAGAGGACTGTTGGCATAGGATCGATGAGGAAGCTGGAAACAACGCTGGAATTGGGGGAAAGTAAGAAGAAATTGGAAATACATTTTTTTAAATAAAAGGGGAAGGAATACAGAAAAAAAGTAGCTGGATTTAGAGGGGATATAGAAGGTACTTTGTTTTATAGTTTTTCTTTACATAAACATGTATTTTATATTGAGTGGCTTTTGAAAACTGGAAACATAGACCCACCGTATATATATATATATATATATATATATATATATATATATATATATATATATATATATATATATATATATATATATATATATATATATATATATATATATATATATATTATTTTATACTAGTCTCTGCCTGACAGACTCTGTCTTTTCTAATATCCCGCAAATGCTGTAGAATATGCTCCATGCAGCAGTAGGATCCAGTTATTCCCCCCCCCCCCCCCCCCCATTTATCCCCTCAGCACAGAACTGATCTAACTAGCTAGATCCCCAATCTGCATGTATTTCAAAGGTCCTGGGTGGGGCCATATAATCAAGGGATAACTGGCATCCAATAGAATGTCTATCACCACAAACGTGGTATCCAGAGTCCATATGAGGAGACATATTTATAGCATGCTACATTCCTTCTCATCCCCAGCCACTGACTGACTCCTGCAGAGGCCCTGGACATTATGTAATAGTTCATTGAATCACGGATATTCAGTTTAAAGGATAAGTTCACCTTTTAAAAATCCAATATTTAACATACAATTTTTTGCAGGTAAAAAAATGTGCATTTACTATTTATTTTTTTTCTAAGATGCCTACGGGGGATTGCACCCTTGAACAGCAGAACACGGGTGCAGTATCCTTCTCCTACAGACTTTCAGTACACTGCTTGTACTCTGATACAGACAGGCAGTTACTTGAGACTAAAGCAGGAAGATCTATAAACTACGGCGATGCTCACCAGCACTGTTGTAGTTCTTTGAGAACTACCAGCCTTCAGACCTTCAGGCATCATGGCTGACAGTACTTGTAGTCTATTGAATCACAGGAAACTGTGGTCGGAGCCCTGCATGGCCACTCTGTTTTCCAATTGTGACAGTGGACGCATGGAGAGGATCCCAGCGTCACAAGGAGGAGGGGTGAGGGGGCAAAAGGTGCAGATGCTGGAACAGGTTACATGTTCGACCCTGATAATGGTGAACCTATCCTTTAAAGCGGAGTTCCACCCAAAAGTGGAACTTCCGCTCGTTGTACCCCCCCCCTCCGGTGCCACATTTGGCATCTTTCGGGAACCGGGAACCTCAGACGTAGGTATTGACGTCACCGCCCGGGCTACCTCCTCCTCCCTCCTCCTTCCCCGGCTGCCGGGCCAGTAAGTGAGAGGAGCGGAGCCTCGCGCATGCACAGTAGGGTTCCCGGCATGAAGCCGTAAGGCTTCACTGTCGGGTTCCCTTACTCGCAATGGAGGCGGCATGCACCCGACAGCTGATGGAAACATCAGATGCGGTGCCAACATCTCTGGACTCCAGGACAGATAAGTGTTCAATTATTAAAAGTAAGCAGCTGCAGTATGTGCAACTGCTGGCTTTTCATTTTTGCAGCGGTGGGCGGACCTCCGCTTTAAGCGTTTATGAATCAAATACATAAAATTTGGAGAGACTGTCATGTTACCTGAACATGAACTGCAAATTTTTAGAATCTGTTTTTAAAAAAATTGCATAGGCATTTGTCGAGCAAATCTGCATGTACATTAGTTCTGTGTGATTTGGGCAAAAACAAATGTTCTTTAGGCTGTTTTCTCTATTGAATGAATGTTGCTTTATTATGGGAAGTAATAAAATACAGCATTATGGTCACTAGACGGAGCTGAGGAGCATAGGAAACACATAGGTCTTTGTAACAAGAGATACATTACAACAGTTCTAGCAAATGCTAGTAAGAATTAGCAAATACTGTAAATGTAATTATTGGTTAGATTCATTTGCTAATCCCTGCAGAATGTTTTAACATTTTCAAAGTGCATGCTTTTGCTCTAAATTTCCAAAGTTGGTTACTGCAAAAGTGAATTTTGTATAAAAAAATGGGATTTTGCCTGGATCAACCACCAATAAAAATATATAGTAGCAGGATTAAGTATTAGATTAGATATTCATCCACATAAAAAAATTATCGGATGCAGTTTGGGTTGCCCTAACACATACAAAGGAAAATACAAAGAGAAAAAGATTCTCCTAAGAGGGCATACCCAAACACTATCTGAAAAAACAATCAAGTTTATTAGCAATACAAATTAACTAATACCACACAAGTTAAATTCTACAAGATTACAAAGCGGGCTATGGTAGGTGACTAGTCAGTTAAAATTGATAACGTTATCAATAAAAACTAGGGAGCCGCTGCTAGACATACCATCACCACTTGCAGATACTGTTAGTAAGGGATGATTCAAATGTTGAAAACTATTAATAATAAAGTTCCATGATTCAGTAATTAAATGGGTGGTATATCGGAATAGTGGGTATACGTGGATGGGACAGGTAATAAGAGTCCATGAATGGGGCTGGTTCAGCACGGTAGTTTAAGTATAAGGACCGGAACCAGGGAGCCTTATTAACAATGGAAACAACAGAAGTGGCCGTCAGGACTAGCTTAAGTGAATATTTGAAGGTCACGAATGTACGCGGTATGGCAGCGGTATAATGGCAGAAGCAGCAGGGGGAGTAATGACAGCTAGAGTAGAAAACCTTATAAAGTAGATTGGAGCGATACTTCTCTCACCAGTATGATGGCCTCCATCATTCTCAGATCGCTGTACTCAAACCCCGAGAGTGGCTGTAGATATCAGTCCGTATTAAGCCAGCTTCCTGACAGACAAACAGTGTCCTCGCTGTGTGGAGTATACCGCTATGCGTGGCCGTACAGATGGAGAAAAGTCGGTCATCAGCTGTGTTTTCGAGGCCGAACATCCATCCACGGTGAGCGAGCAGCTCCGAGGTGACGTGCTGACGTCACGTGCTAATTAGTATTGTATTGCTAATAAACTTGATTGTTTTTTCAGATAGTGTTTGGGTATTGTCTGCCCTCTTAGGAGAATCTTTTTTTCTTAGTTTTTTCTTTGAATTTTATATAAAAGGTTATACTACCTATAGGTTATCAATACATTTATTTAATGCATTTTTAGCAATTTCTTCTCTCTGGATATAATATTCTTCAATAGATGAAGGACTGTGTTTCAAAAGCACTTAAGAGAGGGGAATATAATGTGCAATTATTGATTCACCAAAATGCGACTATACTGTAGGTAGCTAAATTGTTCATAAAAACTGCTTAGCTTGAATACTCCTGGTTTAAATTGTATACCAGCTTGTCAGACATCACTTTTCAATATTTTATTCCTGCATCTATAACACCTTGAAATGAATGTGAATTTACATTACATAGTTGGGGATTCATTTCCTTTTTCTCCAACTATTCTCTTAGTGAGCCTTTTTTTATTTCAGTATAAAAACCTCATGATCCTGCCAGTTCCCTTACCTCTGTTTCCTTCTGACCAGTGGTGGCCCGTGTATATAGGGCGCAGGGGCGCCACCCTTCTAATCGATGCACTCAGTCCCTAATCTACATGCAGGGTGCCGGACGCACGAGTTTCAACTGTTTTTTTTTTAAGCACGTGATTAGAGCCTGAGGCTCTAATTGGCTTCAAGTAAGGGTGGGCTCGGGGTGCAGGGGATCTCCGCCTTCCCGTCGATCTCCTGCGGGGGGGGGGGCATAGTTTGCTGCCCCCCTCCAAATATTGAGCACCAGCCGTCACTGCTTCTGACCATGCTAGCCACAGATTCAGAACCTTCCTATCATGGTCAGCTCCTCCACACGGAGCTGAGGTTGCAAATCCTCATAGCGGTCATGTGATGGCTTGTAAACAAATGAAACTGAGGTATTATAGGATTTTAATTTCTTTTGTTTGAAAAAGTTTGCCCTGGATTATTATTATACATGATTAATATACAGTATTTCACAAAAGTGAGTACACCCCTCACATTTTTGTAATTATTTTTGATATACAGTGGGGACGGAAAGTATTCAGACCCCCTTAAATTTTTCACTCTTTGTTATATTGCAGCCATTTGCTAAAATCATTTAAGTTCATTTTTTCCTCATTAATGTACACACAGCACCCCATATTGACAGAAAAACAATTGTTAACATTTTTGCAGATTTATTAAAAAAGAAAAACTGAAATAACACATGGTCCTAAGTATTCAGACCCATTGCTGTGACACTCATATATTTAACTCAGGTGCTGTCAATTTCTTCTGATCATCATTGAGATGAGATGAGATATAACAAAGAGTGAAAAATGTAAGGGGGTCTGAATACTTTCCCTCCCCACTGTATCTTTCATGTGACAACACTGAAGAAATGACACTTTGCTACAATGAAAAGTAGTGAGTGTACAGCTTGTATAACAGTGTAAATTTGCTGTCTCCTCAAAATAACTCAACACACAGCCATTAATGTCTAAACCACTGGCAACATAAGTGAGTACACCCCTAAGTGAAAATGTCCAAATTGGGCCCACAGTGTCAATATTTTGTGTGGCTGCCATTATTTTCCAGCACTGCCTTAGCCCTCTTGGGCATGCTCAGTTTCAGGGTCTTGGCAATCTTCTTATAGCCTAGGCAATCTTTTTGTAGAGCAACAATTCTTTATTTCAGATCCTCAGAAAGTTCTTTGCAATGAGGTGACATGTTGAACTTCCAGTGACCAGTATGAAAGAGTGAGAGCGATAACACCAAATTTACCACACCTGTTCCCCATTCACACCTGAGACCTTGTAACATTAATGAGTCACATGACACTGGGGAGGGAAAATGGCTAATTGGGCCCAATTTTTGTTGCCAGCGGTTTAGACATTAATGGCTGTGTGTGATATAATAAAATATTTACAAAAATGTGAGGGGTGTACTCACTTTTGTCAGATACTGTATATACTATATTTATGGGCGGAGCCCTCCAACCGAGATAGACGTGAAACCACATAAAGACGCCACAAGACTCACAACATAACAAAGACCTGAGGTGTGCCCTGGTCAGCTGGTCGGTACGCCAAAAAGGGGACATACCCAAGATAAGTAATTGTTGATTGTAGAAGAGGGATGTAAAGGAAGTGCCCTGTAAAGGGGATGGGAGGGAGAGTATCGCGCACTGGAACTGACAAGGAACACAGGTGAGTGGGCTGCTTAAATACTGTAGGCAAGACACAATATATGTGTGAAACTGCAAAGCGTAGTGTGAAAATGCAAGTAGATGTGACACAGAGCTCATATATTCAGAGTGTGGGGCTCCAGAATATGGATTATGTGCAGAGAAAAATGGTTTTACAGCTTTCTCCAAGTTTTTGCATTCCTTGATTGCGTTTTGAAGTTTAGAGACTTTGACAAGTTTTGGGAGGGACTAAGCCTCCCCCTCAGTGTGCAAGTCTTGCAAGAGACCGGCAGGTTGTTAGTGCAGGTGTGCACAGCCCTTATAATGAAGAACCTGGCCATAGCTCAGAGCTCCCATTAGGAGACAAGTGTGCTCCACTCAAGAGACAGCAATTCATGCTGGGGTAGAGATTTCTTGTCCATTGGGAGACTGAGAGAGTTGGGAAAGCTAAATGAACACAGGGGTACAGTGTAAGATGGTCAGAGGGACCAGCCAACAGCCAAGGTTGAGGCCTAAGCAACAGCACTACTGAAGAGAGAGCCTGTTGACTTAGCATTATTTTTGTTACCTATTTTTGATGCTGAAAATTCCCTGTATGGCCAACTAATTTTTGCTGAACTTTAGTTTTGTTTAGTAAAAGTGGGCTGGCAAGCCCTAAACCACAGTTCGAACCAGAATGTGCTGTTTAAAAATGTTTCTACCATTAAGCTAACAGCCCTCAAATAAATAAGTCACCAAAAGGGTACTATACAAAGATAAGGCCAGCCCTTACAGGAAATTTGCTATGCTCCTGGGTTATCCTCATGTCATCTTCTTGCCAGTCATTCTAGGGCTCATCAGTCTTTGTGTCACTCCTTCCCTAATCCAGAGTTTAAATGCAGGAGGTGAACCCAGCGCAAACAGTCCACTGGAATTTAATTTGACTAGTGGACCCCAATTGGCAGGTAAGTGAAGTCTAGGAGCAGTCTCCAATATATAACAGTAGGCTGGGTTTTATTTTACCCGTTAAACAACTAAAGAAGCTTGCAATACACTAGACGAAAGAAGACTGTTACTGGCATGTGGATCCTCATCATGATGAGTGGCAGGACTTGTAAATAATGCACCATACCAGTGTGAAAGATATCCCATCTACAGTATAAAAAAACGTTAGCAATGAATGTCCCAAGTATGGAAGATACGGTATCTCACACTAATTTGCATAATTACCAAACCAAGCAATGCTCAGATTTCCAAGATTATAAAGAAGCCTTTGCGACATCATATAATTAAGGTTTGAGAAGGAAAACCTGTAAATTAAGTCAAAATCTACAAGATTATTTTATTGACAGTGGCCTATTATGATGTACAAAACATCTATTCAAATGTATGTTTCAGATGAAAAGAGGCTTGAAATGTACTTGGAAGATTGTTTCGCAGGAGAAATCTTTTACTAGTAGAGGTCCTTTCTTGTTTGGTGTCTATCTCAGCAGGTGTGAATCTCTCTCATTTACACTTCCACCAGGTCTCTTCTCTATTTTCCGTCTAACTAAAAACTAATTTCGGTATAGTTTTGGCTATCTCACACTTGGGACCTGTGTTGCTAAACTCTAGGGTAAGGTGAAATGAAGAAAGAGAACCTGTATGAATCTAAAACACCTATGTATGTGAATGAGATGTGTTTTCCACTATACATAAATTGATTTTTCCTTGTCAAAAGATTTTATTGAATATATAACAATCAGCAAAACTTATATGTTGAATAATCACATATGAACAGAGTCTAATTTTGCTATTACATAGGAAAATTACAAATAAGTAGAGAAAAAAAAAATAAACAAGAGAAAACAAATCATATGTAAAGATTACATTGTACATATAAGGGAATTAGTGTGGGGAGTTTGATGACTGTATGTTATTGCTGAATTTATAAGCTAATCTAAAGCTAAAGATTTAAGATATACAATGAGAGCAATTCATTACATTATAAAAATAACATTTAACTTAAATAGTACGATGTTCACAGGCAATAAAAAAAAAAGAAAAAAGGGGGGTAGGGGACAGAAAAGAAGAGAGTAGGGATAAACAGGAATATAGAGGAAGAGAGAGAAGAGGGGGAGAAGGAGTTCACCAGATTGGTCCGAGAGCCATATGGAGATGAGTAAAGACTAAGATCAGTTAATTTTAACCACTACCATGGCAATAGGACTTTTTCATCCATAGATGATGCAGTGAAAAATTTAATCCATGGGTTCCATATTTTCACAAATTTTGGTATAAGATTATTTTCTATAGCAGCCATTTTAGAGTGAATCATGAAATTATTCATTCTATTTTTAGTCTCAACCACTCCTAGTAAAGGGGATTTCCAGGCTTTCGCAATTGTTTGTCTAGTGGCTGTCAGTAGCTGGATCAACAGCTTGAATTGTATATGTGTTAGGTATACCGGTTTTAAGTTGAGCAAAGCCATGGTGGTATCAGGGTGAATTTTAAATTTGAACATTTCAGAGGCTATGCCAAAAATTTTTTTCCAAAAGATCTGGGCTACCGGGCAGGTCCACCAGACATGCAAATGTGTGCCCAGGTCTGGGCAGCCACGAAAGCAAAGAGCTGAGTAAGTTGGAACATATTTTGCAATTCTAGAAGGTACTAAGTACCAACGAGTCAGAACTTTGTAATTTGTTTCCATTGCTAAAATATTATCAGAAGATGTTTTAGTGGCCTGCCAGATACTTGACCATTCCATATCCTCAAGAGTTCGCCCTAGGTCCTCCTCCCATTTCTGAACATAGGATGGTTTATCTAAATTAATATTAGTCAGTAAATGAGAGTAGATAGAAGAAATTTGTTTCTTGGCATGTGGATCTTTTAGACAAGTGGATTCAAATTTAGTAAATTGGTGTAAAGGAGTGTTTGTATTTGTGAAAGGTGTGAAAAAATTTTTGATCTGAAGGTATCGGAATGTTTCTGATTGAGGTAATCCAACTGTTTCACGTAATTCTGGAAATGGGATAATGTTGGAAGGTGTGACGAATTTATGTAGTCTCGATATTTCCATAGAGTCCCATATTTTAAACGATTTAGGGAAAACCCATGCTGGGTAAAAGGCCGGGTTTTTGAGGAAGGAGAGGAGGGGGTTATGAGGAGACTGAAACTGATGCTTAATTTTAAGCTTGTCCCAAAGGGTTATACTGTGCTTTGTGATGGGGTTGCGTAAACCTTGACGATCCTTGGGATTAAGCCACAATAAATTTGAGACCAATAGAGGGTCACATTCAGCCGCTTCTATCATTACCCACAGGGGTGTGTCATGAGTTGTGTGGTATTTAATTAAGCTTGCCATATGTGCAGCTTGATAGTATGCTGCAAAGTTGGGGAAGCCCAGGCCACCAGAAGATTTGGGGAGGTATAAAGTATGTATAGGAATTCGTGGTTTTGTGGATCCCCATACAAATTTTTTCGTTCTATTTTGAATTATTCGTAAAAAATAAGCCGGAATTGGAATCGGGAGAACTCTAAACAGATATAATAATTTAGGTAAGATCGACATTTTAATAGTATTAATCCTTCCAAACCAAGATAGTGGAAGGAAAGACCATTGTTTCATCAAATTTGTTATGTGTTTTAGGATGGGTGGATAGTTAGCTGAGAAGAGATCAGAGATGGATGCTGTTAAATGTATGCCCAGATATGGGATTGTTTTCTCTGCCCAAGTGAAAGGGAGTGCTGACCTCACTATTTCTTTGTCTCTATCAGACAGGGATATATTCAGGGTTAGACATTTTTTGGGATTAATTATCAGTCCGGAAATATTGGCAAATGTATTAAGAATAGGTAATAAATTGGGGCCTGATATCTGAGGAGAAGATAAAAATAGTAAAATATCGTCTGCAAACATGCAGAGTTTGTGATTGTAACCTCCTAATTCTATACCCGTTATTGTTGGATTTAGTCTAATAAATTGGGCAAGAGGTTCTATGAGAAGGGCGAATAAAAGGGGAGATAAAGGGCATCCCTGACGCGTGCCTCTTTCAATTTTAAATGGGTCTGATTTATAGCCTGCATATTTTATGTATGCTTGAGGACTATTATAAAGTGCGGCTATCCATTTGATAAAATGAGGTCCAAAACCCCATTTCTGTAAAGTATGATAAAGATAGGTCCAAGACACTGAGTCGAAGGCTTTCCTAATATCCAATGAGAGGAAACATGAGGGGATACGTCGGGTCTTAGCAATGTGTGCCAATAGAACTGCTCTCCGTACATTGTCTTCTGCTTGACGATTAGGCATAAAACCTACCTGATCTCTATGGATAAGGTTACCTATAATTTTATTAAGTCGAGTTGCCAGGATTTTTGCTAATATTTTTGTATCTAAGTTTAAGAGAGATATGGGGCGATGATTATTATAAGATGTGTGATCAGTATTAGGCTTGGGTATCATACAGATAATTGCCATAAGCGACTCTTGTCTAAATGATTTACCTTTTAGTATTGTATTATAAGCTTTGGTAAGTAGTGGGGATAAGATTTCTGCAAATGTGCGGTAATATAAAGCTGAAAAGCCATCCAGGCCAGGTCTTTTATTTAACTTTAGTTCTTTGATTGTGAAGCTTACTTCTTCTGAAGAAATGGGTTCTTCAAGTAGGGCTTGTTGGGCGTGTGTTAACTCTGGGAGTTTTATTTGAGAAAAGAAGGCTTCCGCCTCTACTAGATTATAATCATTTGGTGCCGAATATAAGGATGATAAGTGGGATCTAAATTTGTTAACTATTTTAACGGGGTTGCATGTGTAATTATCTTTGGTTATTTTGAGTCTTATTGGTTTTGTTTGTTTAAATTGGGAGTTAAGGGCTCGTGCTAGAAATGCGTTGGGCTTGTTGGACTTCATATAAAAGGCATGTCTAGATCGGCGTAAAGATTTATCTGCATTTTCTGTAAGGAATAGGTCATATTCCAGGCGTGCTTTTTCTAGACGGGCTTTAGAAATCGAGGAGGGATTATCTTGAAAATTTAAAAAGGAATTATTATATTCCAATTCAAGCTTTTGTGCCAAATTTTTACGTTCTCTCTTGAACAATGCAGATTGTTTTTGTAGTATACCTCTTAGCACTGGTTTATGGGCTTCCCAAAGGGTTAACGGGGATATTTCAGGGCATGTATTATATAACAAATATTCTTTTAAGGCTTGTTCGACCTGGATACAGTGAGATGGATTTTTGAGCAGAATATTGGGAAGGTACCAGGTACGATCATGGGATTTGGGAATGGCGGAGGCTATACTGGTAAAAACCGCATTGTGGTCTGACCATGGTATTGGAATTATATTTGAACTGAGAATCTCTGGAATCATGCCTATGGTTAAAAATATATGGTCAATGCATGAAAGAGTTTGATGTGGGTTCGAATAGTATGTATAACCTCTCTTAACCAGGTTAGTTTTCCTCCAAGAGTCAATTAAGTTGTATCTCAAAAGAAGCTGTGAAAAGGATTGATTAGATGGATAACTCGTGGGCGTGTAGGGGGTTTTATCTAAGAATGGTAAAAGAACCTGATTTGAATCTCCACACATTACAATAGTCCCTATTTTGTGTGTGGATATAACCTGTAGGAGATGTGTAAAAAAGGGTGTAGGGTTTTTATTTGGAGCATAATATGAGATTATTGTTATTTCCATATCTATAATATGACCTGTCAAAATGATGTATCTCCCTTCAGGGTCTTTGATTTCTGATATAGGAGAAAAGGGTACTGAACGATGAAAAGCTATCAGGGTGCCACGTTGTTTAGTGGATGCTGAGGCCGAATAGACCTGAGGATAGGAAGAGCTCAAATATCTGGGTGTAGAATTTATTGTAAAATGAGTTTCCTGTAGGCAAACTATATGTGCTTTCTGCGTTTGGAAGAATCTAAATGCTTTTGAGCGCTTTTGCGGTATATTAAGTCCCTGAACATTCAGGGAAAGGATGTTCAAGGGTGCCATGGTAGAAGATAAAAAAGATAATACTCACCACTTTTGTTATATTTCCGGCTGAGTGGACCAATCCAAGTGAACAGAAAAGGGGGGTAAGAAGAAGAGGACCTAGGGAGGTCTCGAAAAAGAGAAAAATAAGTAGCATAAATGAATAAATATACTGTCTAATGTTTAATGTTAGTCTAATATGAGATCCAAGAATTACCCGTGAGGAGGGAAAATTTCCCCCATCAAGGGATACAGGGCCATCGTTGATCGACCACATAATAATAATGGTCGGTCGAGGAAGGCACAGTGGGGTACATGGAACTACCCTGTAAAGAGGGAAAAACCCTATAACAGAGCATCACTAAGATGTTTTGATTCTTAGCCCACTCGGCTAATTGAATAAAGTAAATGAACAATTCATTACAAACATAAATGAGGACGATTGTAACATTTTTAAACAAGAATAATTAATTAATTATTAGAACTGAGGAGATAAATATCATTAATATTTTGTTCAAATATTGAGTTAATAAAGATGTAATTTAATACTATGGAAGGGGAAAAAAGGGGATGACCTGGGATGTAGTTGCATATATAATAACTTGTAAACCTACAAATCCCATATTAATGTAACTGATGAAGGGTGGGGAAAGATAAATTCTTATTCCTTTTTTAAACTGAAAGATAGCAGAAGAGCTAACTAGCGACTATTATATACAAGTAGAAGTGTTGAACATGTTAGACCATAATTAAAGCTAATAAAGAGGTGAAAGATAGCAATAGATTAGAGTTGAAAACTGGTCTATCAGGGGCTGCTTGATTGGAGGAGGTATCCTCTCATGTCATATTTATTTTATTTTTTATTTATTTGTTATTATTATTTAATTATTTATTTATTTTTTATTTTTATAATTTTTTTTATTTATTTATATATATATATATATATATATATATATATATATCTATATACATATATACATACATTTTTTTAAATTTATAGATATATATGTATATATATAAACACATACACACATACATACACATATACATACACATACATACATACATACATATACACACACACATACATATACACATATACATACACATACACACATATATATATATACATACACACATATACACATACATACATATACACATATACATACATTTTTTTATTTTATTTTTTTTTATTTTTTTTTTATATATTAAATGAGATTTCACAAGTTTTGGGTGTGAAATAAATAAGGCTTAAATATTTAACCACTTCCCTACCCGCCCATAGTCATATGACGTCCTGGGATGGGATCTCCCATCCTGGGTGGGCGTCATATGACGTCCTGGGATTCCCGGCCGCCTAGGGGGCGCGCGCGCGCCGCCGGGAGCGCACGCGCGCGCCCGCCGCGTTCCTCGGGACCCGGTGCGTGTGCCCGGCGGCCGCGATGTCCGCCGGGCACCCGCGATTGCCCGTTAACCGGGCCGGCATGTGGATCTGTGTGTGTAAACACACAGATCCACAGCCTGTCAGCTCTGAGGAGAGCGATCTGTGTTCCCAGAACGGAGGAACACTGATCGGTCTCCTCCCCTTGAGCGTCCCCTCCCCCTTCAGTTAGTAATCACTCCCTAGGAAACATATTAACCCCTCCCCGCCCCCTAGTGGTTAACCCCTTCACTGCCTGTCACATTTACACAGTAATCAATGCAATTGTATAGCATTGATCGCTGTATAAATGTGAACGGTCCCAAAAATGTGTCAAAAGTGTCCGATGTGTCCGCCATAATGTCGCAGTCACGAAAAAAATCGTGATCGCCGCTAAAAAAAAAAATAATTTTTTTTTTTTAAAAATGCCATAAATCTATTCCCTATTTTGTAGACGCTATAACTTTTGCGCAAACCAATCAATATACGCTTATTGCGATTTTTTTTTACCAAAAATATGTAGAAGAATACGTATCGGCCGAAACTGAGGAAAAAATGTGTTTTTAAAAAAAAAAATTGGGATATTTATTATAACAAAAAGTAAAAAATATTGTGTTTTTTTCAAAATTGTCGCTTTTCTTTTGTTTATAGCGCAAAAAATAAAAACCGCAGAGGCGATCAAATACCACCAAAAGAAAGCTCTATTTGTGGTGAAAAAAGGACGTAAATTTTTTTTGGGTACAACGTCGCACGACCGCGCAATTGACGTTCAAAGTGCGACAGCGCTGAAAACTAAAATTTGGCCTGGGAAGGAAGGGGGTGAAATTGCCCTGTATTGAACCGGTTAAACATGTTTCTGTTTGAACTAAGATTTAACAATTAACTATTAATATTAAAGGGTCCTTTAGGAAATGTTATAACTTCAGGACATAAAGGAAAATCAGTTAAATATGCCATAAATGACTATGGCTCACGTATTTAGTCTTAATATTCAAAATAAATGAGAAAAGGACTATGAAGTCCAAATGGGGTCTATGTGACACTGTCTTTTAATATCAGTCCATAGAGTCTTCCTGTTCCAGCGGAGGGGAGGCAATACGGCTCCTCTTGTTAGCCTGATGGTTTCCAGGATTGTTGGATGTAGATCTTCTGCGGGTAAGGTTGGTAGATTGTGATTTATCTACTAAGTGTAGATCTTGTAAAGTCAGCTGCAATTCTTCAGGAGATCTGCAGGTAAATCTAGAACCTTGATGTGTGAATCTGATGGAGAACGGGAATCCCCATTGGTAGATGATATGGTGATTCTGTAGTACTGCCAATTGGGGCTTCATTGCTCGCCTCTTATTGATGGTCAGCTGGGACAGGTCAGTAAATAGCTGATAGTCATGACCTTGAAAGGATAGGTTATGTTTTTCTCTGGCTGCTGACATCAATTGTTCCTTCGTGCGATAGTAATGAAGTTTCGCTATGATATCGCGTGGAAGGCCATCTATTTTCTTTGGCGCCAATGCTTGGTGGACCCTATCCATCTCTAGGCGCTCAATGGGTATTGCCAGTTGTAGCTCCTGAAATAGGGCTGTTATCGTCGAAGGTAAATCAGTTACCGTCTCAGGAATTCCTCTAATACAGTGGTTCTCAACTCCAGTCCTCGGGACCCACCAACAGGCCAGATTTTAAGTATTACCTTGGGGAGTTGCAGACTAGAATACTGCAATCACTGAGCAGCAAGTGATATCACCTGTGATGTATTTCAGCTATCCTGCAAACCTGGCCTGTTGGTGGGTCCTGAGGACTGGAGTTGAGAACCACTGCTCTAATACGAATGTTTGAACGTCTGGCCCTATTCTCATAATCTTCTAATCTGGATTGAAGTGTAAAATTCTCCTCTTTAAGGTTTTCTATTTCTTTCATGGTGTCTTGTACAGAAAGTTCCATTACTTCAAATTTATTTTCTAATACATCAGTACGTGTGCCCAGTTCTCTAGTTTCTCTTGTGAGGCTGCTTGTAATATGTTCTGCTGTTTGTTTAAGTGCCTTTTGTAACATTCTCTCAAATTGTTTCAAAGGCACAGGTGAAGCAGATACATTCTTTGAAGAATCTTGTGAGGGGAAAAGTTCTATGTCAGAATCATCTGGTGATGTTATCTGAACAGAAGGCTGCTTTTCTTTGTGTGAGCGCTCTGAGGTGTTCTGTGAGGTAATCTGTGAGGCAGAGGCTGATGCCGCTCTGGCTGCAGCCCTTGACTGAGACTCCTTCATGGAAGACGTTTTAAATTTGTTTCTGCCCCCTCCTAGCACCATTTTACCTGTGACAATTCAGTCCCTGAGGTCACGGGAATAAGCCCAAGGTAGTGGTAGATGTTATACCGGCAGGTTCAGGCTATATGGTGGGTTTTCTCTCAGTCACGGAGCGGAGCTCTAACGGCACATTACCGTTCTGTTAGACTCCGCGCATGCGCCCTTGATTTTTAAGTCTATGTAAACCACTTAACTAAATTCATATAAGCTTTGACATATTAAAGTAGTTGTGAACATACAAAGGTATAGACACTTTCTAATACAGTTATAACTATACAGGCACCATAAATGCTTTAGCTTGGTTCGTTAGATAGCAGCCACAGTCTGAGTAGAAAAGTCTGCCCTCTGCCAGTAAATCTGCCCTCTGCCGGCATCCTTGCTCTCTGTGTAGAAGCAGTGGTCTCCCTGCAGGGGTCTGACCTCTTGCTGAGCTCTGCAATCAGCAGCAAGTCTGCACTTTGTTAATTGCGGACTGTAAGTGAAGGGCTTGTGTAGATGGGCGTCGCTGTTAAATACTTCCTTTTGCATTTAAAGCAGTGCTCAAATGCATGTGTTTGAATGTAAAAAGCAGCAATGGGCTGTTGTCCTTCTGTTGTCCTTCTGCTTTGCCTATAATGCAAATGCATAGGACCACTTACCTGCACTTACTGAATGCTGCTATATGAACATAATGTGATTTAGCCTAGTAATACTTAAAGGTAATAATTTATTAATGAAAATTGAATAAAGCCGTGTGGTGAATGCTTTTGAGAAAAAAAAAACAAGCCAACAATTAGCTCCTAGCAGAGTGTTACTTTTAGATTGTCAGCTGCCCTTCCAGTGGTGTGTCACTGTTTTGTATATTTTGCTGATAAAGCCCCTGGCCGAGTATCATACCTAGTTTGTTTGCCTGCCATAAAACTGGCTATACACTATTAGAATTTTTTTTTGAAATGTTAAGATTTTGTTCCATTAGCTAATTGTTACTGGGGTCAATCTTCTTTGCCCATTGTGATTAGAAACTTTGAAGGAGCAAGATGGAAAAGTATAGCACATTAAAGGTAGACTTCAAGTGATTGTAAAGTCTTGTTTTTTTGTTTTTTTTTCTAGTTAAAAATAACAAACATGTTATACTTACCTGCCCTGTGTAGTGGTTTTGCACAGAGCAGCCTGAGTCCTCCTTATCTTGAGTCCCTCTTCGGTGCTCCTGGCCCCTCCCTCCTCTTGAGTGCCCCCACAGCAAGCAGCTTGCTATGGGGCACCCGAACCGAGCCAAAGCTCCCTGTGTCTATTCAGACATGGAGCCACGGCCTGTCCCTGTCCTCTTACTCTCCTCATTGTCTGACTGACTTTGACAGCAGCGGGAGCCAATGGCGCACTCTTGCAACATCGCTGGATCTAGAGGGACCTCAGGTAAGTATTAGCGGGCCTGCTGCACACAAAAGGCTTTTTATATTAATGCTTAGAATGCATTAAGATAAAAAACTTCTGTCTTTACAATAACTTTAACCAAAATTCATATTAAAAGGAGCCCATGCAGGGTAAAGCATAGGTCTCCTTCCATTCCATTTAGCCATTAGGTGCAAAAAAACACAACTGATACTTCCAAGTACGTAGAAACATGTGCAGCATGCTGCTGCCAATGGTCAACAAAAGTTTTCAGTCTGTCCGATTTAACCATTAACTTCTGTTGAACAGGGGCGGCCACACATGGATCAAAATTTGTCCGATCCCTGCTGAACCAGATGAATTTCAATCCATCTATGGCCAGCTTTAGAGTGCTACTGAAAGTGTTTATTGCTATCTGTGCTTTTCTGTCCCAGAGAGGCTCATACCTCTATACCCCTCATACCACTTCTGGTATGGGCATCACAAGAATACAAAGTAATACAGGTAAACTTTAAAGCAGAACCAAACCCATCAATTTAACTGTTTCCCAAAACAGTTACATTTAAGTCATTTTATTGTGAATTTTATTTGTCATAGGTGCTTGTTCTCTCAATAGAACTGCCAAGTCATCAAATGGCTGGTGTCATATTTGATCGCATGTGCAGAAACTTGGCAACTGCAGAATGAAGAGTGGCTAAGATGGCAGCTTCCTTGGCTGTAAAGGATCGGAGGGTTTAGTTCCACTTTAAGCCTGGAAATACATGCAGTAAGCCTAGCCCAACCTATACTGCAGAGGAGCTATCCCAAATACAACTCCTGTGGGCTCCTTGCTCTCTCTCCCATACAATAAGCCTAGCGTTAAAAAAACTTTCTATACAAAGATACTTCTGCCAGCAAACCATCACTGATCTGGGTACCAGAAACTGAGACCCAGTGCAGGCTCCAGAAAATACATTCCCAACTATGCTGCTTTATTAGTGTAGAAGACCACACAAAACTCTGTTTTAGTTGAAATAAGTAAATATTCTAACTTTAGCCCATTTAAAGTGTTTGCTGGACAAGCTCCTTCAAAAGAAAAGGGACTGAGGGTCCAAAAAAACAGTCACCAATGAGTTCAAGCAGTATATGTACAGTATTGTTCTGAATGTGTTCACTATATTTTGCTTCCTTGGGTGACCTCATGTGGGAGCACCTTGAGAAGCCTGTAGTGTGAAGCTGTTTTCATTAACAATAGATCCATTTTAATGATTTTTGTAGCACGTTTCTAATATGGATGAAATAAATTTTGTAATTTTATAGATACATACCCAGGTGCAGACTTTTTGTTGCCTAAGTAGCCGCTTTTGGACCCCAGTAGAGATACCGGGACCTGTTTTCCCTTATATGCTATGTACAGTATATGTATAAACACGGCTTTATTGAACAATAATTAAGTACAAAATAGAATAAAAAATGTGACGTCATCACACATGCTGGCCGCTGCGAGCATGCGCATCTGAGGCTGGAGGCTCATGGCATTTATGGGCGTTTGTACAGCATACACTGATGGATCAGTGTTGCCCGGTACAAGAACTATGCATGACGCTTACCATGGGATGCCATGGAGTGGTAAGCTATATGCTTTAATGGCTGACAGCACTACTGAGGATACCTGGAAATATTTCGTAAGTAGACTTTGTGCAACATTTATTTTCCATCAATGGTACTTAAGCCCCAGGTATCTATACCGGCCTATGTGTGCCTAAACACATCATGCTGTATCCCTTGCCTAGCTCCTCGATAGAGTGTTAGGACTTGCATTATAATATTATGATCTAATCTACTGGTGTCTATGAGAGTGATTCAAGTTCATGAACTCTTGTCACATATCACGATAGTGACCGACTCTCATAGGGAAATTTCTGCCCTATTGAGGTTTGGGCCAAACTGAGAGAATCATCTTCTGTATATAAGATAAACATAATTTTTACTGCCTTAATACAGTGCCTTGAAAAAGTATTCGTACCCCTTGAAATTTTCCACATTTTGTCATGTTACAACCAAAAACGTAAATGTATTTCATTGGGATTTTATGTCATAGACCAACACCAAGTGGCACATAATTGTGAAGTGGAAGGAAAATGATAACTAGTTTGACATTTTTTTACAAATAAATATGTGAAAAGTGTGGCGTGCATATGTATTCAGCCCCCCTGAGTCAATATTTTGTAGAACCACCTTTCGCTGCAATTACAGCTGCAAGTCTTTTTGGAGATGTCTCTACCAGCTTTGCACATCTAGAGTGACATTTTTGCCCATTCTTCTTTGCAAAATAGCTCAAGCTCTGTGAGACTGGATGGAGACCGTCTGTGAACAGCAATTTTCAAGTCTTGCCACAGATTCTCAATTGGATTTAGGTCTGGACTTTGTCTGGCCCATTCTAACACATGAATACGCTTTGATCTAAACCATTCCATTGTAGCTCTGGCTGTGTGTTTACAGTCGTTGTCCTGCTTGAAGGTGAACCTCCGCCTCAGTCTCAAGTCTTTTGCAGACTCTAATGCCCCGTACATACGGTCCGATATTGATCGGACATTTCAACAACAAAATCCTAGGATTTTTTCCGACGGATGTTGGCTCAAACTTGTCTTGCATACACACGGTCACACAAAGTTGTCAGAAAATCCGATCATTCTGAACGCGGTGACGTAAAACACGTACGTTGGGACTATAAACGGGGCAGTAGCCAATAGCTTTCATCTCTTTATTTATTCTGACAATTGTCCCAAACAGAGGGGGGACCAAGAGAAAGTGGGGCTCAAAGAAATGGCAATCCAAAGTATGAATGAAATATCAAACAAATGTTTATTGTGATACAAAAATATATAACATGTAGATAAAAGACGCGTCCAGATGAAGCTACACATTTTCGTAATGTGAAACGCGTTGACGTCATCCCGCCCGGACGTCACGTCCCGCTGTCATCCCCCGTTGGGGCAAGCCGGCTCATCCATCGAGGGAGGGTTTTGACCCGTTGATCGAGATTGCGGCTCGGGAGGAATAGGTGCACCTATATGGCCGGCCACTCACTAAACACGAGGAGTGCTCTCTGGAGTACAGAGATCCCGCAAGGAGCATTCCGGGTTTATATGCAGCAGCCCATGGAAGCGGATCACAGCATAGGTGAAATTACACTTCGGCAGTATCTGTTGATTCCCACACAGGACCCGGAAGAGGTAACGTACATGACCACCTTACCTTAACTGCGTGTTTCTGTCTATCAGTTAATATGCTAGCAATTGTTTCACTGACTGCATCAGTATTCACCAGGACACATACAGAGAACCATCACGTCTATTGAAGCATCCCGCTGCATACAACATTGGATTCTGTACCCCCAGCAGAACTCTAGCAGTGTGCATGGCCAATATACTCCGCATCCATTAGATGGTTTGGTGAATTGCATTAGTGCCCATATTAGTGCCCCACTCCACGGCTCTCACCCCTCTTCTTTCCCATTCTCCTTTCCTCTACCCGCCCCCCCCCTTCCACCCTTCTCCTTCCATTATCCCTGGCTCGAGCCACCCCCGGGGGGATTGATGTTCGTTTGCAACCTCACTCAGCATAGCTGAATACTCCTCATTGTAGCAGGTTGAGCAGACATCAATTGCCCTGATGTCCGGACGTTTGTTTGTTTGTCTTTAATTACATGTTGTAGTGTCCCCCCTGTCTGTGTTTGCATTGGTCGGCTCCAAGACACCGATCAATTCTTTTATTTAGGGCAGTCTAGCCACCGGTTTATGCTCTTTTATCTACATGTTATATATTTTTGTACCACAATAAACATTTGTTTGATATTTCATTCATACTTTGGATTGCCTTTTCTTTGAGCCCCACTTTCTCTTGGTCCCCCCTCTGTTTGGGACAATTGTTGTATTGCACGTGTTTAGGGGCTGAAAGGCAACCACACATCTAGAGTACATATTACTATATATATATACAATACATGGTTAAACAAGCTTCTTTATACCCAATTTGATCTAGTTTTACTTATTCTGAGCATGCGTGGCACTTTGTGCGTCGGATTTGTGTACACATGATTGGAAATTGGAATTTTATAGCCTGCTCTCAAACTTTGTGTGTCGGAAAATCCGATAGAAAATGTGTGATGGAGCCCACACACGGGCGGAATTTCCGACAACAAGGTCCTATTACACATTTTCCGTCGGAAAATCCGAACGTGTGTATGGGGCATAACAGGTTTTTTTCTAAAATTGCCCTGTATTTGGCTTCACCCATCTTCCCATCAACTCTGACCAGATTCCCTGTCCCTGCTGAAGAAAAGCATCCCCACAACACGGTGTGTTCAGCATGGTGGTGTGCAGTGTTAGTTTTCTGCCACACATTTTGCTTTTAGGCCAAAAAGTTAAATTTTGGTCTCATCTGACCAGAGCACCTTCTTCTACATGTTTGCTGTGTCCCCTGCATGGCTTCTCGTAAACTAAAGGCCAGATTTGTGGAGTGCATGACTAAAAGTTGTCCTGTAGACAGATTCTTCCACCTGAGCTGTGAATCTCTGCAGCTCCTTTAGAGTTACCATGAGCTTCTTGGTTGCTTCTCTGATTTACCACCCTAAATTATGGACTGACCTTAATCTTTTTCAACTCTGCCCTCATTCTCCTCTTGTAGCCAAAATCTGGCCACTCACTAAAATTAGAAGAAATGAGGTTTATCCTTAAGCTACGTAGAGGGGCCAGATTTTGGCTACAAGAGGAGAATGAGGGCAGAGTTGTAAAGATTAAGGTCAGTCCATAATTTAGGGTCGATCTAGCAGCGGTGATCATACTGGATGGATTCTGTTTTCCGAAGATATCGAAGCCTGCTCCAGTTTCCCTGCTGACCATTCCAGGATACCTGGAGCTGTCTCTATCCATGCTTGATTGATCTGGTGTTGCTGACAACCAGATCCATTAGTTCTAGTAAGAGTACCCATTCATTTCCTTTTTATCATACATGCTGTCAACATTACTCTTGATGTCCCTGACTGCTCCTATGAAGATATCCTCAATTCAATAGACTCTTGGTCCTCATCATCATTTCTTTTGGGGATATTTGCTGCCAATGCTTTTATTTTTGACTGTTTACATGTTGATGGTTACCATCTGATGGACTCTTTGCCATTATTACTATCATGTTGCATTTGTGATTTACTCATCACTTTTTTATTGATTCACCTGTGATTCATCACTCTCATAGGATTTGCTTGTTTGTAGTCCATATTTTATATATGTACACTCACATGTCTTTCATTTTTTGTACACATAGCTTTTTCACACAGCTTTGATAGCGCTACATTTTCACCCACCCTATGTTTACAAATTTTAGTTACAAATTTTAGTCACAATTTTATGTAGCTGCTCCAGCTTTTTTAGTTTTTCAAAATAGCGTGATTTTACTTCTCCATTACACTATATTACATAGTAGGTGAGTTTGAAAAAAGACCCAAGTCCATCAAGTCTAACCTTTGTGTGTGATTATGTGTCAGTATTACATTGTATATCCCAAATGTTGCGGTCATTCAGGTGCTTATCTAATAGTTTTTTGAAACCATCAATGCCCCCCCCCCCCACTGAAACAACCACCTGTGGAAGGGAATTCCACATCCTTGCCGCTCTTACAGTAAAGAACCCTCTACGTAATTTAAGGTTAAACCTCATTTCTTCTAATTTTAGTGAGTGGCCACGTGTCTTGTTAAACACCCTTCCGCGAAAAAGTTTTATACCTATTGTGGTAGTATGGTATTTGTAAATGGAAATCATATCCCCTCTCAAGCGCCTCTTCTCCAGAGAGAATAAGTTCAGTGCTCGCAACCTTTCTTTATAACTAATATCCTCCAGACCCTTTATTAGCTTTGTTGCCCTTCTTTGTACTCGCTCCATTTCCAGTACATCCTTCCTGAGGACTGGTGCCCAGAACTGGACAGCATACTCCAAGTGAGGCTGGACCAAAGTCTTGTAGAATGGGAGAATTATCACTTTGTCCCTGGAGTTAATCCCCTTTTTAATGCATGCCAATATAGTTTGCTTTGCTAGCAGCAGCTTGGCATTGCATGCCATTGCTGAGCCTATCATCTACTAGGACCCCCAGGTCCTTTTCCATCCTAGATTCTCTCAGAGGTTCACCACCCCAGTGAGTAGATTACATTCATATTTTTGCCATCCAAATGCATTATTTTACATTTTTCTACATTAAACCTCGTTTGCCATGTAGTTGCCCACCCCAAAGTACCTCGGGTGCAAGCCATCTGGTCCCGGGAATTTATTAATGTTAAGTTTCACCAAGTCTATTTTAAATTCTGTCCTCTGTTAGCCGTGAGGTTGCTTCCTGTGATGTGTCACGAGGACAAACACTGCAGTTTTGGTTACTGAAGCCCCCCCGATTCCCTTGTGAATACTGAGAAGAAGAATACATTCAATACCTTCACCATCTCCCCATCCTGTGTATGTCATCCAGCTATGTGTCTTTTGTGTTCTATCTTACCTGCCCTAATTGCATCTTTACATTGCATTCTTTGTAAAGTCTGAATGCTGATGATGATCCCTCAGCCATGTATTTTTTAAGGCCTTCTCCTTTGCTGTTATATGCATTTTTACATTCGAGTAAGCCATCCAGGACTTTTGTTCACTCTTTTAAATTTATTTCCCAATGGGATGCACTGGCTAATGCCCTTATTTAATATGCTCTTAAAATAAACCCATCTCTCTAAGATTTTATCCCAATTTGTATCTTCTAGCAAGGTTCATAGTTTAGGGAAGTTGGCTCCTTTGAAATTCAGTGTCTTTGTGTTCCCCTTGTGTTTCCTATTTGTGTGCTTTATAATGAAGCCAATTGACTTGTGATCGCTGTTTCCTAAATTGCCTCGTATTTCCACATCCGTGATCAGGTCTGTATTGTTGGTAATCAGTAGATCTAGTAACGCCTTGTTTCTAGTTGGTGCGTCTACCATCTGACCCATAAAATTGTCCTCCAGTCTATGTCTGTATAATTAAAATTCCCCATTATGATAACACTTCCCATTCTTGCTGCTAATCCAAATTGTGATAGGAGGCCTGTCTCCCCCTTCTCCCTCAGGTTAGGGGGACTATGGTATACTCCCAGTATTATTTTCCCCTTTTCAGGGGATGTCTTATTTATTTATGGTATATACAAAAAGGTTCCTGTGTCCTCTGTCTTCTCTCCCCTCTCCCCCTCTTCCCCTCTCCCCTTGTCAGCACAGGAGTCTGCATTATGGAATTCTGTAATCCCAAAAATAAACCTTTGTTAAAGTCCTTGTAAAATCATGTAATCCGTTCTGTAAAAAGATTATATAATGTGCAGTGTGTCTCCTTGTGCAACTGATAATACCTTATTTACAGGGAAGCTGGGCACTCACGTGACCCGCCGGAGCTCTTTTTCCCCACTTTGAATAATGCAGAGGAAGGGGCCGAGTTCCCCACTGATGTCAGCCCGCTCCAAGCACTGCAGAGGGAGGGGCTGCTGACGTTAGCTGGGAGGAGAGGAGAAGAGCTTTGGCGGGTCATGTGAGTGCCCAGTGGTGCTGTAAATACGGTATTTTCCACAATAAAGTTATACAAGGATACACACTGCACATTATATCATCTTTTTACAGAACGGATTACATTATTTTACAAAGACTTTAACTAAGGCCCCTTTCACAGAAGGCTGACTCCGTTTCCACGGAGCCCGCCTCGGTCCGCCGGCTCAGCGGGAGATCAGTCCATTGATCTCCGCTGAGCCGGGTCCCTCTCTGCTCACTGAGCGGGGAGGGGCTTGTCAGGCGCCGCTGCCGCCTATGGAGGGATCTGATGAAAACGGACAGCATGTCTGCTTTTAGCGGATCGGACTGGGTCGGATGTCAGCGGACATGTCTCCGCTGACATCCGACGCTCCATAGACTAACATGGAACGCCCGTTCAGGTCCGCCGTCAAAACTGACAGGTGGACCTGAATGGTCCGATCGTGTGAAAGGGGCCTTAGGCTTATTTTCGGGGTAGCCAAAGACTTTGGAATACCTTCAGGAGTTTATTGAAATATGGTTCCGTAAAAACAACCTTGCTGTGATCAAGACTAGAGTTGCCAAAACATGTTAGGGGTTTGCTTTTACTGAACCATATTTCATGAAGCTCCAGAAGGTATTCCAGAGTGGCCGACTTTCCATTTCTTTGTTTGAGTTATGCTATATGGATGTGACATCTGAGCCTGAGCACCTGGGAAAGAACAGCCGACCTTTACTAAATAGGATCTTCGCCTCATTGATTAGAGTGGTGCCTTTTTGTGTTGTATCTTATTTTTAGGGTAGGGCTTATATTGCAGTCATCTCAGAAACTCACGCTAGGTCTTATTTTCGGGGTAGGGCTTTTTTTCGGGGGGAAATGGTAGGCTTGCAAGTGACAATGTTGTCATTTTTAATCATTGGTTTGGTGGAGTTTTTTTTATTCTATTTTGTACTTAATTACTGTTCATTGAAGTTGTGTTTATACATACAAATACTGATTGACCCTGTTGGTGACTATCCTTTTGGACCTTCAGTTCTTTTTCTTTTGTTTTTATGCCCGAGTCACTTTGATCACACCTGGAATTTTACTTTGCAGGTGAGTCGGTTTACATGGCATAGGGTGACTTTATATTTTCTTTTACCCTTTTGCAGGTACATTAGTGACATCTTCTGGGGGATTTTTATCTTTTTGTATTGATGGACAAGCTCATTGTTCATTTTCACTTGTGCTTGGGTTTGCTCCTAAAAGTGGACCTCAACTGGACCTGAACTCCAAAAATGAAGATTTGTAACATTATTGGGAACTTTTTAGAAATGGGGGTTGTGTCTACGGGTTGTCATTCATGATCACTAGTGCAGTTTACAAAGGTCAGCCAAAACTATCTTGTTGGTTTCATGTCAAGATATGTATAGATATATATACATTTTTTTTACTGCAAAAAATCTTTGCGAATGATGCCTTTATACAGTAGCTTTGCTCCAGTCTTTCATCTTTACATTTATTCTATTGGCTCCCCCCCATGTGCGTGCTGCATCTCTAATCATTTCCAGAATTTCCATCCTCTCTACCCCTCCCCCACTGTCTGGTGTTGATCCTCAGATCAATAACTCTCTGTGTTCAGCTAACATTATCATTCTTTATACTACCATTCTGTAGGCAGGGCCATTTTACCTCTAGACCCCCTACATCATTTTCCCATCGTTGCCATTCATCTTGCAGGTACAGTATAAGCCTAAGCCTGCAGTGTAACAGCTTTCCACAGACCACCATTCCAATTATGTGTCAGAAACAGGATTCTCTGCAGCATGTGAAATGCCCTATATGTGGTGCAGATCATCCAGTGCTAGTGCAGAGGTACTCTACAATGGCGCTTTTATACTCAGCCACATCTACAATATTAATGTACTTTATGCATGTACAGCTGGCACTACATCTTCTATAGCTCAGAGGATGTACAATAAAGATGCATATGTATTCAGCAGCAGCACTATGCAGCACATCTCTGTCTCTCTCTCGCTCCCTCGCTCTCTCTCTCTTTCTATCTCTCTCTCTCGCTCTCTCTCTCTCCCTCTATAGCTACAAATCATCTAACCTGCAATATTAATGTAATGTCTACAGCATTGGGCATACACAACTTGCATACCATTTGGTTACATTACATTGTTAAACCACTATTATGGATCATATCAAGATTTTTAACCTTTGGATTATATTAATGGAAATTATGTATCTTTTCAGTCAAATTTCCTATTTGATAGAGATTTAAATATTTCTTAATGGCTAATAATACCTCAGTGCAGTAACTGATAGCTTCGAGCTAGCATTCACTGTACTGTGGTCGGACCAGTAGAAGTAGTGCATTTTAGAATTGGCACTTGAGAATTGTGAGGTCTTTACAGAATAAAACGATGTATGTTTGTTGCCAAATTAACCCCAACATACAGTGTGTGTGTGTGTGATATTGCCAAAAGTATTGCGCCTGCCTTTACACGCACATGAACTTTAATGGCATCCCAGTATTAGTTCGTAGGGTTCAATATTGAGTTGGCCCACCCTTTGCAACTATAACAGCTTCAAGTCTTCTGGGAAGGCTGTCCACAAGGTTTAGGAGTGTGTCTCTGGGAATGTTTGACCATTATTCCAGAAGCCCATTTGTGAGGTCAGGCACTGATGTTGGACGAGAAGGTCTGCTCTACTTCATCCCAGAGGTGTTCTATTGGGTTGAGGTCAGGCCAGTCAAGTTCCTCTACCCCAAACTCACTCATCTATGTCTTTATGGACTTTGCTTTGTGGACTGGTCCAAATCATTTTGGTGGAGGGGGAGGATTATGGTATGGGGTTGTTTTTCAGGGATTGGGCTTGGTCCCTTAAGTCTCATTTAAGGGAACCTTAAGGCATCAAGCATACCAAGACATTTTGGACAATGCTCCCAACTTTGTGGGAACAGTTTGGGAATGGCTCCTTCTTGTTCCAACATGACTGTGCACCAGTGCACAAAGCAAGGTCCATAAAGACATGGATGAGCGAATTTGGGGTGGAGGAACTTGACTGGCCTGACCTCAACCAGATAGAACATCTTTGGAATAAATTAGAGTGGAGACATCAGTCCCTCACCTCACAAATGCACTTCTGGAAGAATGGTCAAAACTTCCCATAGACACACTCCTAAACCTTGTGGACAGCCTTCCCAGAAGAGTTGAAGCTGTTATAGCTGCAAAGGGTGGGCTAACTCAATATTGAATTATGGACTCAATATTGAACTATGAACCAAGACTGGGATGCCACTAAAGTTTATGTGTGTGTAAAGGTGTCCCAATACATTTGGCAATATAGTGTATATATATATATATATATATATATATATATATATATATTAATATTATTGTTATTATTATTAATATACAGTATTTATATAGCGCCAACAGTTTGAGGAGCGCTTTATAATATAAAGGGAGACAATACGGCAACAATACAATTAAATACAAGAGGGTTAGGAGGGCCCTGCTCCTGCGAGCCTACAATCTAATAATATATATATATATATATATATATATATATATATATATATATATATACAGGCCCGGATTTACTCCCTTTGCCGCCCCAAGGCCGGGTCCTTCAATGCCGCCCCCCCTCCACACACACACACACACACACACACACCACGTCCTTTATCAATGACTTCTACAATAGATCAATTAAAAACATATCTCCACACACGAGAACACTGAAAATAACTGGCTTTAATTGTACAGACTAAAAATACTTCAGGGTAAGCGCGCGAGGGGTAAGGATTTTTCGCAGGCAAATTTTCAAGGCAATGGCTGGTGTTAGTGCTTCAATCATCCCCGGCACCATGGTTGTTATGGTGTCAGGATGATTGAAACACATTATTCCTATCATTACATTGTAATATAAACTGAAATAGTTCAACTCACCATAATGCAGAATCATTGGGAGCCCTGAGCGTGTCACTTGCCACCATCTCTTGTCACTTGCCACCATGCCTGCCACCAGATGGGGATATCACTTGCCACGCTGCCTGCCACCAGATGGGGATGTCACTTGCCACGCTGCCTGCCGCCAGATGGGGATGTCACTTGCCACGCTGCCTGCCACCAGATGGGGATGTCACTTGCCGCGCTGCCTGCCGCCAGATGGGGATGTCACTTGCCACGCTGCCTGCCACCAGATGGGGATGTCACTTGCCACGCTGCCTGCCGCCAGATGGGGATAACACTTGCCACGCTGCCTGCCACCAGATGGGGATGTCACTTGCCATGCTGCCTGCCACCAGATGGGGATGTCACTTGCCACGCTGCCTGCCGCCAGATGGGGATGTCACTTGCCACGCTGCCTGCCGCCAGATGGGGATAACACTTGCCACGCTGCCTGCCACCAGATGGGGATGTCACTTGCCACGCTGCCTGCCACCAGATGGGGATGTCACTTGCCACGCTGCCTGCCACCAGATGGGGATGTCACTTGCCACCAGATTGGGATGTCACTTGCCACGCTGCCTGCCACCAGATGGGGATGTCACTTGCCACGCTGCCTGCCACCAGATGGGGATGTCACTTGCCACCAGATTGGGATGTCACTTGCCACCAGATTGGGATGTCACTTGCCACCAGATGGGGATGTCACTTGCCACCAGATGGGGATGTCACTTGCCACCAGATTGGGATGTCACTTGCCACCAGATTGGGATGTCACTTGCCACCAGATTGGGATGTCACTTGCCACCAGATTGAGATGTCCCTTGCCATGCTGCCTGCCACCAGAAGGAGGAGGGCGGAACAGCGGTGCGGGCAATGAGAGATGTCATCTTTCTCCCTCGCCGCCGCACCGCTGACTTTACTTGCTACTCTTGCTATTTTTTCAAAAATGGCGCCGGGCGGCGCAAGTACGCTACTGCGCATGCGCCGCCCGGCCGAGCGCTTACGAGCTTTCCCGAGCCCGGCCGGCTTCGGAACGGCGCATATATAAATATATAAAATACGTATTATTATTTTTTTGTGTATACAGTGTTCTTTATCATTAGCTGTAAGCTTTGAGAGGCTGTTTCTGAAAAGCTGGGACAAAGCACAAGGAAGGCATAGCAGAGCTGGTGCTAGTAGTGACCAGTTGTGTAGATTGAAAGAGCGAACCTGAGTAGTTGCTTTGTCATTTGCTTTGTTCCAGTTTTTATTATTAGCCCTAGGCTGATCAGTAAAATGAAAGCAGGAGAAATAGAGCATTTTACCCTCCTATTTTCTACCTGCATTGTGAAAAAACAGATGTTATTGTGTAGCTGTAATAGTTACACTTTTCTTTGCACTGTAAATCAGCTCATCATACACTCTATTAGAGTATATCATACAATATTTCACTTCTCTACCACTTAACATTTTGTCAGTGCCTAAATACTCATCATCATTATACGTCACATTGCTGCCAGGGCACATAGTCATTGCTGACTGCATTGTGGTATTTTTTTTAGCATGTACTTGGCACAGTGATATAGATGAATTTTTTGATTGAGGCATATGGTGGCAGAGGAGATCTGTGGGTGTCCTTGGTTACGGTCTCTGAAGACATTCTCCCATGTGTATCTGCTTTTGTCGTATGTCTCTCAGTTCTCATTCTTGCATCTCCATATCTTTCACCATTCCTACCCGGAAACGTGCGGTGTCCATTTACTAGCCCGGCCTTTTTCTCTTGGAAAACCATCATCTCTGCTGTGTAATACCTTTTCTCTCATCTGCCCTCTGTAATATTTTTCTAGCTCCAAGTCCCCCGCCCCTTCTGCATTCATCGTCTCCCTCGAGTATTTTCTATACTCATCTCACTCTCATTTCTACTGTCAGCAAATCATTATCCAGCCACTCAGGAAATGAAATAAAACACAAACCGCGTCATACAGTCTATGCGTTATTAGATTTTCTTAGGATAGATGAGTTTATTCGTGTGTAAAAGGCTAGATAGATGGACAAACAGCTAGTTCAGAGCATCAATGTATCTGTGTATTAACAACCATGTACCAGCATCAGATCTGTTGGATATTGTCAGTGCTACAAATATTACTAGAAAAAAAAAACGATATCTTTACTTATGAAGATAGTAGTATGTCATCGTAAATGCCAACAAAGCTGAAGTTAAGCATTATTTGTTACAAAGGTTAACTCCCTACAGTGTTTATCAGAGGCATTCAACCTTTTTTTCAGGAGTCTATTTGCTGTCAGTTGAAAATCTGTAAAGTAGGGGTGTCCAACCTGCAGCCCAAGACGGCTATTAATGCGGCACAACACAAAATCATAAACTTACTTAAAAATGTTGATTTTTTTTTTTTTTTTAAATGCGTTTACACTCAAAGAAAAAATTGACAGTGTCTCTTTCCTGGATTTTTTGTAAGTTTTATCTTCCCAAAGAAAAATACAGTATCCCATTCTCCACAATCACACCTTATTCACGTCATCAGTTTTCAGCAGCACCCATATTTATAAAAAAAAATAAAAAATGCAGCGCTTTATGAGCAAATATTTTCAAGGATGAAATACACAAAGGGCAAAAGTAGAAGCAAAATATCTGATGAGCACATTGACAACTCCTACTACATCCATCAAACCAGATATTGATGCGTTCGTTTTTTAAAAAACAACCATCATGTCAAATATCGCACTAGTTATGTTGTCCTCTTTTTTTTTTTTATGATAAAAAATATTATTATCAGATAGGTACATTATCTATGTCAGTGATCATTAACTTCTGATATGCTCAACTTTTTCTACTCATCAGCTATCTTTGTAAGTGTATTTTATGTGTGGCCCAAGACCATTCCTCTTCTTCCATTGTGGCCCAGGAAGGTCAAAAGGTTGGACACCTCGGCTCCAAAGCATGCATGTCTTTTTTTAAACCCAAACCCCTGCCCATGATGTACAGATCCTAAAAATGCAAAAGGCTCCCCAATAGAGTCCCCAAGAAATGTAAGAAATCATCAGAAGTACATTTGTGAAATACTAAGAAATCAGTTTTGGGTGGATTAACCTTTCTCAGCCTTTTTACCCTAGAGGAACCCTTGAAATATTTTTCTGGTCTGCAAAAAATAATTTTACTTACAGTTCGCAGTACAATAGCATGATCATTAAGGCCTCATGTACACTGCTGCTGGTAAATGGAGGTTTAGGAGCAGTTGGGAGTTTTTTTCAACTGCTCCTGAACTCGCCTCTATGTTATCTTATCTGTCCATGTACACAGGGTCGTTTACAGACGTTTCTAGGCAGTTAAGTTTAGGGGGTTTTTCATTGGAATGCAAAAAAATTAATTTAGAAGCTGAGTTTAGAGACATCTTAGGCCTCATGCACACGAGACACTGGTGCAAACTCTGCTGAACACGTTTTTAAAAGCTTCAACCGGCATTTAGAAACGCCTGATTTGCAGCATTTGCATGCCGCGTTTAGCCGCGTTTTACCGCGTTTGCGTCTAGAAGCATCTACAGAGCAGAGAATGACATTTTCTGACCTGACTTTGGGGCCCCATATCTCGGGGCCACTTGGTGCTTGGGCCACTTGGGGCCCCAAATTTGGATATGTTATAGTGTTAGTCCAACTGTGTTAGCACACCAAATTTGGAGTTCTTAGCACCAAGTGGCCCCGAGATATGGGGCCTCAAAGTTGGGTCATAAAATGTTCCTTTAAAGACACTTATAAACACAAACGCGGCTAAACGCAGTACCGGCGTCTAGCCGCGTTTAGCCACGTTTGGCGTCTGAACCCATTTTTTTGCTTCTGGAAAAACAAGGTTAAACGCAACTGCCTAAAAACGCCAAAAAACGAGACTGTGTACATGGACACATAGGATAACATTGAATGGGTTCAGGGGCAGTTGAAAAAAGTGTCCATCTGCCTCTGAACGCTAGTTTAACAGCGTCTCGTGTACATGAGGCCTTAAGCGCAAACGCTTCTAAATGCGGCTAAACGCGGTAACTCGCATATAGCTGCATTTCGTTTACAGGCGTTTTTCATTTTTGGCTATTTTGAAAAAAACCCATATACTTATTTATTTTTAACCTGTTCTGGACCGGCCACCGCAGTTGTACTGCGGCAGGTTGGCTCCCCCGGGCGAGCCACCATAAGTCTATGTCAGCCCTTTAAGATACTGTAAGAGGCGCGTGCCCGCAATCACTCGTGACAGAGCGAGAACTGGGATCTGTGTGTGTAAACACACAAATCCCGGTTCTCTCAGGGGAGAGGAGACAGATCATGTGTTCATACTAAGCATTAACACCAATCTCTCTCCTCCCCTAGTCAGTCCCATCCCCCCTACAGTTAGAACACGCCTAGGGAACACATTTAACCCCTTGCTCGCCCCTAGTGTTAACCCCTTCCCTGCCAGTGACATTTATACAGTAATCGGTGCATTTTGTGGCAATGTGTCAAAAGTGTCCAATTTGTCCACCGCAGTTCTGATAAAAATAGCAGATCACCACCATTACTAGTAACGAAAAAATAATAATAAAAATGCCATAAATGTAGACGCTATAACGTTTGCGCTAACAATATATTGTGATTTTTATTTTTTACCAAAAATATGTAGAATACATATCGGCCTAAACTGAGTAAAAAATGTGTTTGTTTTTTTTTAAATTGGGGATATGTATTATAGCAAAAAGTAAAAGATATTGTGTTTTTTTTCAAAATTGTCGCTCTTCTTTTGATTATAGCGCAAAAAATAAAAACCACAGAGGTGATCAAATACCACCAAGAGAAAGCTCTATTTGTGGGAAAAAAAGGATGTCAATTTGGTTTGGGTACAACGTGGCACAACCGCACAGTTGTCAGTTAAATTGACGCAGTGCCGTATCGCAAAAAATGGCCTGGTCATTGAGCAGCCAAATCTTCTGGGACAAACGCGGCATGTAAATGCGGCAAAACGGACGTTTTAAACGTGGGTTACTATCTGTCAAGTTAAATCATTCAGGAGAGGTTGTAAAAATGTCCCGTGTACATGAAGCCTAAATTGTAGAATTATTAACATTCTTAAATTATAAGAATCATATAACATAGCATACCAAGCATATTTGATACCAGGGCAGATTCTTTTTTTTACACCCCCTGCTCTACACAAACACATTTTTAGTAGTCATCTTAAAATTTCAATGATAATGATAAAAAAAAAAAAAAAACAGATTGTATAAATTGTGTTGTGGTGTCCCTTAACACAAGTGGTCAGAGAAGAAGTGCACCCTTGCACTTGTGGTCATTGTAGGCAGCAGATCAATTTGCCATTGCTCACTGCTTAAGGAACCCATAGCAACTTTTAGGAGGAACCCTAGAGCTCCATGGAAACCGGTTTGAGAAATGTCCTAAAGTGTATGTCCAGCCATTTATTTATTTTTTTGTGGAATGGTTATAACCCTCATTTGGCTTTTTATATTATTTGGAACTTCATTAGATACAAGTTGGCTTAATTTTCCAAAAAGCCAGGGCGAGTGCAAGGATTTTTGTGTGCACAGGCGAAGGTGCATTTTAGGAATACATAATGCAGAGTGCAGGGGTCCAGGGTGTGTAATGCACACAGTGCTGAAGTCAGTAATAGGAAATGCACAGAATGCATAGGGGCAGGAGTGTGTAATGCACAGTAGGGTTATGAGAACAAATTAAAGATGTGTTAAGTACAGTGTAGGCATTGTAGGCATTAGCAGACTGTAAATTCCCCTTGCAAGCTATACTGTCCCAGACATTACCCTATCAGCAAAAATATGCACTCTACTCTATTGACCACAATAACAGTAATATGCAGTGTGAAACACATAAATGTTTTGTGTGCAAAAAAACAGGTTGATCAAGAATGAATCAGCAAAAGAGGCTAGTTACACAACAAAACACCAAAAATCTCAGGGAAGAAATAGAAGATGCTTCAGATACTGCATGTGCCTTTTACACCAAAGAGGACCCCCTCATAATTTTCTACCTGGTGCATAAAAATGTCTGTACTCAGCTCGATTAAAGAAAGACAGAAAGAATTAGAAGAGCTAACGGATAATATATAATCTCAGAAAGAAGGAGAAGGATGTTTTCACTGCCCTCTATCAAAGATGTACTGTATGTTCCTACTCTTAGAATTAACCACTTGCCAGTGAAGAAGCTCACTAAGGTCAACCATAGACAGTTTGAATTGTGGCTGGTTCAGCAGGAACAGGTCGAGATTAGAACCATGCATTAGCAGGATGAATTTATCAATCAACTTGGGTACAACCAGTCTGCCGGATTTTACTTGCAATTATCGCTAGCAGCTGGTATAGCTTCTCCTGGTAAGAATGTTTTCCCCCCACCAGGAGAATACAATGGCTCAGCGGTAGGGATTCCCCTATCAACACTGTCTGTGGTTGCAGGAAAGGTATTTGCTCTGTGTATGGCCTGCATAAGCAAGGATATGTGGTGACATTCAGAGGTGATAGTTGTATTGTCACAAAAGGAAGCCACATACTAATCAAAGGAAAAATCACAGATGAACTATATAAGCTGAAGTGCAGTGAAGTGTTAAACAATGTAAAAAAAAATTAAATGTATTCACACCTAGCAATGTTATTTTGGAATCCTGAACCTATAAAAAAAACTAGCTGAAGACCATCCTTCCAGTGGCATAAAAACGAATTAATGCAGTCAGATAACGAAGCGTACCAGTTGCATAAAGGGAACAATGAGCAGGAAATCTCTTCCTAAAGGTTGCAATGGTAGGTCTGACAGCTCCTGGGCTTAATTTACCCTTATCTTTGAGATCCTACTAAAGCTCAGTCTCCACAAAAGAAAAGGTATTTTCTTACATTCACTGATAACTACTCAAGTATATTGTGCTCTACCTTGTACAGTGCAAAGATGACGTTCCAAATAAACTTGAATAATATCTTGCCCAAGCAAGCAACACATCTGGCAAAATTCAAAAAATTATCTTCACAGTTGTGCTCATAAGTTTACATACCCTGGCAGAATGTATGATTTCTTGACCATTTTTCAGAGAATATGAATGATAACACAAAAACTTTTCTTTCACTCATGGTTAGTGTTTGGCTGAAGCCATTTATTATCAGTCAACTGTGTTTGCTCTTTTTAAATCATAATGGCAACAGAAACAACACAAATGACCCTGATCAAAAGTTTACATACTCTGGTGATTTTGGCCTGATAACATGCACACAAGTTGACACAAAGGGGTTTGAGTGATTATTAAAGGTAACCATTCTCACCTGTGATCTGTTTGCTTGTAATTAGTGTAAGGTCAATGAGTTTCTGGACTCCCGACAGACCCTTGCATCTTTTATCCAGTGCTGCACTGACATTTCTGGATTCTGAGTCATGGGGAAAGCAAAAGAATTGTCAAAGGATCTGCGGAAAAAGGTAGTTGAACTGTATAAAACAGGAAAGGGATATAAAAAGATATCCAAGGAATTGAGAATGCCAGTTAGCAGTGTTCAAACTCTAATCAAGAAGTAGAAAATGAGGGGTTCTGTTGAAACCAAACCACGGTCAGGTAGACAATCTACAATTTCAGACAAAACTGCCAGGAAAATTGTTCAGGATGCAAAGAAAAACCCACAAATAACTTTAGGTGAAATACAGGACTCTCTGAAAACATGTGGTCTGGTTGTTTCAAGATATACAATAAGGAGGCACTTGAAGAAAGATGGGCTGCATGGTCGAATCTCCAGAAGAAAGCCATTACTATGCAAATGCCACAAAGTATCCCGCTTACAATACACCAAACAGCACAGAGACAAGCCTAAAATCTTCTGGCACAAAGTCATTTGGAGTGATGAGACCAAAATTGAGCTTTTTGGCCACAACCATAAACGCTACATTTGGAGAGGAGTCAACAAAGCCTATGATGAAAGGTACACCATTCCTACTGTAAAACACAGAGGTGGATCACTGATGTTTTGGGGATTGTGAGCTACAAAGGCACAGGAAATTTGGTCAAAGTCGATGGCAAGATAAGGGCAGTATGTTATCAAAAAATACTAGAGGAACATTTGCATTTATTAACCAGGAAGCTGCGCTTGGGAACATACTTGGACATTCCAACATGACAATGATCCAAAACACAAGGCCAAGTTGACCTGTCATTGGCTAGAGCAGAATAAAGTGAAGGTTCTGGAGTGGCCATCTCAGTCTCCTGACCTCAATATCATTAAGCCACTCTGGGGAGATCTCAAACGTGCAGTTCATACAAGACAGCCCAAGAATTTCCAGGAACTGGAGGCTTTTTGCCAAGAGGAATGGGAAGCTTTACCATCTGAGAAGATAAAGAGCCTCATCCACAAATACCACAAAAGACTTCAAGCTGTCATTGATGTTAAAGGGGGCAATACACGGTATTAAGAACTGGGGATGCAAACTTTAGACAGGATCATTTGGGTAGTTTCTGTTGACTTACCAAATTCTTCCCCAAGACACCAATAAATTAACAGCAAATTAACAATTAATTAACAGCAAATGAGTATCTACTAGTAATGAAACTCCTATGTGACACAGTAAACACCTGTAGGCAGGTTAAAATGTAGTGGTAGTAGTGAGTTAGTGGCTGGCCCAAGCTGGGGTAAGGGTTAACTATTGCATGTTCAGTTCACAGGCTTTTTGGTCCTAGCCAGCCCACTTGTGTTATAAAAATTTGGGAAAGCTGAGGTCCAGGACTCATCTTCCTAGCTGTACTGGTCAGTTCTGTTTGTGGTAGTGGTCTTGCTGCACCTTGCAGCATTTCGGAGAAATCAGGACTTTCGGGGACATCCAAGTCATGGACAATGTCATAATGGACTCTCACCTCACCAATGTATGCCTGGGCAGCCACACTATTATATTATAGTTAGGGTTAGGGAAAGGACGTTGTCCATATTGAACTATCATTCTACACTTGTTCAGTAAAGTTACATAACAGGTATGAGCCTGGTCTAAAGTTAATCAAAGGGGTGAATGTTGATTCTGGCATATCTAAAGAACCTGGGTCTGTAAAGCACAATGGGGCATGAAGTAACATCTCTAAAAAGGGTTAATTTGGCAAGTCAAGAAGAGGAGTGTAGTTGCTATGGGTAACCAAGTGAAGGAATAAGCTACAAGCAACCAGTCGTTAAGTGTAGTACCTGGTAAGGTGACAGCTTCTCCAGTAGCGAGGGGGTCGATGCTCTGGCTCCCTCCTTAGTGATCGGTATCCATTAGCAACCGGATCGAAACCCCCGTTACAGAGAACTATGGCCTGGTCACGAGGTACAGGAAGGAAACAGTTATTAGGTGCATGCATGAGCTCCATGCTATGTGCATGGAGGGACCCCATTCTGTTATGGGAACGAGGTAACAGAGTTACTCTGGACTGGTGGAGTGGGCGCAGGCTCAGCACGTCTCCCCTAATGCAAACCTAAAAGTTAGTGTGTAGTGACATGGGATAAAACACTTTTAAGAGAAACTCTGCATTTTTATTACACACAATGAAGGCTCATCTCTGAAGTTGGGGAAGTGCTATAATGTTAGATTCTTTACATGACCTCAGTCTCCGCCTGGTCACGGGCATTGATGAGCATGCTCCATGCAAAAGGTACCCCTGCGTTCATTGCAAAGTAGGCCTCGCCCACTTACTATCTGAACAATAACCTGGGCAAGGTCTCACCATTACTGCAGGAAAAGGATCATAGCACCAGAATTGATATCTTGTCCTCTGAAAAGAAAAAGGATGAACTGTCTAAAACCTCAGTCAGAAAATCTGTGGCAGCCAATAGGGGCATCCCAACTAGACACTCATAAAATTTTGGTTTGTATAGTGTCACAACCTTCTCTGTAGGTGTGTAAGTAAACACCAGCAAAGGAACTGGAATGGAAATAAGTGTCATAAAGTACCTAAAATATATTCATAACTTAAACCTGAGATTATATGCAAATGGTGATTGAGGACTCCAAAAGAAGTTTGGACTTATATTATACGCATAGTTGGCAACATTGTAAAAAAAAAAAGTGGGACACTTTTGTGGCTGTAGGTGGAGCCATACAATAATTAGGGGGCGGGGCATTCATTTGTAGGCGTGGCTTAGGGGAAATCTACAAGTGCGCGCCGCGGCGAAAAATGGGCGTGATTTACGTGACATGGTGGGCGTGGCTTAAATGGGCGTGGCTCAAGAGGGTGTGGTTAGAGTCTGAGATGAATGAGGGATGGAGAGGGAGAGAGGGGGAGAGGGGGAGAGGGATTAGAGGGGGAGAGCGGGAGAGGGAAATGACGGGACAGCAGCCCCAGATCCTACACAATAAAAATATGTGTATTCTAGAAAGTTTAACAATCAGCAGATAAAGATACTCCAAACACCTCGTGTTAGCACTTCAATCATCCCGACACCATGGTTGTTATGGTGTCAGGATGATTGAAGTGCATTATTTCTATTATTACATTGTAATATAAAATGAAATCATTTAACTCACCATAATGCAGAATCAGTGGGATCCCTGAGCGTGTCACTAGCCACGTCGCCTGCCACCAGCCGTCCGTCCTTGCGTCAGATGTCCCAGCAGAGCCCGTCTCTGCATCAGGTGCCCCCAGCGGAGCCCCCCATTACATCAAATGTCCCCAGGGGAGCCCCCCTCACACCAGGAGTCCCCGGCGGAGCCCCCCTCACACCAGGAGTCCCCGGCGGAGCCCCCCCTCACATCAGGAGTCCCCGGCGGAGCCCCCCCTCACATCAGGAGTCCCCGGCGGAGCCCCCCCTCACATCAGGAGTCCCCGACGGAGCTCTCCCTCACATCAGGTGTCCCCAGTGGACCCCCCCTCACATTAGGTGTCCCCAGTGGAGCCCCCCCTCACGTTAGGTGAGGTGTCCCCAGTGGAGCCCCCCCTCACATCAGGTGTCCCCAGTGGAGCCCCCCTCACATTAGGTGTCCCCAGTTGAGCCCCCCTCAAATTAGGTGTCCCCAGTAAAGCCCCCCCCCTCACATTAGGTGTCCCCAGTGGAGCCCCCTCACATCAGGTGTCCCCGGCGGAGCTCCCCCTCACATCAGGTGTCCCCAGTGGAGCCCCCCCTCACATCAGGAGTCCCCGGCGGAGCTCCCCCTCACATCAGGTGTCCCCGGCGGAGCTCCCCCTCACATCAGTTGTCCCCAGTGGAGCCCCCCCTCACATCAGGTGTCCCCAGTGGAGCTCCCCCTCACATTAGGTGTCCCCAGTGGAGCACCCCCTCACATTAGGTGTCCCTAGTGGAGCTCCCCCTCACATCAGGTGTCCCCAGCGGAGCCCCCCTCACATCAGGTGTCCCCAGTGGAGCCCCCCCTCACATCAGGTGTCCCCAGTGGAACCCCCCCTCAAATTGGGTGTCCCCAGTGGAGCCCCCCCTCACATTAGGTGTCCCCAGTGGAGCCCCCCTCACATTAGGTGTCCCCAGTGGAGCCCCCCTCACATCAGGTGTGTGTCCCCAGTGGAGCCCCCCTCACATCAGGAGTCCCACAGCGGTGCGCCCCCCCCACCTCAGAGGTGTCCTAAGCATGGCTAGAACCCCCGCCCCTTTCCATATCAGACTGGCAGCGGGGAGGGGGGGTAGGCGGAGCGAGGCGGGGTGAGGCGAGGCGGAGCGGAGCGGAGGGTGGGCAGCGACGCAGGAGCTACATCTAGCCCCCCCAGCCGTCTTCCTGAACTTCAATAAAATTACTCCAATTGTCTCCGCCGGCCGCGGACCTCTGGCGGCGGCGGCGGCTTCGAAAACCGAGAACCGGATTTCTCGGGACATTTGGCAACTATGATTATACGTAGTTGTTGAGTGGGGGAGTTAGAATTTTGTTTTGCAGACATACTGTAGGTGCAACAACCATTTTCACGTAGTTGTTCCAGTAATGGTAGTGGTATTACTAATGTATTCTTCTTCCTAGTAGAACTACATGGTTATTATGTAATTTACTGTCTCTGTATTCCAGTTGTTTCCAATCAAACAAGAATGGCTCAGCTATGTGTCCATTGCAATGTTGACAGGTATGAGTCCTACCTACAGCAGATTTAAAACAACAGCAATCATTAAAGTTTATGTTAACTAAAATCATTAAATTGACATCCCAACCTGCAAAAACTAATTTCAGGGAGGTGGCAAACTCATTTCTAGGAGGTGGGGCTTTGCGCCCGCAAACCCCCCCACCCCCGTGGCAACATTTTTTTAAAATCACTTTTTCAATGTTTTTTCGCAGTGCTTTTAGGGAAGGGGGTGGGGATGGGTGGTGTGTGGCAGTGGATGGTGTCAGTAGTTTATTTATTTTTAATAATTGATTTTTTTTTACAATTTAATTTGTTTTAAAAATAATTTACAATGCTTTTTGGGGGGGAGGGTGTTGGGGCAGTGGACAGTGTTGGTAGGGCAGGGGAGGGTGTCAGTAGTTTTTTTATTTTTTTACACTTTTTCATTTTTTAGAAAAAAAAAATTACAATTTTTTTTTAATATATTTTTTGGGGGGCTTTGGTGAGATGTCAGGGGTCTAAACAGAACCCTGAAATCTCCCCTTTGAGACAGACAAAGGGACTGAGGACACAGGTTCCCCAGTCCCTTCCTCAGCACTAAAGATGAATGAACAGGAGGCAGAGGCTCCTGTTCATTCATAAACTGAGCAGAGTAAACACAGTTTACTCTGCTCAGTAATCACAGGACACAGGAGCGATCTCGCTCACTGTGTCCAATTACTAGTTCCCCCGCCACCAGCGGGAGAGGAGAAGAGCCGGCTGCGGGAGACGGGGGGGGGGCGGAGGAGAACTCGGGGGCAGAGAAGGACATGCTGAATGATCGGTACGGCTGGAGGGACAGCTGTGAACACCGATCTCCCTGTATAACTGTTTAGCTGACAGCTGCAGGAGGGAGAAAAGGAGAAGCGTCTGTCAGCTAAAAATCAATACAAACGAGATCGGTTTTCACAGCTGTTCCCCGCCACACCGATCATTCCCGGGAGATCAGGAGGCGCTTGCGGGTGTGCGGGAGCCGCCGCAGAAATGCCAGAGTCTCCCGCACCTCACAGGAGACTTGAGATGTCTAAAATTGACAGTTTGCATTCCTCTTGGGCCCCACTCTGCAGAAAGATTATGTAAAAGGAGTAATTGTGGTCTTGTGACCACTCAATAAACTTACATTTTCAGGTATTTGTCAGACCTGATTTTTTAGCCTACTTATTTAAAATACTTTGCATAAATGATGGGTGTAGGATTGTCTTAAGTACACATTTTTGCTTTTGTTGGCCATGCATGAAAATACATTGTGCATGCATAAAGTATTTATGGTCTGCCTGGTAATGGGAGATGTGACTGAAGATATGGTGAGAGTGTGTCTTGAACTAAGGCTTCATGTACAGAGGTATATAAATTTACACAGGATCCATCTGCACCTAGTTAGTGAATGACTTATTCAGGGCCAGGGGGAAATGTAAACCTCAACCATGTGCAGGCAGTGCACAATGACCCCCAGCCTTTGGTCATACAGAATGATTGAAGGCCAAAGTAATTTATTGTCTGTGCCACCACCACTGTTTACAAATTGTTGAAGTTTCCATCTCCTGTTTTTCCAATCTCAGAAAGTTTGTGCCCCAGCAGTAAGGAATTGGGGGGCTTCATTGGATTTTTCTGTATATAGGAAGGCTTTGATGGCTTGGCTCATGTCTGTACACTGCAACAGCATATGTTCTAGGACCTGACAGACCCCCTCCACTATGAGGAACCTACTGTATATTATTTCCTAGGGAACAGAAAGCTGATCAGAGGTCTTCACTTACAGATTGATGAGGAGTAAGGTAAAAAAGATCATTCTCATCCATAAGTACAATAGATGCATCTTGATTTTTTCTGTCTATACTGGTACTGAATATATACAGCTCGATTGGTGCCCTTGATTTATATATACCTAAAACCTTTCATATAATTATATGGCATTACCCTTCACCAAGGGTAATGGCTTACATGATGGAGATGGATTGTCTTATTATGTGTATCTGCCTGTAGACATGGCTGCTCTTGTCATAATGAACATGGTATTATTAGACAGAATCCAGTAGATTTATAACTGAACTGAACCAGGTTGCCATGCACAGGCATTTTTTTTGCCAGTATGAAAAAAACAAACATTTGGTACCTATCTTTTTTTAGAATGACTATCAGTTACCAGTAGGATTATCTATAGGTATGAAAGCAGAACTGGCGTGATGAAAAGATATATGGATACTACGCCTTCCTAAACTGAATTCTATGTGCCTTCTCCTTCTAGGAGAGAACAATTCCAGTTTCCTGGAGCAGCTACAAACCTACCCAATTTTTGCACCTCTATTTTATGTTTTAATGATTACCTCCATCCAGTGAAAGGAACCATTAAAGCAAAGGATAGATAGATAGATAGATAGATAGATAGATAGATAGATAGATAGATAGATAGATAGATAGATAGATAGATAGATAGATAGATAGATAGATAGATAGATAGATAGATAGATAGATAGATAATACTTTATTATCATTGTATACATACACAAAATTTATCAAGATACTCTTTACAACAGCAATTAAAAAATCATTTCTCAACACAACCACACATACATACTTCTAGCACATGCCCACATATCTGTTCTTAAATATATTTATATATTTATTTCACATAAAGTTCCTGAAACGCTGTATCTGATGGGGTTATGGACAATACAGCCCTAGGGAAAAAAACTATACTTGTTCTGCATCACTGACTAAAGCTATCATGTATGCGTGTCCTAGATGCCACTATGAACTATGCAGCTGGAGCCATACAGTAAAACGAGGCACCCAAAAGAAAATGAAGAATCTGTTTTGTTCCTGGTGCTTACTGCAGTCTCTAAGAGTTTCTATACCTGTGCACTATGGGGAGCCGTAGACCATCTTTTCTCCACCCCTAAACCATATCCACTCCCTGCATACCTAGAGCTCAATCTTATACAGCATATGTTGTGACTTAATGAGGTTGTAGGTTAGGGCTCACACCTAAGGCCCTTGAAATGTAGGGGACAAAGCCACCTGGCATGTGACATACTGAGGAGGATTTATTGCATCACCAGGAGGGCCTAACCACCACGAGCTCCCAGGCCCACCAAGTTTGCACACTGGTTGGTATACTCATCTTAGCAATGCATAGTGGAGTGTCTTGCACACATTACTTAACTTCACTTTAATTCACAGTTGATAAGTAGGCTTTGTATTGGCTTTATGCAGTTTTATTAAAAGTACTAAAATGGTTTACAGAAATACAATTAGATTGTGTCTTCTAATAGTACCATGCAGTTGACATTACACTCCAGCAACAGTTCCAAAAATGGCAACTCAGAGTCCAATGCACTTGGTATAAACTTCTATAGCATGGCTGTAATGAATCTTAGGAGTTCCACTAAACTACAGGCATACCCCACTTTTAAGTACACAATGGGGTTTATTTACTAAAGCTGGAAAGTGCAAAATCAGGCTCACTTCTGCATAGAAACCAATGAGCTTCTAACCCCAGCCTGTTCAATTAAGCTTTGGTAATAAAACCTGAAAGCTCATTGGTTTCTATGCAGACGTGAGTCTGATTTTGCACGTTCCAGCTTTAGTAAATAAACCCCAATGTGTACTTAAAAGTGGGGTAGGCCTGTATTTGAGAGGGGTTGCTGAGGTGCTCACCTACTTTAGAAAAGTTTTCAGTATAGCTACTCTTTAGGCCTCATAACATCCCTTCTCCCAGAGTAGGACATATTCCCACTCTATGCTCTCTTCAAAGCTTTACACACAGACCTGGATACTGAAATGCTTCTCCTCAGTTTAAAAAGGAAAAAGGCCAGACCTCTGAGTACCACCCACCATGAGGGGAAGTGACAACACATTAAAGGGAGGTTCCCTCCTATAATTTGATTAGCATAAAAGGCAGCCTCTAGGCAGCCATTAATCTCATGTTGAGTTTTTCAGTAGGGTAAACATGAAAGTTAGAAAACAATGCTGGGGAATCATATGTCTTTGTAGTGTTTTGCACACACACGAGAGGTCTTTGACTTTCATGGGGGTTTTCTGGAACTTGTATGTATTGTTGTATCTCTTAGGCTCAATTAACATCTATGCATGTTGCTTTTCAGGGTTTCTGCAGTGCTTTTTGCGGTGCTTGCTGAGTTTTTGGACATGCGTTTTTACTGCGATTTTGCCATGATTTGCGTTTTTTTACACTTTATATAACTGGTTGCTAAGGAGGGAGCTGGGAAGCCAGCCGCCGCATCCTTAACAACCCATGAGTCATCAGCTGTCAGCGGGTTTCCCCGCTAAATGTAAAAAAAAAGATTTGCCGGCTAAAAAAAATAGTAAGAAAAAAATAGTGTGGGGTCCCCCCCAAGTCCATACCAGACCCTTGGGTCTAGTATGGATTTGGAGGGGACTCCCCCACGCCCAATTTTTTTTTTTAAATGCCGTGGTCCCCCCCAAAATCCATACCAGACCATTATCTGAGCATGCAACCCGGCAAGTCAGGAAAGGGAGGGGACGAGCGTGCACCCCCCCTTCTGAACCATACCAGGCCTCATGCCCTCAACATGGGGGGGTGGGTGCTTTGGGGCAGGGGGGCTCTGTGCCCCCCCACTCCAAAGCACCTTGCCCCCATGTTGATGGCGACAAGAGCGGGGGGGCTTATTGGAGTCTAGAAGCCCTCCTTTAACAAGGGGGCCCCCAGATTCCGGCCTCCCTCCTATGTGAATGAGTATGGTACCCCTATCCATTCAACAAAAAAAAAGTAGTGTAGTGTGAAAAAATACAGTAGCCACTTTTTGAAAAGTCTTTAATTAAAAATATCTTCTTCTTCCTCCGGGCTTCTCCTTCTCCCACTGCTTCTTCTTCCGCTCTTCTTCTTTCTCCTGTCTTCTTTGTCTGGTGTTCTCCTTCCTCTGGCGCCGCCGACCCTTCTCCGATGATGAGTCCTGCACCAGCCGACGACCCTCCTTCGATGCTGAGTCCTGCACCAGCCGACGACCCTCCTCCGATGCTGAGTCCTGCACCAGCCGACGACCCTCCTCCGATGCTGAGTCCTGCACCAGCCGACGACCCTCCTCCGATGCTGAGTCCTGCACCAGCTGACGACCCTCCTTCGATGCTGAGTCCCGCTCCCGTCAACGACCCTCCTCTGATTCTGCGTCCTGCTGATCTGTCTGCGCCGATGTCAAGCAATGTCTTAGATAACGATGGATAAGCCCCCCGCCTGCAGACCCTGACAACCACCGGGCAAAGGTTGTCGGGAAGAGGCCCTTGTCCCCATCAACAGGGGTGTGCTCTGCGCCCCCCACCCCAAAGCACCCATCCCCCCCATGTTGAGGGCATGCGGCCGGGTATGGTTCAGGAGGGGGTTGGGCCGTTTACTCATCCCCTCCCTTTCCTGACCTGCCAGGCTGCATGCTCGGATAAGGGTCTGGTATGGATTTTGGGAGGGACCCCACGCCATTTTTTTTTCGCAATTTTCTTTTTAGCCGGCAATTCTTTTTTTTTTACATTCTTTGGGGAAGCCCGCTGATGACTCATCGGTTGTTAAGGATGTGGCGACCGGCTTCCTGGTCCCCTCCTTAGTAACCAGTTATATAAAGTGAATGTACAGCTAAAAAAAACCCCACAAATCGCAAAATGCAAATCGTGGCAAAATCGCTGGAAAAACATGGTACCTGCGTTTTGGATGTGGGTCCATTGAAGTCTATTACATGCAAAACGCTGCATTTTGCGGGTAAAGAAGTCCCTGACCCTTTCCAAAAATGCAGAGGCACAAAAATGCATTGATGTGAAGATGTTCCATAGTAGCCCAAGTTAAAAAAATTCCCTGCATTTCTGCAAAATGCAAAATACATCAAAAACACATTAGTGTGAATAGAGCCTCAGTCCCTAAGGCAAACATGATGGATAATGAATATTCAGAATAATGGCTAAAATCAGTCTAGTGAAAAAAAAGTACATGACTGGCACTTGAAATGTGATTAATGAACCATAGCAGCACTTCAGAAAAGGGAAGCACACCCTATAGGAAAAGCAAAGCAGAGAAGAAGGTGCTTCTAAGTGCAGTAATAAAACACTTTAACCACTTCACGCAAAATCACGTACCTGTATGTCATTTTGTTGAAGTGGTTGTACCGAGGAGATGCCTGCAGCCAGAGGCATCTCCCCGGTACCATTTTTTAGAGCTGGCGGTCGAGACCGCCCAGGTCTCCCATCCCACCGGGAGACCCGTCCCACTGGTATACCCGAGTGACCAGCCAGTATGTCCCCCAGCTGGCCGGAGTCCCAAACAGGACTTGGTTTGGTTTGAAGAAGGAATGACTGGGCATGCTCTGAAACATGTCCTGCCCACTCTGACAGCACTTCTGGTTGCCTGTATTCCATGCTTGTCCTGACAGCATGGCTCTCCATCTTGGATCAGAGACACAGTGTTTCCCAGTGCTGGTCGGCTGGAACTTCCACCTGCAGCTGTCTTTACTCCCAGGCATCCCGCTGGACGTTATGGCTTTGTTTTTTTTTTAAAATGTCGAAAGCACTACTTCCTGCAGACTGTGGTGCCTTTGGTTCTTTGAGAACATAGGAATTTTAGGGTTAAAGGGCAGTTCCAAAAACAAGGTGTAGACTTTTTATAGTAGCAATTGTACCTCATTAGAGCAAGATCTTTCTTTCAGGTACTTTGTATTAGTCTCCTGTAAAAGCAACAGATGGGTACTACATTGTTTCAAGGCCCAACTCTTTACTCAGTGTACTACAGAATGCTTCTTCTCTCAATAGACAAGACCTCACTAAGCTACAGTTTTCTGACCACTCTACTAGTTCCTCACATTCGGATAGTAATCGACAAGTATTTCCTGAGGGCTAATAAAAACAAGATTTAGAGCTTTGTTAATATTAGGTCAGGACCTTACTAAGCTACAGCCTTATCACTACTGCGCTACTGCCTCTCTAGGTTGGACAACAATAATATTTATAGGATGCCAAAGCTAAAAGAAAGTTTTGGCTTTAAATACTATAAAGTGATGGTAAAGGGTAATTTTTTTAAATTATAAACATGTTATACCTGTGTAGTGCTTTTGCACAGAGCAGCCCCAATTCTCCTCTTCTCTGATCCACCGCCGGTGCGCCTGGCTCCTCCTCTTCTCAGTGTGCCACCAGGGGAAACCACTTCCTATTGTGGCACACCTGTGGGCTGGATCCCGGGTCACACGGCATATGCCTGTAGACACAGAGGGCGTGGTTCTGCCCTGCCCCCGCTTCCTCATCACATTATTTGATTGACAGCAGCAGGAGCCCCAATCATTCACCTTAGGAATTCTCTCTTCCCTAGGCTAGTACTCACTGAGAGGGCTTAGACTTGCCCAGTAGGCTTATTACATCCAGCTCACGACTCCCTTTATGTGGTTCCAAAGACAGGACTGTTACAGCTACTCCACTAGGGTCTGTACATTTCTCCCAGGATCTCCAGGTGGATTAGCACTCACACAGAGAAAACTTCATCTGGCCTAAAAGGCCTTTTGCATGGCGTTCCCAGTTCAGTTAGACTATGTTCCCAATCCACTTAGACCATTTTAGTGAGACAGGACAACTACAGCTAGCTCTTCTGAGTGTAGGCTGGTGGGGTATTTTGACTTTCAAACCTGACTATCCCAGTTTCCTCCCAACCTGGTATATATATATATATATTGGCACTAACTCCACCCATTACACCACTACAGGAAGGTACAGTCTAAAAGGGACCTAACACCCACTTACATAATTCTCTATTACCACACTATTCTGGAACACAGCCACCTAGTGGGAGACTAGCTAACTGCACCTGCTTACAACTGGTATTGCCTGTGGTCTTCCTGCAGCTAATATTTCCCCATTACTCACTTGCTATGCCTTTTTCTGCACTGTGCCTCTGTGTCGAGTCAGACTTCTTAGTAAAGGCAGGGTTTTGCTTCTTGACAGAGCCTTCAACAAGGAGGACAGTGAGCAGCACAGCAGTGACCTCACCCAGTCTTACTCCAGATCTCCTGAGAAGACCAGTAAGAGACAGCAGTGCATTCGATTTCACACTTTATATATACAGCTATGAGGCTGTAGGCCAGTGATTCTCAAACTGTGTGCCGCAGAACACTAGTGTGCCATGTAAGATTTGCAGGTGTGCCGTGGGAGTTTTGAAAAATATTTAAAATTGCTAGCGTTTTGAAAACTGGAACATATCGAAAAATTAAATGGTAAATCGATGTCACAAAAGTTAAAAAAGTAACATATATAAAAACGCAATCTCTGTCAGTCTGTCATTCATTGGTTCTTTTTTTAACGTGAGACTTGTGTGAGATCTCAGGAGAACTTATTCGCCCTAATTACATTATAATAATAGAGACCGTTCCATTTGTTTGTTCCGTTTGTGGACTTTGGAGCCTCGCTTCCATCTGATTTGGTCTGGAAATCAGGCACATCCTTCAGATTAAATTGAACCCAACCTGGTATATATATATATATATATATTGGCACTAACTCCACCCATTACACCACTACAGGAAGGTACAGTCTAAAAGGGACCTAACACCCACTTACATAATTCTCTATTACCACACTATTCTGAAACACAGCCACCTAGTGGGAGACTAGCTAACTGCACCTGCTTACAACTGGTATTGCCTGTGGTCTTCCTGCAGCTAATATTTCCCCATTACTCACTTGCTATGCCTTTTTCTGCACTGTGCCTCTGTGTGGAGTCAGACTTCTTAGTAAAGGCAGGGTTTTGTTTCTTGATAATAGAGACCATTCTATTTGTTCCGTTTGTCGACTTTGGAGCCTCGTTTCCATCTGATTTGGTCTGGACATCAGGCACATCCTTCACATTAAATTTAAAATTAAATATATATGTAAAGATAAATAAGTTCTTCACCACAAAAATTGTTGAATCTGTTCAGGTGTGCCGTGAAAATGTTTAGATCTTTTTGGTGCGCCGCAAGACAAAAAAGTTTGAGAAACACTGCTGTAGGCACAGGAGTGCTTGGCCACATTACACTGCTATTTTTTAGGAGGAATTCAAAAGGTACATTTTAAGTTGCTGCACAAATCCAATGAACATTTCTAAATGCTACATAGGCTTTACATCCACCTGCCCATAGACTTGCATTGAGCTTCTGATCAGGACCGCCTGAAAAACTGACAGACGCACCTTATCGGAAGCTCCATGCAAGTCTATGGGTAGGGGAATGTATATGGACGTGAGTTTGTTTACATTTACCTACCTCCAGATCTGTCCAGGTCTGGAAAAAAAATGGAAAAGGACTGCGTCCTTTTCTGTTTTGCAGACCTAACGAGATTGGAGGTAGTTTGACATCCGTCCCGTTCATGTCCAATACAGCAGGAAATCTGTTCATGGATCCCCTGCTAAAAATGGGCGACAAGGATATGTGAAATGACCCTTAATATTCATTTTTGAGTTCAGGTACACTTTAAGTGCCAATACATCAAGATGTTATGCCCTGTAGTAATGGTATGAGCAGCTATTCTTCTAAGTAAAATTCTTTAATGAGCAAATAGGAAAGGCAGTGAACATTACTTCTGCCACTGATGAGTGATAAAACAGAAATTCTCAGCCTTTATCGGGACGTGCAGAACTCCAGCCAGACATGTTTATTTTCAGCAGAGTGGGGAAAGGTAAGGACATCTGTCTAGTACTTTGTCATCTATGTAACTGTTGGGGAGATCTCCTCTCACTTTTTGTCTGAAAGGGAAGTGATGAGATAGTTCTCCAAAGGGGAATGAAATGACATATTTTAATACACTGAAAAAATGGGTTCTAACTTTTGATAGTGTTCTTAGTGCTGTCTGTGCTTGCCTGTTCTTGTGACTACCGCACCCCTTATTCTTGTCACACAGACAGGAATTGAGAAAAAATCTCCCAAATGTGGTCCCAGACAAATATATAAGAGCTGACAGACGTTTTATGTCTTCCTTCTCTAAAGCCACAAAAAATTAGCTTCTGCTCATCTAATGTTAGTAACTAATGCAAAGCAACATAGTGTTTAATTATGGAATGATTGTTTTCTTTGCCTCTTTTTTTGTCAATAGATGCTCCTGTTTCTGAACTTCATGACCTATTCTGTAAGAAGTTGCAGCAATGCTCAGTTCTCTTCCATTTTATGGACTGTGTGGCCGACCTGAAGGGAAAAGAGATCAAGAGGGCTGCACTGAATGAACTGGTAGAATGTATTGCCACCAACAGGGGAGTCCTGATAGAGCCTGTTTACCCAGAGGTTATCAAAATGGTGAGTAAAAATGGCTGGGGAAATTGTAGGGTGCAGAATTTCCAATGGGAGAATTCAAATAGCACTCTATCCAGACAACCAGCAGAACTATTTTTCTAACAGAAGGATTAAAAATGGTGGACAGTCTGTCCCTGCTTGATAAAGGTCGCTCTCTGCCTTTCCTGGAAACTGTTGCTGGAATGGAACATTCTTTGTATGTTTTTTGTTACTTTTTTTAATAATATATGTGAAATGCAGCAATCCTGGGCTTTAATTATTGTTTGTCCCACTATGTATATATTTATATATACTGTATATATTTCAAGCTAAGATTAGGATCAAGGCACTCACAGGTATTTGAAAGAGCATAATAACCCAAGGCTGTATTCACCAACATTTTGGCTTGTCACAGTAAATAAAGCCTTGGATTATTTATGCTCTTTCAAGTACCTGTGAGTGTCCTGACCATGATGTTAACCTGATATATATATATATATATATATATATATATATATATATATATATATATATATATATATATATATATTTTTTTTTTTTCACTTTGGAGTATCTGCGCTAATTTTCCTGAATTGAGAATTGAGCGGCACATCATGTTGATTGACACAACACGTACCCCCTGAATTGTTCACTGAACACAAAATAAATGCAGACTGCTGCATCTGGAGACATTTGACACTGAACTCAAGCTAATTTCAGTTGCTCAGAGTCAGAGAACAGATGAAATGATCTGGATGGCAGCCCGGTGCTTTGGAGAAAGCAGGGTACAAGCCTCAGGCACTGCTTGTGCTTCTGCATCTAGCATGTGTGATTAGAACCTTAATTCGAGGTGGTGGGTAAAAAAATTATGTACGTATCTATAAACTGAGAATGTAAAATAGCTTCTGAGTTTGTGAAGGAAGTGTTGGAGATTTCTAATTTCTTCTAAATCTACTTGTTTTATGTTGACCTTGTTCTTATGACTGGCCTAGATTGGCCTCGGTTTGACTACCAGCTGGGCACATGGCCCAACTGACCTTCTATGACCCAGACTATGTGAACCACTGTTATCTAAGGAGACCTTTTAGGCAAGAAGGGGAAAAAACACCTTTCTACTGTATGTAGTGTTCAAGTAGATATAGCATTGTATTCCACTGCAATTACATTTGTATATTAATACATGAAAATGATATGTTTAATTATTCATCGAGGCTTAGGTTACATTCACATCCTTGTGTAGCAGGAACTCTCATTTTGTTTTGAGCGCTTTTCACACATTTCCACACATCGCACATAGGGTAGCCATTTCACTTGAATGGGATGCCCTATGCTCGACAAATGTACAAAGAAACTCCAGAACCTTTTCGTTGTGGGGTGTGAAGAGTTTTTTTCACTGTTTTGGTGCATTCGCAGTACTTTTGCTGTACAACAAAATGTCCAAACGCATGTCGGCTAACCACACTTGGGATGCCATTAGCAATTAACGGCCCTGCAAGCACTGCGCATGTTTGTAGCACATTTCCGTAATGCGCAAAAAAACGTATGTTTTCGTGCACTTTGTTGCGCACTCCAGAAATGCCAAGTGTGGTTGGAGCCTTACTTATTATTTTCTTCCCTCTTTGTTTTTGCTGTTTTTGAGCATTGCAGTATATACTGAGGGAGGTATAGTTGGTAGACTGCCACTGCTAGCCTCTCCTTGGGCAAAGGCTATATGCATGACACTGATCTATTGGATTCAATATTTCTTGAATCCATAAACTGGAAAATGTAGTAGGTCAGGAGTTGTGAGTTTATGAAACAGTAAACCAGAAAGTTTTGACAGTAGAGACAGCCAGGAGTCTAATATTTTCAGAATCTGGTTGCTTGCTTTAATATTTCAATACAAAATCTATGTCAGTGGGCAAATAGATGCTGTAATTTTTAGGTGCGGTCTGTATGTGTTGTTTTATATAGTAAAATGTTTTTTACATTTTGTGCTTGATCCGAGTTTGCTGTTTTTCATGTCTTAAGATCTCAGTGAATATATTCCGCACACTACCGCCCAGTGATAATCCAGAGTTTGACCCTGAGGAGGATGAGCCAAATTTTGAGCCCTCTTGGCCACATCTGCAGGTATAATATGTTGATTATATTATGCTAGTCAATGTAACATTCCAAATCTTAATGTACATTTATATGAACTTACATTTTAATACTTCTAATGCACCCAATTATTTTAATATATTTATTTTTATATGAAAGAAGTTTTGACACTAAAGAAAGTATTCTTATTGTGACTGTAAAGAGTTTGAAAAGCTCATTATTAGCATATCCATCAACATAGTCCTTTGTGGGGAGATTGCTCAGTGTCCATGCTGTTGAGTGCTTCTACAATAAGCGGAGTAGCTCAGAGTCATAAATAATGCACTTTTTTGCACAGAATCGACTCTGAGTGTGACCAAAGTTGCTATATAAAGCTCTTTTATGTTGGCTCCCAAGCTGAGATCCATAAGCTGCTCCTAAATGAGGTCTTGACAGTGAATTAAAAGTCTTTGGAGTTGTATTTCCACTCTACGATATATATATATATATATATATATATATATATATATATATACTAATACATCATCTGCTATAAAGCATCGCCCCAACTTGTGTTTTCCAGGTCTCACAAGCTTGTCCACCTGGCTGGGCAGCTATTTGCCAGTACCCTCCTCCTCGAGCATAAACTTGTACATGTCGTGCTGATCAGTGTCAGCTCTGGGTATCTACCTCTTATGATTCGAAAATGTAAACATTGCCCTGGCTCTGTAATTCTTTCCCTCTTCATCTTAACCTAGATAAACTTTTAACTTATTCGATGATGCTGTTGCTGCAGCAGTGAATGTTCTAGTTATTGATCATTCGCTTCTTCCCAGAAGGTCTGACTACAGACGTAACCAATCAAAAGATAGCGCTAAGCAGATACACCCCTTGGAGACTATTTATTAAATGCAAGAGCAGGAGGGGCCATTAAAACACTCTAATGCCCAGTACACACGACCGGTTTTCCCGTCTCTGAAGGTTTTTCTGACGGAGTTCCGACGGAATTTCGCTCAAGTGGTCTTGCATACACACGTTCACACCAAATTCCGACCGTCCAGAACGTGGTGATGTACAACACGTACGATGGGACTAGAAAACGGAAGTGCAATAGCCAGTAGCCAATAGCTTCCGTCTAATACTTGCTTCAGAATATGCGTTGTTTTTGGTACGTTGGAACATTATACAGACAAGCGGTTTTCCCGATAGGAATTGGTTATGTTGGAAAAATTTAGAACTTCTCTTTCTAGGTCTGTCAGAATTTTCGACGTAAAAAGTCCGATGGGGCATACACACGATCGGAATATACGATGAAAAGCTCCCGTCGGACATTTTCTGTCGGACATTCCGCTCGTGTGTACATGGCATAAGTTTAAAGAATGTCGGGTCCAAAAGTAGCTCCATAATAGTTACATAGTTAGTAAGGTTGAATAAAGACACCAGTCCATCCAGTTCAACCTGAGTGAGTGTGTGTCTACAACCCTGACCCTTGTCCCTAACCCTGTACATCGCACACTCACATCAGTCCCTACCCTCAATCCAAGGTCCCCATTTATATACTAGGGCCAATTTTGGACAGAAGCCAATTAACCTACCAGCATGTCTTTGGAGTGTGGGAGGAAACCAGAGTACCCGGAGGAAACCCACGCAGGGACAGGGAGAACATGCAAACTCCAGGCCGGTAGTGTCCTGGTTGGGATTCGAACCAGCGACCCTTTTTTACTGCTAGGCGAGAGTGCTAACCACTGCACCACTGTGCCGCCCATCGCTATAATGAGCTATATTGATATGTTATTTAGGTTCCTTTAGGGCTGTACCCTCCAGATTAACATAAAACAATGTGCTTTACAACTGTGCATTGTGCCTCCCTGGCTTTGAGAGCCCAAGACTGGCACAGTGCAAAAAATAAAAATATAAAAATTAAGAATTGTAAAACAGGCAAAAAAAAAAACACTTTAAAAAGCTGGGAGGAGAAGACGCAGTCACGTGACCTGTCAAAGCCACCTGTCAAAGACTCATTCACCTTCAGCTGAGCAGGATGGACTCTTTGATGTACTGCATGGGCAGCTTCTGATACTGCAGCAATGAATGTTCTATTCATCTATCCTGCTCTGCTTTTAAAGAATATGTAAACAAACATTTCATATTCCTGATATGTGCTTGCTGCACCATCTACTTGTATTAAAAAGTATCCTGATATCTTTGTATTGCTTCCTTTGTGTGAAATACCCAGTATTCCTGCCAATCCCTCTGCTTTCCTGCCAGTCCCTCTGCTTTCCTATTAAAAACTGACCACACCTTATGGCCAGTTTTCTAGCTGTGCTGGGAACTCAACCTGGTCTCCTCAAATGATAAGACTTGTGCTGCCACTCCCCCCCCCTGCACAGCCATTCACTGGGAAGATCAGTGAATGGCTGTGCAGGGGGGGGGGGTGGCAGCGCAAGTCTTTAAGCTCATTATGCAGTTGAGAATAAAGGGCATGTGATCACTTATAAATAAGGATAAAAGGAAAAAGGGTATTTTTTTATGTTTTTTTTTTTTTAATATACATGTATACACAACTGTTTTGCCATCGATTTCTATTTTAAACTGAATGGGTTGTTTTAGGTGAGGTTTAATATATACTTTAAATTAATATTAAAGCAGAGCTCCACCTAAAAGAGGGAGTTCCACTTTAAGGCCTCGTTCCCCGCTCCTCTTGAACAATTGGCACTTTTGAGGAGCAGGTTTTTTTTTTTGAGGGGGGCAGGTTTTTTGATTTTGACAGAAGTTCTCCTCCCTCTCCCTGCAGTCTGCTGGGACCATAGGCGTGCGCAGGAGGTGTGTGCCAGGTGTGCCTAATCGCCACACCCTAATCACTGCTGATTTCACCTACTGCCTGGACTTCCCCCTGTGTTGGGTCCCCCGCAGTGTTGCTGGCTTCCCATCTCTCCTCTCCCCACAACTGTTGCAGGGGATGTTTCAGGATGGAGAGCAGGGGAAGGGGCTACTCAATATGTCATTTACCAGCCCCTTCCTTTTCTTTATGAACATAGTGAACACACTCTATCACTGTGTTCGTTCATAGCTGAAGCATAGTAAAGTGTTTTACTAAGTAAGTGTTTACTATAAGAAAAATAATACAATTGCGCTAATCGCATAAAAGTACATATATGTGACCAAATAAGTTATTTCAAAGAAAGTCCACATTTAAAGTGAATAATTCCAAGTGTTTACTATGCTTCAGTTTGTGAGTGAACAGGAAGCCGCTCAGCACAGAGCACCTCCCATTCTTTCTCTGTTTAATGCAGCCGATGCTGCAGAGAAAGGTATGTGTGTTTGACACTTATGGCTGGGACACTGACAGGTCACAAAAGACTGCATCCACCATTCACAATGCGCAGCGTGACTTGAGCATGCGCAGTGGACACCCGGCTGTGAAGCTGGTACAGCCAGGTGCCCATAGTGCAGATGCCGGCATTGGGGCCTGAAGACAGCGGGTAAGACCAACTGGGGTGAGCGCACTGATGGATCCCGGGACAGGTGAGTAGCTGTTTTTTAAAAGTTTCTTTTAAACTTTTTATTTTCCATAGGTGATTGGAACTCCACTGTAACTGCTTGCTGTGTAGCGCCGTCATTATACTGCGGCAGGTCGGAACGATCCCGCGAGCTGTCGTAGCTATACGTTAGCACCTTTAAGCGGGATAGCAGGCACCCGCTGCACTGGGGGGGTGCCGATGCTTGTATTTAAATAACAACAAAAAAAAACAAAACCATGTTATATTTACCTGCTCTGTGCAGCAGTTTTGCAGAACGCAGCCCCGATCCTCCTTTTCTCTGGTCCCTCGCCGGCGTCTCTGGCCCCTCCCTCCTGCCAAGCAGCTTGCAATGGGGGCACCAGAGCAGGTTTGCTTGCTCCCAAGCTGCAGCTCTGCGTGTCCATTCACACACAGAGCCAGAATGCATAGAATAGATTGCATGAAGGTAAAAAACCTTGAGCCTTTAGAATAAGGTGACCAGATTTTTAAAATGAAATCCGGGGACATATTTTTTTTTTTACTTGTAATGGCAGCAATCGACGACTCTTTGCCCGTCTCCGCCGCCGCTGCCCGCCTCACAGCCTGTCAAGTCTAAAGCCCCATACACACTATCAGATTTTCTGCTGATTTTTTCCTTCAGATTTACCAAAACCATATAATATGAGGTCAAACGTTAGCAGTTTCAATTTGTATGCAATCAGGCAGGCCCTTGCACTATATGGTTTTGGTAAATCTGAAGACAAAAATCAGCAGAAAATCTGATAGTGTGTATGGGGCTTTACTCTTCGGGCCCCGGCAACTACTGGATGGGGAGCAGAGGAAGATCACTCCACCAGGGAAGGCAAGGAGATAAGCAGGCAGGCGACTGGCCGGGACTTGAGCCAAGGCAGAAGAACATGCGAGTGGAGCATGCGCCCGAAACTGAAGAAATAGTCCCTCTGCTCCGACCAGCACATGATCATCAGAAAGGGGCACAGATAATAGAAAAAAAAAAAATCCCATAAGCTAGTAGGAGCGGCAGAGGAGTGGGGGGTGCAATTCAGATTTTTTTCTTTTTATTCTGCACAGACTTTCTTTGAAATTGCCCCAGCCCCTGTTCAAATCCAATCTGGGGACAAAACTGGGGACAGACTTAGTCCGGGGACAGTGTCCTCAATCCGGGGACTGTCCCCAGAAACCGGGGATGTCTGGTCACCCTACTTTAGAACCACATTTCTTCAGAAAGGTCTGACTACAGACGCTACCAATCATAGCACTAAGCAGTTACACCCCTTGGAGTCTATCCCATTAATTCAAGAGCAGGAGGAATCAGTAGAACACTTCAGTTTTAAAGAATGTCGGGTCCGAAAGTAGCTCCATAATGAGTTACTGTGAAGGCGCTAGACAGTGCTTTGAGGCTTTTGATGTGCAGTATGTGGTATTGTATCTATTGAATGATTGTATGTTCAGCTATCTAAGTGATACTGCTCACAGATCTATCTATCTATCTATCTATCTATCTATCTATCTATCTATCTATCTATCTATCTATCTATCTATCTATCTATCTATCTATCTAAATATAAATATACAGTATCTCACAAAAGTGAGTACACCCCTCACTTTTTTTTAAATATTTTATTATATCTTTTCATGTGACAACACTGAAAAAATTACACACTTTACTACACACTCTACTATGTAAAGTAGTGAGTGTACAGCTTGTATAACAGTGTAAATTTGCTATCCCCTCAAAATAACTCAATACACAGCCATTAATGTCTAAACTGCTGGCAACAAAAGTGAGTACACCCCTAAGTGAAAATGTCCAAATTGGTCCCAAAGTGTCAATATTTTGTGTGGCCACCATTATTTTCCAGCACTGCCTTAACCTTCTTGGGCATGGAGTTCACCAGAGCTTCACAGGTTGCCACTGGAGTCCTCTTCCACTCCTCCATGATGACATCATGGAGCTGGTGGATGTTAGAGACCTTGCGCTCCTCTCCACCTTCCATTTGAGGATACCCCACAGATGCTCAAGAGGGTTTAGGTCTGGAGACATGCTTGGCCAGTCCATCACCTTTACCCTCAGCTTCTTTAGCAAGGCAGTGGTCGTCTTGGAGGTATGTTTGGGGTCGTTATCATGTTGGAATACTGCCCTGCGGCCCAATCTCCAAAGGGAGGGGATCATGGTCTGCTTCAGTATGTCACAGTACATGTTGGCATTCATGGTTCCCTCAATGAACTGTAGCGCCCCAGTGCTGGCAGCACTTATGCAGCCCCAGACCGTAACACTTTCACCACCATGCTTGACATGGTTCCAGTAATTCATGTCCTTAGTCTGCTTGTCAAATGGTTTACAGGCTTTCTTATGTATCATCTTTAGAAGAGGCTTCCTTCTGGGACGGCAGCCATGCAGACCAATTTGATGCAGTGGGCGGCCTATGGTCTGAGCACTGACAAGCTGACACCCCACCCCTTCAACCTCTGCAGCAATGCTGGCAGCACTCATGCATCTGTTTCCCTAAGACAACCTGTGGATATGACGCTGAGCACGTGCACTCAACTTCTTTGGTCGACCATGGCGAGGCCTGTTCTGAGTGGAACCTGTGTTGCAGCTCAGTTTCAGGGTCTTGACAATCTTCTTATAGCCTAGGCCATCTTTATGTAGAGCAACAATTTTTTTTTCAGATCCTCAGAGAGTTCTTTGCCATAAGGTGCCATGTTGAGCTTCCAGTGACCAGTATGAGAGAGTAAGAGCGATAACACCAAATTTAACACACCTGCTTCCCATTCACATCTGAGACCTTGTAATATTAACGAGTCACATGACACCGGGGAGGGAAAATGGCTAATTGTTGTATGAAGTTTAGACATTAATGGGGCTGTGTGTTGAGTTATTTTGAGGGGACAGCAAATTGACACTGTTATACAAGCTGTGCACTCACTACTTTACATTACAGCAAAGTGTCATTTCTTCAGTGTTGTCACATAAAAAGATATAATAAAATATTTACAAAAAATGTGAGGGGTGTACTTACTTTTGTGAGATACTGTGTGTGTGTGTGTGTATATATATATATATATATATATATATATATATATATATATATATATATATATGTATATATATATAGTTTCTCCTGGCCTGGGGCACATCTATCAACTGAACTGCCCCAAGATCTGTTGGGCTCTGTTCCACTTCTTGTAACCCAAAACCTCATGGTGACAATGCACTCAAGCAGTGGTGCGCCCGGCCCCTAATCTCCATGCAGGCCGCCGGACGCATGGATTTCAATGGGGTTTTTTTTTTTTAAGCACACAATTACAGCCTGAGGCTCTAATTATCTTCAAAAAGGTTGGGCTTCACCCAGTTGTGTGACATTAGCAAAATAATATTCACTAATGTCTTTATGCTTCTCCACCTGGCCATTCAGGAAGCGGGTCCTGAGACCCGATTGGCCAGGGAGCCTTAGGCCAATTGGGTCTCAGGAACCGCTTCCTGTTTGGCCGGGAGGAGAAGCAGTGGCCCGACTCTTCTGGGGGGCGGAGGGACAGAAACAGCCTCTGACAGGAGCCCTACCGCAGATCCAGCACCAACACCACCACCTTGTCATCGTCCTCCTCCCCGCACCTCTACCGCAGCAACAGCGAGAGGAGGCTGCCCAGAGCCAAGCAACAGCATCAACCCGGGGGCTTTGTGGTCTCTCCCAAACACCAGCTCATCAAGATTGACAGCTAAGGATAAGGAAAGGCCATGGGTCACCGCCTACCAGACTTGTTTGCCCCCCCCCCCAAAAAAAATTGAGCACCAGCCGGCACTGCAGATAAGTGACCAAGAACCAAGTCAAATGCAATTTACATTCAGAGAAAATGGTTTGGATTTGAGATGAGTTTTGGACACTATTCATTCACAATTCAACCCCAATAACTTGCTGTATATAGAGGAAAAAAGCATAAGCATAAGAATACAAAAACTGCACACTACTCCAATTCAAAATGTAAACACTTAGTTCCAGATCATATATACTATATATATATATATATATATATATATATATATATATATATATATATATATATATATATATATACATATATATATATATATTTTTATATATACATACACATAATGATTAGATACAAATAATGATGTACAGTACATGTGCAGCTTTTCTATGGTCATCAGATATCATTATAGAAATACAGATATTCCATCCCCCTGACTATTTTCTCATTTTGAGTCTTGTTATTTATTTGGTTCTCTAATAGAATTTCGAAAAATAAGAGCACAAACTTTGGATTTCATCATCATTTATAGTAGATGTATTAAATCTATAACGTATCTGAAATTCTAAACCCAGTGTATATGAAAACCATTATATGTAGGTCATACTATCTACAAATCTATACATTGATTTTACATCTACACAAAGATGTTTTTTGATGCATTTGTACCATCCAGGAAACCACAGCTCTAGTGCTTCATTCTTTTTACATGATTTGGTGTTTTGGCCCAACTGAGGATTCTTGGCAGCTGTAACTGCTCCTCACATTTGCATATGAAATTGATCCAGTCAACAGCCCTGCTTCATTTTGGGAATGGGAACCAAGACTAAACACATCTTTATAAGTTTACATCTGGGTTAAAGTTACTAGGCGCCTATTGTTTATAAGAAATAAACTTTGTATGCCAAAACTTTAATTTTCAGTTTGGTTCTGCATTTTATTCATAGAATAATTGTTTATTGGCTTTTACAAAAGTATATAAAGTTACAGAAAAACATACCAAGCTACGTGTTTCCTTAAAATCTGAAAAGATATTCTATACAATCAGATTACAAGCACCAGGGCACAAGGATCACGCACTTACGGTTTGTATTAGTCAGATACCACATGGTGGGATCTCTGAGTGTCAACCATGTAAGATCAAGAAGTTTGGTTCTGCTTTTTACCAGAAACTGTTTTTGGTTGTAATAGTGGAATGTTTATGCCAGAACATTCTGCATATGATGTGTTTTGATATAATATAGGGGGCCTTAATATTAGTAATGTAATCTGCTAGGAACTTTGGCGGCAGTATACCTCTTTAAGGAAGGAATATTGAAGAAAGGAATATTGGAATATTTCTTCCTTTATATTTATCTTCTATATCAATGTTACTTCCTTTAAAGAACTATTGAGGAGGAACCTCAATTTTTTGCCAAATAAAAGGAAATTTGGCTGGAGAGGAGCTATGCTAGATTGTGGAAGAGAGCAAGGTAAAGAACGAAAAGGAAGGAGAATATTGTGGATGGATGACATCCAGGAAATGATAAGCAGTCATGACAAAAGGGAAAACATTAACCTGGCAAAAGACAAGGGCAAGTGGAAAGTGTTGGTGGAAGCAAGGTTTAATGTTTGACATTCACCCAAAACCATTTAAATGCCTTTCAAGTTTTCTAGCAAAAGTGACAAAGAGAGGTGTTGGGACATGTCATGACACTATCAAGGGTGCTTTTGTTCTCCTGGTCCTCTTCTTAAAAACAAATGTTGCTATAACTGCTCAAGCACCCCAGTCATTGTTATGGTTTGTTTCATCCCCTACCATTTTGTTGGCTGTTTAGCTTTATTGTAAATCTGAAGATAAACATTATTGAAGACCTGATATATAAAAAAAATCTTGAAGCTTCAAATCAAATACGGTTATTATTTTTTGCAAATGCTCCTTTGAGTGTATTATATCATGCATCTGGAATTATTTAACTACTTATATATTTGCATGATTCCTTAGCGCAGTGGTCTTGTTCTTGTAGTTTGACTTAGGGTGTCAAATAATTTCCAGTCGGATGCTGTGTGTGCTTTTTTTTCTTTGTGATATTATATGCCAAAGTCTAATGAAATTTGGAACACGTGCAGGCGGAAGTTACCATGGTTACTTCTTGCATATGTCCTTAATAATAGCTGTATCACACGGATGAGTAAAATTCTTCCTAAGATTTTTTGTCTTAAACAGCATTACTAGTACAATTAAATATTTAGACTTCCATTCAATCTTCTTAAAAGAATTAGTATAGCTTACCAGTGCAAAAAAAAAAAATAATAAAAATCTGTGGGGAGAGCCCAGTCACAAAACTTGTCAATGCCATCTGACCCATTCACCTTGACTTATGGAGTTCTCCGCTACATTAAGCAGGGTGGACTCTTTGATGTATTGCAGGCTGGATAACATGGCCTGCATTTTATAAACAGGCTGCAAAATGCAGTCTATGGTATTGAGTAATATAGTGGAGTATAACAGAGAGCAGAAGGCATATTAAACCGATCCCCTAGATTTCTTCTTTACTGGATTACTGTATTACTTGGAGGGTTTGCATATGTATTCTTGTTATAAGTTGTCCTACTGGTGTGGGAACACCAATCATGACGGTATGGCCCACTATGGTTCCCTATCACTTGGGCTCCATTCTCACTTGCAATTACAGCCATCAACAGATTTACGTGGCTGGAATCACAGGTAGTTGCGGGCAGCTGGAAAGCAAGAACAGACTGAAAGGGACCGCGGGTGTCCACTGATGTTCAAATGTATCCACACATCCAGTGGTTACGTGTGGTTAGGGACACATAGTCAACCCTGGACACAATCTGTTTGCTTCCAGGGCCTGTCACCGGTCCCTAGCAGCAGGTCACAGTGTAAATGTATTTGAGACAAATGCAGATAACATGCATGTTTATGTTTTTTTAGGTAATTATATTTATATCTGTCAGGTTGCTGTATCAGGTTTTTTTTTTTTAAATAAACCTGTCAGAGACAAAGGAGGAGGTATTACATAGTTACTCAATTACATAATAGGTGAGGTTGAAAAAAGACACAAGTCAATCAAGTCCAACCTATGTGTGTGATTATATGTCAGTATTACATTGTATATCCCTGTATGTTACGGTCGTTCAGGTGCTTATCTAATAGTTTTTTGAAACTATCAATGCCCCCCCCCGCTGAAACCACCGCCTGTGGAAGGGAATTCCACATCCTTGCCACTCTTACAGTAAAGAACCCTCTACGTAGTTTAAGGTTAAACCTCTTTTCTTCTAATTTTAGTGAGTGGCCATGTGTCTTGTTAAACTCCCTTCCACGAAAACGTTTTATCCCCATCGTGGGGTCACCAGTATGGTATTTGTATATTGAAACCATATCCCCTCTCAAGCGTCTCTTCTCCAGAGAGAATAAGTTCAGTGCTCGCAACCTTTCCTCATAACGAATATCCTCCAGACCCTTTATTAGCTTTGTTGCCCTTTTTGTACTTGCTAGATTTCCAGTACATCCTTCCTGAGGACTGGTGCCCAGAACTGGACAGCATACTCTAGGTGTGGCCGGACCAGAGTCTTGTAGAGCGGAAGAATTATCGTTGTATCTCTGGAATGAATCCCCTTTTTCATGCATGCCATTATTCTGTTTGCTTTGTTAGCAGCAGCTTGGCATTGCATGCCATTGCTGAGCCTATCATCTACTAGGACCCCCAGGCCTTTTTCCATCCTAGATTCCCCCAGAGGTTCTCCCCCCAGTGTATAGATTGCATTCATATTTTTGCCACCCAAATGCATTATTTTACATTTTCTACATTGAACCTCATTTGCCATGTAGTTGCCCACCCCACTAATTTGTTCAGATCTTTTTGCAAGGTTTCCACATCCTGTGGCTATTCATGGCTTTCTTCTTAAAATTCTAGTTGCCTGAGTGTTATGCTGACCAATTAGGAACATTTGAGAAAGGTCAGGCCTTATCTGTATGATTGTTCTGTGTTAGTGACCCAAAGTACAGGTGGATTAACATAACAGCCAGTGAACTAGCATTTTTTCAAAAGCAGAGGTCAGCATTGGAAGCCTACATGTTTGTTTCATGGCAAGTGTCCTTTAAGGACCCTCTACCTATTTCAGTGTTAAAGTGGTGCGTTAATGCAAGTTTGCTGTGTTGTGCAACACACCACAACGCAGGAAAAGTTTTTGCTGTATGTGTATGTTGGGTACCTTTCAGAAAAAATGGCATTGTAACAAACCAAACAAAGGTGTGTGTTGCATTTACCCATTACCACTGGTCATATGCATATTTGTGGCAGCTTGGCAGTAAGCTTTAATGCCATGCCAGCACATATATGTGTACAGCTGGTGCCACTGTTTTGTGCTGTAAGCATGATTACTCACCACTCCCAGCACTGTGACGGCTGTCACAGCTCCCAGTCAGTGTTTGCAATCTGAAGCCAGTACAACTGACTTCCAATCACATGATCACTGATCAGGAAGACTGCTGCTGCCTCTAGCGTTAAAGCAGATCTAAACCCATCGGTTTACTTGTTTCCCAAAACAGTTACATTCAAGGCATGTCAACTGCCAAGCCATAAATTGCTGATGTCATAACCGATCACATGTGCAGCAACATGACAACTGCAGATCTAACAGAGGCCAAGTTAGCAGCTCCCTTGGCTGCAAAAAATAGGAGGGTTTAGTTCCACTTTAAAAATCCCAGACAGGAATCAACAGTAAAGAGTTAACAATAAAAAGGGAAAAAAATAACACAGAACACTAAATGAAATTAACAAACTACCCTAAATATACCTCTCCTCGCCAAAAAGCACATCCTCTAAAAAAAAAAAAAAAAAGTGGAAAACGTAATAAAATCCTAAGCAGCTCAATGAGTAAAATTTGTAAAATTGATAAGTTTGTCAGTAATCATTTTAGCTAAAATCACAATGTTATGCCTAGTTCTTAGACTGTAAGCTCTAACAAGCAGGGCCCTCTGATTCCTCCTGTATTGAATTTTATTGTATCTGTACTGTCTGCCTTCATGTTGTAAAATGCTGCACAAATTGTTGGCGCTATATAAATGCTGTATAATAATATTAATAGTTTATTCCATCCTTGTATCTGTTATCTTCAGTCTCTTTTCTGCATGTCTTCTTTCCATAGCTGGTGTATGAATTCTTCCTCCGCTTTCTGGAAAGCCAGGATTTCCAGCCTTCGCTGGCCAAGCGATATGTGGACCAGAAGTTTGTGCTCATGGTGAGAGTATTTTATTTATTGTTTATTAGAATTATTATATATTAATTTTCATGTATTGTTCATTATTATTATAATAATTATGGATTTCTGTTTTAGTCACTTTATTGGTTTTGTACAGTAATAAACATAAAATAAACAGCCGACAAACAGTTTTGTAGATTTACAGCGTAAACATGGCTATTGTATAGGTGCATAAGAGATCCGTTGGCACTGACATTGCAATTTGGTATGCTTGGCCACTAGCCAGAAGAGATCTTCTAGGACTACCTTGTAATCATTCTCTAGGTCAGTGGTCATCAACCCTGTCCTCAGGGCCCACTAACAGGCCAGGTTTGCAAGATAACTGAAATACATCACAGGTGATATCATTTGCTGCTCAGTAAATGCAGTATTCTAGTCTGCTTCTCCCCAAGGTAATACATAAAACCTGGCCTGTTAGTGGGCCCTGAGGACGGGGTTGATGACCACTTCTCTAAGTCATCCATGCGATCTTCTTGTTTCAGACAGTGCACCTTTCAGACATGTTCATGTTGTTTCCCCTTATGTGTTTTTTAATGTGATTTAAATAAATTATATAATGTTTACTATACTATGAGACCATTTTTCTTTCCTTTTTGGGATCACATTGATAACCTTTGAAGTCCTTTTTCCTCTTTTTTCTTTTTCCTGTTTTTTCTCAAATATCATTGGATGTGGTACCACGTTCTGCAATGTATGTCTCAAATCTTTGTCGCAGTATTGGTGCACAAGGTTCTTTACAGAACGAACAAAGTTATAGTTGTGCTCATAAGTTTACATACCCTGGGAGAATTTATGATTTCTTGGCTATTTTTCAGAGAATATGAATGATAACACAAAAACTTTTCTTTCACTCATGGTTAGTGTTTGGCTGAAGCCATTTATTATCAATCAACTGTGTTTACTCTTTTTAAATCAGAATGATAACAGAAACAGAAATGTTGGCCTAATAACATGGACACAAGTTGACACAAAGGGGTTTGAATGGCTATTAAAGGTAACCATCCTCACCTGTGATCTGTTTGCTTGTAATTAGTGTGTGTGTATAAAAGGTCAATGAGTTTCTGGACTCCTGACAGACCCTTGCATATTTCATCCAGTGCTGCACTGACGTTTCTGGATTCTGAGTAATGGGGAAAGCAAAAGAATTGTCAAAGGATCTGCGGTAAAGGGTAGTTGAACTGTATAAAACAGGTAAGGGATAAAAAAGGTATCCAAGGAATTGAGAATGCCAATCAGCAGTGTTCAAACTCTAATCAAGAAGTGGAAAATTAGAAGTTCTGTTGAAACCAAACCACGGTCAGGTAGACCAACTAACATTTCAACCACAACTGCCAGGAAAATTGTTTGGGATGCAAACAAAAACCCACAAATAACTTTAGGTGAAATACAGGACTCTCTGAAAACATGTGGTTTGGCTGTTTCAAGATGTACATCGCTGATGTTTTGGGGATGTGTGAGCTACAAAAGCTCAGGAAATTTGGTCAAAATTGATGGCAAGATGAATGCAGTATGAAGACACAAAAATTAGGTAGTACTAAGTATTACCAGGGGAGCGGACTTTATAAGTTAAGAAACAATGGAGAAGAAGCAATATAAAAATATTCAAATTTATTAAGGTTAACAAATACATAAAGAAGCTATGAGATAGTAAAAATTATAGCATATATGCATCTATGATTATTGTGCAGTGAGCCCTTGTATGTCTACGCGTTTCATCACTAGGCTTCCTCAGGACACGGCCAAGGTTCACAGACGGGACAGATAAGAGAATATGTTTCTCTATCTTATTTTTGAAGTGCAATGTCATATACAGTCATGGTAAGGTGAGTGATGCACTTAGAAGTTAGAAAGTATATTGAGTATAGCTGAATCTATGAACAGGGGCTTATGAATAATATTCCTGATTTTGGAAACGGCCACAAAGAGAGAGGGGGGCACCAAAAGGTATCCAATAATGAATCCTGGATTTGGTTTCAGCAGTGCTGATGGCTATATATAGCCTGACAGCATATTGCTGTATAATTAGGATATCAGTATCCCAGCATGCCCCTGGGAGACAGGATCCTGTGAAGAAGTCGATATGACAAAACATGTTGGAGGCGTGGCTGCACGGCAACCCAGCAACAGCATATGATGTATGACGCACTGTGATTAGTTGTGGCCGGCTGTTATTTCCTCGTAGCGCTGTGGATCCAGCGAGGGAAGGGATGAGAGTTCTCTGGCTGCATCCCGGGTCTGCCGTGACCATCAGTGCCTATCACAAGGAGTGTCTTATTATGCTGTTTTGATGTTTTAGGAATGTGAGTACGATATTAGAAGGTTTTATTCAGTTTATTTAATAAATGTTTTAAACGTTATTACACCATTGGAGGCATTATTTTTCTTGCATGGTGACACATCTTTGCCTGCTGAGAGGCGCTGCTAAAGTAAAGAGCTCCAGCTGATGTGGACCCAGTTTATCCAATCTGAGTGACCCCCTGGAGGGATGGTCATAATGCTTATATGCCGCGCATGAGAGTGCAAGGCATATCTATTTGGTGAGTGCGGCTCCATTAGAGTGGAACACAATCACGATCGGTGTGGTGGAGGAGATTGCTTTTTGGCAGAGGAAGATCACATTAATAATGCTTTGATTCACTTGTTCAACACATTCACTTGACTTGGACTTTATGTAATAGCTTAATTGCAACACTGCACGGACTGTTTACGGTTATTTATGAAGGCTATTTATATACAGTTTTCATCATAAATATATGTGTCAATACTAGCACTTTAGGTTAATGGTATACATTATACTTTAGAATTTTTTAATTTACAGCGCCACTATTTTATTTATTTAGAATACTTTGTTATCATCTTTTCTTTTTAAGTTGGCAGCTTAAATCACCATTTAATTTGTACCATAGCGCAGTGGTGGGGCATCAAGTTTTTTTGCGCGACACTTGAGCACGTATTATTATCATTCATATTCTCTGAAAAATGGCCAAGAAATCATAAATTCTGCCAGGGTATGTAAACTTATGAGCACAACTGTATATCTCAATGGTCTTGAGACATCTGACTTAAGTGATCATAGGGCTGATGGGTGTTTGGAGCCATGTGTGGATCTGTTAGCAGATGTAGAAGTGTACCCTATATTGAGGTTGCTAGCATTTTAATATGGTAGCTATGGGATTTCTATCACTGTTATTACTGTCCACAGTACTGTTTAGAGCAGAGGAAAATTAAGAATATCCGAGCCAACGTCGAGCAAGTCAGTAGACAAGTAACAAAGTAGAAGAAGGAACTCACAGGAATTATAGTGGGTGTAAGGGAAAAGTAGGGAGAGGAAAAGAGTATTGGAGAAGGTCTGGCACAATGTCACCCACTGGGGGTTCAGTGGTTCATATAATGATGTGAAAAGATGGTTAGCAGGGTATTGTTTAAAATCTCTAGAATGGTTGTGTGGTTTTCTTGGTGCAGAGGACTGCTGCAAGTTTCTCGTTGACTAAATACCAGGCAATTTTTTGTTTGACAATCAAAACAGTGAGAGTACTAGACCATCAGGCTTTTGCTAAGGTCGCCTTGCAGCTGTGAATTTAAAGGTTAAAAGATTTGATTGATGTGTCATATATCCTGGGCAACATACATTTAAAAAAAGCCTTGTATGGATTTTTACGTATGCCCCTGCCAAGTAGAAGACGAACTGACATACGCTAATTCAAAATCTCCTGGTCCTAGGACAGTCCTCACCATAATTGCTTTAGCATATCCAAAGATTCACATCCCCAAAAGTACACATTTTATGTCCCAAGAGCACAGGTTTCAATCCATTTACCTATGTCTTGATACTATAAAAGATTTGAAAATGTACAAGGGTGTTGGTTGGTGTATCCCCTTAGAATGTGCTGATGTCTATCCTAAAAGGAGGAGTGGGCAAAGAAGCTCTGGATAGGAGTCTGAGTGGATTAGGCTCTGATGAGGTTATCATAGGTGGATGCTGGTATAGAAGAACTGCCACAGTATGTGGCATGTGTCAACCACTATCAGTGCTGTGTGTGTGAATGCGCTGCTCCCATCTACTTATGCTTATATCCTACCTATAAAGTGCAGACCTGTACCATATACAACGTAAAATCATTCAATACTATATGCCAAAAATTATAAAACAATTATAAAAGTTCAATAATTCAATATTGTGTCCATTTATGTCAAATAGCAACGTCCCCCGGTGATATATTCAAATCTTCTATCAATTGCCGTTAATGGCGTGCTCTGATGTTAATACAATGTGCTAGTGACTTAGTGCTCCACCTCCACCTGTGAGATTGGCCACTCACCAGATGCTCCTTTATAACTACACCTTTGGTTCATTCATGGGGATAACCACTCCACTCAAAAGGGAACTTCTTCAACAGATGTAATTGGACCTTAGTGTTCCTCATGAAACATGAATAAAAACGATCATCGCGCAATACCGTTAATACTGTTTATTATAAAACACGAATAAAAACTGTGCACTCACATTTATGTGTGCCCCCCAGCCGGCACAAAGCTATTCCAACAGTTAGGTACGGGTAGGTATAGCCGCCTAGATGTGCTGTGCGACCTCCGTTCCTCCCCTCTTGCCTGTTCGCGTCCTTACCAATCCCGTTCGTATTGGATCACGTGGGTATGTGTTTCCCAGCAGCCTCTGTTTCATGTTTCATGAGGAACACTAAGGTCCAATTACATCTGTTGAAGAAGTTCCCTTTTGAGTGGAGTGGTTATCCCCATGAATGAACCAAAGGTGTAGTTATAAAGGAGCATCTGGTGAGTGGCCAATCTCACAGGTGGAGGTGGAGCACTAAGTCACTAGCACATTGTATTAACATCAGAGCACGCCATTAACGGCAATTGATAGAAGATTTGAATATATCACCGGGGGACGTTGCTATTTGACATAAATGGACACAATATTGAATTATTGAACTTTTATAATTGTTTTATAATTTTTGGCATATAGTATTGAATGATTTTACGTTGTATATGGTACAGGTCTGCACTTTATAGGTAGGATATAAGCATAAGTAGATGGGAGCAGCGCATTCACACACACAGCACTGATAGTATATCTCTATGAGAAATTTTTTGGATGCAGCAGCTAAGGCAATTACAAGCAAAGTAATTAGAAGATTTTGGTTTTGCGCCGGTGACACACACACATGTGTCAACCACTGTCTAGGCCAGGGGTCTTCAAACTGCGGCCCTCCAGGTGTGCAGGAACTACAATTCCCATCATGCCTAGTCATGTCTGTGAATGTCAGAGTTTTACAATGCCTCATGGGATGTGTAGTTCTGCAACAGCTGGAGGGCCGTAGTTTGAGGATCCCTGGTCTAGGCCTTGACGCACATAAGAGCAGTGTTGGTGTCTCCGAAATTATGGCCGGTAGCTTTGTGGGCTTTGGAACATTAGTAATACTCTCAAATTTGTCAGTGTGGCAAGTCTAATAAGTGAGATTTAGTGCAGGTTGCAGCTGAAATAGACCTCACAGTTTTTGACACCTGCAAAGTGATTTATCTAGCATTATCTATCTTTGCAAAATTCTTTGTTGTATTCACTGTTGTAGTTAAATTGCAGCATTGCCAGGACTGTGTCCCTGTCTTGTCTTAAAGAGAAGAACTGATTACAAGGCTCAGTTCACAAGAGGGATTGCTAACATCTGTACAACAACTGCAGCAACCCTATTACTGTAATACAATTTATAAATGTCTCAGCATATATTCATGCAAAAAACTAACTGCCAATGTTGATAGATTCATTGCAAACCTCAGCCAGGTTAAGGCAACTACCAAGCCTGGCTGCAGGCTCACTTTAGAAAAACCAAGAAAAAAAATATAGGGGTTAATTTACTCAAGGCAAATTGTGCACTTTTCAAAGTGCAGTTGCACTTTGCAAGAGCAGTTGCTCTGGGGAGCTTAGAAAATAAGCAGAAGCTCTGCTGACTTCCATCATCCAATCATGTGCAAGAAAAAGTGCTTTTTTTTTTATTTATTTTATTTGCGTGTGATTGGGTATTATTATTATAGTATTTAAAGTGAAACTTTACCTCATTATGGCTTCATGAACACAAAGACTATGTCGACCGCTGGCCGCAGGAAAATGCAAAATGTGTTAAAATCGTGTCAAAATCGCACCGCAATTTTACCGTGATTTTGCCGTATTTTGCAGCCGGCCCTCAAAATGTTCCTATTATGAAAGCGATTCTTCTTTGTTCAGGAGAGGGCGGTTGAGGAAGGTTGAACCTCCCCTAACCGCAGCAGCTTCTAAACTCTTGTAAAAGCCTATGGGGTTGATTTACTAAAACTGGAGAATGCAAAATCTGGTGCAGCTGTGCATAGAAACCAATCAGCTTACAGATTTTAGTGACAAAGCTTAATTGCACAAGCTAAAGTTTGAAGCTGATTGCCTGCCATGCACAGGTGCACCAGATTTTGCACTCTCCAGTTTTAGTAAATCAACCCCTATGTGTTTAGGGGTTGATTTACTAAAACTGGAGAGTGTAAAATCTGGTTCAGCTGTGCATGGCAGCCAATCATCTTCTAACTTAAGCTTGTTCAATTAAGCTTTGACAATAAAACCCGGAAGCTGATTGGTTTCTATGCACAGCTGCACCAGATTTTGCATTCTCCAGTTTTAGTAAATTAACCTTATAGGCTTTTATGGAGTTGAGGGGCTTTGGCAAAAAAACGGCAAAAGCTCCTAAACTCAAGTTTATAAGCTGTAGTGTACATGAGTCCTTACTAAGGTCTGGAGCAATTACACTTTGAGTGAAACTGCACTTTGCAAAGTGCACAGTCTACTTGATTTTAGTAAATAAACCCCATAGTGTGCATGCATGTACTATATAGATGACAGTTGGAATACTCAAAATAACAGTCTTAGGGCTCATGGACCCAGGGCAGTTGAAAACCTTTTTTGAACGCTGGAAACCGACAGCTGAAAACCGACAGCTGAAAAACGATGGTGAAAAACATCCATTTTACAGATTTTACATACAGTACAACGTTTATGTGAGTTTAGCTGCAGTTATGAGCGTTTGAAGTTAGAAGCGGTTTTTAAAGATAACCTCTGGAGACCCTCCCAAATGCCCACAATGCATGAAAAATACGTAAATCATTAACTACTTCAGCCATTCTGTCAGACCAGAGAGCCGTATGCTTGTAGATAGCTGTCTTAGTTTTGTGTTTTCACTATGGTTCTAATCATGAGCATGTGTGAGGAAATGCTCTTGACGTTGCTGAGTCTCCGTCGACGTACAAAATTCCGTGAGAGGACCAGAGTTTGTCACTACTGGACTCATCCATTGATGCATGTGGTGAAATTTGTGTTTTTTCAACATTTTTATATGTTCAAAAATTATCAGAAATGTTTTTCCCTTTTAAAACACAAAATATACACATTACAATTAAAAATTAGACATGCCCATGCAGGGGCAAGTGCTCAAAGGTGGGCTTAAGGCGTTTCGAGGAGTTCCCTCTTCATCAGAGCCTTGAAGAACAAAAGAAGTCTGTACAATATGGTAGACCAACATAAAAGAAGTGGTTAGTTGGGAGGTGTATCACATGGTAAGTGATGGATTCTCCTTAGCTCTAGAGCTGTCCATGTCCCAGCGCTCTATATAGCTCAGAGAGATGTGCTTTGTATGTTTTTTTGTTTTTTTTAAATCTTTATTTAAGGATTGCGGATTGTACAGAAAGGAAAGAAATCAAGCATGTCATTCAACCATTTCCAGTACCAGGCATTGACAACAATTCGTTAAGCAAATTTCTTTGCATTAATGAGATAGCGTTCCAGGTTCTATTACCATGTTCATTCAAACAAGGAACTGTGGCCTAGAGTTTCCTCCACTATTTCTGCAGATAACCGGAACGGTAGAGGAAACCTCCCACCCAGCAAAAAGTATGGTCATAGACCAATGAGTAAGACCAACAGGGAAAAACCTACTTTAGGGGACTAAGCCTGAACCTTATACTACATATAGGTTATAATTTTCAGTACTAGAGTAGATGGAATGGTACCAACAGATTACCGCAATCCAGGAGGATTTTCTCTTTTATATGAAAATAGAGTGGGGATTCCATATGTGTCTTTCAATTGTACCTGCATCAGAGATTATAAAGAAGTTGCAGCCTGCATGCATCAGTTTAACAACAGGAGGTGGTTACTTCTGTGGGGGTTCTATGTGCCTCTTATCAGAGTGTTGCCTTCTGCTGTAAAGAAGTTTGTAGCTGTCTTCGTCTGTGTGAGACATCAGCGCTGATGCCACTGAAATAGTGTGCAAAGATAAATAAGTAGTAGAGCTGGAAAAGTAGGTAAAAGAGATAATAGGAAGCATTGAGGCAAGGAGGAGATGGGGAGGGAGTATCCGGGAGGAAGTCTCAACCTACACTATTGTTTTAGGTAGATCAGTGCAATCATCATAGGTCCAATAGGCAATGGTTAATTGTACAATGGGGATAATTTTCAGCATACATTACACAGTGTCTATGCTGTTATGAAGGCCCATATCTGCATGTTAGAGTGTTGAGATACTGACTGTGAGGCACACTGCCCGTGGAAAGATATACATCATGCATAAAGGTCTTTTACACTACTGCTGGTGTCGCAGACCTAGCCTACTGGCCTGTGTCTTTAGAGTTTAGGAAGAAACACACACATGCATGGGAAGAACATCTAAACTCCCTACAAATAGTGTCCTAAATGGGATTTGAACTGGGAAACCCAGTGCTACAAGGCAGAAACCACTAAGCCACTGTGCTGCCCCTTATATGGCTGTACTCTGTGTCAAATCTTAGTGAGCCTTATGCTTTCTGTGGCCTTGGATTTTGGCAGAATATTGAAGCCCTCTATAGCCCAAAGATCACATATACATAAAAAGAGCACCTGTCACCCTCCAATTATTTCTGTTTACCAATCTCTATTATTTGTATTTCATGAATGTGGGAAGACTTGAAATTGGACTTGGTAACACTTTCTCTGCCTATTTAGCTCCTGGAACTGTTTGATAGTGAAGATCCTCGTGAGAGGGAATATTTGAAGACCATTCTGCACCGTGTATATGGAAAATTTCTGGGACTTAGAGCATATATCAGAAAACAGTGCAACAATATTTTCCTCAGGTACAGTTTACAAGAATGGGTGTTTTTTTTTTTATGGTCTGTGTCTTCGTAGTGCTTGTGTTAGTGATGGTAGAAAATAATGAAGTTCTTTTCTTCTATACAATAACTCATAGTTCTTGCCAAATCATTAGGCCCATAGCTGTAATGCAAAAATGGCTCAGAAATGTAACTGGCTAAAGTGGATCTAAAGTTAAAACTTTTCCATTCCCTGCATTACGGTAAAAACATTTCACCACTTGTTGTGCCCCCCCCCCCACTTCTTAAACACTTACCTGTCACTTACCTGTCTCTTTAACTAGCGCTGTTTCTGCTGCAGCTCTTCTCCTTTTACTTTCTGGTCTCACAGGAGAGTCTGAGAGCCGTGAGAGCCATAGGCCGCTGTCAGTCAAATCCTAAAGTGAAGGGCATGTCCGAGCTGCACTGTGTGTCTATGGACCGGACCTTGTTGTTGACCCATAGGAAACCACGTTAAAGTGGTTGTAAAGGAAACTTAAAAAAAAAACAAAAAAACATCTCTATACTTACCTTCTCTGTGCAATGCATACCTCTTCTTAGGTCCCCCGCTGGCTCCTCCTCTCTATCCACTGCCCCCATGGGAAGCAGCCTCCCATGGGGGCCCTCGTTTGTGCTCGCTCCTGAGCCCCACTTCTGCATCCATTGACACAGACAGTGGGACCTGGCCCCGCCCCCTCATCACTGGTTTTGATTGGCAGCACAGAGAAACAATTGCTTAGAGGTGGGGGGAGAAAAGAGTTGCATTCGTGCACAGCGCTGGATCAAATGAGGGCTCAGGTAAGTAAAAGGGGGGAGGGGGTGAGAGGCTAAAACCGCTGCCTAAACATTTCTTACCTTAATGCAAGGAAAGAAAAAAAATGTTCAGGCTTTAGAACCACTTTAAATCAAATACATAGTAACATCAATCCGGCAACTCGGTGTAGTCCATAAAATCAGAATCTTTATCGGCTACATAATAAAACACACTGGTAACAAGCTAACGTGTTTCGGCTATGATGGTCACAGCTGAAGCTTGTTAGCTTGTTACTAGTGTGTTTTAGTTTGTAGCCACTGAAGATTTGGATTTTATGGACTACTCCGAATTGCCAGTTTGATGTTATTATGGATCTCATCGCTTGAGTGCACTACAGCCAGAGCACCGGTCCTTGGCCACTGGAAGCTGGATCTGCACTTGAGCTTGGGTATTGTTTATTTGTAAACATGTTCAATCGATTTCTTGCATTTTTGTGCTTCTGAAAATGCACTTAAAGTGGTGTTCTGATTTTCGGATCGGCTGTCGGGTGCTGCCACTGCCATTCATTGTAATGGAAACTGGCAGTGAAACCTTTTTGGCTTCACAGCCAGTTCCCTATTGCGCATGTGTGAAGCACGCTGCGCTTTCTTACTGGCCCGGCGGCGGAGGAAGGAGGAGGGGGACCGAACTTCTGAGGGACGGTGCCGCAGTGCAGTCTTCCAGAAGTGGGGAAGGGTACCTGTCAAAAACAGGAACTCGTTCCCCCTCCCCCCTGAATGGTGCCAAATGTGGCACTGGAGGGAGGAATGAAGCAGATAAGCGGAGGTTCCGTTTTTGGGTGGAACTATGCTTTAAAACGCACAGTTGTTAACCTAGCCTTAAATGTTTGTCACAACTTGCACATATAAGTGGACAGTGTTTATTATTTGGTTTTTACATTTGTTTATCTTTTGTATGGTTTTGATTTTTATGATTTGTATGTTTGTTATTCATTTGATATTTGAGAATTATTTTTATATTATGTTGATATCATGTATATAATTGAGTTTAACGCATCATTTTTTCTCTCACACTTTTCATTAGCAATTTTATTTCAGCTTTTAGCAATATCTGCATATCAGTTTATGTACCCTAAAGTGTGTCCATTTTTTTTACCCATGCCCTCTAAATGCATATTAGTGCTTTTTAAGCAATCCCTTATGTCAGCTTTTCCCAAAACATGGGATTTAAGCTCACTGTAGATGGCCCACTGGAAAGCTCAGGAATTCTGTAAAGAGCTGTGTTGTGGGGACATTTGCTAACTCCAGTGTTACCTACCAGTGCCACAGGAAGATAAAAGCATACATGTTATTTTTGATATATTGGAGAAGACAACACTTTATCCAAATGCTAGCAGTGTAGGCGGATGGGACATCTGGTACTTAATAATACAATTTGTACACTGTGGTGTCCAGCCTGCTCTCCCAGGGATGCATGTGGTCCTTGGGTACTTAACCCCAGCAGTCACTAGCAGTCAGTTCTAGAGGTATTGGTAGAGGGGAGCTGGACACAGATTTTCAAAGGTTATCAAAATGTAGACAAAGTCATTACTTGAGCCCAAATGGCCTGTATTTGGCAGCTCACAACAAAGATAGGGAGCTCCAGGAGAGGACATTCTCAGTTCAAAAGAGTACCAAATGCAAAATTCTTAGGAATTCAAATTCTATATTGTTTACCTGGTTACATCTAGCAGGGCAAAAGACAGCCAATGTCTTTCGGGGCCACACAATCCTCATTCATCATGGCTGGGTGAAAGGGCAGAATTTTAAATTGACTCAAAAGTATTCCTAAGAGGATGTTCTAAACAACAGTCTTGCTGATGTTCACACTAGAAGTGTTAATTTTCTGCCATTTCACTCAGCCCTGATGAAGGGAGATTGTGTGGCACCCGAAACAGGTTGGATGTCTTTTGCCCTGCTTGTTGTAACCAGCTGAACAATAAAGACTTTGGAATCCTAAGGATTTTTCATTTTGTGCTCTCACAGTAGCAGCCAGTTGACAATGATTGCTAACAGTCTTACATACCATGCCCCCAGTCTCTGAATGTCTTCTGTAGTATGTCTACATGTTCTGACCATCTTTTCAAGCAGGTCCACCATCTCTGACTATCTCTGACAGTCTTCTTTACCAAAAGATGTACTGAAACGTTGTGTGGGGACGTTAGGCCACCCCTGAGGTCCCCTGAATTTCGTAAGTTTACTGCTGTATGTGTTGTGATGGTAGAACCCAGCTGTACAAAGTTTGAGAATAACCAGCTTTTTCTGTCAAAATTTTTTTAGTCTAAAACCTGGAAAGTTCCTTGGTCTGTTCACCTGTTGTGGGCATTATAAAAGGTTCCCACTGTCCATGTTGGAATATAATAAGAGAATGTAATATGAGGTGTGGGGACAGCTAAAGGTGGTCAGGAACATCTGAAACAAGTAGAAGAGAATAGAGCTAGGGCCTATGATGTGAAGATCACACTGCTGCAGTGCCTAAGAGATATAAGAAGCCAGTGGGTGACTGTAATTTAAATATAACTTTTGGATTAATGGTTCATTTCAACCAACCAAAAATATCTAATACAGGTTGTTTTGAATAGGAACCTGAATCTATAAGAAATACCCCCACATGTTGAAAAACATGGTTTTCGACTTATTGCTTTTATTTCTTCTTGCAGATTTATCTATGAGACAGAGCGGTTTAATGGTGTAGCAGAGCTTCTGGAGATTCTTGGCAGGTAACTGACAGACACAATGGCAAGTCTTAGAACGCTCACAGACCTGTGGGTAATGTCAGATGCTCAGCCTGCATGATCAAATAGTGAGTCAGTAATTAGAAATGTTAATGTATATTTTAAGGGAAGGAGAAAAAAATGCTTGCAGAGCTTGAGACATCACTTATATCAGGTGTGGAAATTTACTCTAGGGTATCACTTCCAAGGATGCAGTCCACTTGCTAAATATTTTTTAAGGGCCTGTCTTGCACACTTTTAATAAAACAAAGTTCCAAAACACATGGGTTACCATCACAGGAGTTATTCAGCACTCCACTTCCAATGCCACAAAACACAAATATTCATCATCATCCCAGCTTTCATGTATGTCGCCGCTGGTCTGGCCTCAATCCTCAGGCCCTTGTCTTTATCCTCCAGACAGTCTTTCAACACAAGCTCTGTGCTCACATACACACTCAGTATACCTCAAAGTTTCCTCCTACACTGGCCCACACTCTAACTTTTGGACAGAGCGAGGCCTTCTCTCTGAAGAAACTGAAAGTCTAGTTTCCCCTAGAAGCACCTCAGAACCCCTCAACCTAATTGGGTGACATAAAACTTTTTTCATACCATGAAAAAGCTCTGTACTGCCTCACAGGTTAAGACAATAACAATTTAGGCTCGTTTGCTAACCTGCCTGACCATTGTTCCCCCAACAAGATGGCATCATGAGCTCTTCATTGGGAAAGGTACCACTGGCCTCTGAAACACTGCATTTCTGTATATATAGATCTGCAACTTTATTAAAGTGGGTTTATCACCTTGTAATTGTAGTTTTGAAGCTTTGTTTCATTATGTTGGTCCACAATTCCTAAACATCAAAGTGAAACTCAACAGGTAAGACAAATATTTAAATACAGTAATTGCATCTAAAGGTGATCTAGCGATACACTCATATGAGAAGATGATTTTAACTGATTCTTAGCAAACAGTGTGGAGGCTACCAATCACACAGGCAACAGTCCATTCGCTTTAGCTCCATTAAACAGTCTAGGGGATGGCTTTTTAAGATTTTTGCTTGTAGAACTTGTAACAAGATAAGGGTTGGGGTGGTATGGGATACTCCAGAAATGTTGACTTGTAACAGGAGTACACACTTCACTAGTTGCAACTTCATTGAGCAGTCTTTAAACCAGTAACCCAGGGGAAGGTCAGAACTGAGACCTTGTAGAAGTAGTTTCAGAGAAAGAGCTACCGCTGGCCCCCATAGCACAGCACACACTCAATGAGCTTGGATCAGTACTCACAATTTCGCATAGTAGCTGCACAAACCAACTGCACAAACCAACCAAATCCTTAGCTCCAGGAATATTTAGAAATAGGTCCCCAGCTCTGTTATAGCCAGGACCTCAATGGATTTCTGTAGACTTCAACAGAACTGCCAGGGCCCCCTCCCCTGAGGCTGAGAACTTCTCCAGCAGCACAAGAACATGGCTGTTTCAGACACCATACTATTTATGTTCTCCCCAGCCATCTACTGGACACACCTCTTCAGGGATTGGCTACAGCACAATAAATATTCAAGCTGCCCATTTGACTCTCTCAGCCCCCTATGTTCTAGAAGCCTTTAGAAGGCAGGAGGGAGCAATCAAATCTGCAGGCTGTGAGATCCAGAATAGCCCAAATAATTCAACAGCTGCTCCAATGATTACAGAAGAGCCCCAAATAACTAAATTTACCTATCATCCTCACATTCTACCTTGGAGGGTGCTACAGTGGTAAAGTAGCTATTTTTTCTGTCATGAGGCAATTGCTTCTTTAAACTCATGATTGCAGATTTTATTACCATGCCAAGGGAACTGAGTAGGAATTATACTGTGCAATTTATTCTCAGGCAGACTGTTTTTTTTATACTCAATACTTAATCCACTTTAATGTTTTGAAGCCTCAAAAATGAGACAAAACTGCCTTTCGCAACACTGTCATTAAATTCTCTTTTGGAAGAGAATAACTTCTTGAGTATGTGATAAACAGATATTCTGAAGCTGTTCCAGTAAGATCCCTTTTAAAATCACTCATCTACTGCCAACATCTTACACGTCAACAGATGTCCATCATTGGTGCCATATCTCCCTTTTAGGCATCTTTTCATTCGTTGTGGTTTGGCAGCAGATTTACAGTTGTCCAAGTTGCTACCATTTTGGTTTTAACAGTAAGTTTTATCTTCCTTTGGTGGCTCTGTCTGTTATGCATAAGGTCAGCTAGTCTTTTTTAACTTGAAAAACATGAATGGAGAACTGCCAGTAAATTACCAGTTCTGCATTAATTCATCCAAATGGTTGCTCACTATTGGGAAAGCATTTGGGTGTCAGGCAGTTGGCTGTGGAAGAATCCTTGCTGGCTCATCTTGTTAACACTTTCCTTTCGCTCTATTTTTTTTTATCTCTGTTGCACTGTAATTGTCATGCTGCTCTCTGATTACCACTGATAGGTCCTTCCTAATGTATGACACTCTAGATACATTTTTAGTGTCTACATGCAATAACCAGCTTTCCTGTTCATGTGCAAGAGCATGACAAAGTAAGCACATGTGTTCCTGGTTCTCAGCATGCATCCTGATGTGTTCAACCCCCTTTTTAATTATTTAGGAGGTTGTTAACTCTTGGGTATACTTCTTCCTATGTTTCATATTGAAATTAGTTTCTGCCCTCTCTTTTCCTTTCCTTACTTGGACTCCACCCACCTTAACCCCTGCAGTGTGTCCTGTTTGTTTGCTCTGGTTTTGGTAATTGGCTCCATTCCTAATTGTGACCTTTGTATATTGTGATATACTCATCTGCTATCCTAAGACATAAGCAAAAAAGACTATAGCGCTGACACATGGCCCATCCTATAGAGATAACATGACGTATACCAGGTAAAAAAGACGTATGAAAAGATACTTATTCTCAGAGGTATAGCAATAAAAATGTCAATTAGTAGAAAATGGCTGACTCTGTGGTACTGGCAAGGCTGCTTTCATTTGTGGCTGGAAATCCAGACTCTGTAAAATAGGAAGGGAAGAAAGTGCCAAACCGGCATAGTGTAGCACAATTTATTAAGTAAAATATCATATAAAACAAATAGAACTCACAAGTGGGTGAGGGGGCGAGAGAGGATGACAGTCCGCAGTGGATTGTAATGAGCATGGGAGCTGTGTGGTAGTCCTTGGTGGAGAAGAAAGCCGGCTGCGGTGGGGAGCAAATTGAGCCTGGAGTCCGTGCAGGGAGACCGGCGTCAGGCTGCCCTGTGTGGCCTTGATTGTATATCCAGAAATCAGATGTCCGCCCAAAGACGATGTGTCCAACTCAAGTAGTGAGAGGAGCTGTCAGTCCAACCGCTGTGTGAGCCAATCGGGACATATATTGGAAGCTTAACCACAGCCTTTGGAATACAGAGTAAAAATGAATAAATAATATAATTAAACTGTTTAATTGGCATACAAATATATATTTGAAATCAAATCTTTATAATTTTGTGGAAGTAACGTGGTGTGGGCAGATTTCTGCCAGTCACACGCTGTGTCACGCCCCTCCAGCCTGGGTCTTAGAATTAGAGAGAGGTGATTTCTTCATTAATCTACATGTAATATCCCACCCCTATTGTGTTTAGCTAGTTAGTGGGTTTGTAGGAGGAGGGAGGGAGTGGGCTGTCATTGACCACTGTGTATATACCCACATGGGTGACTCTATAGTTATATGGTTAGTCAGGTTGAAAAAAAGACGCAAGTCCATCTAGTTCAACCAATTAAAAAAAATAAAAAATCATGCAATCTCATATACACAATCCTATACCCACAGTTCAACCAGAGGAAGACAAAAAACCCCAGCAAAGCATGATCCAATTTGCTACAGCTGGGGAAAAAACTCCCTCCTGATCCCCTGAGAGGCAATCAGATATTCCCTGGATTAATAGAAACATGGGCTGCTCAGATGTGATAGGGAGGAAATGTTTAGCATAGAAACTCACTGAAAACTGAGCATGTGCAGAGCTGCCACTACAGCTGCAAAATCACTAGCTGAGTTGGGGACATGAACAGATGGTGGAGATAGAGAGCAGCAGGATCAACCAAGTATACATAAAATGGGTGACTCTATAGTTACATAGTCACATGGTTAGTCAGGTTGAAAAAGTCGACTGCTTCCTGTATCATGACCTAAAGTCTGTCCGGGAAGTAAGGCAGACGTAATAGAGCACTGTTTTTAAACAGCCATGAAGATAGTGAGGTAAGCATGTGAAGAATAAATGGAAAGCTGTTTTATTTTTGCAAAAAACATCAATGCTATATTGGTACATAGGGGAGCTGGAATTTAAAAAAAAAAGTTGAACTTAGCCTTTAAGTTTATCAAGTGCTTACACAGTCTGAAGTTGTGTTGCTTTTTCTTCTGCAGTATCATCAATGGCTTTGCTTTACCTCTGAAATCAGAACACAAACAGTTTCTTGTCCGTGTACTGATACCACTGCACTCTGCAAAATCACTTTCTATATTCCACGCTCAGGTAAGAGATGTCATTTGACCACACTGCCATAAGTGGGGATGGGATACAAAAATTTTAACATGGTGGTACTGTGAATAGAGAACAGATTTTTTTCCTAGGTGGTTTCAAGTTGCCCATCTGAACAAAATTCTGGCCTATACAGTTATGTCTGGGTGGAACTGTTGCAATGGATCAATTAGATCTTGACTGTAGAATATACAGAAACGTTTACATAATAAATTGAGTCTTACATCTTAAGGCCCCTTTCACACGATCGGACCGATCAGATCCGCCTGTCCGTTTTTCAGGCGAACCTGATCGGGCCACCCATTGTCCTCTATGGGGAGGCGGATGTCAGCGGACATGTGTTCACTGATACCCGCCTGGCATCCCATCCAACAAAATCTGCTAAAGACAGACGGATGGCGATCCGCCGTCCATCCAGCATGTCAGATCGGATGGGATCGGATGAAAGTGAACAGGCTGTCCATAGAGGGGAGCGGGACTCTGACAGGTCCATCTCTGCACAGTGAGCAGAGATGGACCTGTCATTCGCCTGCTCAGCGCAGCGATCCCCGCTGAGCAAGTGGAGTCCGTCAAAACTAATTTGCCCCGGGTGAAAGGGGCCTAATTCTATGTATTAAGTGTTTCTTCTCTGTTCCATAATATGTCTCTAGTGCCCAGGCAGAGAGGCTGCTGGTTAGCATGTATAGTATACTGTATGTGACGATAAGTTTGAATAGGCAAGCTGCCTAGAAAGCTGAAACTACCCATAACCATGCGAGAATATGACCATCCCACTTTGCTATTTTCTCTTGTACCTCAATACATATTTATGTTAATACATATTATCTGTAGTCTTTGTAAGCTTTTTGCACATAGTGTGTGTGTAAATATACATTACTGTGCAAAAGTTTTAGGCAGGTGTGAAAAAATGCTGTAAATTAGCAATGCCTTCAGAAATAGAAGTGTTAATAGTTAATTTATTATCAATTAGCAAAATGGAAAGTAAATGAACAGAAGTAAAATCCAAATCAAATCAATATTTGGTGTGACCAACCTTTGCCTTTAAAACAACTATTATAAAACTACTATTATATATATACTATTATATATATCAATTATTCTAGGTACACTTACTCACAGTTTTTAAAGGAACTCTGCAGGTAGGTTGATCCGAACATCTTGGAGAACTAACCGCAGATCTTCTGTGGATTTGGGCTGCCTCAAATCCTTCTGTCTCTTCATGCAATCCCAGACAGGCTTGTGGGAGTAAAACCATCACTTCTAGGACTCCCTGTTCTTCTTTACTCTGAAGATAGTTCTTAATGACTTTGGCTGTATGTTTGGGGTGGTTGTCCTGCTGCAGAATACATTTGAGGCCAGTCATATGCCTCTGTTTCTCAGCATTGAGAACAGCATTGATTCTGACCAAATCTCTAATTGCATTTCCAGAAATACAGCCCCAAACTTGCAAGGACCCTCCACCATGCTTCGCTGTTGCCTGCAGACACTCATTCTTGTTCCACCCTCCAGGCCTTCAGTGAACAAACTGTCTCCTGCTACAGCCAAATATTTCAAATTTTGACTCATAGGTCCAGATCACCTGCTGCCATTTTTCTGCACCCCAGTTCCTCCCCAGCAGGAGCCAATGGCTGCAATTTATCCAATCAAGAGCTGAGAACTCCGGGCAGAGAAGGTGAGCGTGTCTCCAATGAGGGAACAAATGGGCTCAGGTGAGTAAAATGGGGGGGATGGGAGCCCGGTCACTGTCAGAAGTTTTTTCACCTTAATACATAGTACAGTGACAGACTCGTACTCAAGCACAAAAAAAGTCTGCAGCGGCCGTGGACCCTGCAAAGACTGCTCCATGTACAGACACCTTGCCAATCCCTGGTCACGTGCCTTCGTCATCCCGCTGTTTTCTGAGTGTCTCTCCCTCTCCCTGTCAGCTCCAGTCTGTGTCTGCAGAGCCGATCTCCTCCTCGCCCCTTCCCTCTCTTCCTGCCTCTATTCTGATGTAATACATAACACAATTACTTGTATTCTCTTTGTTTTAGCAAGATATTCAGTGCAGTATGTCAGTTTTTTTAAAATGACAATCCTAAATACCTTTCTGCACAGCTCCTCTCTGCTGTCACATGATCTCCCTCTGCTAACTGGCTGACATCACTGGGGAATCTCAGCTCTCACATTTATGTTCTTGGATAAAGGAAGGAAAACAGACGGAGATTACGTGACTGCACAGAGGAGCTGTGCAGAAAGGTATTTAGGATTAAAATTTAAAAGAAACACACACACACTGCATGTTATATCTTGCAAAAATAGACAGGATACAAGTAATTGTGTTATGTGACTTTTCAACCTCCTTAAAGTGATTGTAAGTGTTCGTTTTTTGTTTGTTTTTTGAAATAACAAACACATCATACTTACCTCCACTGTGCAACTCATTTTGCACAGTTTGGCCCTGAACCCCGTCTTCTGGGGTCCCCTGGCGGCTCTTGCGGCTCCTCCCCTAATCAGATATCCCCCTAGGCAAAGCACTCTCCCGAGGGGGTTACCTTGCGGGCGCGCTCCCGAGTCCATCATTCGGCGTCCGTACACACCGAATGTATGACTCGACCCCGCCCCGGCGCCCACGTCATTGGATTTTATTGACAGCAGCTTATGCCAATGGCTGTGCTGCTATCAATCTATCCAATCAGGACACGAGACACTGGCCGGAGCTGGTGTGCTCGTTCCCGTCACGCAAATTTCAGGGCTCAGGTAAGTATAAGGGGGGCTCGGGGGCGCTGCTGCATTAAAAAATGTTTTACACCTTGATACATAAAATGCATTAAGGTGAAAAACGGCGAGGGTTTAAAACCCCTTTAAGTTTCCTTGGCTGACCACTGAGTCTACAATCCTCAACGTTGCCCATTTCTTTGTGCTTCTTCAAAAGAGTTTGAACAGCATGTCTTGAAACCCCCAGTCTGCTTTGAAATCTTTGGGAGAGACCTTGTTGATGCGATATAACTACTTTCAACCTAACTACATGAAACTGTCTTCTACAACCTCACCTTAGTAGCAGAGTTTGGCTGTTCCTCCAGCCCTCTCCTTCTTTTTTAAGCCTCCTACACAGCTGTTTTTGTTTCAGTTAATGACTGTGTTTCAACCTACATATGGAATTTGTAATCATTAGCCCCTGCTTGGTCTAATTGGTTAATCATACATCTGACTATAATCCTAGAAATTCCTGACTTTGTGCAAGTGTACATAGTGTGCAAGTGTAAGAGTTGATGTTGGTTTGAAGCCAAAGGGTAGTTACACCAAATATTGATTTGTTTTAGATTTTTCTTCTTTTTCGCTTATTTTGCATTTTGTAAACTGATAAAAATAAACAAAATAAAATATATATTCTCACAACCCTTATTGCTTTGTGGATCCATTTAACGTAAAGCTGGCCATACATGTATAGAAAATCATTCGAAAAAACTTTTGTTTTTGATAAAGATCTGTTGAACAAAAACATGTGTGTAAATGGCATCATTGTATCAAATTATCTTCCACATATTATCGATCATAAACAACATAAATGGTAAATTTTTTTCGATCAATGCACATGCGCTGTACATTTTTTTTTTTACTATTTACAATTGATTTCCCTACCAAGGCTTAGAAAATCATTCAATTACGCAACAAAATTATGACATGATGTATCTTTCTTTTGGCATAAAACTTTTCATTTTGAGAATCTAAATGCGCCAAATAATGTTTCCAAAGTCGAGCGATCTGGCTTATTGAATGCTTTGGCCAGCTTAAGTGTAGAGATGTCTGTGTGGAATGCACACCAACTATGCAGAAAAAGTGTAGACTTAAAGCAGAACAGAAGTGGGCTTGAACAGAGAGAGAGGCAGTGACAGGGAAGTTCAGAACTCTCAAGTCCTTTCTGATGCTTACTAATCCGCAACACAGTTGTGTACACAGGCAAGTCGCACAGCTGCATACACTGATGCAGTGGAATAGTACATTTCAGCAAGGTCATCTCACTATCAGCAAACATCCCAGGCTTGAGTGTGGAGAGTTGAAGCTGGCCAGAGTAGAGTGCTGACCACACTGCTGCACATAATTGCAAATGTAACCAACTTTTTGAGATGGGAAATGAAGGACACCTATCAGCAAAAGTATGCAGGCATAGGACACACGCCTGGCCACGCCCCCTTAAAGGAGAATTGTACAAAAAAAAAAACAAGACTGGTTAAACCCACAGGTGCTTTTTTTTTTACCAGTACTGTTCCTTTATATTGGCTTTTGGAATTTACAAATGCAGCAGTTTAGAAATCAGATGAAAGGTTTAGTGCTGAAAAACACTTTTTGATACATAAAAAGTGCATTTTATATACATCTATATAAATCAGACCAAAATGAGGGACAAATGAGGAGGAATGAGGGACAGAGGGACATTTCTCGAAATCAGGGACAGTTGGGAGCTATGTAATTGCAGCCAGAAATGTCTGGTCTCCAGAACCGGAAATGCTGGTCTGACAGGCTGTGAAAGCTGAGTTTATGTAAGGATTACAGAAGAAAGAAGCAGAAAATTTGTAATTCAATGACAAAGATTGAGTGGTAAAAATTAGCTACACTCACATGAAAAACAGTTTTTCCACAGAGTTTAGTTTTTAAAAGACAATAATGTAGGCTTTGTTTGGGCACTTGGTGGTGCCTGTTATTATATCATATACCAAATGATTTGCAACTTTAGTCAGCCAATCTTGTGACAAATACTGCTCTGCTGGTTTATTAATGCCATTTAGGTCAGCTTCTTGCTCACCGGATATAGAGGTGATAACATTGATTCACTGGCCAGTGAGAATGCAGAAGGCAGAAAGGTGATGTATAAAGCTGTGAAGAGAATATTGGTTACTATTAGTCATTATCCTTATTAAAAACTCCAACTCGAGTGGCTTTGAGCTTTTATGTATTACTCCTGAGGACAAATGGAGCTCTGAGCAGGGAAGAGAATTTGTGTGCAGCTTTGGGTGGGGCACAGGGGAATGACAGTTAAGTACATTTTTTACTTTTCCCTGCATCTACATACACTATATTAACACAAGTATTGGGACGCCTGCCTTTACACGCATATGGACTTTAATAGCATCCCAGTCTTAGTCCATAGGGTTCAATATTGAGTTGGCCCACCCTTTGCAGCTATAACAGCTGCAACTCTTCTGGGAAGGCTGTCCACAAGGTTTAGGAGTGTGTCTGTGGGAATATTTGACCATTCTTCCAGAAGCAAATTGTGAGGTTAGGCACTGATGTGGACGAGAAGGCCTGGCTCGCAGTCTCTGCTCTGATTTATCCCAAAGGTGTTCTATCGGGTTGCGGTCAGGACTCTGTGCAGGCCAGTCAAGTTCCTCCAACCTAAACTTGCTTATCCATGTCTTTATGGACTTTGCTTTGGGCACTGGTGTGCAGTCATGTTGGAGCAGGAAGGTGCCATCCTCAAACTGTTCCCACAAAGTTGGGAACATGAAAGTGTTCAAAATGTTTTGGTAAGCTGACAGCTTAAGTGTTCCTTTTAATGGAACTAAGGGGCCACGCCCAACCTCTGAGGAAAAACCCCCACACCATAATCCCCCTCCACCAAATGATTTTGACCAGTGCACAAATCAAGGTCCATAAAGACATGGATGAGCGAGTTTGGGGTGGAGGAACTTGACTGGCCTGACCTCAACCAGATAGAACACCTTTGTAATAAATTAGAGTGGAGACATCAGTCCCTCACCTCACAAATGCTCTTCTGGAAGAATGGTCAAACATTCCCATAGACACACTCCTAAACCTTGTGGACAGCCTTCCCAGAAGAGTTGAAGCTGTTATAGCTGCAAAGGGTGGGCTAACTCAATATTGAACTATGGACTCAATATTGTACCATGGACTAAGACTGGGATGCCACTAAAGAGTCCTGACCTTAACCAGATAGAACACCTTTGGAATAAATTAGAGTAGAGACATCAGTCCCTCACCTCACAAATGCTCTTCTGGAAGAATGGTCAAACATTCCCATAGACACACTCCTAAACCTTGTAGACAGCCTTCTCAGAAGAGTTGAAGCTGTTATAGCTGCAAAGGTTGGGCCAACTCAATATTGAACTATGGACTCAATATTGTACTACGGACTAAGACTGGGATGCCACTAAAGAGTCCTGACCTTAACCCGATAGAATTAGAGCAGAGACTTCACAATTCACTTCTGGAAGAATGGTCAAACATTCCCATAGACACACTCCATTAAAGTTCATGTGCATGTAATGGCAGGTGTCCCAATACTTTTAGTAATACAGTGTATTTATTTTTGAAAAATGATCAGGAAAAGGTATCATAATAAGCTTAACTGACTAAATCCTCGTACACACGATCGGATTTTCCGCAGACAACCTCGGATAGGGCATGTGCCTGGATTTTGTCTTGCATACAAACGGCAAGGAATTGTCGGCCAACAAACACGAACGTAGTGACGTACTACATGGTTTTTCAGCTCTTTAGCACCACCCTTCGGGCTTCTTCTGCTAATTTCGTGTTAGTAGAAGTTCGGTGAGTGTTGATTTGCACTTTTCATTTAGAGCTTTTCAGTTTGCGCTTTTCCTTTCGTGCTTTTCAGTTTGTTTCTGAACGGGCGTTCGTCAACCCGGCATGTTGCGGAATCGGAGGAGATAACGTGTTAATTATTATTGGCCTTGGAGTTATTGCTTTGACCCAAGTCCAGTCCAGGAACGGGAGGAGGAGGATTTCTTGGACCAAAAATTGGTTGCTTTATTAATCGTGACCAATTATGTCATATGCCTTTGCTGCGGGAGCTCCAGGAGAATAACTCAGAGGTTTTTCGGAATTTTCTCTGGATGACGGATCCCTGTTTTCACCAACTCTTGGCATTGTTGACCCCTTATATTAAGAAGCAGGACACATGCATGAGGCTTTTATTTTATTTTTTGGTTGAATAATAATGATTTGATTTGTTATATTTTCTATATGTTTGGATGCATAGAATGCACTTTTTGATTAGGTTCTATTGGCAGATTTTATTTGTTTTCTTTTTTTAATGCACAATAAAACAATTGTGGAGAATAATACTTGGCTATGTGTTTTACTTGACAGTTTGGAGGTAGGCAGTTACATTTTAAAAAATACAATGTAAAATTGACAAGGGACACCAACATAGTTGTATCTTTGATCATAAAAACTACGGGATAATGGTGTTGTGGTAACTTGCCCCCCCCAAAAAAAGCATAATAATATTATTCTTGATATCACTAGAAAAAAAAGCCTTTGAAAATGAATTTGCAATAACTCCATCAGTATCACCAGCAAACCAGTTTCATTATTATCCCATTAAAGAAGAAGGGAATGTGCTCTGAATTTCGAGATTTCATAATTTGCCACATCACACATGTTAATTCTCCATTATGAATGCTAGCTTACAAGACCGACCGCTTCTGGCTCGTCCTTGCTTCCGAGCATGCGTGTTTGTACTTTGGACTTTTGTCCGATGAACTTGCGTACACACGCTCGGAAAATCCAACAACAGACATTTGGCCGCAGAAATTTTTAAAACCTGTCATCCATCATTTGTCAGAGGAAAACCCAACAACAATTGTCCGATGGAGCGTACAAACGGTCGAATTTTCCGTTAACAGCCTGTCATCACACATTTCCCGTCGGAAAATCCGATCGTGTGTATACAGCTTTAGTTGCAATAAGTGTTTTTTGCTATTTTCACCAAACTAACTTATTTTCTACTTTCATTACATGTTGAGCATAAAGGCCATTATGGCAAAAACGAACCTTGTAGTTTAGAACTATGAGCCTAATAAGCAAGTAAATGTAAAAGTAACATAAAGTACATACTTTAAATTTCACACTAATAACTTAAACTGTATTCTCACTTATAATGTATAATTATCCTGTAAAGATGCCCATCTTTGTATCTTGTTTTGTTGTTGGGAGACACCCCTGTCATTCCCAGATTCTCTGGCTCTGATTACAAAAGTATATGTGAAAGAAGTAAAATATATATTATGTTTTTGTCAGCAAAGTAAATAGCTTAACTCATACTTATTTTTTTCCACACTGCATAATAAAATGTGTCTTAATGTTAATTGGTCTTTCAATAGAGTAAATTACCAACCCGTATGCTCTCAGCAAGCGCTTAAAATGGTAATTTTGTCCCCTGCAGCTGGCTTATTGTGCAGTTCAGTTCCTGGAAAAAGACTCCTCACTAACAGAGCATGTAAGTACAGCATTGTTTGTATGAGGTATACAGTGTTTTTTCTCTGCAGGACAAGTATTATTTTACAACAGATATATTTATTTTGTCTTTTAGATTTAATAAAAAAAAAACTAATAATCAGATAGTGTTATGCCATTTCAAGTCTTTACTATTTGCACAATTGTGTTATTTAACTACTTGTTTAAAATAATGATATAGAGTATGTATATTTCTTTGAAACTGTAGATTCTGGTTCTGATATCTAGAGTCTGGTGCAAAGGGGATATTTTTTTTGGAGCAGAGGATCCTGGTGCAGAAGAGGTAAATAGGCAAATCAGTGATTAAAACTGAAGTGTAGGTATGGCAATTTTTACATAGTTCCAGTGTTCCAGCTTGGACCAATGTAACTGTGCATGTTTCTTTGAGATCCCCTATGGAAGCTGGAAATCTTTGTAGTAGGCTCCACTTCTACAGTGACTGCCGCTAGCATTCAGGTCCCATGCTGAGCAGCTTCCCTGCTGTTTAGTGAACACAGAAGGTCTACCATTCTGCACAGGAGCCATTCAGGGAACACTTTGCATTTTCTCAATGAATGCAAAGAGTTGTCTGATCGGATGAAGAATAGAATTAATATCTAATATTCTTGTATCTCAAGGGTGTTTCTGGATGAATAGCATTGATAGTCAGACTGACTTAAAAAAAAGTGTGTTTTTTGTCACACAGTTGGCATCATAAATACAATGTAGAAAGTATAATAGTTCATTTCAGTGTGGGTAAAAATATATGAAATAGAATAAATAGTTATAAACCTGTAATTAGCTTATAAAAGCATATGTGCTTCATGGCTGCTGCCTTCTGTCTCCATGCTGTCTTGTGTAACCAAGAAGAAGCAGGAAATGACGTTCTTAGACTTCTGGTGCCGCGTACACACGGTCGGACTTTTTGACAACAAAGGTCTGATGGTCTTTCCGACGGACTTTCGACTGAGTTACGACGGACTTTCGACTGACTTTCTAATGACCGGACTTGCCTACACACGATCACACCAAAGTCTGACGGATTCGTACGTGATGACGTACACCGGACTAATATAAGGAAGTTGATAGCCAGTAGCCAATAGCTGCCCTAGCGTCGGTTTTTGTCTGTCGGACTAGCATACAGACGAGCGGATTTTTCGACCGGACTCGAGTCCGTCGGAATGATTTGAAGCACGTTCCAAATCTAAAGTCCGTCAGATTTTCGACTGAAAAAGTCCACTGCAGGTCCGATGAAGCCCACACACGGTCGAATTGTCCGCTCGTGTGTACGTGGCTTGGGAGTATTCAGCTGTTCCATCTTGTCAGAGTCTTCGTGTGAATATGTCTGTCATCTCTCCTAGTGTCTGTGTGTGTGTCTGTCTGACCTTCAATATGGAAACGTTGGCTTTATATGTTACATGTGAACGTCATAACCTCACAAAAACTTAGACCCTTGTATGGCACACATTCATTTCTGCTAACTTCAGCAATATGCTATACAATAGGAAATACTAACTCAGATAGTCATATATAGAGTTTGATTGACAATCCCATATGTAACACTTGTAGTAATGTGCTGATCATGTAATGTCATATAACCAAACATCTACTAATATGAACACATATTACCAACTTTAACCACAATAAGTAACTATATACTAATGCTTATTAATATGACTGAGACTACACTAAACTAACTTAACAGGATATAAACAAATATTTATTATTCCTCTGACTCAGCCCTCAAATTTTCCACTTGCATTTTGCGAGTGGAAAATGAGGGCTTGCGAGCTGGGCTGCCTGCCTGGGAGAGGGGGGGAGAGCACCGCCGGTGGGGGTTGATCGGGAGTCGTTCTCCCAGCGATCGCCCTGGGGAGAAAGAGGAGAGCCACGGGATAGCATGCTGTTAACGGCACTTACATTATAATTGTCTCCGCTCTGCTCAACACAGCCCCGCCTCCTCCTGACCTGCGCCTGTGATAGATAGAGCGCCGGTCCAATGCTGGGATGCGTTCTATCTATCACAGGCACGGATCAGGAGGAGGCGGGGCTGTGTCGAGCAGAGCGGAGACAATTATAATGTAAACGCCGGTAACAGCGTGCTATCCCGTGGCTCTGCTCTTCCTCCAGCCATGCATTCCTCTGCCCAGGCAAGGCTGCAATAGGCACAGTGAGACTGCATTGGGCACAGTAAGGCTGATATGGGCACAGTGTGGTTGCAATGGGCACAGTGAGACTGCAATGGTCACAGTGAGACTGCAATGGGCACATTGTGGTTGCAATGGGCACAGTGAGGCTGCAATGGGCACAGTAAGGCTGCAATGGGCACAGTGAGACTGCAATGGGCACAGTGAGACTGCAATGGGCACGGTGAGGCTGATATGGGTACAGTGTGGCTGCAATGGTGGGCACAGTGTGGCTGCAATGGTGGGCACAGTGTGGCTGCAATGGTGGGCACAGTGTGGCTGCAGTAGTGGGCACAGTGAGGCTGCAATAGTGGGCACAGTGTGTCTGCAAAGGTGGGCACAGGTGAGGCTGCATTGATGAGCACAGGTGAGGCTGCATTGAGGGGCACAGGTGAGGCTGCACTGATAAAGTTGTTGTTAATATTTTTTTTTGTAACTTATTTTTGCATAAAACATTTAAGTGTCATTTCATGAGATAACTTATAAGAGCGTGTTTACGGGCGGGGCAGGGTTGGGTGGGGCAGGGTAGGGATTGAGTGGGGCACTGGTGGCCAGTAACCCTTGAGGCCTGGCTAGTAGTTTAGGACTTGAAATTTTGAGCCCTGCTCTAACTACATAAATACGTGTCTATTTTTGTCTTTCCGTGACATTCTATGCCAAGATACCTTATATGTCATTCTCATACACGAGAAACTTCTAGCAATACTCAACTTTTAATGAAGATCTATTTTACTGAACATTTGATCAAGGTCATTCACACATACTATATTTATTATGACTAATCATAAAACCAAATAAGTTTTGCAAGCTTGCCATGAATATAATATAACACCTATAAGTGCCGAATTATGAATTTGGAATAATATTCTAACATTGAACAATGTAGAGATTGTGACATCAATTCCCTGCTTCTCCACCTCGCCCAATCAGATATTTGTTTTGTATGCTCTGAGAAAAATGCAAAGTGTTCCCAGATTGGTACCTGTGCTGAGCCTGCTGTGTTCAGAACACAGCAGAGCAGCTGCTCATTACAGGGCTTGGAAGCTAATGCTTGTTATTGTTGTAGCGGTGCCTACTAGCTACCCCTGTTAGTGTAGATGCATGCTGGCTGTCTCCCAAGTTCTCCTGTGAAATGCTGCAAGAGTGTATAGCACTTTCACATTGAGCAGATCGCAAGGCTTGTAAGAGCCGCTCAGTGCCTTAAACTGTCATGTAATGTTCCTGTTTGCAGATCTGTTAAAACTCGGTGGTGATGTCAGGGGTGGGTGGGGCACTCCGTGCATGTGACTCTGCCCCCTTTGAAGCAGTTCAATCATTGGCTGGTGTATGATAGCTGATAGAAAGGGGCAGAGCCACATACACGGAGTGGCCCGCCCAGCCCCTATCCCGTTGGCTGTTGTATGATAGCTGTTTGGCCCAGCCCACCCCCAACATCACCACCGAGTTTTGACAGATTTGACAGTTTAAGGCACTGAGCGGCTCTTGCAAGCCTGGCGATCTGCTCAATGTGAAACTCCTCTCTCCTCTATTAGTGCCAATTAATGCCACTTGTCAGTGCCAATCAATGCCAACCAATGTCATCTATCAGTGCCACCTGTCAGTGCCAATCTGTGCCAACCAATGCCACCTATCAGTGCCACCTGTCAGTACCAATCAGTGCCAACCAATGCCAACTATCAGTGCTTATCAGTGCCATCTGTCAGTGCCAATCAGTGCCACCTGTCAGTGCCAACCAATGTCACAATCAGTGCCACCTGTCAGTGCCAATCAGTGCCACCTATCAGTGCCAACCAATGCCACCTATCAGTGCCAATCAGTGCCAACCAATGCCACCTGTCAGTGCCAATCAGTGCCAACCAATGCCACCTATCAGTGCCAATCAGTGCGTCCAATCAATGCCACCTATCAGTGCCCATCAGTGTTGCCTATCAGTGCGGCCTATCAGTGCCCATCAGTGTTGCCTATCAGTGTCAACCATTGCCACCTATCAGTGCTGCCTATCAGTGCCAATCAGAGCTTCCACTCAGTGCCAACTATCAGTGCCCATCAGTGCTGCCTATCAGTGCCCATCAGTGCTTCCAATCAATGCCACCTGTCAGTGCCCATCAGTGTTGCCTATCAGTGCGGCCAATCAGTGCTGCCTATCAGTGCCAACCATTGCCATCTATCAGTCCTGTCTATCAGTGCCAATAAGTGCTTCCACTCAGTGCCAACTATCAGTGCCAATCAGTGCCCATCAGTGTTGCCTATCAGTGCCATTCACTGCCCATCAGTGCTGCATCAGTGCTGCCTATCAGTGCTGCCCATCATTATCACCCATCAGTGCTGCCTATCCATGCTTCCAATTAGTGCCAATCAGTGCCACCTATCAGCGCCTATCAGTGCTGTCAACCAGTGCCAATCGGTGCTGTCAAGCAGTGCAGCCTATCAGTGGCCATCAGTGCTGCCAATCAGTGCCAAGTAGTGGTACCTATCAGTGCCCATCAGTGCTGCCAATCAGTGTCACCTATTAGTGCCAATCAGTTCCCATTAGTGCTGCCTATCAGTGCCCATGAGTGCTGCCTATCAGTGCTGCCAATCAGTTCCCATCAGTGCTGCCAATCAGTGCCTGTCAGTGAACTGGTGCAGGGATGGGGAGATGAACTCAGCAAACAGGCACATTGTCCATGGGGGGCCGGCCTGGTGGGGCACAACTGAAATCTGTTGATGTTTATTAATGCCACATACCAATCTTTAGTATAATAGGTAATCACCACACTACTATTTACAATAAACTACTGGAGGTAAAATAAAAAAGTGTCAGTAAAAGGCCTGCCACTAAGCACGGTTATGTGTTCCCACACCACAAAAAAGAAAAAGTGTAGCGCTAACTTACTAATCAACAACTTAACAATAATGGTGGAATCTCTAGTGTATGGAAATCTCAATAAACTTTAATATTACCACAGTACCGGTGATATGTAACATCACATATAATACACATCAAACTAAAAAAAGACATACAAAATTAAACTTAGCAGGGAAACCCCTCTACAGATAATTGCAATACAAATTAACTTCAAGTGCAACAACTTTTTAGTTGGGAGGTTCGCACCATTATAACACTTTGGAATTTTTATTTTTTTAGATTGTTACATTTAATTCTATATGTTTTAGTTATTATTATAATGTGAATTTTTGCACTTGAAGTTAATTTTCCACCACCCTTGCTAAGTCCATGTCTTTATAGACCTTGCTTTGTGCACTGGTGTGCAGTCATATTGGAACAGGAAGGGGGGGGCCATCCCCAAACTGTTCCCACAAAGTCGGGAGCATGAAATTGTCCAAAATGTCTTGGTATGCTGATGCCTTAAGAGTTCCCTTTACTGGAACTAAGTGGTCAAGCCCAACCCCTGAAAAACAAGCCAATACCACAATCCCCTCTCCACCAAATGATTTGAACCAGTGCACAAAGCAAGGTCCATAAAGACATGGACAAGTGAGTTTAGGGTGGAGGAACTTGATTGGCCTTCACATTAGAGTGGAAACTGCGAGCCAGGCCTTCTCATCCAACATCAGTGTCTGACCTCACAAATGCGCTTCTGGAAGAATGGTCAAACATTCCCATAGACACACTTCTAAACCTTGTGGACAGCCTTCCCAGAAGAGTTGAAGCTGTTATAGCGGCAAAGGATGGGCCAACTCAATATTGAACCCTACGGACTAAGACTGGGATACCATTAAAGTTCATGTGCGTGTAAAGGCAGACACCTCAATACTTTTAGTAATATAGTGTAAATCCATTTACTGAAACATGTTCAAAAATACAAACTTGTAATGCCAATATGCTACTACACAGTTACGAACATCACTGTTCGTCAGGCTAGTCAGGCCACACACAGCCTGACTAGCCTGACGAAGAACAGTGATGTTCGTAACTGTGCAGTAGCATATTGGCATTACAAGTTTGTATTTTTGAACATGTTTCAGTAAATAGATTGCAGCATTGAAGCAATTGTCCCAGTTTTTGTCACTATCTGATTGGCTGATAAATTGGGAGCCCGCTTTGACATTGCTCCAACAACAGAGAAGTTTTGAAGAGGAAAGTAACCCACCTGTTGTTTTTAATATATATATATATATATATATATATATATATATATATATATATATATATATATATATATATATATATATACACACCCCTCACATTTTTGTAAATATATTTTTTTAAATCTTTTCATGTGACAACACTGAAGAGATGACACTTTGCTACAATGTAAAGTAGTGAGTGTACAGCTTGTATAACCATGTACATTAGCTGTTCCCTCAAAATAACTCAACACACAGCCATTAATGTCTAAACCACTGGCAACAAAAGTGAGTACACCCCTAAGTGAAAATGTCCAAATTGGGCCCATTTAGCCATTTTCCCTCCCCGGTGTCATGTGACATGTTAGTGTTACAAGGTCTCAGGTGTGAATGGGGAGCAGGTGTGTTAAATTTGGTGTTGTCGCTCTCACTCTCTCATACTGGTCATTGCAAGATCAACATTGCACCTCATGGCAAATAACTCTCTGAGGATCTGAAAAAAAAGAATTGTTGCTCTACATAAAGATGGCCTAGGCTATAAGAAGATTGCCAAGACCCTGAAACTGAGCTGCAGCACGGTGGCCAAGGCCATACAGCAGTTTTACAGCAGATTCAGAGGTTGTCTTTGGCAAATAGACGTATGAGTGCTGCCAGCATTGCTGCAGAGGTTGAATGGGGGGGGGTTAGCCTGTCTGCTCAGACCATACGCCGCACACTGCATCAAATTGGTCTATATGGCTGTCGTCCCAGAAGGAAGCCTCTCCTAAAGATCTAGCACAAGAAAGCCTGCAAACAGTTTGCTGAAGACAAGCAGACTAAGGACATGGATTACTGGAACCATGTCCTGTGGTCTGATGAGACCAAGATAAACTATTTAGTTCAGATGGTGTCAAGCGTGTGTGGCGGCAACCAGGTAAGGAGACAAGTGTGTCTTGCCTACAGTCAAGCATGGTGGTGGGAGTGTCATGGTCTGGGGCTGCATGAGTGCTGCCGGCACTGGGGGGCTACAGTTCATTGAGGGAACCATAAATGCCAACATGTACTGTGACATACTGAAGCAGAGCATGATCCCCTCCCTTTGGAGACTGGGCCACAGGGCAGTATTACAACATGATAACGAACCCAAACACACCTCCAAGATGACCACTGCCTTGCTAAAGAAGCTGATGGTAAAGGTAATGGACTGGCCACGCATGTCTCCAGACCTAAACCCTATTAAGCATCTGTGGGGCATCCTCAAAAGGAAGGTGGAGGAGCGTAAGGTCTCTAACATCCCCCAGATGTCGTCATGAAGGAGTAGAATAGGACTCCAGTGGCAACCAGTGAAGCTCTGGTGAACTCCATGCCCAAGAGGGTTAAGGCAGTGCTGGAAAATAATGGTGGCCACACAAAATATTGACACTTTGGGTCCAATTTCAACATTTTCACTTAGGGGTGTACTCACTTTTGTTGCCAGTGGTTTAGACATTAATGGCTGTGTGTTGAGTTATTTTGAGGGGACAGCAAATTTACACTGTTATGCAAGCTGTACACTCACTACTTTACATTGTAGCAAAGTGTCATTTCTTCAGGGTTGGCACATGAAAAGATAGAATAAAATATTTACAAAAATGTGAGGGGTGTACTCTCTACTTTGTGAGATACTGTATATATACACGCATTTGTGTTTGAGCTTTGGGGTGCACACCCTAATGCAAAAGGCTGCGAATGCCTATGGTTACAGGGAAGGTTAGCATAAAATTTAAAGGGAATGCTAGATTTAGGGTTACAGTGAGGGTTAGGTTTGGGGTCACAGGAAACGTTAGTGTTAGGGTAACAGGGAGGGTTTGTGTGAGTGTTGTGGTTAATGTTACAGGAACGGATAATGTGATGAGGCCTCTCTACTGATAGTACTAACACCAATTTCTCAGTGTTGAAAGCTATTGTATCAGTACTTCTAGTACATCACTATTATTCTCATTTGATGTACTTGCTGCCTGAATTTCTCAATGATCTTCTGTGATTTTTAAAAGTTAAATCACTTTCATGGAAAACTCTAAAGCAATGGTGAGTCTCTGTCAAAATTTCTTCGCCTTCCTACATGGTGAAGCATCTGTCACAAATTGAAATGTGTACTGTTCACTTTTAGCTTCTCATTAAATTCAAGCAATGACATTTCTGAATCTGTCATTGTACAGTGCACATCAGATGTTGCAAGAAATGTTTCATTCTGCAGTAAGAGAAGTCAATTTACTGTTAAGTAAGTTCATATAGTGGTAATACAGTATATATGTCTTTTACAAAGCAGAGTGGATGAGAACAGGAAGATAATAGTGAGGGAGCGCATGTCGCTTAGACAGCAGCACCCCATTTTTTGTCTTTTTAGACTGAGGATCCTGAGGAGCTGACCAGGGTTCTCTGGTAAAGTTCAGAGTGTCCACCGAAAAAGAAAAGATAGGGAGGTGGGAATGCCCTAATAGTTTAGTAGGTTCATTCAGAAATAAGGATAAGATGCTTTCACAATAGAAGGAAAAAGGTCAAAATGGATTTACAATTGTTGAGGCTGCGGTCACCCAGCAATGGGGGGACACATTCTTCCTTGTGTGTGGGTGGAGGAAACCTGTCTCCACACAGGGTCAATATGGTCGCTCTATATGCTTCCAGCATTCCCATCCTGAGTGCTCTGTGGGGTTCTCAGGTGGATGACGAATTGGTAAGAGAAATCAGCGCAAAAAAACCCATCAGTAGTTTGATTGCCAGAGGCGCCCAAAGTGGTTATTCAAAGGATGGGTATGAGTCTTCTACCTTAATAAAACACCCAATTACTTTATTTCACAGAATAAAATGTGTTTCATGTCTTTTAAAGTGGTAGTAAACCCTTACAGACCACTTTGACCTACAGGTAAGCCTAGATTAAGGCTTACCTGTAGGTCCAAGAAATATCTCCTAAACCTACACGGTTTAGGAGATATTTGCAAAAAGACAGGCACCGCTGTCTACGGCGCATGCGCATGCTAACGGCGAAATGCAGTTAGTGGCGGCTCCCGCGCGGAGTGACGCGGGAGTGACGTCATTGTGGCTCCAGCCAATCACAGCGCCGGAGCCACAATACCCGGAAAGAAGATGGACGCTCCTTAGCAGAGGAGACAGCGGTGACATCGCAGGCTCCTGTGTCAGGTAAGTGGCACATAATGGGCTACTTTGCAGGGAAACAAAGAGAAAGTAAACCCATCAGGGTTTACTTCCTCTTTAAATTGCCACTTCCTCATTTCAAGGTGATAAAATTGGTGTACAGTTTGTGGTAATGATATCATCTAGGTGGATCACATGTAGCAGGGCGGTCAGTTGTTTCTGCTGCTTATAAGTAGTGTGCGTTCCACAGCCGTCGCACTTCCAGGGGTGTCCTCCCCTAGAAGCACGACTGTGGAACACACATATTGTCTTGCCCTTACTCTTACTCATTACTGCTGTGAACACAACCTTGCTGTTCTGTGTACATTCCTGGATTTAGTTTTAATACCATCATATTCTACTTTGGGTAGTAATTTTATTAGCCTGAATTAACACTTGTTTGTAATTTTCATGAATGGATAATAAATTATATTATTTGCAGGTGATGTCTTTTAGCGTCAACAAGTTAAGAACTACATGTCACTACTGATCAGTTAAAAACGTAAAAAAAGAGTATAGCTCTAGGTTTGTCCCAAGCATGTTTGAATCCACCTACTGTTGACTGACTCTCTCTCTCTCTCTCTCTCTCTCTCTCTCTCTCTCTCTCTCTCTCTCTCTCTCTCTCTCTCTCTCTCTCTCTCTCTCTCTCTCTCTCTCTCTCTCTCTCTCTCTCTCTCTCTCTCCTGAAAGTCAATTGTAAGTGTCAGCTTAGTATGCTGTAACATTATGTAGATGAACATTCCCAAAAGGCAATGCTGCAGCAGGCTCTTAAAGTGGAAGTAAACCCATTGATTTGATAGTTAAATCATTCCCGGCTTGCCGGAAATACCAGCTGTTGCATTGGTTGTGCTCTCAACCAAACTGTCACACCATCCAATAGCTAGTGTCATAACTGATCACATGTGCAGCATCATGGCAGTTGCAGATTAAACAGAGGCCAAAATGGCAGCTTCCTTGGCTGAAAACGATAGGAGGGTTTACTTCCACTTTAAAAAGCACTGGAGTGTTCCGATCAGTCTTATGGGGAAAACTTGCATTCTGTAAATTAGTTCTCGAAATTCTATTACTGAGAAGAGGCAAGAAAGAATGCGTGATTGAGAAGTAAAAGAAATGTATTGGGTCAAGGTCGCATTTTTGCAGACTCTGTACAAGGCTATGCTGAGAAACATGGGTTTGTTTTCTAACCAAGACTCCCAATATTGATCAGTATATAGCCCCTTTCCTAATTTATGGTCATAAGATATGGGTAATGAGTAAAAGAATAGGCTGGAGAGTGCAAGTAGTAGAAATAAAGTTTTTTAATTACAACACACTCTCTGCAATGCCTAAATAATCTGTAGATCCTAAATATAGACTGCTGAATGTATATGCAAATATCAATGGTTCCTGTAAGTCAAACTTGGGTTTGCACGTCTTTGGTGCTACGTGCTGTGACTCAAAGCAATCTACTTTCCCTAGACTCAGATCAATGAAAGATGATTGTTGATTGCTTTCAATGAATTGCAGCTCATTGCACTTTTTCTTACCAAATAAGCTCATATTCTTAATACATAATATCATAAGTGGTGAACACTTATAAAAAAGATGCAGTGCTAAATGTATACTGCACAATAGGTGGAGCTCTGCACTTTAATATTTATTAATAATAGCTCGCCATACATTGGCTATCAATTAAATGGTCAATAACAAATGTGCAAGGAAGTTTGTTAATATTGTTTGCATTGTACTGGAGAAAATATATATTTTAACACATCTCTTATGTCACCACTGAGATAGTCTCTTGCAGAGTAAAACTAATACTTCACTATTATTACCATAAATTAGATGTAAGAAGTGTATTCAACCTAATTTCTAGCCCCAGCATTGCCATCTCACTTATGACATGGTTACGTATGCAATAGCCATCACCCTATTGTTTCTAATTCCCACTTTTTTAATTAATCTTCTTACTCAGCTCCACCAATTCTATGGTTTGATGTTTACAACATGCATAAAAAGTAACATTTGTCCATTAATAACTAGTGGGGTCAATTTACTAAAACTAGAGAGTACAAAATCTGGTGCAGCTCTGCATAAAAACCAGCTTCTAGGTTTTATTGTCAAAGCTTAACAGTCAAAATCATTTGGTGGAGGGGGGATTACGGTGTGAGGTTGTTTTGCATGAGTTGGGCTTGGCTCCTTAGTTCCAGTGAAGGGAACTCTTAAAGCGTCAGCATACCAAGACATTTTGGGCAATTTCATGCTCCCAACTTTGTGGGAACAGTTTGGGAATAGCCCCTTCCTGTTTCAACATGCACCAGTGCACAAAGAAAGGTCCATAAAGACATGGATGAGCGAATTTGGGGTGGAGGAACTTGACTGGCCTGACCTCAACCAGATAGAACACCTTTGGAATAAATTAGAGCGGAGACATCAGTCCCTCACCTCACAAATCTTGACCTCAACCCAATATATAGTTACATAGTTAATCAGGTTGAAAAAAGACAAAAGTCCATCTAGTTCAACCATAAAAATAAATAAATAAAAATAATATCATACAATCCCATATACGCAATACTATACCCATAGTTAATCCAGAGGAAGGCGAAAAACCCCAGCAAAGCATGATCCACTTTGCTACAGCAGGGGAAAAAAATCCTTCCTAATCCCAGAGAGGCAATCAGATTTTCCCTGGATCAAGTTTACCTATAAATGTTAGTACTCAGTTATATTATATGTTATGTATATATGTACATTTAGGAAAGAATCCAGGCCTTTCCTAAAGCAATCTACTGAGCTGGCCAAAACCACCTCTGGAGGGAGCCTATTCCACATTTTCACAGCTCTTACTCACGGGCAGACTTTTCGTCTGGACCGGTCCGACGGACTTTCCGGCGGACTTTCAACGGACTTTTGATGGACTTCCGACGGACTTTTAAACGAACGGACTTGTCTACACACGATCACACCAAAGCCCGACGGATTCGTACGTGATGACGTACACCGGACTAAAATAAGGAAGTTGATAGCCAATAGCTGCCCTAGCGTCGGTTTTTGTCCGTCGGACTAGCATACAGACGAGCGGATTTCTGGGTCCGGCGGAGTTACGACGTAAAGATTTGAAGCATGTTCCAAATCTAAAGTCCGTCAGATTTTCGACTGGAAAAGTCTGCTGAAGGTCCGATGAAGCCCACACACGATCGGATTGTCCGCCGGATTTGGTCTGTCGGACCAGTCCGGTCGAAAAGTCCGACCGTGTGTACGCTGCATAACTGTGAAGAAACCTTTCCGTATTTGGAGATGAAATATCTTTTTCTCTAGGCTTAAGAGTGCCCCCTTGTCCTCTGTGTTGACCGTAAAGTGAATAACTCAACACCAAGTTCACTATATGGACCCCTTATATATTTGAACATGTTGATCATATCCCCCCTTAATTTCTTCTTCTCAAGAGAGAATAAATTCAGTTCCTCTAATCTTTTCTCATAGCTGAGCTCCTCCATGCCTCTCATCAGTTTGGTTGCCCTTCTCTGCACTTTCTCCAGTTCCCCTATATCCTTTTTGAGAACTGGTGGCCAAAACTAACTGCATATTCCAGATGAGGTCTTACTAATGATTTGTACAGAGGCAAAATGATATTGCTCTCTCTCTGGAGTCCATACCTCTCTTAATATAAGAAAGGACTTTGCTCGCTTTGGAAACCGCGGCTTGGCATTGCATGTTATTATTGAGCTTATGATCTACCAAAACCCCCAGATCCTTCTCCACTATCCACTTTCTTATTGTTTATAGCTTTTTTAATTTTGGCCATAAGCCACATAGGATTTATTTTTAGCCTTTTAAACTTATTTCCCATGGGAATATACTTTGCAGTGAGTTCACAAACAGTCTTTTTGAAGAATTCCCATTTCTGTTCTATGTCTATTGATGCCAATATTCCCTCCCAGACCTGGAGAGCAGCCCTCATGCTTGGAAATTTGCTCTCTTAAAGTGTTTTCATCTTTCCCGTATGTGTTTTTTGCTTACAGCTAACATGTTATGGTCATTGCTACCAAGATGTTCCTTTATATGAACATTAGTAATAAGCTTTGCATGGTTTGAGATTACCTGGTCCAACAGAGCATCACTCCTAGTTGGGGCCTCAATAAACAGGACTATAAAATTGTCCTGTAATAGGTTTATACATTTTTGCCCTTTAACTGTTCCAGCAGTGTCATTACTTCAGTATATTTCCGGGTAGCTAAAATCCCCCATTATTATCACCGTCCCAGCCCTTCCAGCCCTTTCCATCTGTGCAAGGAGCTGAGTCTCCACCTCCTCATTAACATGGGTGGTCTATAACAAACTCCAATGATTAACTTTGAACTACGCACATCTATATGCAGTTCCACCCATAATGCTTCAGCCACATCACACTCTCCATCAATTAGATCCTCGTTCACACTCACTTTGAGATCCCTTCTCACACAGAGACAGACCCCGCCACCTTTCCTTTTTACGCTGTCTCTCCTAAAGAGTGCATAGCCAGGAATATTAATAGCCCAGTCATGTGGGGAATGAAGCCATGTTTCAGCAATACCGATTACATCATAGCTCTCCTCGTGCACGAGAGCTTCCAACTCACCTGGCATTGGTGAGCAAACACTTTAATGTATTATTACATTTTGCTCTGGTGTTTTGCATATCTTTTTTAGTAGTACAAATGGAACTATCATTTCCAATGGTTGTTTGCAACATGGGAACTTTCTTGTCACCTGCCATAACCCTCCCCCCATCTATCCCCATTCCACCCTCCATTAATGTCTGACCCCTAATCGACATAGAACACCAATAGAACACCTTTAGAGTGAATTAGAGTGGAGACTGCGAGCCAGGCCTTCTTATCCACATCAGTGCCTGACCTTACAAATGCGCTTCTGGAAGAATGGTCAAACATTCCCATAGACACACTCCTAAACCTTGTAGACAGCCTTCCCAGAAGAGTTGAAGCTGTTATAGCTGCAAAGGTTGGGCCAACTCAATATTGAACCCTATGGACTAAGACTGGGATACCATTAAAGTTCATGTGCGTGTAAAGGCAGATGTCCCAATACTTTTGGTAATATAGTGTATATGTGATTCTGCGCAGCCAGCCCACACTGTAGCAGTAAAACTACAGTGCGTGGTCTGCAAGCGGTTAATTGAACAAGCTGCAGTTAGAAGCTGATTGGCTACCGTGCACAGCTGCTGCAAATTTTGCACTCTCCAGTTTTAGTAAATCAACCCCAATGCATACTTTTAATCTTCTATTCGATTTAAGAAAGAGAGCTGGAACATGATAGGTTACTAATGGTAACACCACACATCTGTTTTGGTTTTGAGAAATTGTCCAAATGTGTCCTGCTGGGAATACTAGTATAATTACTTTACTAGAAAACTGCCATCAATTGCAGTACAGTAAATGCACTTTATAATTCTTGTGACATTGTCAAAAATATTTGAAATTAAAGTAACAATGCTTATCTTTACAGGTAATTCGAGGTTTGTTAAAGTACTGGCCCAAAACCTGCACTCAAAAGGAGGTAAACCACAGTTATAATGAACACAGAATCATCTAAATATTATATATAAATGAATTGGTAAAAATGAGGTATCTTTACAATATACGCTGGAAGCACTGTCTGTTGGTTCACAAACATGGGAAATATGTTACATGTACTTGGACTCTATTTTATAAAGTTGCTGTTATATTTTTTGACAAAAAGAAGTTATACAGTGTACAAAGAAAAAAAACTTCTTTTAATACTCTGACGCTCCAATTTGTTTTAATAAAAAAGTGCAGTGCTAAATCAATAACACGATTTCAATGTAATATTTCAATCAAAAAGTGTCAGCATTACATTCCATGGCACCACAAATGAACAATTCTTCCACTTCATCATATAACAGCCCAGTTAAAAAACAATTATACTGAAGATCATTATTGTGTATTTTAATCCACCAATCACCACTAATAAAGCCTGTCATGGCAGGAATATGGAGGGTGCCAGTGTCAGTGGCTCAGAATTGACCCTTTCCTAGCCAGCATTCAGGATCAATTTGGCAGGCCCTGAAAACCCTTGCCAAGTGCACCCTTGTAGCATCCGCTTGAATATTATCCTTTGTATAACAGATTTTTTTGTAAATACATTATTTATACTTATGTATGCTTTCAACAAAGTTGCGATTTTAAAGAGAAAGTAAACCTGGGGGGCTTTTTCTTCTTTTTTTTGTTACCTGCAAAGTAAAGGCATTATGTGCTAGTATGCATGGCATACTAGCACATTATGTGACACTTACCTGCAAACGAAGCCCTCTCGTCCCCGCTCAAGGCTGCATCCATCTTCACCCATCTTCCTACCGGGCCTGCAGACTCCGGCTGTGTGACTGGCCAGAGCTGCGGGATGTCATTACCGCTCATATGCAGGGGAGCTGCCAGTCATGGCACTGGCTTCTGAAGAAACGGCACGGGCGGCTGCTCCTTCAGAGCGCATGCTCCAATGACATAATTGGCCCTATAGGTAAGCCTTATTCTAGGCTTACCTATAGGTACAAAGAATACAGGAAGGTTTACTTCCTCTTTAATATCTATTTGATCTATTTTGCAGTATGGTTACATCATTCTTCATATTACACCCGTATAAAAACACACAAACAAATGAAAGGAGAAGTGTGGCCAAAGCTGTAATGGCCATACTTTTCCTGTGGGTCACAAGAGTACACTTAGTTCTGCACTCCTCTGATAAAGGCTAAAGCCCATTGTCAGCTGATGTCAGAGCCAGTCCAGGCTCTGCAGGAATCCCAACAATCATGTTGGTATCCACCCAGATGCTTGACTGGCAGCTGACTCAGCCTATCAGCGCACCACTAAGAGCCCTAGCCAGCCGCTCCTATCCCCTCCACAGCCCAGCCCTCCAGTGAGGGCTGGAGGGGCAGAGCTCAGAGCGGTGGGTGACAGTCTGCACTCTGGGCTCAGAGCAGATCTCTTGGGAGACAGCACAATTGGGCAAGGAGAATTATATAGCACTTGTTGGCAAAGAAGTGAATTTAGGAGATTATAGTAAATGATAAAAGTAGATAATGCTACACTTACACACTTTAGTAACCTTAAAAACCCAGAGTAATACTCCTGTCATGTAGGTAAATGTGTGTGTCTTCTGGCAGGTAATGTTCCTTGGAGAGTTAGAGGAAATTCTAGATGTCATTGAACCCTCCCAGTTTGTGAAGATTCAAGAGCCACTATTTAAACAGATCGCTCTCTGTATTTCCAGTCCTCACTTTCAGGTATATAACTGTCATATTGCTACAAAAAAAAAAAAAGATATTTTGCATATTGTACATGTGTATATCTGTTACTTGATACTTACAATTCACCAGCTTTTGTTTTTAGCCTTAAAGCGGTATTAAACCCAAAAGCAGAAATGCATTATATTGCAGCTTACCAATTCTTAGATGTGATGGCTGCATTTATTTCTTATTATTAAGCTTTCCTTTATTTTTACCTGGTGATCTGACCAGTAAGTCAGAACAAGCTGTCCTGCAAATGTATCAGCTAAGAGTGTTGAGACAAACCATTTAGTACCGACAGGAGTGCTTAGAACGATCAGCTTTTGAGTCATGTAAAACCTTTACCCCCCCAAAAAACTGCTACTGTAACTGCTCGCGTAACTGCAGTTGGAGCTGGAGTTTGGCTTCAATTTGTTAGTGTATCTAAATCTGCTAGTACACCTAACACTCCCCTCCCCCCAGACTTAAAATGCTGCTGTCCAAAGGTGCCCCTGTGCTCCTTTATCCAGAGTGGGGACACTCTAATGCCGCGTACACACGATTGGATTTTCCGACAACAAAACCGTGGATTTTTTTCTGAAGGATGTTGGCTCAAACTTGTCTTGCATACACACGGTCATACAAATGTTGGCCCAAAATTCAAAAAGTGAGAACGCGGTGATGTACAAGACGTATGACGAGCCGAGAAAAAGGAAGTTCAATAGCCAGTGCGGCTCCTTCTGCTTGAGAAGAAGAGAAATATGCAGCACTCTAAAAGTAAAAATGAATGAGTAGCAATGGGTAAAACAATAAGTATAAACCCTAATAATAATCGTGAATAAATCAAATCAACATAAGAGGGAAACGCTCATGAAAGGAATGGTGTAAGGTCCTAAAAGGGCTGATAAGGATGATATGAGTCCATGCGTGGAAAATAACATCCAGGGTGTACGTATGGGTCCGTGGAAGGGGAACCAAGACAGTGGTGGTTGACATCAATAAGTATAAAGATGGATACTCTTACCAGATGGAGTGGACTCCCATGTCGTATAACATGGAGTCAGTCAAGCGGTAAGCCCCACCTGGGCTATGGAGGAGAATCCGGGAGGCTGGAACTCACGGGGTACACTTCGACCAACAAACCTCAGATATTCTTCAAGGTGGATCATCGAACCAGGAATTCCAAAGGCACGTGGTTCCGATAGCCAAAAGTTAAATAGTCTCTCTCATCAAGATGATATGTAAGAGAAAAAATTCAAAGCTTCCGCATAGTGCAGGTATAAAGGTTTTTTTTTAATTTATAATAAAAAAGCCATATGCATAAAAAATAGTGATCACTTTAAAAACAAACAATGGGGCAGCATGGAGAGAGGAGAGACCACCCTCTGATTCTGAGCATGCATGAACTTTTGTGCGATGGACTTGTGTACACCAAGTTTTGTTGGCGGAAAATTTGAGAATCTGCTCTCAAACATTTGTGGGCGAAAATTCCAAACGCATATGTTCGATGGAGCATACACACAGTCAGACTTTCCGACAACAAGCTCACATGGAACATTTCCCGTCGGAAAATCCGACCGTGTGTACGCGGCATAAGGGCTAATGCACACTGCGTCTCAAAGAAGCTGTTCCTACAAGCGTTTGAGCTTTTATTTTTTTCTGCCTGGAAACTCCCCTCCATGTTAGGCAATGTGGCCATGCACACTATAGGCGTTTTCAGGAGTTTACATGCATATGAGGTTACAGGCAGAAAGAAAAACCCAAAGGAGTAGCTTCTTTGAGCTTCTTTGAGCTGCGGTGTGCATGAGCCCTAATACAGGAGGTGTGTTACAGGCAAGATCATCAGGTGAAAACAGAGGGGAAAAAGCCTAAAAAAAGAAAACTAGAAAACTAAACATCCAAGGATTGGTAAGCTGCAATGTTTTACATTTCTGGTTTGGGGTTTAATACCATTTTAATGACATAATTTGTCTTGATATCTTGTTTCAGGTTGCAGAGCGAGCACTTTATTTCTGGAACAATGAGTACATCCTAAGTCTGATAGAGGAAAACTGTCACACCATCCTCCCCCTTATATTCAGGACACTCTACCAAGTCTCCAAGGAGCACTGGAACCAGTAAGTGCTGTCCCAGGAAGGAAGCATGCTGTAATATGTCAATAATGGGAGGCCTGTAATAGATCCATTGTATGGGGTGACCCTCATGACTAAGGATTTTGCCTTCGGTCATTGGTTTTAATTCTACAATGAAACACAAACACAGCCTGACTCATCAAGCTTCAGAAACACTTATCAAATGCTATAAGTGGCACATTGCACAATATTATCACATTTTTTCGCTCATTAAAGATGGGAACGTATTTCCTGTTGTGATTTTAACACCTCATTCACACAAGATGGAAAGCTGAAACTGAGCTTGTCTCAAATGAAAAGCTAAAGTGATCACTTTAGCATTTCACTTTATACAGGCTGCTTAAAAGCCAATTATATGTCTGGTTCTTGATTAAAATTACTCGTATGGGAAAGCATGCATAACACCAAAATAAAACGTATACAGTCAAACAGTGGTGCATCATGGGAATGGGGCCCACTGTGCTCTGACCCACGCTGCACCCATGGATAGGACAAGTTTGATGCGCTGCAGCAGCGCCTGTTATTTCTCTCTGGGCAGTACCTGTCACTTCTTGCTGCTATGTTGGCTCCGGTCACTGGCCGCTGTGTGCCTCTGCCTCCTGTCACTGCCCCCTATGTGGCTCCCGTCACTGGGTGGGTACACCTCCTGTCACTGTTGGCTATGTGGCTCCGCCTTCTGTCACTGCCCACTATGTTGGCTCCTGTCACTGTTGGCTGTGTGGCTCCGCCTCCTGTCACTGCCAGCTGTGCTGCTCCTGTCACAGATGATCCTGTGTGACTCCACTTGCAGCCACGCACAGATCCTATTGCTGGATTAGTGGGATCAGTATCTCTGATGGGGTGGGTCACTGATGTCATCTGCAGCCCAGGAGAAATGAGATCTCCCAATGCCGGTCTTTCTGACCTTAGGCTTAGATCTGTGATTTTTTTTTTTTTTGGGGGGGGGGTGTATTGTGCAGATGTAACTGTGACAGATTGAGTCTGTACCCCAGTACAACCACACCCAAGGTTTGTCTGTGCCTTCTACAATCCCCTCAACTCAGTCAGACTAGCCTGGGGACAAATCTAGGGGGGAATTCTCCTGGGAACAGACTAATCTAGGGGGTTGCACCGGGGGATAGAATCCCAAATAGCAAGGATAACTTGCCACAAATTTGTGGCAGTGTTGAATGGTAATGCCGCGTACACACGATCGGAAATTCCGCAAGCAAAACTCCCATGAGAGCTTTTGGTCGGAAAATGTGAACGTGTGTATGCTCCATCGGTCTTTTGCTGGCGGAATTCCAGCCAGCAAAAGATTGAGAGCATGTTCTCTATTTTTTGGTCGTGAAAATGCGGTCGTCTGTACAAATTCTGACGTGCAAAATTCCTATGCATGCTCGGAAACTATTCGACGCATGCTCGGAAGCATTGAACTTTATTTTCTCGGCTCGTCGTAGTGTTGTACGTCACTGTGTTCTTGACGGTCGAAAGTTCAGAGAACTTTTGTGTGACCGTGTGTATGCAAGGCAAGCTTGAGCGGAATTCCGTCGGAAAAAATCATCCAATTTTTTTCCAACGGAAAATCCGCTCGTGTGTACGCGGCATAAGTCTTGTTAACTTGCTGCACATTTTCACTGGCAAGTTGTACACTTGCAGAACACCTAAAGCACTAGTTGAAATGTTTCCAATTTTTTAGCAAATTTGTGTGGCAAGTCTCTAGCAAGAGCAAAGTTGCAGTGGTGAGTTTACAGCAAGAGCTCTGCAAGTCACAGTGACCCCCGTGGTGGGATGACTATTGTACAACATAACTGCAACAGACTTGCAGAATGTTTGCAAAGAAAGTTGATCTGGAGTCAAGCAATGCGAAATTGCTGCAATTGTGCAACAAACGTGTAAAGCAAGTCTAGCAATAGCTTAGCAAGTCATTTTCAAACTTGCCGCTCAATTGCTTGCTATCTGGGATAACGGAGGGCAGAATTTTACTGGAGAAAAGACTAATCTCAGGGAGGATTGTATTTGGGACAGGCAATGTCCGATGGGAGGCATTCCTCCATCCACCGAATTTGTGTGGATAGAGGAGACTGCTGGGTTTTTCTTGTTCAACCTGCTGTCACAGCAATCTAAGCATATTTTATAGGTACAAGGCTTTTGTTTAACCACACCTCTTTAAGCCCTCCCACTGCTAACGATATGTGACCACTGGCACAATTTTCTAAGCGTGCCTACTGAAGTTCCCTAAAGGTGCCCCAAGTCTTTTATAATCCTAGCAACAACCAAATTAGGGCTAGGATCACTCTGATGCGGTGCAATTTGAATGAGTTTGATAGTGAGATTTGAAGGACTAAAGCCAGTGTGACTTCACCCACGTCTATTTGTGATTCCACTGTGTTTGCATTGCGATTTTAAAACAGCTGCGATTTTAATTTATGGCCTGGTCTCTCTCTCTCCTGAGAAACACAGCACAGAGTCCTAGAAAATATACTGAAATCACATTGCATTTGAACACCTATGCATTTTTCAGTCAGTTTCTATTCAAATATACAATATGGGCTAACAATCGCACTTCATCCCACCAGACACACACAGGACCCTTTTTAAAATCGCATTGCGCACGGACTGCATAGATGTCACACACATGGTGTTTCACTTGTCATAAAAGAGTTCTGGAACGCATCTGAAATCGCATCAGTGTGAACCAAATGTTGGGAGCTTTTGTTATCTGTTCCTTTCCTCCTATAATGCAATGCTGGATGCATCAATCATCTATCTAAATTCAATTGAAAAAAAGATGACCACAATGCAAGCCTGGCAGTCCCCTTCCAAACTCATTGAGGCTACAGATAACCAATACACCTATAGCTAAACTAAAGGTATTTTGTCATATTGGCTAGAATAAGGGAGGGTTATAACTTGTTTTTTGTTTAGCCATCTATGTCCCATTGGGTAGATTTTACTTTGCTTCCTGTTCCATAGCCAAAACATAAAGTGAGAGGAAATCCCTCCAAAGTGAGAAAATTCATTTTTGTCACCAGGTTCACCCCAGTGGAAGATTTCCCCTCTAATCCTGCTCCAATGACAACCAGAAACTTGGGGTTTTCTTTCACTTTCATTCTCAGTGATAACAGTAAATAGAACACATTGAAAGAGGAAATTTTCCTAACAGGGACACAGGAGGAAATAAAAACATGACAGGTGTTCTAATCCCACGTCACTCTATCTGAAACAGAAACAAGTTTTGCCTATAGCTATACTTTAAGCGATCTCTACTTATCATCCAACAATATGTTCTTGCACCTGATGTTTGAAATACCATAGCCTTTTGCCTTTATATCCTGCTGATTGTACATTCAACTGCTGATGAGTCCTTCTCTTTCTTTTTTAGGACAATCGTCTCCTTGATTTATAATGTCCTGAAGACATTTATGGAAATGAATGGGAAACTCTTTGATGAACTCACCGCATCCTATAAACTTGACAGGCAACAGTAAGTCATGCTACAAAAACTGTATGCTTAAGCAAGGTGAAATGTTAGGTTTTGGAATATGCAATATTACATACTAGCTTACAAGTAGTTTAGTACCTTGACTGATGTGACCACTGGATATCACCAGATATTTTACTGAGCTTAAAGCTGAACTAAGTTGGCCCAAACAAACTATGTCCCTCACTACGATGTGAGGCCGCTGGATGTGCTGTATAAACTTTACAGTGTATAGCTGAGACTATATTACAGCATACCGCACTGTCCTGGGTTCGAGCCGAGACTTCCTTTCTCATACCCAGAACACATTTGCTGAGTCAGAGCATCAGCTGGCCTCCCTGATTCAGCCAATCAGAGGAAGCTTTTTATTCATTGCTAAAATACATCGCTTTCTCTGAATGGCTGAGCACCAATCAGATAGACTCTATTGTGTTCTGGGTATAAGACAGGAAGGTATAGGACAGGAAGTTCTCAAACCCAGGAAAAAGCTGGAGTTCAGCTTTAAAGTGGAAGAAAAGTCTAACTATATCTATTCTTAAAACATTTCTTCCCCCAACCTCCTCCTACCTATCCTGCCTAACCCATATAAAATAGAATCTGTGAACTTACCTCACAGTTTGGTCATGTGATACTGCAGCTTGGTATATGGAAGTGCTCAACAACCACTCCAAATTCTGGAAGCCGTGATGTCACCCATTGGCTCCAATGGCTCACCTGTGGTGTCGCTGTTTCCTCCTCTCCCCTGCAGCAGCCACTCACTGACACAAGGGAGCCACAGCTGCCGGATCATGTGACGAGACCAGATTAAATATAGTTAGGTATACAGACCTTATTTTTACAGGTTAGGCAGGATAAGTAGGAGAAGGGGAGAGAACATTTTTAGGAACAGATATAGTTGGGCTTTTATCCCACGTTGAACTTGAGGTAACCATTACCTATCTATGTGTGAATGCATGACCATAAGTATGGCAGCATGTATAATCTTTAAATATTATTCCGTGTAATAGCTTTCATGGAAAGGAGCTGAGTGGATTAAAGATGCTCCAACCCAATCAAGGATAGAGAAAGTATGATAAAAGTTAAAGACCTGCAAGAGTTAGAGAAAGCAAATTGATATTCAGCTTTAAAAAGTAGAATACAGGCCATGTATGAACCTAAAAGGTACACTTTCAAATTTAAAATAACACATTAAAATCAATATACTGAGAATAGCCTTCATGCACGCATTTTGTTTTTCATTTTTGCATTGGTATAGTGCAGTGATTCCTAACCCCCTAGGAAATGTTTGATTAATGATAGCACTCCCTACAAAATTAATATTACATTTCAGGATGAAGAAGTCTAATTTCTAATTTTTGAACCACTTACAGTACTATGGGTGAACAAATTGAACTAAAAAAAATAAGCTTTTAACTCCATACATAACATGCACATATAAATTGTGCAATTAGATTCTAATTTATTTAGAAAAAATGTGAAAAGTAAAATTAATCCCAACTGTGAACATAAAATTCAGTAACTTTTTTTACTCCTGCTTCTCATTCCAGATTTGATCAAAATATGGCACATTTTTGCTGACTGCAATCTGCAGGTCTGCCTCTGGATTCAGGCGACTCCTAGATTTTGTTTTCATTGACAAAATTGAACTGAATCCAGATTCATACAAGTTTGTTGTTGCAAATGGAATGAAGACATGGAGTACTTTTCCAACAAGTCTTAGGAACATATCCAGTGCTGCACACCAAAACTCCAAAATCAAAAAGTCACCAGCCCCATTCTCATACGCAATGCACACCTCTCTTTACACACAATACAATCACCCTGCTCACTCTTCTCACAGTGCAGTCCACCCCTTTCCTCACAGTAATTCACAGTAGCTCACAACAACCCACACAATCCGATTAGCCCACAGGTGGGCGTCGTCACCGGAGGAGCTGGGACAAGAAGAGTTCTTGCATTTCCTACCAGTGGGGAATGCATGGCTAGGGGTTGGGACTATGGCAACATGACAGGTGGAAGGTGGTACTGAAGATGAAACCAGAAAGCAAAAACAAAAATGTCAGGCAGCTGTGGTCCTGGGACCAACTGCATCCAGCTGTACATGTGGGGTACATGCTCTGAGTGCTTGACACTAATAATGCCCATGGATGGTAATAAAGAACCCCATTTGCTGAGACAAATCATATAGTAGGCTGAGTATTTCCTGGTTCACCCACTGTAAGATCTTCACTTCACTTCGCAGACAGAGAGAGAGAAACGCAGGACTGTGGTCCTAACTCTAGACTACGAGAACCTCCATGTTGGAACAACAGTATAGCAATGAATAAATAAAGGGCAGGTATGCCTGGGGTTAGTAGATTTCTCTTTAAAGATGTAATGACACACCAGAAGCTAAAAGCTTCCAATGTGTCCTAGGGCTGCCTCCAGTTAAGGTGGTTGCCATTTTTGTTTAGAATGGTGGCTTAACTGTCTTATCACACTATTCATGGAGACAGTGAGTTAAGGGGGCCTGATGACCAGTGGCGTCTCCAGCTTTCATATTTAGGGGGGGCACATGGGGGGACAGGGACAAAAGTAGGGGGGCAACTATAAATTGCATATATATATAGATATATATCTATATATATCTATATATATATATATATAGATATATACATATATATATCTATATAGAATATATATATATATATATATATATATATATATATATATATATATATATATATATATATATATATATAGATTATTATTATAGATAGATATAGATATATAATTATATACCGGGGCCCTTTACTACGACCCCACAACGACCCTTTCACATGTTCTGCAGTGAGCTCCCTTCCTACTGTATTGGGGTCCCCCAGGGTGGCAGAAAACAAGATATATGTCACCAGCATACCAAAAAAATATAAGGATCCAAAGTAGTGGGAGAACTATCAGGGTTGCAAAGGTTGTCTTGCCTCCGGGCCCTGGTGTTCTGCCACTGTGGGGTTTCCCAGCCTCCTCTTGCTGTTCTGCCCCTGCTATTTACTGCTCTGGCCTGGCATCTCTTGGAATTTACAGGCTGGTTCTCTTGTCCTAAGGATGGGAGAAATCAGTCTGTTTTTTCAGTAACTGTGAGTCCTGGTGGAGTCCTTCCTCCTGCAACTCGCTCTTCTCCCTGCCAATGAGGATGCAGGGAAGGAGCACATCGGGCGGCCGTGATTGTGTGAGCGCTCGCATTATGCAGTGTCAGCAAGCAGAGGGAGGGGGAGGAATCACCCGCAGGAGCTGACTGGGGACTCTCTCCCTCTTAGACATTGATTTTTTGTAAAAAAAAAAAAAAATTTATTGGAGGGGGGGCACATGGTGGGGCACAGCATAATGTTGGGGAGTGGGTGGGTCAGGGCCCCCTCTGGCCCCCCCTAGGGATGCCATTGCTGATGACAAATCCCACTGCCCACATCTTATGTGCCAATTACACTGATTACTATAGATCTAAGCATTCTTAATGTTTGTACATGCAGGAAGTATTCATAGTTAGTTTTCTGATCAAACTGGATTCTCATTGTTTAAATTATGCTGGAATTATACATTAGATAGACAGCATTGACAATGCTGAGAACACTAAACTTTAAACAAAACATTACAACCATCCTTGCCCTTGGCTTTTGAAGAAAAAAAACTGTAGAGGAAGTTGGGATTCTTGCAAATACATCATACTGTAGATAGCAATTTAAATACCTTAAGTTGTGTTTTATTTAAGCTGAGTATTCCCCTTGACTTATGTATGGTAATTCTTTCCTATTAGGGAGATGAAGCGAGAAAAAGATCGCCAGGAGCTTTGGAGAAAACTAGATGAGCTGCGTCTTAAAAAGCTCAATGGTCTAGAAGAAGCTCAGATGAACCAGCTTAATTTACAGCACAGCCGAGCGAGTAAAAGTTAGGAGACCCCCCGATCACCTTCCACTATTTAACAGAAGACCACTGCAGCCAGTCCACACCCCCTCCTCCCCACATTGCACCCTTTGTTCCTTTGCTTAGAATTCATAAGTACCTCCTTCAGTGGGGGAAAGCCCTAGCTCACACCGTGATGCCAGTACCATTTATAACATATGGGATTAAAACATTCCAGGGATGTCTCCTTTTTATGTTTTAGCAGTATATTTTCTTTTCCTGGGAGAGCAACACATATTGAAGCCTTGTCGGCAAACCACCATATGCCATCCCCACTTAGTAACAGCAAAGACTTCTAGTAAAAGCCATTATGTGTCTATGCCACTTTCTATCTATTCATATTATGGATTACTATGAAAAAGGTTATCAAGACTGGTTACTGCAACATCAAAGGCTTCCTGGGAAAAAAAAGAAAAGTTCTGTCACTTTCTGTCCAGTGGAAGTAGGGGCTTCTGGGAAGATCCCTGCATCTGTAACCCTTTGTGAAAGTTAAGGCTTCCGGGCAAGCCTGTCACGAATCCACTTCAGTCGTATTTTGACCATGAGAGTAAAGGCTTCTGGGAAAGCCTTCTTAATATTCAGCAATGGTCACTTTCTGTTTGTAAAAACAGAGGCTTCTGGAAAGGCCTATGTCTCCTGTCTGTCAATTTCTGTCTGTGAGAGCAGAGACTTCTGGGAAAGTCTCTCCACCAGTTACCTTTATTCCGTCAATAAGAGTCTGGGCTTCTGGGAAGCCAGTTCTGAACCACTTCTGTAACCGAAACCACCTCTGCCCCCCATCCACACACATCTCTCCTGGTTGTAGGAAACTATCAACTTTCTTACAAGCAAAAGATTTAAGAACAATGGACATGCAGAAAAACACCATGCTGGATTCATGGGAGCAAAGACTTCTAGGTAGCCTGACCTGTCCTCCACTGCCCACTGATGTTCATCCTATGAATGCTCCAGGTCGGTAAATGGGCTTGTTGACAGCGATTGAAGAGAAGATAAAGTGTACTTTCAGAAAATTAGGAAAAATGAACTTCTTAGGGGTTCTTAGATATAAGCTGTGATAAAGAATTTTACCCAATAGTTAATTACAGTTCAGATAAAATATATTCCATTGTCTATTTGAAGGTGCCATGGTGGTTAATAAAATATAATTACTGGCTGATAATTACATTTTAAAGGCGCATTGTGGAATAATTCAACAAGAAATCTATGTTTATTTCAAGGCAAATGATTGTATTTAGTCAGTTCTGCTCCCAGTTTGCATCTGGCAAACATTTGCATTACTCAGCGGCTGCAAACAATTTTTCTGCAAGAAACCATCAATGGAATACCTTTGGAATACAAACTGAAATGAAAGATACACGTAAGGGAGTTAACAGCTGGATCGTTGTTAAAGTCTGATGTTCTAGATAATGCTCTCACAAACACCAAATGTTTTTGCTTATTACTATTTGAGAGAGCAGCCGATTCTAGTTTCATAAAAATATATAGAAAGTAACTTAGTCAGCAGGACCTGTATTAAAATTTTATAGATTTAGATGTTGATAGAAAACTAAAGACATAATGAGGAATTGCAACTGTCTGAAGAAACAAAGGACTGAGCCTTCAAGCTGAAGATATGCCTTTTAGCCATCAAATTAGCAGTTGCGTGCTACCTATATTTGTAAAGAAAATTCCAGTTTATCATTAGTCTGTTGTACTCTAGAACTGGGTTTTTGAAAGGTAGTTAGCAGAAACAAATGTTTAATCACAGAAGAGAGGAATTGGACATACTCTGATTTTGTTGAAGAGGATCCAAAAGCCAAAAAACTTGTCTTTCAGACCTTTCCAAAACATTGCAGGATATGGTTCTATAACAAGAGGTCTTACTTGCTCACTATGCAGAACTGCAGTACACTCAGAATTGTTCTTACTGTCATGTAAAAAGTCCTTCACGCGGTATCAGAGAACAGAAAATGCTCGAAATGAGGGTAAGCCCAAAAAAATAATTTTACGTAAATGACACAATCAAGCAATTCTTGAAGACAACTTATTTCAGGATTTAAATTTCACCAAAGGACTCTGGGAAAATTGAATCAACTAAAATCATGAAACAACTTGATTGTCTTTATAGACATTTTCATTAGAATCCAGTTTGGTTCCAAGTGATACCTAAAATAACTCCAAAACACTTCAACAGAAGAGAAAGAATAAGGAAGAACATGCTGCTTTTTTAGACTGCAGCTTTCCATTGCAATACAGCAGGAGATGAAATTGTACTGCTCTTCTTTACATATGTGTGTGTGTGGGGGGAACACTGATCCTCTTATTAACGGTATAAATTAGCCTATTCTCAAAGAGTATATATAAATATAAATATATTGTGTGCAATGTTTTCATTTTTATTTTTATTTTTTTAAACAATTATTTATGGTATTATTATTTATTTCGTATTTAATATGGTCAGCGTTGGATTTGTTTAGTTCACAGGGGGAAGGGGGAGGAGTGGGGTGAATATGATATTTAACCTGTTCACTGCTGAATTAAATGCTGGGTCTCAGAAATATGTCCTGTCTTTATGTCTAAACTTTCTGGCAACCTATATTTATACAGGCATTTAGTTATTAGGTTGTAAAAAGATGTAGGTTCACCAAGGTTGACCATTCAGTTTCTGCTATTTTGACTACAGTATGTTTTGCATGACTTTTCTTGCTAAGTAAAATGAGGGTAATTCCATGTCTGAGTGATGCTTTGTGTGAAAGTAATAATATGGTTTTGCTGAGGGTTTTTGATGGGGCTCCATGAAAACACTTTTGTTGAAAAGTTTGTTTCTTAGTGCAAACAATTTGGGATCAAGGAGAAAATATGCTCTCATTGATATTCAAACATGTATCCTACTGCAGACCTAATCTCTAACCCACCTTTATTCTCCGTAATATGTTTAACCTATCCAGGGCTGCTCCTACTCACTGTACCCCTAATGGCATTAGACAGTTGCCCCAGTCTGTAATTCTGCCATTAAACATAGTCCCCAAATTTTAAGCTTTGTCTGCTCAAAGTCTCAGCCTTTCCTGACAGCTAGACAATAATTAAAAAGTGCGTGGATACAGATTTTGCATCCCTGCATTGTTTAATCAGTGTGTCTAAAAACAGGAACATATGCTGCAAATTGAAATGCTTGTTCTTATGTCACACATGGAAAGTGCCTCCTTACATCTGCAGCCTGAAAGAATCTACATACTGTATATGGAAAAGCCAGCACTGGTAGTGTCACTAATACTAGAAACTAAAAAGGTTTTTTACAATTGTGGAGGGGACTATGCCCAGAGTTTTAAAAGTCACAGGAAAAGGGAAAAATGAAATGGTCACTTCTGGCAACAAACCAGCTTCAGCGTTTATTTCTAACGTTCAATAGAAAAAAATGATAGCTTTTTATATAATGAGTTGTTACAGGCAGCACAGACATTTCTGTTGCCATTTTTACTTTTATCTCATAAAAATACAAATTACACACGCAGAAATGTATATTGCAAATTCTCCACTATTTTACCAAATGTAATGGATTTTATGTTAAATTGACATTCTGGGGTTGATTTACTAAAGGCAACGAGACTGGGTATTCTTTGCTAAATGAAATTTCACCGTATTTACTAAGCTCTAGGGAAAATCCCCTTGCAAGGTACAATTTAAATGGTAAATTAAACAGCCTATTTGCTATTAGTAAGTCGACCCCTCTTTGTCTAGTTGTAAGTAGCCTATTTCATCTTTCAAGCTAAGCTATTGACATCTGTGTTTTTAATTTCAATAATTTTAATTGAGGTAACAGATATAATTACAAAAAAGGGACATTCCATCATAAACAACACTGGCATCAGAAACAAAATAAACCAAAATAGAGGTTTAACAGGTAGATGAACCTTACTAGCATAGGAGAAATCCTCCTACCTAATTACCAACCTGGGCGTTAATTGAACATAACAACACAAAGAAATTAGGAAGCTAATGGTAATTTTATTGGGGTCTTAGGATAACCCCCCCCCCCCCAGGGGAGTCACTGCTACAATCCCCTGGGGAACCATCACAAACTGTAAGTAACCTGCTAGAAATTCCAATAAGCATGTCTCAACGTAAAATTATCATAGATCAAGTATCCACATATTGAGAAAGTAGAAAGGAAGAGAAGAAAAAGTGAGACCTAAAAGAAGCAAAGGAAAAGAAGCGTACAGCTTAGGGAGGAATCAAGCACCAGAGTTCATTGGAGAGTATGAATCAACACTATGGTTCACAGGGGCTGATGTACAGTATGTAAACACTCCACGGTTCCCATACTGCCTCAAATGTATTAGAGGTGGTCATAAGGGTGCTGACCATCTTCTCCTGGACCATTATCCAAGATTTCTTTCGTTGTGCTGCAGCATATGACACCGTCGGTTGCTTCCATACTCCGGCTAAGGTAATCTTAGCGCCAAGCAGTATAAAATTAATGAGTTTCTGAAGGCACTTAGAGTCTCGACCGGCTTGCTATTCAGCAAGGTGATCTCAGGAGTTTTAGGCACTGTGCAGCAAACAAAAAATTTGTGTGGAAGAGTGAGCCCACATGGCCGCAACCCCGAAGACATCTATGTTTTTTAGTGGCAAGGAATCAGCTGTGTGTAGGAACTTATAATCTTCCCAAAATCTTTAGTTTTCATTAGCTCCTGACCAAAAGTCTAAAAAAAGAGAACCAAGCTGCAACATTCCAAAATTATGTTTCTGGGTTTAGTATGGCTCTAAACCTACTACCACCCCATTCTAAGACTTTTCTATCTACCCTGTGAAAGAAAAGATGCTTATACTTACGTATTCTGAAGCCATTCTGGTCCAGTCACATAATGTCTCCAGCGGTGGCTTCAGTAAAGAGATCGACACCAGTGGCTGCAAATACCTGTGCAGTGACATCAATAATAAGCTACCCCTCCTCTACAATGAAGCCGGAGTTGGCACTTGATCATGTGACCAGACAAGAGCGGCTTCAGAATAGGTAAATATTAGCATCTTTTCTTTCACAGGGTAGATAGAATAGTCTTAAAATGAGGGTGGGAGTAGGTTTAGCCTTAGATTATGACTGAATTTACACTTTAAATTTTAAAGCTGCCCAGAATCATAATTTACATATAATATTATATTTAAATATAACGGGGTAGCCTTATAAAATAGGAGAATAACACTGGAAGTTTATTTTGTTTATGAGAAATTAAAATGTAGCCCATAGCAAATAATCAGATTTGTTTCATGTTTCTTATTTGACAATGGAAAAACTAGATGTAGCTAATAAAGGGTAGGTCCCCTTCAACCTGTATGAGCATTTTGCTTCAGAGGTAGATCATTAAGGACTCTATGGGGTGGATTTACTAAAGGCAAATAGACTGTGCACTCTGCAAGTGCAGTTGCTCTAGAGCTTAGTAAATGAGATGAAGCTTCACTTCACAAAGAATACCCAATTAAATGCAAGGAAAAAGAAAAGAAAAAACAGTCAGTCAGCAGAGCTTACCCTCCTTTACTAATCTCTAGTCGTCTTTAGTAAATCCACCTACATGTCTCTCTGTCTGTCCACACTCTCACTGATTGTGCAGCAGTTTGTCTTCTAGGGAGGGAGGAGACTTTTTCTAGCTACACTTTTCTGGTGCAACATCCACCTGACTATTATGAGTCCTACAGCTGAATGAACAAACGCATCTTGCTTTCTGGTGTATTCCACTTGCATTTGAGATCAGTCTGAGGCACTTCTGAGATCATTCATAGTTCATTATTGGTGTGTTTAACCTGCAATCTGCAGTTGACCTCCTTCTAACATGAACAAAAACCTGTTGATGCACTAAAACTCAGGTTTTGATGGGCTGACCCTTTCAGCATCAGTGAAAAGTGAATATACCTTCCCTGTACTAGATTTAACAAAATGTAATTTCATATTGGATCTAGGAATCAGATTCAGATTTAGAATACTTTTTTAATACCGAAGTAAATTATTAAGATACAATCATACTCAACGAAGAACAAAACAAAAGCACAAGAATAAACAAAACTGCAAAATACAATAACAAACAAAATATAAGTCACCACTAACATCAAATTAATATATGCAATAACATAAATTGAAATAAAAAATAAATACTGTACTGTAATAAACATACCATCCCATTAAAACACAATATTGTATACAGTAAATTACACCATTGAACAAACAACAGAAAAAACTAATTACAAAAGTGTAAATATTGCACCACTTCCCCTAAATATAGTGCATCCAGAAACTTTTCCATATTTTGTTATGTCACAAACCTTATTTCAAAATGGATTAAATTCATTATTTTCCTCAAAATTATACAAACAATACCCCATAATGGCAATAGAGTTGATTTACTAAATTTTCTTCTGCATAGAAACTAATCAGCTTCTAACTTTAGCTTGTTCAATTAAGCTTTGGGAATAAAACCTGGAAGCCGATTGATTTCTATGCAGAAGTGAGATGATTTTGCACTCTCCAACTTTAGTAAATCATCCCCAATGTCTCCGAAAAGAATAGAGGTGGCTCTGGCAATTCCTACAAAGCACCTCAGTGTTCTTACTCCAGTCCAGTTTATTATCTATGTGTATCCCCAGATACCTATAAACCTACAAATACACCCACTCCTCGGACGGAGACAGAGGTCACCGATGCCTTCCTCCTTCTCAAGTTCATAACCAGCTGTCTTAGTCACAATTAGATACAGATGATTATCCTTACACCACATGACAAAGTTCTCCATCACAGTCCTATATTTAGTCTCTTCCCCATCCCTGATATAGTGCATCCCACTTCTGCAGAGTTATCAGAAAACTTTGGAAGATGTCAAGACTCCGAAGTCAGTGGTATAGACAGTGAAGAGAAAGGGAGAGAGAACTGTTCCCTGTGGAACACCAAAAATACAGGGTGGGCCAATAGTTAGCATACATTTGTAGGGATCTGCTGCCCTTTACTGTATGAATTTGTAAATCCCTGTAAACATATTAAGTACAGTATGTACTTTCTGTCCCTGGGTTGCTGGCTTTGAAACGCTAGAAGAAGGAAATAGAGAGACAGAGAAGGTCTCAGCCACATGCCCTGTCAATGCTGGTAAACCCTAAGAGAGAAGAGGCTATTACACAAGTATTCCTATGATGTGAGTTTCAGTGTCATAGTTCAAGTGTCACACCACAGTTCCTGCTGGTGGTAAACTCTATTCCAGGCTGGTTGAACAACAGTTGGAGGATCTCACCATGTCCGCACATCTTGTCTTCAGGACTTCAACACAAAGACAGATGCCACATCATCCTCAGGGGCCCCTCCAACTAAACTTTGCTGCAAGATTCATCTGGAGGTATCTCTATTATTAACTACAGTATATATACCGGGGTATATGTGCACAATTCCACCAGGACTCCTATCGGGCCCTCTGCTGATAATACCTGCACGTACAGTACATTGGATGTTTGTACTGTTATTAATCTCTTCCTATATAAAGCTTGTATTATTTCTTTACTGTCATATAGCTATATGCTTACAGTTTGTCCTATGCTGGTTGCAGTAGTTCTTCTGCTCTCAATGACTTTGATTAGAATAATGGTATAGTGCTACCCCCAAAGGAGCCGCTGAATAAGATGGGTCCTCTGTTTTTTTTACCTTGACCTTCACAAGGGTTTCAGCCTCTCTGACACACTAGAATGAGCATAGAAGCAAGTAAAAACAGTAAAGCACAGCAAATAATTCATATTACCCAATAATAGTGCTACATCAAAAGTAGGCACTATACCAGTTATCAAAGGTAATCTTAACCACTTAGCAACCGCCCTCCCACAATGTACAATGGGAGCCTGTCAGCAAGTCCCAGTCAATGATTCATGACCAGGACCTGCTGATCAGCTGTGTACATTACAGCCCAGAGCTCTGTGTTGACATTCAACACAGAGCTCTGTACACTGGGAACAATCTCTGTGTTTCTTTGCAGGAATGAGAAACTTAGAGATCAGTTAGTAAAAGCAGGACACTGTACACACATTACACATAGGCACATATTTAACCCCTTAATCACCCTAGATGTTAACACCTTCACAGCCAGTGTCATTCCTTCAGTGATAGCGCATAGTATTATCACTGTATTAAGGTCACTAGTGATGTCAGTGGCAGTTGGTCAGTTCCCCCCAGCATCAGATTTCCGGCTGCACCCATTATAAGTCATTGATCGTCACCATAAGTGGTATTAAAAAGGAGAATTTCAGTATATATATATATATATATATATATATATATATATATATATATATATATATATATATATACACACACCATAGATTGTGCACACTATAACTTTATAAGCCAATCAATACAGTGGAACCTTGGTTCCACTGTATTGATTCATTGAGTCAGAAAAAAATCCTGACTCGGTTTGCGAGTGTTGTCTCGCAAAACGAGCAGGATTCAAGCCAATGGGGTATGTAGTACCACATTTGGCCAGAGGTGTGGGGGCGCCGGTGACACTCGGAACGGTTCGGAGCCTTTCGGAAATACTCGGAAACACTCGGAAATACTCAGTTCCTGAGTGTTTCCTAGCCTTTCCGAGAGTTTCCAAGTTCAGCCGAGCTGTCCCCGAGTATTTCCGAGGCTCTCGGGCGCACCCCACCTCTGGCCACATGCGGCATTGCATGCAATAGAAGTCAATGCGGAACAAATTATCTTTGTTTCCATTGACTTCTATGGGGAAACTTGCTTTGATATGCGAGTGCTTTGGAATACAAGCATTCTCCTGGAATGGATTATGCTCGTAATCCAAGGTTCCACTGTATATACTTATTGGAATTTTTTTCATCAAAAACATGAAGCAAAATACATATTGGCCAAAATTTATGAAGAATGTTTTTTTTTTATATTGGATATGTTTTATAGCAGAAAGTAAAAAATATATATATTTTTAACATTTTTAGTCTTCTTTTTTCATTTATATCGCAAAAAGTAAAAAACCCAGTGGTGATCAAATACCACTAAAGGAAAGCTCTATTTGTGTAAAAATAAAAAAAATAAAAATTTAGTTTGGGTACAATGTTGCATGACTGCACAACTACCAGTTAAAGTAGCACAATGCTGAAAAGCAAAAAATAGCCCGTTCAATAAAGTAAGTAAAATCTTCTGAAGCTGAAGTGGTTAATGTATTATCACTCAGTAAAGTTAATAACCAACTAAAAACAAATACATAACACCAAGGTCAGCATAAACAGTAGCAGAACCACCTGAAGTGCAACAATGAGCAGCAATACTGTAAATCCTGATCTAACAAATTGCTGAGACTATGCTGCCACTGTGCACTAATAGTGACTATGTTAGGCCTAAACTGACCGGGCAGGTACTGTCCATAGAAATTAGGGAAATGGAAGAAGGGAAAAAAGGGGATTTACAGGATGATTTTATGGGAGGGGCAGTCCTTTATGTTCCTCTGCCGGCCATTTTTGGGGCCCTAAAAGAAATGTTGGTGCACTTAACAACAGTTTTAGTAAACCAGCATGCAGTATGAGTGTGATAAAGACACAGTAAAGATGCATACTAAATGTTCTGCCTCCAGTAACTAGCTCCCTACTAGCAATGTGAACAATGGGCAGAGAGCCTTCTCACCAGTCCGTGTGGTGCATCTGTGAACTCTCACTGTAGAAAGGGCCCCCTCAGTCTCTCCACAGAATGGCTCTAGTGATCAGTGGTGCACAATAGAGGGTAAGAGGATGCTCTATTCTCCATGTAGCAGCAGTGCAGATGTGATCGCTGTGGTCTCTGCACTGCCCTAGGTATCACCACCCCCCCCAGGTCTCAGTCTTTGGTTATGGGCTCTTGCCTTGTTGATGATCTGTGAGCACCAGGACCGATGCGCACATCTCAGCTCCAGGAGGAGAGGAAGAGGTTTCCAGTGCAATCTGGTAAAAGTGGTTCTGCCACTTCCCTTCCCCCTCAATGTACTATTGGAACTGTATTATAAAGGCCCTTTCTGTAATTTATGTTTCTTGGTACAATTCTTGTGATCCTCAGTGCTCTGCATAGAAGTCCATAGGCTTTCCTGGTTAAAGTTTGCCCTCTGCTGACTTCAGGGGACAGTGCAACATAACATCCAGCATGACAATAGAAAGTGAAAGTAAAACTGATTGTAAAGAGGACAATGTCAACTTCATGTTTCTGTAGTCCAGCAACTGGCTACACTGGGTAATTTCCCAGGAAGAATATCCCCTCTGTTCACAAAGGGCCCTGTCCTGGGTGGAGGCAGGGCCGGTAAGGGGATGGGGGGGCGGGTGCCCTGGGCAGAGTGTGGGAGTGGGGGGCGGGTTGTTAGCAGGCAGGCAGAGAAGTATCACTGTGCTCCCTGTTGCTGCTCCAGCCTGCATCAAAAAAGAGAGGAGGATGTGCCCTTCCTGGTTGCTGAACTCCTCTCTGATGCAACAGTCATGCCCCTTTTTAAAAGGGGACTCTGCCTTTCACTCCAGGAAAGTAAACAAAAGTGCATCCTTTCAGTGTATGTGTTTGGAGGGAGGGGGGAGAAATAGCCTCTTTCACTTACCTTAGCCTGGGTTCACATACATGCGATGCGGGAGCCAGTGTAATTACAGTGCCAGTTCCCGCATCGCATCTTTCCCACAGGCAGTTCACACTGCCTTCTGTGAACCGCTGCGGGTGTCAATACATTGCTAATAATAAATAAAAGTGATCTCGCGCAATCAAATCTATTCACACATGATAAAGTTGCTTAAACGCGTATGAAGTGCATAATCAATAAATTGCATCACAATAAAATGTATACATTAAAATCCAAAACAAGTGATAAATAGATGTAAAGGTGCTCTCTATCTGTGCAATGAGAGTAAAAAATCTGAAATCGAATTAATGAAGAGCACAGTTCAAGCAGTGAAAACTGCATAAAGTGACTAAGTGAAGAAATAAATAGGCTGGTAAAAGTTCATAGATGTCCTCCAATGGTGTAGTATATTAAGATGAATAATATAAGGGCTTCAGGGTGGACTTTTACATAAAAACAATTCAAAATAGGCAAAATACAGATGAAACGGGGTCTAGAGTGCCTTCTCACGTGACTTCCGGTTTACGTCTGCTCTCGGCCACTCCCAAATCAATAAATTAAATTTTATATTATTCACCTTATTATACTACACCATTGGAGGCTTTCTTTTTTCCTCTCTTTACCACCGGGTCATTTGTGCCTCGGAGGAGCACATTTTGACAGGCATGTGGGCTATATTGGGAGCAGAGAGGAAATTGTCAAAGCTGTGGTGAATGGATGAGGACTATCTGGGATTCATTCCGACGCTGTACACAGATCCACAATCTGATGCCAATTAGCGATGCTTGTTTTAATACCTATTAAGGTGAGAGTTCTGAGAGACTGATGTTATTAAGAGATCTTCCATGAGGACATCTATGAACTTTTACAAGCTTATTTATTTCTTCACTTAGTCACTTTATGCAGTTTTCACTGCTTGAACTGTGCTCTTCATTAATTCGATTTCAGATTTTTTACTCTCATTGCACGGATAGAGAGCACCTTTACATCTATCTACCATTTATCACTTGTTTTGGATTTTAATATATACACTTTATTGTGATGCAATTTATTTATTATGCACTTCATACGCGTTTAAGCAACTTTATCATGTGTGAATAGATTTGATTGCGCGAGATCACTTTTATTTATTATTACCTATTGGTGTAGTTAGATTTTGCTGCTATCTTTATAGATATCATCACACATTTTTTCACTTTGCGGACATTTACTGCATTTACTCAGAAGTAGCGCGAAGGACACTTTCACTAATACATTGTTAATGACACCCCCAGAGCGGTTCACAGATCACAGTGCGAACTGTGAACTCGCACAGGATTCAGATCGCATGGGTGAGAACACCCATGCGATCCGATTCCAGTGCGGGGAAAAATAAGTCCCTGCGAATCCAATGCGAGTTCAGCCATACAACTGTATGGCTGAACTCGCATTGCACAGACATCGCATGTGATAGGCACCTGCGGTGGGGTGCGGGTGCGAATCACATGCGATGTCTGTGTTGGCACAATTGGGAATCCGGGCTTATTCCATTTTCCAGCCAGCTCCAGTGCTCTTTTCCTCCACACACAGCCTTGAAATCGTCACATACCATAGATAACCCTGTATGGTATGATGGGGAGGCTGGAGTATGACCATAGCCACTAACTTACACAGAAGCTGAGGGGAACAAGTCACAGCAGTGGAGGGAGTGGAACAAGGAATAAGGTAAAGCTGGGTACACACAGGTAGAGATTTGTCCAGCTCAGCTGAGGCCGGATGAATTTCAGTCTGTGTGTGGCCCTCCATGTTAGACAGAAGCTAATCATTAGATCACGGACTGCTGGAAAACCTTGTTCAATCAGCAGCTTGCAGCCAAAGCAAAATACAATAATCCGTGAATTTTGACAGTGGGGAGTCCCCACTGTCAGAATACGATGTTCCATCAGGGGGATTTCTGTATTCAAATGGCTTGTGTAGATGCAACACCCTGTCAGGTAGCAATCTGAACAAAACAAACCTGTGCACGTGTACCAACTTAAAGGATGAATTCACTTTTTAGAACATGTTACATGTTACGCCAGTATTCAGGGTGTAACATTTAACATGTTCTAGTTGCCCCCCCCCCCCGTCCTCCTCAGTGTTCACCCTCAGTGTGACAGCAGGTAGAGGTTCTTCTCCCCTCACCCATGGTCACATTTTAAAAACAGCGTAGCTGTGCTGGGCTCTACCAACAGCAGGAGACAGACTTGTAGTTTAAATGAACTGCAAGCACACTGATCATCACACCTGCAGTTCATTCACATTGCCTCCACAATGACAGCCTGTACAGAGGTATGGGCACAGAGCTTTAGGCTCGGTTCACACTAGGGGCGGCACAACTTGCAGGTCGCCTCACCGAGGCGACCTGCACACGACATCCACGGCGACTTGCAAAACGACTTCTGTATAGAAGTCTATGCAAGTCGCCTCAAGTCGCCCCAAAGAAGTACAGGAACCTTTTTCTAAGTCGGAGCGACTTGCGTCGCTCCTATTAGAAAGGTTCCATTGTACAGAACGGGAGGCGACTTGTCAGGCGACTAGGTCGCCTGACAAGTCGCCCCTGTGTGAATCGGGGCTTAGGCAGTATGTGCAGGAGCCTTATACTGCACCTGTGATCTGCTGATCACAGGTCCAATACTTTTCAGGTTCTGGTTTTAAAAAAGAATAAATGCACATTTTTTACGGGCAAAAATATGTGCATTTTTTTAAAATTAAAGGTGAACCTAGCCTTTTTTTTATTTTCCTGGGATTTAAACCTTTATTATGAACCAGAATATGAGAGAAGACACCTGGGTCAGGCAGGAACATAAATGGGTGGCTATATATGTATATATGTGAGTGTTTGTATGTGTGTGCATATACTATAGGTGTGAAATGCCTCTTAGGGGCTACTGCTGTGCACTAGGGTGTATATACTTGTGGTCTCTTCTCTGTAGTTTACCCACTCCTGACTCCTGCACATTGTATATTACACACACCTTTCCTCTGCACTCTGTACTTTATCCGCTCCTGACTGCTGCACTCTGTACATTATTTCTGCTCTTGACCCTTGCACTTTGTAATTTATCTAAACCTTACCTCTGCACTCTATACATAGGTATAACAATTAGGTGTGGGAAAGATGATTGGTCATGCATAAAAAGGAGGGAGGGGGGCGCAACTTGGAATGTTTGCCCTGGCCGCTGGATGACCTTGTCCTGGCACTGGGTGGAGGCAATACCAACTTTATTATCAAACCCATTCTTCTACTGAGCGAATGTTCTGGTTCTTTTATTTTCCTACAGATAAATATCCTAATTGGGGGGGGACATTTCTTATAATCCCCCCAAAAGCGGGCTACACATTACTGATTGGATCATGGCATTCCTGATCTGATTAAGGCATTTTTTAAAAATTTTACTTATGGTATCTTTCATTTTCATTTATTTTATCATTTCTTTAACTTTACAGCTATTGAGAACAATATGAACAAAAGCAGGGGCGTAACTACCACCATAGCGACCCATGTGGGCTGAGTGGGGCCCAGTGAGGATAAGAGCACCGCCGGCACAGTCTCCCAGCCAGGGGAAGAGAGGGGAAAGGAAGAGGCGAGCTGTCCGTATCAGCAGAGAGCTGAATTGCCCGATGTAAGAGCTTTCATCAGAACTTCCAGTGTTCCCGGGGCTCACGTCACATAGCTCCACCTTTTGGCCCGGTGCCTTTGATAGACAGAACGCCGATCCAATGCATGACATGTGACGTCATCAAAGGCGTCGGGCCAAGAGGTGGGGCTATGTGACGAGGAGCCCCGGGAAGACAGGAAATTCAAATGAAAGCTATTACAGCGGGCAATCCCGCTCTTTGCTGATTCGGGTGGCTTGCCTCTTCCTCTGCATAAGTGGGGCTGTATGGGGCACAGGCAGACCAGGCTGTATTGGGCACAGGTCACGCTGTATTGGGCACAGGTCACGCTGTATGGGGCACAGGTCACGCTGTATTGGGCACAGGTCACGCTGCATTTGGCACAGGTCACGCTGCATTGACACTAGGGCAGCTGTGGGGGGGGGGTAGGCTGTTTGCAGGGGGGCCCCTACAACATTTTGCTATGGGGCCCTGCTATTTCTAGTTACGCCCCTGAACAAAAGGTATACAGTACAGTACCGATCAGGTCATTTTTGTCTCAAAGGTGTAACATCTGTAGAACCTGTCCCCAACACTGTGACACTGCGACATCTCTTAGGTGTTTGAAACGTCCTCCATCAATGTTGCAACATTCCTGGATTCTGTCCTCAACACTGTGATATGTGTAACACACAAATTCTAGTTAACATCAATGCCCCCAAAAAAGAAGTTCTTAGGTCAAAAGTTAGGTGAACATGGATCCTATTTTTGCTGGAGGCTTTGGCATGAGCATACAAGATTCGGGCGAATTTTTGGTTATTTGGAGATCCGAATCTCCGAAGCTTCCCTGCTGACAGATAGAATATAAAGATAAAGAATGCCGGCAATTGCCCCCATCCCAAAGCACCTTGTCCCCATGTTGATGGGGACAAGGGCCTCTTCCTGACAACCCTGGGCTGTGATTGTCGGGGTCTGTGAGTAGGGGGGCTTATTGGAATCTGGAAACCCCCTTTAACAAGGGGGCCCCCCAGATCTGAATGGGTATCGGGTACAGCGTACCGACTCACCAAAAAAAGTATCAAAAAGCAAGAAACACAGGAAACCATTTTTTACAAATCCTTTATTAAGAAAGATTACAAAAAAAGTGTCCCTCGATGTCCATCACGGCACCCGCTGACCCAAAAAATAGAAAACTGTCAAAAAGCGCTTCGCCTCATAAGAGGCTACCCGCCGTTTTCCCTTTCTTGCGCTTTGACAGCTCTTATATAGGCAAGGGGCAGGGCCACCTGGTTACGTTACCCGGTGGCACCTGGTGGAGCCGCCCCTTCTGACGTCAGGTGACATCAGAAGCATAGGTGTGCGCAGCCTATTGCATTAGGGTGTGCACCCTTAAGCTCAAACACACATGCATGTGCGGGTGTCTACATATATATGACCCTGGCATATTGATCTCCCTGCCGGCACAGTGAAAGTGAAGAGCATAAACACTTCTCTTATGGCAGAGCCAGTAAGAGGGAGATCTTTCCCCTGTTTCTGCTGCTACACAGAGCGATAACACTAATGTGCATGGGGTGATTAGGGTGTGCCTGGGCACACCCGGAACACCCTGTGTGCATGCCTATGATCAGAAGGGGCGGCGCCACCAGGTGACGTAACCGAGTGGCCCCGCCCCTTGCCTATATAAGAGCTGTCAAAGCCGAAGAGAGGGTAGACGGTGGGTGGTCTCTGAGGAGGCCATGTGCTTTTTGACATTCTTCTATTTTTCAGGTTGGCCGGAGTCGTGATGGACATTGAGGGACACTTTTTTTTTTTTCTTTTTTAATAAAGCATTTGTCAAAACAGTTTCCTGTGTTTCTTACTTTTTGACACTTTTTTTGGTGAATGGGTAGGGGCAGCCCTCAAATTTTCCACTAGCCTACCCGCATTTTGCAAGTGGAAAATGAGGGCTGGCGAGCGTGGGCTGCCTCGTAGGTGGGGGGCGAGCCCCGCCGGCAGGCGTGGTTGAACGGGAGCCGTTCTCCCAGCCAGGGGAAGAGAGCAGAGGAAGAGTCGAGCTGGTTGATCATCAGAGAGCAGGGATTGCCCGCTGTAACAGCTTTCATTTGAATTGCTGGGTTCCGGCGCCGCTCACTGTTACATACAGGCCTGCCTCCTCGCCCACCGCCGCTCACTTCACACAGTCCCGCCTCCTCACCCAGCGCCTCCCAGCATTGGATCAGTGTTCTGTCTTTCAAATGTGCCGGGCAAGGAGGCGGGACTGTGTGACATGAGCGGCGCCGAGCAAAGAGGCAGGGCTGTATGTAACAGTGAGCAGAGCCGGGCGAGGAGTATGTGACGACGGGAAGCCAGCAATTCAAATGAAAGCCGTTACAGCAGGCAATCCCCGCTCTCTGATGATCGGCCAGCTCGACTCTTCCTCTGCACAGGTGAGACTGTACTGACGGGCACAGGTGAGGCTGTATTGATGGGTACATGTGAGGCTGTATTGATGGACACAGGTGAGGATGTACTGACGAGCACAGGTGAGACTTTATTGACGGGCACAGGTGAAACTGTATTGATGGGCACATGTGAGACTGTACTGATGGTCACAGGTAAGACTGTACTGACGGGCACAGGTGAGACTGTATTGATGGGCACAGGTGAGACTGTACTGATGGTCACAGGTAAGACTGTACTGACGGGCACAGGTGAGACTGTATTGATGGGCACAGGTGAGACTGTACTGATGGGCACAGGGGAGACTGTATTGATGGGCATTGGTGAGACTGTACAGATGGTCACAGGTAAGACTGTACTGACGGGCACAGGTGAGACTGTATTGATGGGCACAGGTGACACTGTACTGATGGGCACAGGTGAGACTGTATTGATGGGCATTGGTGGGACTGTACTGACAGGCACAGGTGAGATTGTAATGATGGGCACAGGTGAGACTGTATGGACGGGCACAGGTGAGGCTGTATTGATGGGCACAGGTGAGACTGTACTGATATGCACAGTTGAGACTGTATTGATGGGCACAAGTGAGACTGTATTGACGGGCAATGGTCAAGCTGTATTGACAGGCACTTGTCACGCTGTTTTGATGGGCACTGGTGAGGCTGTGCTGAGGGGCACTGATAAAGTTATTTTTGTAACTTAATTCTGCATAAAACTTTTAAGCCCTTCCATCTCTGAGCTGGCCGCTCAGCTGCCGGCTAATTGTCAGCTCCTATCTCTCCACAGTGACTCACCTGTTGATGATATACTGCTCGTCAGTCCTCCCTACTTAAAGTGGAGTTCTACCCACAAATGCACAAATGGAACTTACGCTTTTCCGGTTCCTCACCCTCTTCGGTGTCACATTTGGCACCTTTCAGGGGGGAGGGGGGAGCAGATACCTGTCTAATACAGGTATTTTGCTCCCACTTCCAAGCATAGATACCTGAGCCACCCGCGAGTATCCATGCCACTTCCAGGGCCTTCTCCTCCCACCCCCCATAGGTCCCAGAAGACAGCAGGGACCAGTGGAATGTCGCAGCGCAAGTCACGAATGCGCAGTAGGGAACCAGGAAGTGAAACCACAAGGCTTCAATTCCTGATTCCCTTACAGAAGATGACGGCGGCAGCACCCGACAGCCGAGGGATAGATCGGCTTCGGGTGCCAACATCATGGGCGCCCTGGACAAGTAAGTGTCCTTATTTTAAAAGTCAGCAGCTGCAGTATTTGTAGCAGCTGACTTAAAAAAGAAAAAAATCAGCGGACCTCTGCTTTAAGTCCAGATGATAGCGGACCTCTGCTTTAAGTCCAGATGATCTCTGCCTTCGCCTTGGTCACATCTCTAGATACGCTCTCCAGTGTTCCTGTTAAAGACTTGCTTGGCTGACATTCCTTCTGGCTCCAGATCCTGCTTGCTGTTCTACTACGCTGTTCTCTGGCTCCCTGATGCTTTGGCTTGTCTGACTATCCGTTCCTGTTCCTGAACTCTGGCTATGTTTTGACTACGTTTACTCTGTTTACCTTTTTTTATTATTATTAAACAAGTGTGATTTAACTGTACTTCTGTCTCAGTCTGATTCATGGTTTCTGACAGTAGGCCATGAATTCAGAAGATGCAGTCCAAATGTCGGTAATATTTTTTCCAGATTGGATGAGCAGGATCACTGCATGGATCAGTTTGCCATGGCATCACAAACGCACGGCTCACCTGGAATCTCCCACGATGGCTGCTCCGGTACAACCTGTGTTGCAGGCCATCCCTGCTGCTACTCCAGTCTCTGTGCAGGCACCAGCCTCGAGTATTATCTCTATAAGAGTTATGTCTGGTTCCGCTCCACTTCCCCAGCGATTTGGGGGCAATCCAGTCCAATGCAGAGGGTTTCTCAACCAGGTTGAGATATACTTTGAGATGCTGCCCAAGGTGTTTCCCACGGATAGAAGCAATGTAGGTTTTGTGATATCTTTGCTTTCTGAGAGAGCCTTGGTCTGGGCAAACCCTCTACGGGAGACGCAAAAACCTGTTGTCTCGAGTTACCCTGAGTTTGTGGCTTCTGTTGCCAAGTACCATCAAAGTTCATCAAACAGAGTACGAGAACTGTTGCCAATTACGCCACTGAATTCTGTACTCTGGCAGCAGAGGTTGCATGGAACACTGAGGCCCTCCTGACTGCTTTTTCTCATGGTCTCTCGGATACCATCAAGGATGAGATAGCAGCCCGAGATATACCCACTGAGCTGGAGAAGTTGATCACGTTTGCCATCCTCATTTACTCCGGACTCAGAGAAAGACTCTTTTAAGGAGGGCTTGCGGAAGCCTCCTGTACATTTGTCTCCGAGCTTTGCAGTCCCATCCTTGCCTCCCTCACCTCAGTCCTTGGAGCAATTCCTACGTTGCTATATTTCTGACCATCATAACAACTGGTCAGACCTCTTACCTCTTACTGTGGGTGGAGTTCGCTCACAATAGTGCCTTGAATTCTGCTTCTCGATTGTCCCCGTTTATGGCGAACTATGGTTTCCAACCTTCCATGTTGCCTGACTCATTTGTTCCCCAGAGTATTCCTGTGTTAGAGGAGCATCTCCGTGGTCATCGTTCCACTTGGGCACAAGTCCAGGAGGCTTTGCGACATGCTAATGATAGGTACAGACTCCATGCTGACTGCAAACACCTGCTTGCGCCTTCCTACCAGGTTGGGGACAGAGTCTGGATGTCATCTCGCAACCTCCGACTTCGTGTTCCCTATCTGAAGTTCGAACCTCAGTTTATTGGTCCTTTCCGTATTCTTCTCAGGATTAACTCAGTGGCTTACGCATTAGACCTTCCTTCTAATATGCATATCTCAAATGTATTTTGTTTCCTTTTTAAAACCTTTGGTCTGCAACCGCTTTACCACCTTGGTGCCTTGTCCTCACCCTGTACAGGTTGAGAACCATGAGGAGTATGAAGTACAGTCCTAAGTTGACTCCCGTAGGATCCATGGGTGCATACAGTACCTGGTGCAATGAAAAGGGTACGGTCTGGAGGAACGCTCTTGGGTCTCATCCTCAGACGTACATGCCCCTGTCCTCCTCCATGATTTCCATAGGCGTTTTCCCCTCAAGCCTGGTGGTCCTCAGAGGGGGAGGGGTCATTGAAGAGGGGGTACTGTCAGGGCTGGGCTCACCCCTTCCTTCTCTCAGCTTGCCGCTCAGCTGTCGGCTAATTGCCAGCTCCTATCTCTCCACAGTGACTCACCTGTTAATGATATACTGCTCGTCAGTCCTGCCTACTTAAGTCCAGATGATCTCTGCCTTCGCCTTGGTCACATCTCTAGATATGCTCTCCTGTGTTCCTGTTAAAGACTTGCTTGGCTGACATTCCTTCTGGCTCCAGATCCTGCTTGCTGTTCTACTACGCTGTTCTCTAGCTCCCTGACGTTTTGACTTGTCTGACTATCCGCTCCGGTTCCTGAATTCTGGCTATGTTTTGACTACATTTACTCTGTTTACATTTTTTTATTATTATTAAACAAGTGTGATATAACTGTACTTCTGTCTCAGTCTGATTCATAGTTTCTGACAGGCAACTGGTGGCGAGTAACTCTTAGAGCCTGGCTAGTAGCTCAGGACTTGAAATTTTGAGCCCTGGGTGTGGGGGGGTGCGGTTTCAGATTCCAATAAGCCCCCCACCCGCAAAGCACAACAACCACAACCCAAAGTTGTCGGGAAGAGGTCCTTGTCCCAATCAACGTGCACAACAACAAGCACCAACCCCCCATGTTGAGGGCATGTGGCCTGGTATGGTTCAGGAGGGGGGGCGCTCGCTTGTCCCTCCACTTTGCTGACATGCTGGGCTGCATTTTGGGGGGAAACACTCCGTTTTTAAAAATAAATTTGGTGTGGGGTTCCTCTTAAAATCAATACCAGACCCAAAGGGCCTGATATGGACTGGGGGGGACCCTACACCAATTGCTCTGCACCCCCACCCCAAAGAACCCTGTCCCTATGTTGAGTGGGGGAGACAAGCGAGTGCCCCCCCTCCTGAACCATACCAGGCCACATGCCCTCAACATGGGGGAGTGGGTGCTTGTTGTTGGGCATGTTGAAGGATCTCTTCCCAACAACCCTGGCCTGTGGTTGTCAGGTGGTTGTCAAGGGCCTGGTATGGACTGGGGAGGGCCTACGCCATTTGTTTAACCACTTAACAACCGGCCCATAGCCAAATGACGGCTACAGGGCGGTTGTTTAACTCTGGGAGGGCGTCCAGGGACGTCCTCCCAGAATTCTGCTCTCGCGCGCCCCCTAGGGCGCGCACTCGAGAGCATCCGTGACCGCCGGGTCCAGAGGACCCGGCGCATCACGGATCCCGGTAAATGGCCGCTGATCGCGGCCGTTTACCATGTGATCGGTCCGTCAAATGACGGAGCGATCACATGTAAACAAACCGGCGTCATCTGATGACGCCGGTTCCTCTCCTCCCCCTCTCCTCCCCTCCTGTGTACCGATCGGTACACAGTGACCGGAGAGGCGGATGGATGGCTGCAGCGTTGTGGGCTGCATCTGTAGTGCCCACAGCGCTGCACAGAGACATCCAGCCATCCATCCATCCATGCTCAGCCATCCCTAATACTCTGCATGCGCTGCAATGCTGTGCAATACTCTGCAATTCCCTCTGCAATGCACCACAATACTCTGCAATACCCCTGCAATACTCTGCCATACCCTGGAATACCCCACAATACTCTGCAATACCCCTGCAATACTCTGCCATACCCTGGAATACCCCGCAATACTCTGCCATACCCTGCAATACCCCGCAATACTCTGCCATACCCTGGAATACCCCGCAATACTCTGCCATACCCTGGAATACCCCGCAATACCCCGGAATACCCCGCAATACTCTGCCATACCCCAAAATACCCTCCAATACTCTGCCATACCCCAAAATACCCCGCAATACTCTGCCATAACCCGCAATACCCCGCAATACTCTGCCATACCCTGCAATACCCCGCAATACTCTGCCATACCCTGCAATACTCTGCCATACCCCGAAATACCCCGCAATACTCTGCCATACCCTGAAATACCCCGCAATACTCTGCCATACCCCAAAATACCCCGCAATACTCTGCCATACCCTGAAATACCCCGCAATACTCTGCCATACCCCGCAATATTTTGCCATACCCCGCAATACTCTGCCATACCCTGCAATACTCTGCCATACCCTGGAATACCCCGCAATACTCTGCCATACCCTGCAATACCCTGCAATATTCTGCCATACCCTGCAATACCCCGCAATACTCTACCATAGCCTGGAATACCCCGCAATACTCTGCCATACCCTGCAATACTCTGCCATACCCTGCAATACTCTGCCATACCCTGAAATACCCTGAAATATCCCGCAATACCCAGCCATACTCTGCAATACTCAGTGATACCCAGCCATACTCTGCCATACTCTGCCATACCCAGCCATGCTCTGCAATACCCCGCAAAAATCTGCAATACTCTGCCATAACCCGCAATACTCTGCCATACCCAGCCATACTCTGCAATACCCCGCAATACCCAGCCATACTCTGCAATACTCGGTGATACCCAGCCATACTCTGCAATACTCGGTGATACCCAGCCATACTCTGCAATACTCGGTGATACCCAGCCATACTCTGCCATACTCTGCCATACCCAGCCATACTCGGCGATACTCTGCAATACTTGGTGATACCCAGCCATACTCTGCCATACCCAATCATACTCGGCGATACTCTGCAATACCCAGCCATGCTCAGCCATACCCAGCCATGCTCAGCCATACCCAGTCTCTGTATGTGGCCAGGCTGTGGAAGTCTCACACATGTGGTATCCCCGTACTCAGGAGGAGTAGGAGAATCTATTTTGGGGGGTCATTTTTGGTATGTACATGCTGTGTTTTAGAAATATTGTATAAATGGACAACTTTGTGTTAAAAAAAAAGCATTTTAACCACTTCCCGCCTTCCGTCATACAACGTCCTTGACTTTGTGTGGGGATATCTGAATGATGGTTGCAGCTACAGGCATCATTCAGATATCATCTTTTTCAGCCGGCGATTCCCTACACCATAAGAATGATCATAGCGGCTGTTCCACTGCTTGATCGTTCTTACGGGAGGCGAGAGGGGACGCCCCCCCTCCCGCCGCCCTCCGTTGCTTCTACCGACTCACCGCTACGATCGAAGCCAGGATCTTTTTTTTTTTTTTTTTTTTTTATTTCAGGAACAGCCTAGAGGTGAGATGTGGGGTCTTATTGACCCCATATCTCACTGTAAAGAGGACCTGTCATGCCATATTCCTATTACAAGGGATGTTTACATTCCTTGTAATAGGAATAAAAGTGATCAAAAAAAATTTTTTTTTGGAAAAAAGTGTCAAACTAAAATAAATAAAGTAAAATGAACAATAAAAAAAAATAAATTTTTTTTAAAGCGCCCCTGTCCGTGTGCTCGCATGCAGAAGCGAACGCATACGTAAGTCCCGCCCACATATGAAAACGGTGTTCAAACCACACATGTGAGGTATCGCTGCGATCGGTAGAGCGAGAGCAATAATTTTAGCCCTAGACCTCCTCTGTAACTCAAAATTTGTAACCAGTAAAAAATTTTAAAGCGTCGCCTATGGGGATTTTTAAGTGGCGAAGTTTGGCGCCATTCCACAAGCGTGTGCAATTTTGAAAGGTGACATGTTAGGTATCTATTAACTCAGCGTAACTTCATCTTTCATATTATGCAAAAACATTGGGCTAACCTTACTGTTTTGTTTTTTTTTAAAGCAAAAAACTGTTTTTTTTCCAAAAAAAACGCGTTCGAAAAATTGCTGCGCAAATATCGTGCGAGATAAAAAGCTGCAATGACCGCTATTGTATTCTCTAGGGTCTTTGCTAAAAAAACATATATAATGTTTTGGGGTTCTATGTAATTTTCTAGCAAATAAATGATGATTTTTACATGTAGGAGAGAAATGTCAGAATTGGCCTGGGTGCTCAAGAACGCCTGAAGGTGCTCCCCTGCATGTAGGGCCTCTGTATGTGGCCACGCTGTGTAAAAGTCTCACACATGTGGTATCGCCATACTCGGGACTAATAGCAGAATGTGTTTTGGGGTGTAATTTGTGGTATGCATATGCTGTGTGTGAGAAATAACCTGCTAATATGACAATTTTGTGAAAAAAAACAAAAAACTTGATTTTGCAAAGAATTGTGGGAAAAAATGACAACTTCAAAAAACTCATCATGCATCTTTCTAAATACCTTGGAATGTCTTCTTTCCAAAAAGGGGTCATTTGGGGGGTATTTGTACTTTTCTGGCATGTTAGGGTCTCAAGAAATGAGATAGGCTGTCAGTACTTCAGGTGTGATCAATTTTCAGATATTGGTACCATAGCTTGTGAACGCTATAACTTTCACAAAGACCAAATAATATACACTAATTTGGGTTATTTTTACCAAAGATATGTAGCGGTATAAATTTTGGCCAAAATATATAAAGAATAATTACTAATTTTCAAAATTTTATAACAGAAACGAAGAAAAATGCATTTTTTTACAGATTTTTCGGTCTTTTTTCTTTTATAGCGCAAAAAATAAAGAACCCAGCGGTGATTAAATACCACCAAAAGAAAGCTCTATTTGTGTGAAAAAAAGGACAAAAAATTCATATAGATACAGTGTTGCATGACTGAGTAATTGTCATTCAAAATGTGAGAGCACCAAAAGCTGAAAATTGGTCTGGTTATTAAGGGGATTTAAGTGCCCAGTGGTCAAGTGGTTAAACATTTTTTCTATTGCCAGGCAATATCTGGCATTCTTTATCTGTACAGTCATCTCTCAGTGGGGAAGCCCGCTGACAGATGATGACTCATGGTTGTTAAAGCGGAGTTCTGCCGAAAAATTTTTTTTTAAAGTCAGCAGCTACAAATACTGCAGTTGCTGACTTTTAAAATAAGGACGCTTACCTATCCAAGGTGCCTGCGATGTCCGCACCCAAAGCCGACCTGTCCCTCTGCTCCAGGTGCAGGCGCTGGCATCTTCAGTAAGGGAACCAGGAAGTGAAGCCTTGCGGCTTCACAGCCTGATTCCCTACTGCGCATGCATGAGTCGCACTGCGCAACCTAGCTGGTCCCTGCTGCGGATTCTGCAGTGATCTTTCATTGGAAGTGGGAGCAAATACCTGTATTTTAATTCATTAGAAAATTTAGAAATCAAACAAATTTTACGAAAACAAAACAAAATTTTATGAAAACAAATCAAATTCTGAAACCAAACTAAACATAACGAATCTATAAGGCCCCTTTCACAAGAGGCGGACTCCGCTTCTACGGAGTCCGCCTCAGTCCGCCGGCTCAGCGGGAGATCTGTCCGTTGATCTCCACTGAGCCAGCGGATGGCAGGTCCCTAACTGCTCACTGAGTGGGGAGGGGCTTGTCAGGCGCCGCTGCCGCCTATGGAGGGATCGGATGAAAACGGACAGCATGTCCGTTTTCATCAGATCTCACCCGATCTGATCCGCCAGCGACGGACCTGGACGTAGAGCCATCCGTCTGCTTTTAGCGGATCGGACCGGGTCGGATGTCAGCGGACATGTCTCTGCTGACATCCGTCGCTCTATAGGCTAACATGGAGCAGGTCCACCGTCAAAACTGACAGTGTGAAAGGGGCCTAAGAAACTAAATTAAATAAATTTTTCCGTTCTGCACATGTCTATACAAGACCATACCTTTGCCAAAACGATTACCCCTAGAGACATAGAGACATTGTAGAACAAGTCACGGTAAGTCAATAGTGGGGAAAAATTGCTGCAGGGAGACCACAGCCGATGACTAGACATACATTCAGGTCCATAAATATTGGGACATCAATACAATTCTAATCTTTTTGGTTCTATACACCACCACAATGGACTTGAAATGAAACAAACAAGATGTGCTTTAACTGCAGACTTTCAGCTTTAATTTGAGGGTATTTACATCCAAATCAGGTGAACGGCCATGGAACAGCTGAGCAGCCAATTGTCCATTACTTTTGGTCCCTTAAAAAGTGGGAGACACATATACAAACTGTTGTAATTCCTACACCGTTCACCTGATTTGGATGTAAATACCCTCAAATTAAAGCTGAAAGTCTACAGTTAAAGCACAACTTGTTTGTTTCATTTCAAATCCATTGTGGTGGTGTATAGAGCCAAAAAGATTAGAATTGTGTCGATGTCCGAATATTTATGGACCTGACTGTAGCTTGCAGAGTTCAGTTCCTTTTTAAATCTAGCAGATAGTGTTGCACTCAGGACCTTTCTGTAAAACTCTTGCTAAAAGCAAATCTTTGATAAAGCCCAGCTCTAGGCAAAATTTTTTTGGCAGTGTCGAGGAGGGTAGAACTTCAGTCAACTTTTTTTGTTCTTTGTGTCCCTATTTGGATAATTTTCCTCACTTTCTGTTTATTTAAATGGGGTCACACAGAATAATAAAATGATTCTAAAGGTTGTATTTTTTTTTTAAATAACAAACGTGTTATACGTACCTGTTCCGTGGAATGGTTTTGCACAGAGGAGCCCTGATCCTCTTCTTTTGGGTCCCCCGCTGGCTGTACTGGCTCCCCTTGCCGAGTGCCCCCAATAGCAAGCCTCTCACTATGGGAGCACTCGAGCAGGCTCACTACCGATTTAGGCTCCTGTGAATGGACATTGTCCATTCATACACAGAGGGTGGCTTGGCCCCACCATGCTGTGTGAGCCAATGAGAAACGAGAGACCCCGCTGCTCTCATGCACATCGCTGGATTGAGATGGGGCTCAGGTAAGTATAAGAGGGCGCTGGGGAGGGGGGGGAGTGAGCTGCACTCAGAAGGTTTTATACCTTAACCACTTAAGGACCGGGCCTATTTTTCAGATTCAGTTTTTATTATTATTATACAGAATTTATATAGCGCCAACAGTTTGCGCAACCGCAAAGGGTTTTTAGGGATTGTCTAAAAGCTAATAAAGTAGGAGATAAGCGGACAGATTGGGATAAGGCATTCCATAGGATTGAAGAGGCTTTGGAAAAGTCCTGGAGGCGAGCATGGGAGGAGGTGGCGAGGGAGCTAGAGAGCAGGAGGTCTTGAGAGGAACGAAGAGAGCGAGTAGGTTGGTATTTAGAGACTAAGCTAGTGATGTAGCTGGGGGCTAAATTGTGGATGGCTTTGTAAGTAGTTGTTAGTATTTTGAATTTAATTCGTTGGGTGAGCGGAAGCCAGTGGAGGGATTGACAGAGAGGGGTAGCAGACACAGAGCGATTGGTAAGGTGTATGAGTCTGGCAGCAGCATTCATGATGGATTGAAGAGGTGATAGACTATGTAGAGGTAAGCCAATGAGAAGGGAGTTGCAGTAGTCGAGGTGAGAGATGACCAGCGAGTGAATTAAGAGCTTTGTTGTGTCATTGGTTAGAAAGGTGTAAATTTTGGAGATGTTGCAGGGGTTGAGGCGGCAAGATTTGGACAGTGATTGGACGTAGTGCTTAAAGGAGAGTTCAGAGTTCAGGACTACACCTAGAACCTTGGCATGTGGGGATGGGCTTATAGTTGTGCCATCGATTCTGACAGAGAGATCAAGGGAAGGGGCATATGGGGGAGGAAAAATTATGAGTTAGGTTTTGGATAGATTGAGTTTGAGGTAGTTATGTGACATCCAGACTGATATATCTGATAGTAAACTAGTGATACGTGAGGAGACAGAGGGAGTGAGCTGAGGGGTAGAGGAATAGATTTGGGCCTATTTTTCAGACTCAGTGTTTACAAGATAAAACTTTTTTTTTTGCTAGAAAATTACTTAGAACCCACAAACATTATATATTTTTTTTCTAACACCCTAGAGAATAAAATGGCGGTCTTTGCAATACTTTCTGTCACACCTAGGGATGAGCTGACTGTTCGAGTCGAACATGAGTTCGACTCGAACATCGGCTGTTCAATCGTTCGCCGAAGATCGAACATTATGGGCCGTTTGCGCCAAATTTGAGTGGCGCGTCATGGCCCATAATGCAGTGCGTCATCGCAGTGGTTTGCTGGCTGATGATTGGCCAAGCATGCACTATGACCCGCATGCTTCGGCCAATCACAGCGCCGTAAGCAAACAGAGCCATAATTGGCCAAAGGCAGGGTGCCTTTGGCCAATTATGGCTCAGGGGATTAAGTACACGCCCTACAATATATAAGGCCGCCTGCACGTCGGCCCTGTGTAGTGTGTTGCTGGCGAGAGAGAGAGTGTGTCATTTCATTTACTTTGAGCAGGCAGTTTATTCAGTTAGCTAGATCTCACTGCAGGCCGTTCCTGCTGTACTATTTCTAATCTACTTCAGGCAGGCAGTTGATCCAGTTTAGCTAAGTCTCACTGCCTGCAGACCGTTCCTGCTGTACTATTTCTAATCTACTTCAGGCAGGCAGTAGATCCAGTTTAGCTAGATCTCACTGCAGACCGTTCATGCTGTACTATTTCTAATCTACTTTAGGCAGGCAGTTGATGCAGTTTAGCTAGATCTCACTGCAGACCGTTCCTGCTGTACTATTTCTAATCTACTTCAGGCAGGTAGTTGATTCAGTTAGCTGCAGTGTATTTCATATATATATATATATATATATACAGTCAGACTGCTCTATATATCCACTGTATCCAGTTTAGCTAGATCTCACTGCAGACCATTCTTGCTGTACTATTTCTTTTTTTTTTTTTTAAATCAAAAAGGTGTTTATTGAACAAGTTTACATAGCTTCCATTGTACAAGCATCATGCAGCAACATACATTCATGTGAATAGTACATTCCAATCATCATTTATTACCGAAAACTCTATAAAATTCCAGTGCTCTATCACTCTATGGTCATTAATCTTTTAAAGAACCTCATGGGCCCCCCCCCCCCAGGACATTGTAGCAGTCTGGACATTACCAGCTCCTTAGGACTCAGTCCAGGGGTATCCAACCAAGGTGCCCAAATCCTCTCAAATCTATTAGAGCTGCCTCTTTGTTGGTAAATGCATTTTTCCATAATCAAGGTGTTACCCATATGCGTTATCCAAGATTTCACTGATGGCGGCGAGGTCGATTTCCAGCCAAGCAATATAAGTTTGCGTGCCTGGAACAGTGCCCTAGTAAGTGCTATTCTAGTCATCTCTTCCGGGACAATGTCTTCTAGGACTCCTAAAATACAGTGAATTGGGTCAAGGGGAATGTTAGTCTGGAACACTTGGTTAAGTGTTCCCATAACCTCACTCCAATACCTATGGAGTTTTGGACATCTCCAAAGTAGATGAATGAGATCACCTTGATGTCGCTCACATCTACTACATAAAGGATCAGGCCTTCTACCCATATTATAAAGTTTAAGTGGGGTGTAATGCACTCTAAGTACTATATATAGTTGGGATACCTTTTGGGCCACATTGAGAGAGCATATGTTAGTGGATTGCAGAGCTTCTTCCCATTGATCTCCCGTAATTGGACCTATATCCTGCTCCCATAGGGATGGTGCCCTAGTCGGGTGCGCTTTCAAAAGTTGCATCAGTAGCATTTGATAGCAATATGAGATGAATCCTTTAGTTTCTGTGCTGGACTGTATCAGATGAAAAATAGGGGTGGTTGACAGAGTCCAGGGAGCAGCTTTTCCCTGTGTGTTTGAGCTGGATATAGGAATAGTACATAGTATTTGGCAAGTTATATTTATTTTGTAGCTCTGAAAATGTTAGCAGCTTGCCATCTTTAAATATATGGGATAAAAGGATAACACCAAATGAGCGCCATTTAGGACCCTGTTGCAGCTTTGCTAACTCAACGTATGAGAGATTCCCCCATATTGGGCAATTTTCCGTAAAACCTGTCACTTCCTGTAGCTGCCTTCCCTTGTTCCAAATTTTCTGTATTAAAGTAAGAGTGGGTGTCAGTTTATTGGACTTGTGAAACAACTGGGCCTCAAGGCCTATCGGGATTGTTTCCGCTCCTGTCCCAATCAGCATTAACTGCGCCAATGAGCCAGTAGGGTCTCGGGCCATGGAGCCAACCAAATGTTGCAGCTGAGCTGCTATATAGTACAGCCAACGGTTGGGTACTGCCAGCCCTCCGCTGTCCTTAGGGTTTTGTAGTTGTTCCAACTTGATCCTAGGTGTGCCCGCATTCCACAGTAATCTTCGGAAAAGAGTGTTAACCACCCTAAAAATCTTTAAATGTATCACTACTGGGGAGTTGTGTAAGAAATAGAGCAGCTGTGGCATTAATATCATTTTTATTAAATTTGCCTTACCCGCCAGTGACAGTTTGAGCTTGTTCCATGTATTAATTTTGTCTCTAAATCTGGATAGCAGGGGGTGTATATTCAAGGAACAATATTCCGCTAATTTAGGTGAAATTTGTATGCCTAAATATTTAAATGATGACGTAACCGGAACCGAGCAGGAATCTGGTAAATTCACCACTCCCCCCTCGTCCAGCAACATCAGAGCCGACTTAGACCAGTTAATTATCAGGCCAGAAAAATGTCCGAATCCGGTAATGATTTTTGTCACTTCCGCCAAAGACATTGTGGTGTCCCCCAGGAAAAGCATCATGTCGTCAGCATACAGCATAATCTTTTCGTGGAGGTTCCCATATTTAAAGCCGGTGATCCCCTGACTGGCCCTCACTGCAGCCGCCCATGGCTCATTGGCAATGGCAAAGAGCAGGGGAGACAGGGGGCATCCCTGCCTTGTGCCCCTGCTCAGTGCAAACGCATGAGACATCCTACCTGACATCCTAATGGTCGCCTTCGGGGAGGCATACAGTAGTTTAACCCATGCTATGAAGCAATTTCCAAACCCAAACTTTGATAGTACCGCCCATAGATATCTCCAGCCCACACTGTCAAACGCCTTATTGGTGTCTAGGGATAGCAATGCCCTGTTCCCCCCATTATCCGACTGCAGCTGCATATTTAAAAATAGGCGTCTGAGGTTGGTGGCAGTGCATTTTTGTGGCATAAACCCGGCCTGATCGGGATGTATTATGGCATCAATGATCCGGTTGACCCTAAGCGCCAGGACCTTAGCCAGGATTTTAACATCACTTTGAAGTAGAGATATAGGCCTATATGAGCCTGGGTCAACAGGATCCTTTCCAGGTTTCAATAATAAAATAATATTAGCTCTAGTCATGGAGGTTGGTAAACTGCCTTCCCTAAGCGAGCCATTGAACACTTAGAACAGGTGTGGCATTATCCACTCGCCATATTGGGCAAAAACCTCCATGGGGATACCATCCTCTCCTGGAGCCTTGCACGTAGGAAAGAAGCATGCCGCATGTTGTAACTCTTACAATGTCAGGGGAGCTTCCAGTGATTGCTTCCTTCCTCAGGCAGAGAGGGCAGATCAATCCCTGAAAGGTATGCCTCTAGCTCGTTATCTGTGTAATCGTCCCTCGCTCCATAGAGATCCTTGTAGAAGGATGCTAGCTCTGATAAAACTTGATCTGGGTCATTGACCACCCTTCCACTGGCCGTGCGAATCGCCCCAACTGCCGGGGACAGTTGTTGCGACCTGGCTATTTTTGCAAATAGACGTCCCGTTTTTTCCCCTTCTTCATAAAATGCTTGCTTGTTAAAGAACCTTTTGCGTTCTGCGGCGGAGGTTCTCAAGCGGTCCAGTGAATCCTGGGCTGAAATCCACGCCTCCCTCGCAGACTCTGTAGGGTCAGTAACATAAGTAAGCTCCAGCTGACGCACCTGGTCCCCAACCTGCTCCAATAGTGCTGAGGAGTTTCTTTTGACCGTGGCTATCTTAGCAATAAACACTCCCCTAAGGTAGGCCTTAAAGGCTTCCCAGTTTTGAATTTTACCTGTTAAATGTTTATGAGAGTTAAAGAATATTTCTATTTGGTTGGAAATTCGTTCTGGGGAATTAAACAGTTTCAGCCAGAAGGCGTTGAGTTTCCATGGCGCCCTAGGTAATGAGGTTGGGGGTTGGGCAATCAGCCACACAGCCACAGGTGAGTGGTCAGATACTCCACGAGGGAAGTACTCTATCTTAGAAATATATTCTAGCAAATTAGGGGAGCCTATAGTAAGGTCTATACGGGACAGGGATCCGTGAGTTTTAGAGAAGCATGAAAACTGCTTTACATTAGGGTTACGTATGCGCCATAGGTCGTCCAACCTAATTCCATAATTAGGCGACTGAGCGCTGTACCCCTGCCACCCCTAGGGGAAGGGACTAGGGGATGCCTATCCAATTTAGGGTATAGGTAGCAGTTAAAATCTCCCATGATCAGCAGTGGGACATCAGGTTTGCCCGCCAGGTACGTCAGCAGCAACTGCAGCACCTCCCGTGAAAACAGGGGTGGAATATATATAAAGGCTATCAGCAATGTTAAGGTATACAACCTACAGTAAATGAATACAAATCTGCCAGCACTATCCACTAGCGAGTCCAGTTCCTGGTATGTCAGAGCTTTGTGTATCAGTACACTCACCCCACGAGAATAAGCAGTGTGAGTGGAATGATAGGACTTGCCCACCCAGGCATACGGCAAGCAACTCACATTGTCTCTCAGGAGGTGTGTCTCCTGAAGGGCAATAATGGCCGGATGGAATTTGCGCAAACCAGAGGAGATTATGGTCCTTTTTAAAGGGTCATTCACTCCGCGCACATTCCATGATACTATGGGTGTGGATACCATCGCAAATATTCAAAAATACATTGAAAAGAGATTCTTCTGGAGGTCAGAGCAGTTCTGGTTACATGGTTGCCCAAGAGCATTGGATTGTGTTGCATCGAAGAGCACTTTTTCAATAAAAGGTTGTCCCAATGGAAGCTTGGTGTTCTTGAAGGGTGGATATTCTCGCGCAACTGCGTGGGAAAACAGTAAAAAACAAAACAAAAGTAGAAATAAACTGTGTTAAGAGCCCTGGATCCAGCCATACCATAGCGCACACAGCTAGAACTGTCCAGAGACTGTAGGGTATGTGGTATTTTCTGAATATTAACGCCAACAGGGCTTTGTAACATTAGCCATGTAGCCCATGACTTCAAGCAACTTCTAAACACCCGGCACGGTATCATCCCCCGTGAGGGTCTGTGCTTCTAGTGAAGATAACTGGTTGTGAAAGAAATAATGGTATTTCTGCGGTATTCACTCGCTGTGTAAGCAACTAGTATAGTTCCTCTTCAGACTGATAAACATAAAAGGGAAAATAAACGCCCTGCTTTCCCCTGCATTTCTTCTGCCATGTTTGGTTTATCCGGCTCCATCATCCCGGCCCTGGCGGTTGCAGAGCTTGCTCGTTTTGATCCAGCCATGTTGCAGCATCTTGCGCATTTTCAAAAAAGTGGTTCTGTCCGTTGGCCGTCACTCTCAGCTTGGCTGGGAACATCATTGCATAGGATAATTGCAGCCTTTGTAGCCTCTTTTTAACATCTGCAAATTTTGATCGCCTGCGCTGTACTTCGGCGGAGAAATCTGGGTAAAATGAGATTTTGGTGCCATTATGTTTAACCACTTAAGGACCGCCTCACGCCGATGTACGTCGGCAAGGCGGCACGGGCAGGCAAAATCACGTACAGGGTACGTGATTTGCCTCCCGCGGGTGGGGGGTCCGATCGGACCCCCCCCCGCCGCCCGAGGCGGTCCCGTTCTGTCCCCCGGCGATCAGAGACGAGGGGGAGGCCATCCGTTCGTGGCCCCCCCCTCGCGATCGCCGCCGGCCAATGAAAACACTCCTTTGCTGCTGTATGCTAAACAGCAGCAAAGGAAGTGATGTCATCTCCCCTCGGGTCGGTATTTTCCGTTCCGGCCCGAGGAGAGAAGACATCTATGTGAGTGCACCAACACACACACACACACAGTAGAACATGCCAGGCATACAAAACACCCCGATCCCCCCCCCCGATCGCCCCCCGATCCCCCCCCAATCACCCCCCCCCCCCTGTCACAAACTGACACCAGCAGGTTTTTTTTTGTTTTTGTTTTTTTTTTCTGATTACTGCTATGGTGTCAGTTTGTGACAGTTACAGTGTTGGGACAGTTACTGTTACCCCCCTGTAGGTCTAGGGTACCCCCCTAACCCCCCCCAATAAAGTTTTAACCCCTTGATCACCCCCTGTCACCAGTGTCGCTAAGCGATCATTTTTCTGATCGCTGTATTAGTGTCGCTGGTGACGCTAGTTAGTGAGGTAAATATTTAGGTTCGCCGTCAGCGTTTTATAGCGTCAGGGACCCCCATATACTACCTAATAAATGTTTTAACCCCTTGATTGCCCCCTAGTTAACCCTTTCACCACTGATCACCGTATAACCGTTACGGTTGACGCTGGTTAGTTTGTTTATTTTTTATAGTGTCAGGGCACCCGCCGTTTATTACCGAATAAAGGTTTAGCCCCCTGATCGCCCGGCGGTGATATGCGTCGCCCCAGGCAGCGTCAGATTAGCGCCAGTACAGCTAACACCCACGCACGCAGCATGCGCCTCCCTTAGTGGTATAGTATCTGATCGCATCAATATCTGATCCGATCAGATCTATACTAGCGTCCCCAGCAGTTTAGGGTTCCCAAAAACGCAGTGTTAGCGGGATCAGCCCAGATACCTGCTAGCACCTGCGTTTTGCCCCTCCGCCCGACCCAGCCCAGCCCACCCAAGTGCAGTATCGATCGATCACTGTCACTTACAAAACACTAAACGCATAACTGCAGCGTTCGCAGAGTCAGGCCTGATCCCTGTGATTGCTAACAGTTTTTTTGGTAGCATTTTGGTGAACTGGCAAGCACCAGCACCAGCCCCAGGCAGCGTCAGGTTAGCGCCAGTACCGCTAACACCCACGCACGCACCATACACCTCCCTTAGTGGTATAGTATCTGATCGGATCAATATCTGATCCGATCAGATCTATACTAGCGTCCCCAGCAGTTTAGGGTTCCCAAAAACGCAGTGTTAGCGGGATCAGCCCAGATACCTGCTAGCACCTGCGTTTTGCGTCTCCGCCCAGCCCACCCAAGTGCAGTATCGATCGATCACTGTCACTTACAAAACACTAAACGCATAACTGCAGCGTTCGCAGAGTCAGGCCTGATCCCTGCGATCGCTAACAGTTTTTTTGGTAGCATTTTGGGGAACTGGCAAGCGCCAGCCCCAGGCAGCGTCAGATTAGCGCCAGTACCGCTAACACCCACGCACGCACCATACACCTCCCTTAGTGGTATAGTATCTGATCGCATCAATATCTGATCCGATCTGATCTATACTAGCGTCCCCAGCAGTTTAGGGTTCCCAAAAACGCAGTGTTAGCGGGATCAGCCCAGATACCTGCTAGCACCTGCGTTTTGCCCCTCCGCCTGGCCCAGCCCAGCCCACCCAAGTGCAGTATCGATCGATCACTGTCACTTACAAAACTCTAAACGCATAACTGCAGCGTTCGCAGAATCAGGCCTGATCCCTGCGATCGCTAACAGTTTTTTTGGTAGCGTTTTGGGGAACTGGCAAGCACCAGCGGCGTAGTACACCCCGGTCGTAGTCAAACCAGCACTGCAGTAACACTTGGTGACGTGGCGAGTCCCATAAGTGCAGTTCAAGCTGGTGAGGTGGCAAGCACAAGTAGTGTCCCGCTGCCACCAAAAAGACAAACACAGGCCCGTCGTACCCATAGTGCCCTTCCTGCTGCATTCGCCAATCCTATTTGGGAGCCCACCACTTCTGCAGCGCCCGTACTTCCCCCATTCACATCCCCAACCAAATGCAGTCAGCTGCATGAGAGGCATTTTTATGTCCTCCCGAGTACCCCTACCCAACGAACCCCCCAAAAAAGAGGTAGTGTCTGCAGCAAGCGCGGATATAGGCGTGACACCCGCTATTATTGTCCCTCCTGTCCTGACAATCCTGGTCTTTGCATTGGTGAATGTTTTGAACGCTACCATACACTAGTTGAGTATTAGCGTAGGGTACAGCATTCCACAGACTAGGCGCACTTTCACAGGGTCTCCCAAGATGCCATCGCATTTTGAGAGACCCGAACCTGGAACCGGTTACCGTTATAAAAGTTAGTTACAAAAAAAGTGTAAAAAAAAAAAAATATATGAAATAAAAAAAAATAGTTGTCGTTTTATTGTTCTCTCTCTCTCTATTCTCTCTCTCTATTGTTCTGCTCTTTTTTACTGTATTCTATTCTGCAATGTTTTATTGTTATTGTTATTGTTATTGTTATTGTTATTGTTATTATGTTTTATCATGTTTGTTTTTCAGGTGTGTAATTATTTATACTTTACTGTTTACTGTGCTTTATTGTTAACCATTGTTAACCATTTTTTTGTCTTCAGGTACGCCATTCACGACTTTGAGTGGTTATACCAGAATGATGCCTGCAGGTTTAGGTATCATCTTGGTATCATTCTTTTCAGCCAGCGGTCGGCTTTCATGTAAAAGCAATCCTAGCGGCTAATTAGCCTCTAGACTGCTTTTACAAGCCGTGGGAGGGAATGCCCCCCCCCCCACCGTCTTCCGTGTTTTTCTCTGGCTCTCCTGTCTCAACAGGGAACCTGAGAATGCAGCCGGTGATTCAGCCAGCTGACCATAGAGCTGATCAGAGACCAGAGTGGCTCCAAACATCTCTATGGCCTAAGAAACCGGAAGCTACGAGCATTTTATGACTTAGATTTCGCCGGATGTAAATAGCGCCATTGGGAAATTGGGGAAGCATTTTATCACACCGATCTTGGTGTGGTCAGATGCTTTGAGGGCAGAGGAGAGATCTAGGGTCTAATAGACCACAATTTTTTCAAAAAAGAGTACCTGTCACTACCTATTGCTATCATAGGGGATATTTACATTCCCCGAGATAACAATAAAAATGATTAAAAAAAAAATATGAAAGGAACAGTTTAAAAGTAAGATTAAAAAAGCAAAAAAATAATAAAGAAAAAAAAAAAAAAGCACCCCTGTCGCCCCCTGCTCTCGCGCTAAGGTGAACGCAAGCGGCGGTCTGTCGTCAAACGTAAACAGCAATTGCACCATGCATGTGAGGTATCACCGCGAAGGCCAGATCGAGGGCAGTAATTTTTCCAGTAGACCTCCTCTGTAAATCTAAAGTGGTAACCTGTAAAGGCTTTTGAAGGATTTTAAACATGTATTTATTTTGTTGCCACTGCACGTTTGTGCGCAATTTTAAAGCATGTCATGTTTGGTATCCATGTACTCGGCCTAAGATCATCTTTTTTATTTCATCAAACATTTGGGCAATATAGTGTGTTTTAGTGCATTAAAATTTAAAAAAGTGTGTTTTTTCCCCAAAAAATGCGTTTGAAAAATCGCTGCGCAATTACTGTGTGAAAAAAAAAAAATGAAACACCCACCATTTTAATCTGTAGGGCATTTGCTTTAAAAAAATATATAATGTTTGGGGGTTCAAAGTAATTTTTTTGCAAAAAAAAATAACTTTTTCATGTAAACAATAAGTGTTAGAAAGGGCTTTGTCTTCAAGTGGTTAGAAGAGTGGGTGATGTGTGACATAAGCTTCTAAATGTTGTGCATAAAATGCCAGGACAGTTCAAAACCCCCCCCAAATGACCCCATTTTGGAAAGTAGACACCCCAAGCTATTTGCTGAGAGGCATGTCGAGTCCATGGAATATTTTATATTGCGACACAAGTTGCGGGAATGAGACAAATTTTTTTTTTTTTTTTTTGCACAAAGTTGTCACCAAATGATATATTGCTCAAACATGCCATGGAAATATGTGAAATTACACCCCAAAATACATTCTGCTGCTTCTCCTGAGTACGGGGATACCACATGTGTGAGACTTTTTGGGAGCCTAGCCGCGTACGGGACCCCGAAAACCAAGCACCGCCTTCAGGCTTTCTAAGGGCGTGAATTTTTGATTTCACTCTTCACTGCCTATCACAGTTTCGGAGGCCATGGAATGCCCAGGTGGCACAAAACCCCCCCAAATGACCCCATTTTGGAAAGTAGACACCCCAAGCTATTTGCTGAGAGGTATAGTGAGTATTTTGCAGACCTCACTTTTTGTCACAAAGTTTTGAAAATTGAAAAAAAAAAAATGTTTTTTCTTGTCTTTCTTCATTTTCAAAAACTAATGAGAGCTGCAAAATACTCACCATGCCTCTCAGCAAATAGCTTGGGGTGTCTACTTTCCAAAATGGGGTCATTTGGGGGGGTTTTGTGCCACCTGGGCATTCCATGGCCTCTGAAACTGTGATAGGCAGTAAAGAGTGAAATCAAAAATTTTTACCCTTAGAAATCCTGAAGGCAGTGATTGGTTTTCGGGGTCCCGTACGCGGCTAGGCTCCCAAAAAGTCCCACACATGTGGTATCCCCATACTCAGGAGAAGCAGCTAAATGTATTTTGGGGTGCAATTCCACATAGGCCCATGGCCTGTGTGAGCAATATATCATTTAGTGACAACTTTATGAAAAAAAAAAAAAAAAAAGTGTCACTTTCCCGCAACTTGTGTCAAAATATAAAATATTCCATGGACTCAATATGCCTCTCAGCAAATAGCTTGGGGTGTCTACTTTCCAAAATGGGGTCATTTTGGGGGGTTTTGTGCCACCTGGGCATTCCATGGCCTCCGAAACTGTGATAGGCAGTGAAGAGTGAAATCAAAAATTTACACCCTTAGAAATCCTGAAGGCGGTGATTGGTTTTCGGGGCCCCGTACGCGGCTAGGCTCCCAAAAAGTCCCACACATGTGGTATCCCCATACTCAGGAGAAGCAGCTGAATGTATTTTGGGGTGCAATTCCACATAGGCCCATGGCCTGTGTGAGCAATATATCATTTAGTGACAACTTTTTGTAAATATTTTTTTTTTTTTTTTTTTTTGTCATTTTTCAATCACTTGGGACAAAAAAAAAAATATTCAATGGGTTCAACATTCCGCTCAGCAATTTCCTTGGGGTGTCTACTTTCCAAAATGGGGTCATTTGGGGGGGTTTTGTACTGCCCTGCCATTTTAGCACCTCAAGAAATGACATAGGCAGTCATAAACTAAAAGCTGTGTAAATTACAGAAAATGTACCCTAGTTTGTAGACGCTATAACTTTTGCGCAAACCAATAAATATACGCTTATTGACATTTTTTTTACCAAAGACATGTGGCCGAATACATTTTGGCCTAAATGTATGACTAAAATTTAGTTTATTGGATTTTTTTTATAACAAAAAGTAGAAAATATCATTTTTTTTCAAAATTTTCGGTCTTTTTCCGTTTATAGCGCAAAAAATAAAAACCGCAGTGGTGATCAAATACCATCAAAAGAAAGCTCTATTTGTGGGAAGAAAAGGACGCAAATTGCGTTTGGGTACAGCATTGCATGACCGCGCAATTAGCAGTTAAAGCGACGCAGTGCCAAATTGGAAAAAGACCTCTGGTCCTTAGGCAGCATAATGGTCCGGGGCTCAAGTGGTTAATGTTGCCTTTTTCTCTGGCCAGTCTCAGTATCACCTCCCAGTCCTTGTAATTCAGGAGCCTGGCCAACACTGATCTTGGGGGGTTCCCAGGGGGGAGAGGGCGTGGGGGTACTCTATGTGCCCTTTCCACTGTGTAAATGGGAGAGAAACAGGGGCGGACTGACAACTCATGGGGCCCCCGGGCAATAGGGGATCATGGGGCCCCCTTTGTCCCCACCCACACACAAGCCTCACCCTCACAAAGCCCCACGTATATATTGCACTGCTACATTACATGTATTGGTCACAGAATTTCTCTACTGTATGTTCAAAATAAATGTTTAAAGTGTTAAGAAAATAAAGAAAAATAAACTCACATTAACCACGTACATTTACTGCGGGGCTGCGTCTCCTGTGAGCAGAATCACGTACAGGTACTTGATTCTGCACTTGTGGGTCTGCGTGCTGTTTGACCTGCTGTGGGTGTGACACACAGAGAGCTAATCAGCGGGTCTGGCGGGCCCGATGTCCGCCGGGCCCCAATGATCGTTTCCAACAGAGGCAGAATGGTGGTCTGCCAACGTAAACAAGTCAAATTGCCATTCTGTTAGTAGGGAAGACCGAGATCCTGGGGCTAGAGCCCATAGCAGCAAAGTAAAGAAAGTCATATGCATGTATACAATATACACACATATACACATATATATATATATATATTCACACACACACACTGCAGAGGTTGTGGACATGGTACAGGGGTCAGAGGTTGTGGACATGGTACAGGGGTCAGAGGTTGTGGACATGGTACAGGGGTCAGAGGTTGTGGACATGATACAGTGTCAGAGGCTGCGGTCATGGTACAGGGGTCAGAGGCTGCGGTCATGGTACAGGGGTCAGAGGCTGCGGTCATGGTACAGGGGTCAGAGGCTGCGGTCATGGTACAGGGGTCAGAGGTTGTGGACATGGTACAGGGGTCAGAGGTTGTGGACATGGTACAGGGGTCAGAGGCTGCGGTCATGGTACAGGGGTCAGAGGTTGCGGAGGGATCTTACCAGGCTGTGATGAGAGGTGTACGTCACTGCTGAGACCTCACAAAGTGCCACTGCTGCCTTACATTTAAAAATAGTGCCGCCTGGTGCCATTATGTCGCTGCGCCTGCATGTTCGAAAATGACCGAACGTGTACGGGCTTGCCCGCACAGCGGCGGCGGTGCATGTGCAGATGACACTCCAGCCCCACTCATCATACCATACGGGGTTAATGTTACTTTATGGTATGTGATGAGGTGGGGGTTTTAGTGGAGGAAGAGAGCAGTGCAGCTGGCTGGAGCATGAAAACAGGTAGGTGAAAGAGGCTATCCCCTTACTTCCCCCTCCCCCCCACCCCCCCCCCCACACACACACACACACTGCAAGAATGGACCTTATCTTAGTTTCCTGGAGATGGGCTGTATTGTGGCACCACATCCTTTGCTGTTATTGCTCAAATTCATGAATATGTTAGAAATATATTGGGACTTTTCAGATGCTACAGAGATATTCTACATACACATATATTAAAAAGAATTATTTTGTGAAAATGCATCTATGTATGTAGTACCTGAAAAGTCCCAGTATATTCTTAACATATTGAACAATTTTACTTTCACCAGACCTGTCCTGCTGAGGTACAGGACAAGTTTAAAGCACAGAATTATACAGTGTGGAAGGCAGAACAATCGTGACTCACAGGAGAAGAATGCAGTCTGCCATCCGTCCTGTTATCTTGCCTTGGAGGAGCTCCGGTGACTACTTTATGGGTAGCAACGATCGCTACTGTGTTGTCCTGCTTGCCCTGTTCTCCCCCGGGAGGGGAGAGGGAGGCTCGGGTGCTACCTGACACACACAAGCATGGAAGGGATCGAGTTTCTCCTTTCTGGACATTCCTCTGCATGCTCGTTACCCGCTCCTCACTTGTCCATTGACCCGAGGAGTGTCTTATATGAGCAGTGACAATGTCCAGGCTCCTGGGTCGACATTCTCCCCCTCCCTTGCTCGCTCGCTCACTCACTCACTCACTCAGCTCAGTTCAGTTCAGTTCAGTTCAGTGTCCAATGTGCGCTAATTGCCAGCGCTGACATTTCCCATCCTTCCTTCAGCTAGCTCCTCTCCTGCTCAGGACTCAGATTTGGCGCCACAAATTCAGCTTCTCTGGAGCCAATGAGAGAATAGAGAGCGATTCTCTCTCTTCTATTTACACACAGCCACAGCACCCGATAGGAGACTCACGGGCCCCCTACTGGCCACGGGCCCTCGGTCGGCGTCCGAATGACCGAATGGTCAGTCCGCCCCTGGAGAGAAAGCTTCTTTACCAAAAACTTCCTGTAGCCATTCCTCAATAAAGGTTGTGGGGTCACGTCATTCCACTTTTTCAGGGAGTCCCACTATGTGCACATTATTGCGTCGCCGACGGCTCTCAATTTCGTCAGTTTTACTAAGGGCTTGAAAGGCATTTTGAGTGGCCATCCTGACATCTCTGTGCAGGGGGGGCAACTGGTCCTCTACGTCGCTCACCTGACCCTTCACTGCTGTGGTTCTTTCCCTGATCTTTTGGAGATCTTGGCGCATAAGGGACACTGTTTCTTTCAACCCTCCAAATTTCTCCTTCAAATCATCAACTGAGGCAGTACCCTTGTGCACAGCATGCAGGAATTCACTCAGAGAAGGCTGGACATTGTCCTCTGTGGGGGAGTCAGATGGATCAGACATGAGATCCTGCTGCATGTCTAATGGTACTGTGTCATCTAGCATGCTTGTATCTTCCCTGCTAGCCAGCTCAGAAGAGTATAAGGGCTGAGGGGAGCCATGCAGAGGGGAATCAGAACGCCCAGCCAGCTTTTGAGCATAATAAAGCATGTCCCTGGATTGCTCCTTGCTTTTAGGGAGTTTGCTGGACTTACCCCCCTGTTCGGATTTCTTCTCTAGGCCGTGCTGTGCTTTAGGAGGCTGAGACTGGCCGGCGCCATCTTGGTCAGCTTGGGACTCCCAGGCCTCGGTCTCCATTCGGTTCCCCCGGGTCATCATCAGCTCCAAACAGTCAGCTAACAGCACCGGATGTCTCTAGGAGGTGTCAGGCAGCTCTCTGGGTCAAGAACGGGCGAAGACGATGGTGAGGAGAGGATATTAGACAGGATCATCAGCGGGAGCTCCGTGCAGCAGGTCTCGGTCTCCATTCGGTTCCCCCGGGTCATCATCAGCTCCAAACAGTCAGCTAACAGCACCGGATGTCTCTAGGAGGTGTCAGGCAGCTCTCTGGGTCAAGAACGGGCGAAGACGATGGTGAGGAGAGGATATTAGACAGGATCATCAGCGGGAGCTCCGTGCAGCAGGTCTACTCACATGCCTCGTCAGGCCACGCCCCCCTGCTGTACTATTTCTAATCTACTTCAGGCAGGCAGTTGATTCAGTTAGCTGCAGTGAAATTCATATATATACATACAGTCAGACTGCTATATATATATATATCCACTGTATCCAGTTTAGCTAGATCTCACTGCAGACCGTTCCTGCTGTACTGTTTCTAATATACTTCAGGCAGTCAGTTGATTCAGTTAGCTGCAGTGTATTTCATATGTATATATATATATATATATATATATATATATATATATATATATATATATATACAGGCTTGTATATATATATAGTCTAGCCAAGCCTATACCTGACTGTAGGCCATTCCTGGAGTACGTGTGCAAAGACACTTTCAGGCAGGTGACTCAGTGACGTGCAGTTCATAAAATATATATCCACTGCATTGTAGTCCAGCCAAGCCTATACCTGACAGTAGGCCATTCCTGGAGTACGTGTTCAAAGACACTTTCAGGCAGGTGACTCATTGAGCTGCAGTTCATTTAATATATAAGGAAGAAAGTCAAAAGAGAGTATGTGCCCCAAGGGGGATATTATGGGCAGTACAACACCAGGAAATAATTATATGGTGCAAGAATAGAATACAGTAGTATTGTTTAAAAAGATTATCACAAAGTTTTTATTGTTTACAAAATATGCAAAATATCTACAAACATAGAATCAATATAAGATCAAAGAGATGGAGGAGATAACAATCAATTGTGATCTAACTGCTATAGTGTTGTAATAGATCATCCCAGTAGACCCAAGGGTCAGCTCACTGGAGTGAAAATAAAACAGCACAGGACACTCTACATGTTTCGGAATAACATAGAAAGACTCAGTTCTTTCTATAGTGTATGTCTCCTTCCTCAGGAGTTTCAAAGAAGCAGTTTTGATGTGTTTAAAACATTTGTCTCTTCATTGTAAACATTGTACATAGACGTATTGAGAGATGGGCTCCCACAGCCTTGGGATCAAGGGGTTAATTAGGTTTTCTAATCACTGATACAAGCAGTAAGTTTGGCTTTGGCGTTGACCCCAAAAAAGACGGCAGGCCAGGGCTCACAAGAGCCACCACTGGTGGATGGACTTGGCATGTATCTTTGGTGGTTCGCTGTAATGACACACACTGCAGAGAGGAGCCTGCTTTCCCTGCAGTGTGTGTCATTACAGCGAACCACCAAAGATACATGCCAAGTCCATCCACCAGTGGTGGCTCTTGTGAGCCCTGGCCTGACGTCTTTTTTGGGGTCAACACCAAAGCCAAACTCTGCATAGTACCCAAAATCTCTCTTCCTAATTCTCCAATAACAATTACTGCTTGTATCAGTGACTAGAAAACCTAATTACCCCCTTGGACCCAAGGCTGTGGGAGCCCATCTCTCAATACATCTATGTACAATGTTTACAATGAAGAGACACATGTTTTAAACACATCAAAACTGCTTCTTTGAAACTCCTGAGGAAGGAAACATACACTATAGAAAGAACTGAGTCTTTCTATGTTATTCCGAAACATGTAGAGTGTCCTGTGCTGTTTTATTTTCACTCCAGTGAGCTGACCCTTGGGTCTACTGGGATGATCTATTACAACACTATAGCAGTTAGATCACAATTGATTGTTGTCTCCTCCATCTTTTTGATCTTATATTGATTCTATGTTTGTAGATATTTTGCATATTTTGTAAACAATATAAACTTTGTGATAATCTTTTTAAACAATACTACTGTATTCTATTCTTGCACCATATAATTATTTCCTGGTGTTGTACTGCCCATAATATCCCCCTTGGGGCACATACTCTCTTTTGGCTTTCTTCCTTATATATGGGATGTGGCAGAGACCCCCGGAAAAACTCAAACACTGGTTCCTCCCTATTTTCTTGTATATACAGTCTAGCCAAGCCTATACCTGCCATTCCTGGAGTGCGTGTTCAAAGACACTTTCAGGCAGGTGACTCATTGAGCTGCAGTTCATTTAATATATATATATATGCATGTAATTACAATTTTTGGTCAAATATTTAACAGCAGGACGCGTTCCTGCGCTCAACAAGAGTATCTGTGAGGCTTTGCAGTGTTGTGGCACCACCACCACTGCCTTAGGCCCAATTTTTCTGCCCCTGTTTAACAGGGGCGTGTAATTACAATTCTTGATATAATTTCACAGCAGGGCCCGTTCCAGCACCCAGCAAGAGTAACTGTGAGGGCATACAGTGTTCTGGTACCATGGTACCACCAACACCTAAGACCCAATTTTCCGCAGAGTGTATAGGGCAGGCCATATAGTACATACAGGCGGTCCCCTATTTTCAAAAAATTTTTTAGGACAATAACATGCATATTAGCCTTTAAAATTCGCACTTTTGATTTCCCACGAGTCCCATAGACTTTAACGATGTTCGAATTTTCGCGCATGTTCTGGATGCGAACCAAACAGGGGGGTGTTCAAGCCAATTTCTAGTCACACTGTATTAGTGCAGCGGTCTTGCAAGTGCACTTTGTTTGGAAAAAATAAGACAACAGTAAAGTTAGACCAATTTTTTCTTATATTGTGAAAGATTATGTTACGCAACGTAATTTGATACCCAACATGTCACGCTTCAAAATTGCACCTGCTAGTGGAATGGCGACAAACTTTTACACTTAAAAAATTGCACAGGCGACGTCTAAAATTTTCTACAGGTTACTAGTTTTGAGTTACAGAGGAGGACTGGGGCTAGAATTATTGCTCTTGCTCTAATGATCGCGGCGATACCTAACATGTGGTTTGAACATGGTTTGCATGTGTTTTGATCATCCCTCTGGTTGATCAAAAAAATAAATTATGGCCAGCTTAATTGTAACTGAAAACAGCAGTGTAAAAAATGAAAAGTCAGATTCCAAAACTTAGCTCTTCTTTCTGTGTTTAATTTGTGAACAAAAAAAGACTGCATACATTGATGTCTCCACCTGAAACCAACCTTCCTTAACGAGTTTAATCACTGCTGGCTTGCTCACAAGGATAGCAAGCTAGCAGTAGTGAAACATGTCAAGGAAGCTTTGTTTCAGGTGGAGACATCAATGTATGCAGTCTTTTTTTGACAAACACAGTAAGAGGAGCTAAGCTTTAGGCCTCATACACACTATTACTTTCTGCAGATTTTTATCTTCAGATTTACCAAAACCATATAATAGGAGGTCAAACCTAAAGCCTCGTACACACGATCGGATTTTCCACAAACGTCAGACTTTTGTCCGAAGGGCGTTGGCCAGGAACTTGTCTTGCATACAAACGGTACACAATTGTTGGCCAACAAACACGAACGTAGTGACGTACTAGACGTACTACGAGCCGATAAAGAGGAAGTTCAATTGTCAGGTGCCACCCTTTGGGCTCCTTCTGCTAATTTCGTGTTAGTAGAAGTTTGGTGAGTGTTGATTCACGCTTTTAATTTTCATTTCGTGCTTTTCCAGACATGTTGAGGAGGAGATAACATGTTATTTAGCAAATCATATTATTATTCTTCAACCAAAAAATAAAATAAAGGCCTCATGCATGTGTCCTGCTTCTTAATATAGGGGGTCAACAATGCAAAGAGTTGGTGAAAGCAGGGGTCCGTCATTCCGAAAAACATCCGGATTATTCTCCTGGAGCTCCCGCAGCTAAGGCATATGACGTAATTGGTCCCGATTAACAAAGCAACCAATTTTTGGTCCAAGAAATCCTCCTCCTCCTGTTCCTGGACTGGACTTGGGTCAAAGCAATAACTCCAAGGCCAGTAATAAATAAATTATCTCCTCCGATTCCGCAACATGTCTGGTTGAGGAACGGCCGTTCAGAAACTAACTTAAAAGCACGAAATGAAAAGCGCAAAATGAAAAGCGCAAATCAACACTCCCAAACTTCTACTAACATGAAATTAGCAGAAGGAGCCCAAAGGGTGGCGCCTGATGATTGAACATCCTCTTTATCGGCTCGTAGTATGTCTAGTACGTCACTACGTTCATGTTTGTTGGCCAACAATTGTGTACCGTTTGTATGCAAGACAAGTTCATGGCCAACGCCCTTCGGACAAAAGTCTGGCTTAGGTTATCCGAAATATTATTAGAAATAACAAATAATTATCAGAGATAACGAATGCCGCATCTAAACAAATGGAATTGAACTAATTAATAATAAATAATAATAATAAAGGTTTTATTATTATTATTGTTATTTATTAATTATTATTAGATCGTTCCATTCCATTCATTTAGATACAGCATTCATTATTTCAGATAATTTGTAAACTTTGGATAAATTCATACTCGTTACGTTCACAAACAGCCATATTTGAAAGGAAATTCCAATACCTATAATTTAATAGTTAGTTATTATTTCACATTTTACTGATTTTCTTTCTTTTTGTCAGATTTTCAAATTTTTGAATTTCCGAATTTTCAAATTCCGAAAATTCGAAAATTTCGAAATTCAGAAATTTGAAATTCGGAAATTTCGGAATTAACGAATTTGTCAAAATTTGTTTAACGAATTCAGAACTAAACTAATTGCACATATCTACTTGAAACAGCCACACCGCATGTTTTCAGAGAGTCCTGTATTTTACCTGAAGTTATTTGTGGGTTTTTCTTTGCATACCAAACAATTTTCCTCGCAGTTGTGGCTGAAATTTGAGTTGGTCTACCTGACCTTGGTTTGGTTTTAACAGAACCCCTCATTTTCCACTTCTTAATTAGAGTTTGAACACTGCTGATTGGCATTCTCAATTCCTTGGATATCTTTTTATATCCCTTTCCTGTTTTATACAGTTCAACTACCTTTTCCCGGAGATACTTTGACAATTCTTTTGCTTTCCCCATGACCCAGAATCCAGAAACATCAGTGCAGCACTTGATGAAAAATGCAAGGGTCTGCCAGGAGTCCAGAAACTCATTGACCTTTTGTACACACACACTAATTACAGGCAAACAGATCACAGATGAGGATGGTTACATTTAATAGCCATTCAGACCCCTTTGTATCAACTTGTGTGCATGTTATCAGGCCAAAATCATCAGGGTCATTTGGCTATTTTCTGTTGTCATGATTTAAAAAGAGTAAATACAGTTGATTTATAATAAATGGCTTCAGCCAAACACTAACCATGAGTGAAAGAAAAGTTTTTGTGTTATCACTCATATTCTCTGAAAAATGGCCAAGAAATCATAAATTCTGCCAGGGTATGTAAACCTATGAGCACAACTGTTTGTGTGTGTATATATATATATGTTACACTGCCTGCACTGTATATATTCTACACTGACTGCACTATATATATATATATATATATATATATATATATATATATATATATATATATTAAACTGCCTCTAGCTAACATTCTCTTATTCATAACACTATATATGGCCGCCATGTAAGCAGCCTTATATGGTGTGGGGCATGGACCTAGCCCCCTGAGCCATGATTGGCTAAATGCACCCTGCCTTTGGCCAATCATGGCTCTCACAGCAGAGAGCACTGTGATTGGCCAAAGCATGCAGGTCAGGTGCATGTTTTGGCCAATCATTAGACATCAATGCACTGCAATCTGGCAGTGCATTATGGGGAGTTCAGCACTTGAATTTGCCACGAACGCCCCATAAAGTTCAGTATTCGCCAAACAGGCGAACACCCGATGTTCAAGTCGAACTTACGTTCTACTCGAACATTAGGCTCATCCCTACTCATCACCTTCGAGGTTCACACGTCCCAAAGATTTTACATGTGGGGTCATTTATTTTCTGTAGGATGTGACGCAAGTAACCATTCTGCGCTGTACCACCTAAATGATGTGACAACAGGAAGTATGGAGTGGAGAAGAAAAGCTGCATTACAATAGCTGTCGTAGCGGACATTATTAGACAATGTTCTCCTGTATGCAGATGAGTAAAACATGACAAAGGTTTGGGTTTGTGGAATATTTTGTTTTTTATTTCAGTCTTTGAGTCTCACCTCCTAAACTTTGGCTTAAATGCCAGTGATGTGTATTTCATTATTTACGGAGAAGCCACTGTGGAGTTGATTCTGTATTCCAAAACGAGTCCAGCCTTCACGATCTTTCCCATGTGGTGCTAGATCTATGAACCTGCAAAAGGGTGGAAGATAATATATTGATATTATTCAAAATGACTTAACTGAGAAGGTAAACAATGCAAATGGGGCCCTAATCCTGACAATCCAATTTTCTGGTACAGAGTAAAGATATAACTTGAGAAAGCTCTAATTTCCAAACATGCAAAACTGGCAAAGTCTAGGATATTACAAACAAGGCAAATGTTTTGGGGCTTTTTCACACTTGCAACCAGGCGGCAGGGAAAATAGCCCAGACCCCCAAAAGAATTCTAACATTTCAGCCTGACAAGGGCTGTACACATTCTGTGATCACAATGCTTTGCTTCACGGCTGCGGTCATTTTAACTCAAGCTGCAGAGTTTGATGGGCAGCTCCGCCTGTCAAATTCACCCATTGAGATCAATGGGGCCACATCACAACTACAAGCAAAGAGTTTTATAGTGCAGTCCCACAATGTAAAATTTCCATTTGAGAATTAAATAATAATAAAAAAAAAAAACAGGCATCAGGAGGTGACAGTAGCGCCTCTTGATTATATGCCATATGCTGCTATACTGCCCTCTGCACAGTGATCCACTGCAAGTAAGAGCATTACTATCTAACTGGAAGAGCCCTAGAGGGCAATAATCCAAGCCTGAAGTATGTTTTTATTTTGGTGTAAATAATGCTTTATGTCCTGAGAGACACATGAATGCTACCAATGTGAACGTTTTGCAAATGCTAGTTGCATGACTGTAATACTGGTCCTTTAGCTTCAATTCAGAGTCACTACCTGAACAAGTATGCAGAAAAGAACTTTGCTAATATGCGTGCTTATTTTAGATCAAATGTATTGAACCCAGTGGATCAGTATAACAGACGGCTAATGCGACCAGCAATTTTTTGTAATATCGCCAATGGCAGCCCCTGTATTTTTATTAGAAAAGGTTTACAGTACTTTAAAGCCCCGCTGATGTATCACATGTATCTATGTTTCTACCTCTTCCTACTGGAATCAGAATATGCAGGCTTTACTAAGTCTGAATATTCTGATTTGTGACCAACTTTTAAAACTGCTAATTGCTTGTATTTGTCTGGATTCAGAATTTCTTAAAGTCAACCGTTTTTTTTTTATTTTTTTACATGAATGCATTCTCTGCTATTAAAAAACACTTTTCAATAGCAGCCCCTCTCCCCTAAACAGTGACCTGAGTCCATTCTTGATTCAGAGCTGTGCATATCTGCTGCTCTTCTCCTTTCTATTTACTGGAGGCTCTGAGAGCAGTGGCAGCTACAGTATAGGTTCCTGCTGCTGTCAGTAAAATCCAGTAAAGAGGGAGCAGGGGCGGGGCCAAGCTGCACTGTGTGTGTGTCTATGGATGCACACAGCTCAACTCAAGAGCGGACCTGCACACCACTTGATGAAGGGGCCTTCAGAGAAGAGGCAAAGGGCACCAGCAGAGGACCCCAGAAGAGGAAGTAAGGGGCCACTCTGTAATACCCTTACAGTATAACATGTTTTTTTATTTTATGAAAAAAAAAGAGCCTTTACAATCACTTTATTCACTCATAATAAGCATACAGCAAATAGAGGGTGAGGGGGGGGGGGACATCTTTGTCTGTATGCTTGGCCATACACTTTGTCATTAAGCTGGCCATACACTGCACAAATTTTGGCTGGTTCCTAATGAACTGTTTGAAATTTCACTTAGTGTATGGTGCTGTCGGACCCCTCCCACCCAACATACTTCAACTGAAAAATCAAAGGAGCAGGTTCAAAAACTCTTGGCTGAACAGCAGCTCCAATCAGATGCAGCCGCTGTTCAAGTATTTTGACAGCGGGTGGGGTGGCTATTAAAATACAGTAGCCACAGAAGATCCAATCATCTGCACTGTATAGCATGGATATAGGAATCTGCCCCAAAAAAAAAATCTACAATCTACATTACTTATAGGTTATAACCCTTCTTCTCTCTATTTAACCACTTCGCGCCCGCGCTATAGCCAAAAGACGGCTGCAGTCCGGACGCTAACTGCCAGGAGGCCATCCCTGGCTTTCCCGCTGGCGCACATCGGGGAAATTCTGTGCTGGCCGTGTCACTTGGACACAGCCAGTCACAGATCGCCGTAAACAGCCAATCACAGCGGCCGTTTACAGCACGATCGCAGCTTCCAATGGGAGATGATCTCAAATGTAAACATATGAGATCATCTCTCATTGCCGGCTCTCCCTCCTCGCTCAGAGACCGCGTGTGAGGAGGGAGAGCGACCTGTGCTTCAGAGTGTGAGATTGTGAGTGCATAAAAACACATACACAGTGCCCACAGTACCTATCAGTGCCATCTGTCAGTCCCATCTGCCAGTCCCATCGGCCAGTGCTATCTGCCAGTGCCATCTGCCAGTCCCATCTGCCAGTGCCATCTGCCAGTGCCATCTGCCAGTCCCATCTGCCAGTGCCATCTGCCAGTGCCACCTGCCATCAGTGCCACCTGTCATCAGTTCCACCTGTCATCAGTTCCACCTGTCAGTGCCATCTGTCAGTGCAACCTGTCAGTGCAACCTGTCAGTACCATCTGTCATCAGTGCCACCTGTCAGTGCCACGTGCCATCTGTTATCAGTGTCATCAGTGCCACGTATCAGTGTCATCAGTGTCACGTGTCATCAGTGCCACGTAAGAGTGCCAGCTATCATCAGTGTCACTTGTCATCAGTGCCTTCTGTCATCACCAACAATGGCTAGAAGATTATATTCAGCTGAGGAGGTGTACAATATTCTTGCGGGCGACGAGAGCAACAGGGAGCTCTCCGCTTCGGATTCCTCCTCATTTTCAGATTCTGAGTCTGACGTGGGACTACAAGCCTGTCCTAACCAGTGGTACACTGACAGCCTCAGAGGAGGAGGATGAGAGTCCGCCCGCCAGACGAAGGCGTACTGGTGAGGAGGCAGTGCCATCCACCAGCACCGTAGTGCCACCCACCAGCACCGCAGTGCCATCCACCAGCACCGCAGTACCTCGGCAAAGGCCACATACCAGTGGTGTGTCACCTCAGTCCCAAAGGGTTAAGTCCCATGCCAGCCTTCCCTATTCCCTTCAGAACCCCCTGTGGCTGCCTCCTAATTCAGGAGAAGCTAACGTTCCCCCTTTCAGTGCCCAGCCAGGAGTCCAGGTGGACACAGAAAATTTTTCCCCGATAGACTTTTTCCATTTAATTTTTACTGAGGACATGCTTGCATTAATTGTGGCCCAGTGCAACCTGTATGCACAACAATTTATAGCAAGTAACCCAATGTCCTTCTATGCCTGTCCCTACGAGTGGAGAGCCCTAACAGTGGAGGAGTTTAAAATTTTTTTGGGCCTCACATTCTGTATGGGACTAAACAGAAAAAATGAATTACGTTCGTATTGGTCTACCCTCCCCATCTACCACATGCCCATCTTTTCCTCAGTAATGCCTAGGACCAGATATCTCATGATTATGAGATTCCTACACTATAATGATAATACCCAGTGCCCTCCCCGAAATCACCCAAATTTTGACAAGCTTTATAAAATTCAGCCGCTAATAAATTATTTTTCTGAAATCTTCCCCCTGTTTACGCCAGACCAACACATATGTGTGGATGAGTCCCTTATCAAATTTTCTGGCAGGCTGGGCTTGAAACAATTTATTCCCACCAAAAGGGCCCGCTATGGGGTGAAGATGTACAAATTGTGCGATCGAGCTACAGGGTATATCTATGCCTTCATGGTATATGAAGGAAAGGACACCCAGCTACATCCTCCTAATTTCCCAGAATACATTGGATCAAGCGGGAAAGTTGTTTGGGAACTCATAAACCCACTCCTGGAGAAAGGCTACCATTTGTATGTGGACAATTTTTATTCTAGTTTGCCCCTGTTCCAAAACCTTCACAGAAAGAACACTCCAGCATACGGCACCGTAAGGACGAACCGGAAGGGCTTTCCTCAAAGCCTCGTCAACAAGAAGTTAAGAAGAGGGGAGGCGACGAGCTTACGGAATGAGGGAATTCTGGCTGTGAAGTGGAGGGACAGAAGGGACGTCTACATGCTTTCTTCGATCCACAACAATACATTTGTTGAGATCACCAGGAGGAATGGCCCAATCCAAAAGCCAACATATATCCATGAATACAACATGTTCATGGTGGTGTCGACTTCAACGACCAGATGCTTGAACCCTACCTTTCCACTAGAAGAACATACCAGTGGTATAAAAAAGTTTCAATTTATTTGTTTAATTTGGCCATAAACAACACCTATGTAATCTATCGCAACTTCACTGAAAGACTCAAACCCTTCCTTGGCTACCAGGAGGAAATCACCACTGCCCTTATATACCCGAATGGCCCACCAGAAAACATTAGATCCGATGTGATTAGCAGACTTTCTGAACGCCACTTTCCCGATAAAATCCCTCCCAGACCAACAGGCCAAAAACGTCAGAAAAAATGCCGGGTGTGCTCCAAACGAGGAGTGAGAAGAGACACCACTTATCATTGTCCTTAATGTCCTTCCCAACCAGGCCTCTGCATAGTTGACTGTTCTCAGCCGTTACCATACTTCACTAAATTATTAGTGAAGTATGGTAAACATAACCCTCACTTCCTGCCATTTACCTTCACACCCCTTATGCCTCTGCTTGCTCTGTAACTGACCCTGGACTGTTATTTGACCACGCTTCTGCCTACCGATTCTGTTTATACCTCTGCCTGATCTGGAACTGACCCTGGACTGTTATTCGACCACGCTTCTGCCTACCGATTTTGTACATACCTCTGCCTGATCTGGAACCGACCCTGGACTGTTTGACCATGCCTCTTGCCTGCCTCTTGGACTGATCTTGTACCCTTCCAGTGGACCAGTGGGATTCAGAACACAGGGGTCTCACATATGTGAGAGGCTCTAGAATTGTTTTTCTGGATGAAGAAAACAATTTCATTTGTTTCCTCATTCCTAGATTAGGGTCTGGAGACTCGGAGGCTTAAAAGAGATTTGGGTGGGAGAAGCCTCTACCCCTGTCCCCATTCTGTCCTGAACAAGGCCCTACTTCTGCCTGCTGCCTGTAGGACCTATGCCATCATGCCTCTGCCAGTCGCATGAACTGACCACACCACATGGACCTGCCTACTACCAGGACCAATATATTGGCACTGCTGACAATCTCTGCCTGCACTGACCCTGGACTGTTAATGGACAGTATCCCTGCCTGCTGCCTGTACTGACTATAGACAGTATTCCTGCCTGGAAAATTGCGTTCGCTTTTGCTGACCAAGTCCCTGCCTGCTGCCTGGAGCAGTGCTATTCTCCTGTGTACAACTGTGCTACTACAACCACAGGTAATCTTTTGTTTACTCTTTGCTCAGCATAATGTATTTTTGGGTGCATTTCTTGGTATGTGAATGCTATGTCTCCCTAGAACACTTGATGGTGTTCCTTGCAAGTTGGGCCTCTGTATGTGGCCAGACTGTGTAAAAGTCTCACACATGTAGTATCGTCATACTCAGGAGGAGTAGCAGAATGTATTTTGGGGTATCATGTTTGCTATGTACATGCTATGTGTTGGAAATATCTTATAAATACACAACTTTGTGTAAAAAAAATGCAGTTTCTTTTTTTTCCACATTTTCCAAAAACTTCTGGAAAAAAATGAACCCTTCAAAAGACTCATTAAGCCTCATAGATTATACGTTGGGGTGTTAGCTTTCCAAAATGGGGTCACTTTGTGGGCGTTTCCATTGTCCTGGTGCTCCAGGGCCTTCAAAAGTGTAATAGGTGGTTGAGAAATGAGATGTGTAATTTATGCTCCTAGAACGCCTGATGGTGCTATTTCAATATTGGTCCTCTGTATGTGGTCAGGCTGTATAAAAGTCTCACACATTTGGTATCGCCATACTCAGGAGGAGTACCAGAATGTATTTCTGGGTGTCATTTTTGCTATGTACATGCTATGTGATGGAAATATCTTAAAAATGCACAACTTTGCGTAAAAAAAATGCGTTTTCATTTTTTTTCCACATTTTCCAAAAACTTCTGGAGAAAAATGAACCATTCAAAAGACTCATTATGCCTCATAGATTATACGTTGGGGTGTTAGCTTTCCAAAATGGGTTCACTTTGTAGGAGTTTCCATTGTCCTGGTGCTCCAGGGCCTTCAAAAGTGTAATAGGTGGTTGAGAAATGAGATGTGTAATTTATGCTCCTAGCACGCCTGATGGTGCTATTTCAATATTGGGCCTCTGTATGTGGCCAGGCTGTGTAAAAGTTTCACACATTTGGTATCGTAATACTCAGGAGGAGTAGCAGAATGTATTTTGGGGCGTCATTTGTGGTATACACATGTCATGTGAGAGAAATATCCTATTACAATGACAATTTTGTGGGAAAAAAAAATCTTCATTTTGCAAAGAATTGTGGGAAAAAAATGACAACATCAAAAACCTCACCATGCATCTTACTAAATACCTTGGAATGTCTACTTTCAAAAAAGGGGTCATTTGGGGCGTATTTCTACTTTCCTGGCTTGTTCGGGTCGCAAGAAATGAGATAGGCCGTCAGTACATCAGGTGTGATTCATTTTTTATGATTTGCACCACAGCTTGTAGACTCTCTAACTGTAAGGCCCCTTTCACACGAGGCGGACTTCCACAGAGTCCGACTCGGTCCGCCGGCTCAGCGGGAGATCTCTTCATTGATCTCCGCTGAGCCGGCGGATGACAGGTCCCTCTGTGCTCACTAAGCGGGGAGGGGCTTGTCAAGGGCCCCTGTCGCCTATGGAGGGATCGGATGAAAACGGACAGCATGTCCGTTTTCATCAAATCTCACCCGATCCGCCAGCGACAGACCTAGACGTAGGGCCATCCGTCTGCTTTTAGTGGATCGGACCGGGTCAGATGCCAGAGGACATGTCTCCGCTGACATCCATCGCTCCATAGGCTAACATGGAGCGCCCGTTCAGGTCCGCTGTTAAAACTGACAGGCGGACCTGAACAGTCCGATCGTGTGAAAGGGGCCTTACACAGACCAAATAATATCCACTAATTTGGGTTATTTTTACCAAAGATATGTAGCAGTATAAATTGTGGCCAAAATTTCTGAAGAAAAATTAATAATTTGCAAAATTTTATCACATAAACTAAGGAAAATGCGTTTTTTTTTTTCAAAATTTTCGGTCTTTTTTCATTTATAGCGCAAAAAATAAAAAACCCAGAGGTGATCAAATACCGCCAAAAGAAAGCTCTATTTGTATGAAAAAAAGGACAAAAAAATCATTTGGGTACAGTATTACATGACTGAGTAATTCAAAGTGTGACAGCGCTGAAAGCTGAAAATTGGTCTGGGCAGGAGGGGGGTTTAAGTGCCCAGTTGTCAAGTGGTTAACTAGAAACTGGAAAAAGGACTAACTGGTGCATATAAGGTAAGTGTACAAATGCACAATTTTTGTGCAGGAATGGTTAGAGAAGCCTTTTTCTGGTCTTGTAAATCTACCCCGGATAAGTCTCCCTGTAGCGCTTTCTGTCAATTGTATGACAGAATGTTATTTGTTTAATTCACTGGAGCATATATATATATATATATATATATATATATATATATATATATATATATACAGTGCCCCCACCCCCTGTGTAGTCACAAAAATTTTTTAAAAAATGTATTAAAACTGCCCCTTTAAGAAAAAAAAAGTCCTTTAATGAAGTGCACTGTGTTCGAGCGCCGGACACAGTGCACTATGGGAAGCGCCACGTCAATGCAATCACAAGATTGCAGACGCGACGCTTCATTTGCGGGCTTTTACGGCGCTTTCTGAAGTGCCGAGTAGCTTCCGCCCGGCGCTCGTAGTATCTATTTAATTGTTTAATTAACGGTTTAATTGACATCTGAGTTTGATGTCACTTCCTGTTTTCTCTTTCCCATTGTGCCAGAGAGAAGCGGACTCCTCCATCGCCACTGGAAGGAGACACCGCAGGAGAGGAGAGGACAACACAGTCAGCAAGGTAAGTGCCGCTGTGCTCCGGGGCTAGTATCTGTAACATTTTTTAAACCTGCTGGAGTTGAGATATTGGGCCATAGTTTTTGTGGTTTTCTTTCTCTCTGAGCACTTGAGCTGGACCTGAGAGAGGATGTGCTGGATCCCTGGAGGTGGAGTCCTGGAGAGAGACGCACAGTGGGAGCTAGATCTTTGCAGTGATCCTATGGGGAGGGTTATCTGCCATTTTAACCTGGGGGTTAATTTATTTGGTTACAGGCTAGTTCTGGCAGTGGTGTCTGCACAGCAGTGAAGCTGGAGTTCATTCTTATTGCACTAGTTCATCTAATAAGTTATTACCTTTCTGGGACTCAGTTTATTTATATTTAATTGCACAGGAGCATTTTGTTGGAATCTGTTTACACTTTAGTGTGGATTTCTCACAGTATTGGTTCAATTTATGTTTTGTGAAGCCAGTTGGAATATTTTTATCTATTTGGAATACACATGAGTACTTTATTTTTTTGTAGTGTTTAGTGTTTTAATGTAAAACAATTTGCACTGTAGCACTTTGATAATTTGATTATTTATGTATGAATTCTGAAGTTATTGCACTAGAGCACTTTTATTGAGTGCAGTATGCAGCTTTTTGGTGTATAATTCAGCCTTGTGTCCAGCAGCATTTGCCTGTAATAGAAGACATTTGTAGCAACTTTAAAGCAATGAAATGTCTATTAATATCTCAAAGGTAAAGCTGCTGCACTATTATAACAATTTAGGTATTAAGGTTTGGATTACTACAGATGCCCTTTGGTGACAATGACAGGTTTAATTAATAACCACTTGGTAAAATTGATGGTGAATTCTTTATATATTAGCGTTGTAATAATGTAATGTAATAATAGAAATAATGCGCTTCAATCATCCTGACACCATAACAACCATGATGCCGAGATGATTGAAGTGCTAACACCAGGTGTTTGGAGTATCTTTATCTCCTCATTGTTAAACTTTCTAGAATACACATATTTCTATTGTTGTGTAGGATCTGGGCGTGCTGTCTCTCTCTCTCTCTCTATATATATATATATATATATATATAGTCAGGTCCATAAATATTATTATTATTATTATACAGGATTTATATAGCGCCAACAGTTTACGTAGCGCTTTACAACTTGAGGGTAGACAGTACAAATACAATACACTTTGATACAGTAGGAATCAGAGGGCCCTGCTCCTTAGAGCTTAATTTACACTGTTATACAAGCTGTACACTCACAAAAATGTGAGGGGTGTACTCACTTTTGTGAGATACTGTATATATATACATATATATATATATATATATATACATATATATATATATATATATACATATATATATATATATATATACATATATATATATATATATATATATATATATATATATATATATATACAGTCAGGTCCATAAATATTGGGACATCGACACAATTCTAATCTTTTTGGCTCTATACACCACCACAAACGATTTGAAATGAAACGAACAAGATGTGCTTTGACTGCAGACTTTCAGCTTTAATTTGAGGGTATTTACATCCAAATCAGGCGAACGGTGTAGGAATTACAACAGTTTGTATATGTGCCTCCCACTTTTTAAGGGATCAAAAGTAATGGGACAGATTAACAATCATCCATCAAACTTTCACTTTTTAATACTTGGTTGCAAATTCTTTGCAGTCAATTACAGCCTGAAGTCTGGAACGCATAGACATCTCCAGACTCTGGGTTTCATCCCTGGTGATGCTCTGCCAGGCCTCTACTGCAACTGTCTTAAGTTCCTGCTTGTTCTTGGGGTATTTTCCCTTCAGTTTTGTCTATAGCAAGTGAAATGCATGCTCAATCGGATTCAGATCAGGGGATTGACTTGGCCATTGCATAACATTCCACTTCTTTCCCTTAAAAACTCTTTGGTTGCTTTCGCAGTATGCTTCGGGTCATTGTCCATCTGCACTGTGAAGCGCCGTCCAATGAGTTCTGAAGCATTTTGCTGAATATGAGCAAATAATATTGCCTGAAACACTTCAGAATTCATCCTTTTGCTTTTGTCAGCAGTCACATCATCAATAAATACAAGAGAACCAGTTCCATTGGCAGCCATACATACCCACGCCATGACACTACCACCACCATGCTTCACTGATGAGGTGGTATGCTTTGGATCATGAGCAGTTCCTTTCCTTCTCCATACTCTTCTCTTCCCATCACTCTGGTACAAGTTGATCTTGGCCTCATCTGTCCATAGGATGTTGTTCCAGAACTGTGAAGGCTTTTTTAGATGTTATTTGGCAAACTCTAATCTGGCCTTCCTGTTTTTGAGGCTCACCAATGGTTTACATCTTGTGGTGAACCCTCTGTATTCACTCTGGTAAGGTCTTCTCTTGATTGTTGACTTTGATACACATACACCTACCTCCTGGTGAGTGTTCTTGATCTGGCCAACTGTTGTGAAGGGTGTTTTCTTCTCCAGGGAAAGAATTCTTCAGTCATCCCCCACAGTTGTCTTCCGGGTCTTTTGGTGTTGCTGAGCTCACCGGTGCGTTCTTTCTTTTTAAGAATGTTGCAAACAGTTGATTTGGCCACACCTAATGTTTTTGCTATCTCTCTGATGGATTTGTTTTGTTTTTTCAGCCTAATGATGGCTTGCTTCACTGATAGTGACAGCTCTTTGGATCTCATATTTAAAGTTGACAGCAACAGATTCCAAATGCAAATAGCACACCTGAAATGAACTCCGGACCTTTTAGCTGCTCCTTGTAAATGGGATAATGAGGGAATAACACACACCTGGCCATGGAAAAGCTGAGCAGCCAATTGTCCCATTACTTTTGGCCCCTTAAAAAGTGGGAGGCACATATACAAACTGTTGTAATTCCTACACTGTTCACCTGATTTGGATGTAAATACCCTCAAATTAAAGCTGAAAGTCTGCAGTTAAAGCACATCTTGTTCGTTTCATTTCAAATCCATTGTGGTGGTGTATAGAGCCAAAAAGATTAGAATTGTGTCGATGTCCCAATATTTTTGGACCTGACTATAAATATATATATATATATATATATATATATATATATACATATACATACATACACACGCACACACACACTCTTAAATGTAAACAAACATTTTTAAAATGTATTAAAACATGGACAGTGTCAGTAGATCAGTGGATGTGTCAGTAGGGCAGAGGTTGATGTGAGTAGGACAGTGGATGGTGTCAGTAGTTTATTACTTTTTTTTTTTTTTAAATGTGAGGGAGATGTACTCACTTTTGTGATAAAGGGACTGAGGACAGAAATTCCACAGTGCCTTTGTCTGCAGCCTCAGCTGCACTGGACAGTGAATGAATGTGAAGTGCTCTGTGCTGAGTGGCTTCCTGGTCATTCACAAACTGAAGCATAGTAAACAGTTTGCTATGCTTCAGTTATGAATGAACACAGCATGTGATCGGTACCATTCACTTTCTGTGTTCACTCAGAAAAGAAAGTGACAGGTAAATTACATATTTACCAGTCCCTTCATCCTGAAATATCCCCATGTGTGTCTGTAGCAGCAGCCAGCAGGAGAGAAGGAAAGCCCAGGCAACAGGGGGGATCTGCGCCATATGGTGTGATTAGGGTGTGTCCAAGCACATCCAGCCCACCCTGTGTGCACGCCTAAGCTTTTGAGGTAATCCTTACTTATGCACAGGTGAGGCAATCAGCGTTTTTTAATATGATTTGGCAATACGGTGTGAATATCTAAGGCATGAACTGCTGGTGGGACTCCAGGACAAGTTTGAAAACCATTGGCTTATGGAATCATGTTTTGGGCCTAAAGATCCTAGGCACAATTATAAAAGAATAACACGTGGGTTATTTTCTTTCTCATCCATTTAAGGACAAAGGAAGTCTTTTACCCTGGGGTTATACAGCCACCTACAGAAGGATTGGATGCTGACAAACAAAAACCCTGTTGGCCAGCCCTGGATAACCTGTCTAACTATCAGCAGGCCTCAGTTTTTTGCTAGTGTGCTAGGAGGATGGATGTCTTTTTTCAGCTCTGCTGACTAACCTATTTCTTGCTATCACATTTTTCTACATTTCTTCAATCAAGACTCTTCTCTACATCACTGCTAGAGCTGGTGTCTAAGAATGCAGCTTTAATCCTGGCTGATAGCCCTTCTAAAGTGCAGGAGCTGCACACCCCAGATATCCTTTTGGCACAGCTCATCTGGGAGAGAAAATGGAATTGATTGGCCTCATTTGGTCCTGCCCACTGCGGCACAGAGTAGAATGGGCTGGTTATGGGATGGGAGGAGAAATAGAAGGTGTTTGGTGAGCTTCTTGAGTTGCGGGAAACCTGGAAATTGAGACAGAGTTGCAGTGTAAGGTCAAGCAGGCAGCATGAGAAGAGCAGACTACTGGGAGCCAGGAGTGGGCTGCATCATGCAGAGTGCAAAGGATCCTAATGCCGCGTACACACGAGCAGACTTTCCGGCACACTTGGACAATCCGATCGTGTGTAGGCTTTGGCGGACTTTTTTTTCCCAAAAGTCCGCCGGACCTAGATTTGAAACATGTTTTAAATATTCCCGTCGGACTCAGTTCCTGACAGAAAGCCCGTTCGTCTGTATGCTGGTCCGACGGAAAGCCCGTTCATCTGTATGCTGGTCCGACGGACCAGATACGACGCAAGGGCAGGGTATTGCATCTTGCGCTCGCTGCAATAGGAAAAAAAATTACTAATGCGGCGAGCGCGGGGCATACCGGGCCCTTAGGTCTGGTATGGATTCTAAAGGGAACCCCCTACGCCGAAAAAACGGCGGTCGCCCCTAGAATCCATACCAGGCCCCGATCCGAGCACGCAGCCCGGTCGGTCAGGAAAGGGGGTGGGGACGAGCGAGCGCCCCCCCTCCTGAACCGTGCCAGGCCGCATGCCCTCAACATGGGGGGGTGGGTGCTGAGGGGGAGGGGGTGCCCTGCGGGGCCCCCCCGCCACAAAGCACCTTGTCCCCATGTTGATGAGGACAAGGGCCTCTTCCTGACAACCCTGGCCGTTGGTTGTCGGGGTCTGCTCCGGGGGGGATCTTCCGGCTTTGGGGGTCTTCTTCCGACTTTGGGGGTCCCTCCGGTTCCTCTTCTCCCGGCGTCCGGTTGGTTCTTCTCCGCTCTCTGGCCTCTTCTCCCGGTGTTCCAGTTCTTCTGCCGGCTCCTCTGCTGTCTTCATGCTGCTCTTTTGCCAGCGGAGGCCCGGACTTCTGGGCTTCTTGGCTTCTTCTCTTTTTCTCTTCTTCCGATGTTGACATGACGGTCTGGGACTGTGACAGCATAAGGGGGCGTGGTCAACAACCACACACCCTAAAACGTCACAGTCCCAGCATGCCCAGGGACTGTGACAGCATAAGGGGCGGGGTCTCCGCCTATATAAGTCACATCGGAGCGCTCAGAGAGCATTCCAGCCAGAGAGACCGTCGTGTCAACATCGGAAGAAGAGAAGAAGCCAAGAAGCCAAGAAGCCAAGAAGCCCAGAAGTCCGGGCCTCCGCTGGCAAAAGAGCAGCATGAAGACAGCGGAGGAGCCGGCAGAAGAACTGGAACACCGGGAGAAGGGGAGAAGAGGCCAGAGAGAGCGGAGAAGAACCAACGGACGCTGGGAGAAGAGGAACTGGAGGGACCCCCGAAGTCGGAAGAAGATCCCCGAAGCCGGAAGAAGACCCCCCCCCGGAGCTGTCTAATAAATTACTTTAAAAACCTGTGTAGTGTGTTTTATTATTGACACTTTTTCCTTAGGTAAATGGGTAGGGGTACCATGTACCCCATACTCATTCACATAGGGTGGGGAGCCGGGATCTGGGGGCCCTCTTATTATAGGGGGCTCCCGGATTCCGATAAGCCCCCCGCCCGCAGACCCCGACAACCAACGGCCAGGGTTGTCGGGAAGAGGCCCTTGTCCTCATCAACATGAGGACAAGGTGCTTTGGGATGGGGGGCCCCGCAGGGCCCCCCTCCCCAAAGCACGCACCCCCCCATGTTGAGGGCATGTGGCCTGGCCCGGTTCAGGAGGGGGGGCTGCTTGCTCGTCCCCAATCCCCTTTCCTAACCGACCGGGCTGCGTGCTCGGATCGGGTCTGGTATGGATTCTAGAGGTGACCCCACACAGTTTTTTCGGCGTAGGGGATTCCCTTTAAAATCCATACCAGACCTAAGGGCCTGGTATGCCCCGCGACGGGGCTCGCAAGGTGTCAATCTCGCCGATAAAAGATCGGCGAGATTGACTTCCTTTTCTAGTCCCGTCTAGTCCCGTCGTACTTGAGTCACTTGTCCGTGTGTGGGCAAGTCCGTTCATTCTGAAAGTCCGCCATAACTCCGGCGAAAGTCCCTCGGAAAGATGGGCGGACCTAGCCTGCCGGAAAGTCCGGTCGTGTCCGGTCGTGTGTAGGCAAGTCCATCCGTTCAGGTAGTCCGCCGGAAAGTCTGGCGGAAAGACCATCGGACCAAGTCTGCTGGAAAGTCCGCTCGTGTGTACGAGGCATAAGAGAGACAGTAGCGGAGAGCCACAAGGGAAACTGTGAGCAAGGGAGTGATTAGCAAGTAGACACAGGTGGCAGAGTGTTTTGTTAGGACAGGATCCAGGAGGCCATCTGCATTCCACACTAAGTCCCAGGGAGATCCGCACAACCAGGGGTGCAAAGACACAGAAGCTTCATGATGATAAAGAAGTGTTCACTGTTCTAGTAGAAAGGGCTTTAATGGGAAAATAAAGTACCTTATCTTGCAACCCATATGTCTGCACAACAACCTGTCTAATCCACTAGAAATAGGGGATCTTGGAAACCAGAAAACCTCTTTTACGACTTCCTGGAATAATAAATACGGAGTCAGTCTACCTAAAAGAAGTGGTGGCCGAGAGATAAATCTTAACGGCCCTCACCACATCCAGACAATCGAGAGAGATCTCCTTGCTACATGGAAATTTTTACATGCCAAAATCAGCCTTGTTGTGCTATACTCTCTTTATAAAGCACATCAGAAGTCTTATTTAGTAATTGCTGTTGAATTCTGAAGGTTGACTGTAAAGTACCTTTGGTTGTAGTTGGTCAGGTAATGTTTTGGAGGCTCCTTCTCAGGCTGCACGTATTTCAGATTGTTGTTACTGAATCCAGATGGTTCCTACAAAAAGGTCAACATTTCCTCATTTACATATATAAAAAAAAGCATTTCACTCATTAACAAAAATAATAAAACTGCCTATATACAAACCTTCTTCCCCACATATACTCTTCCTAAAAGATCATCCTGCTTCATGCTGTTGCCAGGTCTGACGTCATCAGGCAGAGACTGCAGTTTATATGTAAATATAGACAGTGTAAAAAAATATAAATTATGCCCGGTCATTATTGTAATTTTGCAGACAATTCTACAATAACCTGTTCAAGTAAATTCTCTATATTGAGCAATCAAATATTTTCAAGGATAAAACATGTTAAATTATGTCCCTTTTGGGCCTATTTACATCTCTGGTAAGGTGTGAACCATGGTTCATTGCAGTACCATTCACTTTTAATGGCATCCCAACACACTATTACAGCACCAGGTAATGTGCCTCACGTAATAGAACATTTTTGTCTGGTAGATATACTGATTTAAATATGTATTGAAGAGATTATATGGAACCACCAACTGATGTCAACTCCCTGAAAGCAGTTGAAATGTGTCAGTGTTTTGTTGATGGTGTATTTGTGTACTAATTATGCACATTGGTGCTCCAGTCACAAGTTTGTATTTTATACAATTTTAGCTTTTGTGTTTCCAAGCACTTCTATGTTGTATTACATTGTTCCTGTTGCTTCAGGGTTTATTTTAAAGTTGTCCCAATAAATTGATGGACCAATCTGTGTCTGATCGGTTGCATTTGAGGCCAGAGGATATATAGAGGACCTGTCACGGTGTTCTACCAAGAAGTGCCTCCCGTCGAAAAATGCCTCTGATGGGTCTGCACATGTGCAGTACCAAACGTCACTCCAGCTGATATGTTGATCAGCTGGCGTGACGTCAACACAGCGCATCTGCAGATTGTCTGAGACAAAACTGGCTACAAGGGTGAGTTCAGAGGGTGGTGATAAATGGGGAGTACTCGGAATGGTCAGGGGTGGAAAGTGGGGTCCCCCATGTTTCTGTACTGGGACCAATCCTATTTAATTTGTTCATAAACGACCTGGAGGATGGGGTAAACAGATCAATCTCTGTATTTGCGGACCATACTAAGCTAAGCAGGGCAATAACTTCTCCGCAAGATGTGGAAACCTTGCAAGAAGATCTAAACAAATGAATGGGGTGGGCAACTACATGACAAATGAGGTTTATTCTGGAAAAATGTAAAATAATGCATTTGGGTGGCAAAAATACTGAATACTGCCTGTCAAATACTGTCTCCCATAGAAAAATGCCTCAGACGATCTGCGCATGCGCTGTGTTGATGTCACACCAGCTGATCAACATATCAGCTGGAGTGACGTTTTGTACTGCGCATGCACAGACCAATCTGAGGAATTTTTTGACGGGAGGCACTCCTCGATAGAACAACAGCCCATGCTGTCACCAGGGATGTGGTTTATCCCTTGTGATAGCAATAAATTTAATACAAAAGTATATATATATATATATACAGGGCTTTTTTTTCTCAGAGAATAGGTGCAGCAACTCCCCCTTTCTGAGTCACCCCTTTTCTCCGCCTCTACCCACCTCCGAGCACCCTCTACCTACCTCCCATTACTTCCCTTTTAGAAAATACAGAACCAAGTATCATTTTGTGGTGATAAGTAATTTATATGGAATTTGTTAATAACAAGAAAAGCAGTAAAATAGATCCCCTGTGGCCAATAACAATAAAGCCCCCTCTAGCAACAATAGATCCCCCCATGTGACCACGCCCCATGCCTATATAAGTCGTTGCGCGCCTCGCACACAGCATTACAGCGGGAGAGAGTGTTGTGTCAACATTGGAAGAAGAGAAGAGGGAACAAGACGACGGAGAAGACCGGGCCACCGCTAGCAAAAGAGCGGAAAAAGAGCAGAAGATAGAGGAGGAGCCCGGCAGAAGTACCAGAGAGCGGGAGAAGAGGCCGGAGAACGGGAGAAGAACCGGAGAGCAGGAGAAGAGGCCGGAGAGAGTGGAGAAGTCGGAAGAAGACCCCTGAAGTTGGAAGAAGACCCCCGGAGCTGCATAATAAATTACTTTAAAAACCTGTCTAGTGTGTTTTTTTATTGACACTTTTCCCCCCAGGTGAATGGGTAGGGGTACAATGTACCCCATACTCATTCACATAGGGTGGGGGGCCGGGATCTGGGGGCCCCCTTATTAAAGGGGGCTCCCGGATTCCGATAAGCCCTCCGCCCGCAGACCCCAACAACCAACGGTCAGGGTTGTCGGGAAAAGGCCCTTGTCCTCATCAGCATGGGGACAAGGTGCTTTGGGGTGGGGGGGCCGCAGGGTGCCCCCACCCAAAGCAATCGCCCCCCATGTTGAGGGCATGCGGCCTGGTACGGTTCAGGGGGGGGGGGCGCTCGCTCGTCCCCACCCCCTTTCCTGACCGGCCGGGCTGCGTGCTCGGATAAGGGTCTGGTATGGATTTTGGGGGGACCCCCACGCTGTTTTTTCGGCATAGGGGGTTCCCCTTAAAATCCATACCAGACCTACGGGCCTGGTATGCCCCTGGAGGGGAATCCATGCCAGTTTTTCATTTAAAATTTGGCGCGGCGTTCCCCCTCATGATTCATACCAGACACCTGTCAGCAATGCTTGTCGCTCATCGGGAAAGGAAAAAAACACAGTTTTCCTTTCCCTGATGAGCGAGCCAGCTCGGCGCTGGCCCCTCGCGACGGGGCTCACAGGTGTCAAATCTCGCCGATAACAGCGGCAAGATTGACACAATATCGCGGTCACCTACTGTAAGTCCAGCACACACATGTAAACATTGATCGCACCACGCCATACCACTGAGGTATCATTGCGAACGTCAGAATAAGAGCAATAATTTTAATGCCAGACTTCCTGTGTAGCTCTAAACTAGTAACCTGTAAAGGTGTTTAAAGCATTGTCTATGAAGAATTTTAAGTACCATAATTTGGCGCCATTCCACGGCGTATATAATTTTAAATCGTGACATGTTAAATATCTATTTACTCGGTGTAACATCATCTTTTAAATTTTACTAAAAAAAAAGGGTATTATGTGGTGTTTGCGTGCAATAAAATACTTTAATAAAGAGTGTACTTTTTAAAAAAAATTGCACTTGAAAAATTGCTGCGCAAATACCGTGTGACATAAACAAATGCAACATCCATTATTTTATTCTGATCTAAAAAAAAAATTATATATATGTTTGAGGGTTCTAAGTAATTTCCTAGCTAAAAATGTAGATTTTTACATGTACGTGAGAAGTGTCAGAGTTGACCCAGTAGGGAAGTTGACTGTAAATACAAATTTTTTAAAACAAAACAGGTTTATACTTACCTGCACTGTGCAATGGGATTGCACAGAGCGGCACCGAACATCCTCTTCTTGAGTCCCCCATCGGCGCTCCTCCTCTTCTTGGTGTGCCACCATAGGAAGCCGCTTCCTATTGTTGCCACCTGCGGGCTCGATCCCAAGCTGCACTACCTGTGTCTTTAGACACAGACAACGAGCTAGGCCCCGCTCCCTTGTCACAAAATTTGGCTGACAGCAGTGGGAGCCAATAGCTCCCGCTGCATCAACAAAGCTTGTGAAACCGGAAGTGAGGGAAGAGAGCTGCTGTAGACAGGCACAGCGATGGATCAAATGAGGGCTCGGGTAAGTCTAAAGGGGCGATACTTTTACCTAACCAAGGAATGCATTAAGGTAAAAAATGATTAGGCCTTAGAACAACTTTACCCATTATCTTTTTTTTATATTCGACAAAAGATCCTGAATTAGCGAAGAAAACAGCAAGGACTAAATCTTACACTGGTATGGAGTACTTGGTCTGTTTCTCTGGTGAAGCCACTGTCTCTTTCAGAGTTCCTGGCTAATGCTGGAAGTGGCTCTCTTCCCTGCAAACAGTTGGAAATGAAAGAAACATGAGCATACATAACTTTACCATGAAATAATAGCATTATTATTATTGTAAAAAAAAAAAAACGTATGAACTGGGCCCAAAGCTTGAGGATAGCTGAATTTTTCAATCTACATGGACTCTAGTGCCAAGATATCATTCCACCACTGTTCCAAGCATTACTCTCCTTTCTGGTCACTGGAATCATAATTAACTCTAATCCTCCTATATTTTACACAATTAAAACAATCTATTATACCTTTAAGACTACCTTGTCATGGAGACCAGTGGTGGCTGGTGCTCAATATATTACGGGGGCGGCGCCCCTGCTCTCCTAATGGGCTGGCCTGCAACTGATGGATAACACAGCTGGGTAAAGCTGGGGATTCAGATGTGAAATCTTGTCACTTGGGGCTACAAGAGTTATAGGTGTGTAATTCAGCCAGAATTTAAAACTACCAAGCAAAGGGACCCGATCCAGGGTTCCACCGGCATGGACTTACAAGCTAAAGGGACTTTGCATACAATCTGGTATGGGTGGCACCACAAGAAGGGTTAGAGAGCAGATCGCAACAGCACGGCCAATTGTTCTACACAGCAGAAAAGTATCTACAGTATTCAGCATTCACTGTGAAGTTGTGTGAAAGAGGTTATCTGGTAAACAAGAATTGCCTGGTCTGAATTTCTTATGTGGTGTATCAAGTGGATTTCTAAATGGGTGTACTCATTGGGGTTAATTTACTAAAACTGGAGAGTGCAAAATCTGGTGCAGCTCTGCATAGAAACCAATCAGTTTTCCAGGTTTTTTTTGTCCAACGTTAGAAGCGGATTGGTTGCCATGCACAGCTGAACCAGATTTTGCACTCTAGTCTTTGTAAATCAACCCCATTGTGTATTCAGAAGAACTGTGAGACAGCTACATTTAACCCTTCAGGTTAAGAAAAAGTGTATGTGCAGAACAAGTGTAACCAAGTTAACCATTGAGGTTAGATACTACAAATAAACATTCTAATCAACCTTTATGGTTAAGGAGCAAAAGTGTGTAACAAGAAGTAGTAGCACCGAGCCGGGAGTGGAACCGGCAGGGACTTGGAAGTGAGGGAACTGTTATTAGTTCAAGTTCCCCACTTAGTGGCATTGGAACCTGCTGTGGTACAAATCTTGCTCATGGACCAAGCCTGGGTTCATGGTATGCAAGGCTTTGTCCCCAGTTAAATGAATGTGTCCCTGATTTCTTCCAGCTTTAATAAAGGTGTCAGGGACCCAGGGTAATTCATCTTAGCAACATTTCTGTGACTGGCGTGGAGCAAGAGGAGGAATGGCAGGATTGTGCCTGATCCCAGCTGTGTCTGGGGTTATTGATGATGTCACATGCTGATATCACGTGGGCTACCTGATCTCTCTCCTATTGGCACGTGTAGACATTTTTTCGGGAGGTAGGGATATGAATTATGTCTTCTTGCTCTTCCTTGTCAGGGTGCCCTGCAATGCACAACTGGTCTGGAGTTGATAAGTCAAAACTAAACTAGGGAACAATGCCAGAACAAAGGGGTGGGAAGGCACCCAAGAGGAGCAACTGCCCTGTGCATAATGTTTTAGTGTGGGGGAGGGGGGAAGGCTAAAGCAGCCCATATACGGAGCACATTTCTTTCCTGCAACCACTGACTGCAGGAAAGAAATTTGAACAGTGTTAATGCAGGGATCCCTCCCGCTGAGCCATTGTATTATCCCGGTGGGAGGAGGGGGGGTGCTGTCCACGCCGGGAGAAGACAATTATTATTGCTAGAGGCTATACTACTACGTTAACATCATCCAGGGGCCCCCGGATGACGTCAACGTATGACAAAACGCATAGGGCTAGCGATGCGCTGACGTCACCGTAATCCTCGAGTCCCAGAGGGACGGGTTTTTGTAAGTGATCAAGCCGAAGCATTCTTTTTAAGGCGTTATCTATATGCATCTTCGATGTAAGTGCAACCTTTATTTTATTGCGCATCTGGAAAGTATTCACAGTGCTTCACTTTTTCCACATTTTGTTATGTTACTGTCTTGTCCAAAATGGATTCAATTCATTATTTTCCTCAAAATTCTACAAACAATACCCCATAATGACAACGTGAAAGAAGTTTGATTGAAATCTTTGCAAAGTTATTAAAAATAAAAAACTAAAAAAATCCCATGTACATAAGTACTCACAGCCTTTGCTCAATACTTTGTGGAAACACTTTTGGCACCAATTACAGCTTCAAGTCTTTTTGAGTATGATGCTACAAGCTTGGCACAACTATTTTTGGGCAGTTTCTCTCATTCTTCTTAGCAGAACCTCTCAAGCTCTATCATGTTGGATGGGGAGCGTCGGTGCACAGCCATTTTCAGATCTCTCCAGAGATGTTCAATCGGGTTCAAGTCTGGGCTCTGGCTGGGCCACTCAAGAACACTCACAGAGTTGTCCCATAGCCACTCCTTTATTATCTTGGCTGTGTGCTTAGGGTCGTTGTCCTGTTGGAAGATGAACCTTTGCCGCAGTCTGAGGGCCAGAGTGCTCGGGAGTAGGTTTTCATCAAGGATGTCTCTGTACATTGCTGCATTCATCTTTCCCTCGATCCTGACAAGTCACCCAGTTCCTGCCGCTAAAACACATCCCCACAGCATGATACTGCCACCACCATGCTTCACTGTAGGGATGGTATTGGCCAGGTGATGAGTGGTGCCTGGTTTCCTCCAGACCTGACACTTGCCATTCAGGCCAAAGAGTACAATCTTTGTTTCTCATGGTCTTAGAGTCCTTCAGGTGCCTTTTGGCAAACTCCAGACGGGCTATCATCTGCCTTCTACTGAGGAGTGGCTCCCGTCTGGCCATTCTACCATACAGGCCGGATTGGTGGAGTGCTGCAGAGATGCTTGTTCTTCTGGAAGGTTCTCCTCTCTCCACAAAGAAATGCTGGAGCTCTGCCAGAGTGACCATCGGGTTCTTGGTCACCTCCCTGACTAAGACCCTTCTCCCCGATCACTCAATTTGGCCGAGCGGCCCGCTTCAGGAAAAGTCCTAGTGGTTCCAAACTTCTTCCATTCACAGATGATGGAGGTCACCAGGGGAGACCCGTCCATTAGGGGCACATGGGTGCCGCCCCCCCATCCATGCATCCGGCCCCCATGCAGGATACAAGAATTCCAATGGGGGGGCTTTTTTTGAAGCATGTGATTAGAGCCAGAGGCTCTAATAGGCTTTAAATAAGGGTGGGCTTGGTGCGCTGAGCACTGTGAACCGAGCCCACCCAGTTGTGTGACAATAGCAAATGAATATTTGCTATTTTCACACTGATTCTCCTCCCGGCCAATCAAGAAGTGGGTCTGAGACCTGTTTCCTGATTGGCCGAAAGAAGAAGCATTCAGATTGGCCGCCAAGGAGGAGGGAGGAGATGGAAACTGCCGTGATTCCCGCGGAGCAAAGCAGGGGTCTGATGAAGGAGCCGTGCATGCCCAGAAATGCATTACTGCCCACCACCTTTACCTGAAGTTACATCGGCCGCATGTGTTCCAGCTTGGTTCCAGAACCCGGGACGCCTCATCACATCTTCACCTCCTCGGTAATCCAGGTCACCAAGGACTCTGACAGCAGCAGGACGGCTCTCTCTCTCCCCCAGACAGACGAGGATTACAGCAATCCCCATGAGGACTAATCATTATATGCCTATGACCTCTTACTCTCTTGCATGTGTTTTTAATTCCATTGTGCCTGTAAAAAATCTTTTAACCACTGCACTTAGAGGCGCCTTTCTCTTTCCTTTATGACCCTCCAAAGCTGCTTCTTCTCTACAAAGTGCTGTTTTCGGTGCCATCTCTCCACTGCTATTAAGGGCTGTATACCCAGCCTCACTAGAGCGCCCTCATCTCACCCTCTTTTCTGGACCCTCGGATTACAAACAGAAAATGAAAACACAATTAAGCATATACCTGCAATAGGGAGCTTGGCAGAAAATCGGTCTTGGTGATACTGAGTCCCATCAGTCGGTGATACCCCTTCTGCAAAAAACAAAAACAAATGTGAAGCTGACAGCACTAGCTTTATCACAAATGCACATAAAAATATATTAATAACTAGACTAGACTAGATTTAAATATATTGCAGCCTATGTGCACGGTAAGCCTAGCAGCTGAATGAATGTTATTTTTTCTGTAGCTTTTTTTTTATTATGTATTTAAATTTTACAAGCCTGATACTTTCTTTTTCAGTGTGATAACACTGGCTCATATACACCTATGCATTGGCAATTCAACTTCCCTTTAATTTGTGATTTTTAATGAGCATTATAACGTGCTATCACACCAATTTAAAACAGAAAGAAAACATACAATGCATTTTAGTGCATTGCAGCAGTACAGTATAAACGGACCCTCTCCCACTACCTTGCAATGTAACAGTGGCATTGTCAACCCAACGTGCATGATCCTGGGGCGCTACTTCAGGCTGGCAACCAGTGGCAGCCCATCCATACGGGATGCAGGGGCGCCGCTCCCCTAATCCATGCCCCCGGCCCCTAATCTACATGCAGGGTGCCAGACGCATGGATTCCAATGGGGGTTTTCTTTTTTTAGAAGCACATGATTAGAGCCTGAGGCTCTAATTGGCTTAAACGATGGGTAGGATCGGTGCACAGAGCACTGCGCCCTGAGCCCACCCATTTGTGTCCCAATAGTGAATTAATATTCGCTATTGTCTTCCTGATTCTCCTCCTGGCCAATCAGGAAGTGGGTCCTGAGACCCGTCACCCAATTGGCCGAGAGGAGAAGCAATCCTATTGGCCCCCTATTAGGAGGGAGGTGATGTACGGCGGAAGCCGTTGTGATGATAAGGAGGAGGAGACGCAGGGGAAGCCGCAGCTCAGAGGATGCGCTGCATGCGACCTAGATGGGGTAAGTGCGAAACTGACCGGGGGGGATTTAGGGCTGCGGGTCATTGTTTGCTGCCCCCCCCCCCCAAAAAAAAAATATACCACCAGCCGCCACTGCTGGCAACCCTTCAAATTAGCTCATAATAGGAGGAGAAAGAATGAATATCATTACAAGTGAGTGACTATCACTGCTCACTACCCCTAAAGGAACTCACCCAGAGGTCAAATAAAAAATAAGATATTTTTAAAAAGTGAAACATTTTCACATTATGTAATGCACACAATGAAATCCACATTAGCAACATTTTTTTAAAAACAGATGTTCTTTAAAAGAGAAATATGGGCAAAGCTTTTTTGGTCCTTCTTCTCTTTTGCTTTACAGGAGTGCACTTACTTTTGCACTCCTGTGACCCAGAATCAGCCGACAGTTGGCTAAAGCCCACTGGCAGCTGATGTTACTGAGCCGCTCCAGGTTCAGGAAGGATCCGAACCAAATTGTCAGGATCCATCCCAGCTGCCTAATTAACAGCTGGCTCCAGCTCTCGGCATGTGGCTTAAAGCTAGAGCCAGTGGTGGTCGCCCCTCTCCGCTCCAGTGGACACTGGAGGGGCAGAGAAGAGACCCGGTGACTGACAGTCACTGCTCTCCGCTCAGAGAAGACCGAGAACTGAGCGATCAGCAGCCATGTGATCACTCAGTTCTCAAGCTGATATGGGACAGCTGCAGCATGTATGTCTGTTTTTTTTTTATAACCCCAAACGTCTCCATTACAGTAGATGGTTCCAACACCTCATAAAGGTGCATTCCAGGATCATCAGATTACTCATAAAAGGATGTGGGGTAGTGCCCAAATGCCTATGGGGGGCGATACTCTTTGTAAATCTCAATATTTAATTTACAGTTTTAATTGTAGTGCACTTTTAACCAGACAGACAAAACACCAACTACTGATGTAATGAGCCTGTACTGGGTGTGTTTGGGAATTTCTCCCCTATCACAAGAAGGGGTTCACATATCACCAGACAAACAAAAGGGGTTCATACTGTACAGCTATGACTGGATAAAAAACTGAAGTACTGCACAAGAACTGTAAGTTCCTCAAAGGTTTCTGATTAAATAAGGGTTTTAAAAAGGGTTTGCCTTTAAACTGTTATCTTTTATAATATCCAGGGCAGTAAATAGAGCGCTTGCGTCATAAATTTTACCGGCACATGGTGCTGTGAATGTGGATAATGGGTAATGGGTTCCATGGCTGACCCCTCAGTGAATCCTGAATTTTCCATCGCTCCGATAACAGAATTTTGAAAGGTGCCTAGAAATAACAGGAATGCGGGTGTTAACAGAATCATGATACAGTGTTCACTTTTTTGCTCTTGTTACTGCAAAATATACTGCCTTGATATGACCAGGCCTGGCAAATATACAACCCATATCCTATGAGTCCGAGGCACTTCAGGTTCATTGGACCCCTTATACAAAAGAATTAAAATCTGTGCCAAATCATCAAATTTTCACATAAAAGTCTGTTTATTTCATTATTAAATGAGTTCTATATCTTAAGTAAATACATGTATACATGTAAATATATGCCATGCAAATGTTTATGTAGGCAAATTACAAGTTACATAGCTTTACTGCTATTTACTTTTTAGTTTTTAGTTAACAATAGCATTCTCATTTAAAAAATGTGTGACACAATGTCATTATGAGGTCATGCACAACCACAGGCTACCTATTTAAAAGTGTGTAAGAGCTTTATGAGTAGTTTGCTTGAGCTGCCAAAATTATTTTAAAACCAATACAATATGCTAGCGTAAAAAAGTTTTACATGTGTTTGCAGGCAAAATACTGCATCTCGAAATACATTTGAATAAAATAAACAATTTTTTTCAATTCTTAAGTTTTTATATAGACAGGAGCCCCCTTCTGGCTGGGGGCCCAGGACAATTTCCCCTTTTGCCCTCTTATACATTCGGCACTGGCCTGGATGTCATGCTGATGCTCTAGATGCCTTCCTTGAGTGACAGGGTGGTAGAACACTGGACTGCAAGATTAATGGAAGTTTCAAATAGTAGCTTTCTTTTGCCCAGTGGAGCCCTGTCAGGGATCCTGGTTAAATCAGCTTATATGGAGCGAAGAAAGGGTAAGCGCACCAAGCTGTCCAGACATATCACTTGTCACAATAGAATGGTCTATATGGAGCTGACAGCAATTAGAAGCCCACTCTGTTGTCAGGCTACTAGCCAACCTAACTGTAAAAGCTTCAAACTACAATTACAAGGAAGTAAAACTAAGGATTGATCTTCCATACAGATTCCTCCTACACAATGTGATTAAACCCTGATGAAGTGGGATCTGAGCATAACCCCTTAATTATGTTGGCTGTCAACTCATGCGAGAATACTGTATTGTGACCAGGGCTTTTTATTCTCAGGATAGGTGTGGGTGGTCCCCCCTTCCGAGTCACCCCTTGTCTCTGCCCCCTACCCACCTTTGAGTAAGTCCCTTGGTTTTACCCCCTAGCCCCCTTCCAGTACCGCCGCTTTTAGAGAATACAGAACCAAGTATAATTATTTTTTTTGTCCTAAAAAATTTGTGCGGAATTTGTTAATTATAACAAGAAAAACAGTAAAATAGATACCTTCAGCAGTAAGGTTGGATTCACACCTATGCATTTTTTGTGCTTTTTTGCATTTTGCAGATTTGCACTACAGATCGTGTTCCATAGGAAACAATGTTAAATGGACTCTAGTGCAAATCTGCAAAAAGCACTAAAACTGCATAGGTGTGAATCCAGCCTTACAGACCCCTCACCCAACAGTAGATCCCCCCAGCAACAATAGACCCCTCACTTAACAGTAGACCCCCCCAGGAACAATAGACATCCTCCCTCAATGGTAGATCATCCCCAGCAACAATAGATTCCCCCACTAGCAACAACAGACCCTCCCAACTATAGACCCCTTCCAGCAACAATAGATCCCTCAGCAGCTAGAATCAATAGAACCTCCAGCACCCCTTGCCATTACATACATTCAATGCTAGAGGTGCCGGAACTGCGTTCTCCTGCATATCTGCTGAAAAAAAGCTCTGATTGTGACTAATAAAGAATAAATTTGGACTGATCCCAATGGCTTGGCGATCTCATTCTTTCACTCTGTATCCAGTGACCTGGAGCAAGTATAAAGATAAGGAATTTTGATACTTTTGTGACTGGATCTTTGACTGATAAAGTTGACACCAAGCAACAAACATTATTAAAAGGAGGCCAGCAATGGCGGTCCCTGTACTTTTCTCATGATAGGATAACCTAAATGCCAACTGTATTATGTATGCATGCAGACCTATTCTGATGCAGTCTGCATTTGGAACCTCATGAATATACACCTTATGGTTCATATATTAAAGCGGAGTTCCACACAAAAATGGAACTTCCGCTTTTCGGAACCCTCCCCCCTCCGGAGTCACATTTGGCACCTTTCAGGGGGGAAGGGGGTGCAGATACCTGTCTAAGACCGGTATTTGCACCCACTTCCTGGCATAGACTCCCACAGGAGTCTACGCCTCTTCCCGTCCCTCCGCGCTGTCTCCTGGGAAACACACCCAGGAGATAGCGGGGACAGTTACAACACGCAGCGCGACTCGCGCATGCGCAGTAGGGAACCGGGAAGTTGAAGCCGCAAAACTTCACTTCCTGATTCCCTCACCCAGGATGGCGGCGGCAGCTGCCGAGAGTCGAGCAAGTGATCGGCGTCGGCTGCCGACATCGCTGGACCCTGGGACAGGTAAGTGCCCATTTATTAAAAGTCATCAGCTGCACTATTTGTAGCTGCTGGCTTTTAATATTTTTTTTTTTAGGTGGACTCCTGCTTTAACATGACACGATTTGTAAATCACGTAATTGCAGTTACCTAGTGTGATTTAATAGCTTTGCAATGGCTGTGGCTGCTGGGTACACTTGGAAACTTAAGCTGTCATCCTAAGTCCCAACAGAATGTGCAAAGCTAGCTGATGATTGACCCTGCCAGTATCCATAGATATGTGAACAGTCAATGGATGGAAGAACCCCCACATTTCATTTAGTGACTCACCTGTATGAAGAGGTGATTGTACATTGAATTTGGTTTTGTATTCTGTGGACATAAAAGATGGACCCTATGGCAAATAGGAAAATTCACATTGTTAGAGGCAGAGAGAAGCTGAACACTATTCTATTCTGTACAATACAGTCAAAGAAACAACCTCATAAGCGGTCCTAATTTCCATCACTTCTGTTAGTATTTTAGTTTTGGGCAACTAGAGGAAGCTTAGAGCTGCCTTAAGATTTTGCTATTCTATGTCCCCCCATTAGTTAGACCCTCCTTCACTTCCTATGTGGTCAAAGAGCAATTCCAGCCAAAACTAGGCAGACTGGATAAGCGTTAGAACCTTTGGGTGGTTTTCTTTGCTATCTGTGTCCACACTGGGGAGACTTTTGCATATTTCCTGTTTCTTCAGATTAAGACCCGTCAGAATGTGTAACGTAAGTGACGTTTCATCGCCCCCATCTTGCTACACCCCACACTCCTCCATAGTAAGGATATACTGAGAAGGGGAAAAGCGGACATCTTGTTACACCCACCGGAGCTTTGCATTTTACACTTATTTTTAACAGTAAATTGAGTTTATATAGTGAAATACAGTACTTAGAACTCTGTCTGACTGTAAGATTAGTAAACCTATGAGATGAGCAGGCTTGCCGCTGCTTTTAAAATGCAACATCTAACCTGTCAGACGGAGTTCTATGTACTGTATTTCACTGTAAACTCACTTTACTGTTAAAAATAAGTGTAAAATGCAAAACACTGGTGGGTGTAACAAGATGTCGGCTTTCCCCCTTCTCACTGTATCCTTACTGTGGAGGAGTGTGGGGTGTAGCAAGATGGCGGTGACGGAACGTCACTTCCGTTACACATTCTGACGGGTCGCCCAATCTGATGAAATACCTGCACTAAAGACACACTAGGAAATACGAATCCTACCTTAGCCCAACTTATCAGAAGGCTGGTATCATGAAATTACAATGACAGCATGCTAAATTATCAAATAAATCCTTATTATGAAAATAATCAACAAGTTAAGCACAGGCTTAAAGCAGAACTTCACTCTCTCAATCAACATTGACTATTTTTAATCCTTATGCTGCTAACATTAGTAAATATAGGAAAGTTTATCATATTTACTTAATTTAAACTTTTATTTTTACATTTCTTTAGTTATTTCCTGGTTTCCAGGTCAAATGATGTCATACATCCCAGGAGTCTTCAGGAGGGGAGAAGAGGAGGAGGGATTTTCTCAGCACACTCTCCTCCATGCATGCTTGAGCTAAGGGCACATCCATACGTCCGGCCCCCTGATCTACATACAGGGCGCCTGATGCATGAATTCCAATGGGGGGAGGGGGTTTGAAGCACGTGATTAGAGCCAGAGGCTCTAATAGGCTTCAAAAAAGGGTGGGCTTGGGGCGCAGAGCATTGCGCTCTGAGCCCACCCAGCTGTGTGAGAATAGCGAGTGAATAGGCTCTAATAGGCTTCAAAAAAGGGTGGGCTTGGGGCGCAGAGCATTGCGCTCTGAGCCCACCCAGCTGTGTGAGAATAGCGAGTGAATAGGCTCTAATAGGCTTCAAAAAAGGGTGGGCTTGGGGCGCAGAGCATTGCGCTCTGAGCCCACCCAGCTGTGTGAGAATAGCGAATGAATATTCGCTATTCTCACACTGATCCTCCCAGGCAATCAGGAAGCGGGTCATGAGACCGAATACCTGATTGGCCGAAAGGAGATGAGATCTGATTGGCCGCCAGGAGGAGGAGGGAGGAGACGCTGGGGAACCAAGGCCCGAGCCTGAACAGAAGCCACAGCCACTTCCCCCTGCTCACTGCCCGCAAGATGGGGTAAGTGCCCTGACTGACTAACTGACCGACGGGAGGGGGGTGAGCAGCATTGTTAGTTTTCAAATGCTTTCACACATATATGCATGCATTAAAGTATAGGTGTACTTTTAGCCTAAAAACTCAGTACAGGTTTCCCGACCCCCCTCCTATCTAAACTCAAAGACAGACATTAAATGCATCACTGACCTGCTTAAAGTGATACTAAACATGCACTGTTTAATTTACATTGTCCCTTCTATTTCTGTATATGGATGATGGCACTGTAATTATTTTATTTTAAAAAAAAAACATCTAAGTACCTTTTTCCTAACTGATATTCAGCTGTCACATGGCCCAGATATTTCCCAGCCTGTCTGAAGGGAAACATAAGCAGGAGGAGCTTCTAGTCCTCTGCTGCTGGTCATATGTTAAAAAAAAAGCCTTTGGAATACATAGTACACATAAATAATTAATATCATAAAACTGTTTTCAATTGTCATAAAAATATATATTTAAAAATCAAATCTTTATTATTTTTGGCAATAACATGGTGTGGACGGATTTCTGCCAGTCACAGGTTGTGTCACACCCCTCCAGCCTGTGTCTTAAGAATAAGAGAAAGGTGAAGCCTCCATCAATCTACATGCAATATCCCACCCCTATTGTGTTTAGCTGGTTAGTGGGCATGAGGGAGTGGGCTGTCATTTACCACTGTGTATAATGTCCACATGTGTGACTCTATAGTCACATGGGCTGCTCAGATGTGATAGGGAGGAAATGCTCAGCATAGAAACTCACTGAAAACTGAGCACGTGCAAAGCTACCAACACTGCTCTGCAAAATTCCTAGCTGGGATATGAACAGAAGGGGGAGATCAAGAGCAGTAGGATCAACCAGGTTTTTGCAGATCACAGAAAACGAATCTCATAGTGACTGTGTATAAACAGCATGTAATAAATCATTTATTGATAGCTTTTTTATGATGTGAGTTTCGTGACATTTCAAGACTGCCTAGGCAGTTTTTTTAATAGTTTTCTACCAAGGCCAGTGTTACATTGCATAGGCATGACTACAGACTCTATAGAGATGATGGGTTAGCCCAACTTAGTAGGAATAATAGCACTTTTTTTTTTTTTAACGCAACCATATCTATAAAAATAAAAAGCATTTGGCTAGAGATACACAATAAGCTTCCACCTAACACGCAAACTGCAATTATTACAGATCCTTGGGATCCCCTAAAAATTTTCATCATAATGCTAATTTTCAGCCATTCTAATTATTTGCATCAAGAACACATTATTACTATTAAACTCCCTACAAATTACAAAAATAACACAAAAATGTTCAGAGTTTATTGTTACAGATGTTGGGGCTGTCTATTTCAAGCAGTAATTATTTAATATTAATCTTTAACTTCTCTACAACTCACATGTCGGAGATTTTCAACCTCAGGGGATCCTTTTCCGTGAGGCATAAGCAGCAGAGGTCGATGTTGTGGTGGGATGCCAGCAATAACTCCAGAACTGTGATCCCGTGTGTTAAAGTGCACAGTCTTCACCTGTCAAAATATAGGTAAAACTCATGAGATCATCCTGACAAAACAGATTAAAGAAAGGCGGCACTGAAAAAATCTGTACATTAAAACTGCTGACCACTTTCTTGAAGATGCTGCTTGCTTGGCTGTCCCTGGCTTACCATGTCCTCGACCCAGAACAGAACACAAAGTCAGAAATCCTGATCTGCAAGCTTGTTCCAGGCCAGTGACTTGCAAAGTATTGAAGCCTTTGGAGCAGCATTATGGACAGTCAACATGCATGGGTGTCCACAGGTAGGGGCAAGGGGGGTCAAGTGCCCCCCCCCCCCCCGAAATCAGGGATCAGATTTTAAATTCAGCACAGTTGTGTCGATATCGAGTGCGGGCAGCCCGCACCTGGGTGCCACCCGCCAGTGGAGTGACACCATCAAGGTGATGTTAAGCCCCCCATCAGTGTAGTGTGACTTTGGGTTCTTTTCCCTGCTCGGTCCAGCAGAGAACTCGGCGGCACTGTGACAGGAGAAAGGCGAGCTGCGGGCTATCAGAGGTTTCCCCCGCTCGCCCCCCCTTTCTCCTGTCAGGGAGAAGAGACGGCGGCTCTCACCAGGTTCCCCGCCCAGCTTCCTGCCCGCTCCGTTCCTTTCCTATTGGCCATAACTGAGGACCAATCAAAGGAGACTAGGAGAGGAGAGCATCATGGGACATGTAGTCCCAAAGATTGGCGCCCCCATTTTCCACAGGGAGGAGGCTACAGCTCGATCAAGAGAGAGATTGAGAGACTGCAGCCTGGACAAAAGCTGAGGGAGAGAGCACTACAGGACAAAGAATAAGGTGTGAGCTGGGCAGAAGCCAGAGAGAGAGCCACGCTGCCCAGCGCCCCCAGAGAGAGAGCCCGCTGCCCATCGCCCCCAGAGAGAGAGCCACGCTGCCCCTGCGCCACCAGAGAGCCATGCTGCCCCTGCGCCACCAGAGAGCCATGCTGCCCAGCACCACCAGAGAGAGAAAGACTGAGCCACTACCAGGGTACAGACATGCTACACCAACTACTAACCAGAGTTGCCCCCGGGTAACCCAGAGTGAGAGATCGTCCAGCCAGAGGGATCACTGCTGCAGTTTTGCTGGGTCTGGTAAGAGGGTCTGTTGGCCATTATCCATTACTTATCCTAGGGACGGTACTATGTCTGCAGTCTCTGATCATGATAATGTGATAATTATATTGTCGAAAAGGGGCGGTGCATGGGTGACCCTAAAATGATTCCCCCCCTGAAAAAAAGTTCTGCGGATGCCCAAGGCAACATGTATTTTCAGTAGGAGAGGTGAGCAAGAGCAGGCCCACCATTCTTTTAGTACATGTACATGATTTGTCAAAGTGTCATTTTCCCTACAAAACCTGTATCAAGTTCAAAACATAAAAACCACAACAGGCTCTAAGCACAGGTACCAATAAATGGGATAGCAAAAGGAATGGCAAAAAAGGCTTTAATAATTGTTTGAGGAAGACATAACTGCATTAACTGATGTGTTTAAATTTGCCTGGAGCTACAGAACACCTTCCACTATGTTATGGCAGCGAGGAGAGGAGGAGGTGTTTGTAGACCAAATCAGGAAAGCGGCCTAGGGTGAAAATGCTGCTCCTCCATAGAGTATGGTCAGAGACACAGGAAGCCTTTCCTGAGGCAAACAGAGGACGCCATTCCTGGCTTCTTATTCTGCAAAGATTAGTTGCTTGGCTGTCATGCTTCAGTGTTTTGAGTTGTGGTAAAAGAACCCAGACCACTGTCCTATATGGTGAAAATATAATCCATGCTTATTAAATGAATATATTGTGCACTTTAACAGCAAAAGGAAAGTGCTAGATTGTTTACAGTTTGAGGATATACAGTATTTATACCAATTTGCTCAACTTTGCAAAGAAGCTGATTAGAATATGACATACCCATCAATAATACCAACCAAACCCACCTAAATTACCCTCTAGAACAGGGTGTCAAATTTGATTTTATTGCAGGCCACATCAACATTATGATTGCCCTCAAAAGACTGGTTGCATCTGTAAGACTATATGTCCGGAGCACCCACCATCAGAAATCAAGAGTCCCTCACCCTTCCTTACATCACAGTGGACCCCCCTTACCATGTGCTGCTGCTGGGGAGGAGCTGGGGGTGGTGTTTGAAAGCAGAAAGTGCAGGGTCTGGAGAAAGGCTGGAGTCAGCTGCTGGAGTCTGCTGAATGCTGAGACCAGGGAAATTGGAGAGGGTGCTGCGGAGTTCTGTCCTCCTCTTTGCTGCCGACTGCTGAGACAAGGGGAGCTGGAGACGAGCGGGGTACTGCAGCTGCAGTAGAGGTGTGAGGGCCACATCAAATGACCTGGAGGGTCGGATTCAACCAGCAGGTCTTGTGTTTGACGAGCTGGGGGAGGAGAAACACCAGCACACTGGTCTTCCCAGTAAATGACTGTGCGAATGTAGCGGGGAGGGGGCGTGTCAGGACAAGTCTGATCATTGGAGGAGAGCGGGCTGAGTTCTCAGCACAGCAAGAGAACTGACCACTGTGTGCTGTCATGCCTGGTGGGGTCAGTTTTTAATAGGAAAGCAGAGGGACTGGCAGGAACACCAGGGATTTCTCACAAAGGAAGAAATACAAAGAGAGCAGGATACTTTTTCATACGAGTAAATGGTAGAGCAGAAACATGTCAGGGATATGAAATTTTGGGTTGACATATTTTTTAACGATCACTAAAAAGATCATTGGTGTCATGTTGCTGGCTCTATCAAGTGGCTCCAAAACTATGCAGGCACCATCAGATAGGAGGTCATTATACACTGCTTGAGGATTCCCTAGTGGCCTCTAGAGGAAGTCTAGGAATCCACAGAACTCATAGAATGGTTGCTCTAGACCTCCAAAACGTTGAATTCCCAGAAGACAGTCTCATAGTTTAGTCATAACAAGCTCACTTATGCCGCGTACACACGACGGGACTTTCCGGCAGAAAAGGTCCGAAGGAATCATTCCATTGGACATTCCCATCGTGTGTGGGCTTCATCAGACTTTTTCTTTCGAAAATTCTGACGGACCTAGAAATAGAACGTGTTTCAAATCTTTCCAACGGAATCAGTTCCTATCAGGAAAAAACTGTTCGTCTGTATGCTATTCCGACAGGCCAAAAAAGACGCAAGGGCAGCTACTGGCTATTGAACTTCCTTTTTCGAGTCCTGTTGTACGTCATCGCGTTCTAAACGATCGAACTTTGGTGTGATCGTGTGTAGGCAAGTCCGTTTCAGCGGAACTCCGTCAAAAAAAACGTCAGAGTTCATTCCAATGAAAAAAACGGTCGTGTGTACGCGGCATTAGAGCATGAAAACCCAGAGTTCCAACATAACAAACTATAAATTGTACACGTTCTTGTGTATTAACTATTTATGAGGTTAGGAGCACTGAAGGGGACAAGACCATGACCTTCAGGCCTGTAGCCTTACTAAAGCCTTGCTCAAAATTCCCCAACAAGTCCCTGACCCAGAGAAAGCATGAGGACCAGGACTTCTGACTTTGCTTCAACTTTCCTGATCTACTTACTTGTTGCAGGTTAGCAAGTACTGTTGTCAGAAAGTCAGTATAAAAACTAGGTAAATAGATTTTTCAGAAGCAAGTAGAAATGGCAGGCCTCATATTGTCCTTTTGAATGGTTTACTTAAAGTGTATGTAAGATGGTTAAGATGCCTGTCATGTTTTATTTTCTGTGGATGTCCCTTTCGGGAGATTTCCTCCAGCAATGATGTACTCGCCGTCTGCCACTACTCCGGAAACCTGGGAGTGGCCTGCATTTCACCCGTCAGAAGCGACATAGGTGTCTCGTAAACCCCACCCACCGCGTTTCACCGGCATTGGTATCTTCAGGAAGCTGCTGAAGCTTCGGGAACCATTGTTGGAGCTTAGTAGGTGCCGGGCTGAGTCACTGTTACATGTGATTGGAATAAAAAAAGTGATACATGCATGTTTATTGGGAAATTTTGAAAAATGGGTTGCGCTATGATGTTGCTTTGCGGTCTTTTTTATTCTTCCAATGAGCATACACATTTGAGAGTCCAGTTGTAGTAGGGAGATTCGTAGTGGCATGGGAGGTGGAGGTCCTGATATCCCCAAGTTCACTGTATGACCCACCTATTATTTGGGTCATATTATCCAGTTAATCTCAGTTTGCATGGAGAGAGATGCACAGTCACTGAGAGAGTACACTGTGGCCCTGGAGGTGCATGGAATTTGTGGAGCACGCTTATCTGTCTCATCGTACTATCTTTTGACACTATTGTTGGAAACTGATTGTGGGCTATAGAGTATATAGCCTGGTGGATTTGCATTCACTGTAGAATTTTTTCTCTATAGTTTGTATTTATGACACTTAGGCGTTGATTTACTAAAGGCAAATAGACTGCAAGTGCAGTTGCTGCAGAGCTTAGTAAATGAGGTAAAGCTTCACTTTGCAAAGAATACCCAATCACGTGCAAGGAAAATCGGAAAAAAAAGCATTTTTGCTTGCACATGATTGGATGATGAAAGTCAGCAGAGCTTCTGCTCATTTACTAAGCTCTGGAGCAACTGTAAAATGCACATTCTACTTGCCTTTAGTAAGGCAACCCCTTAGTGATTGATTTTGAAACCTAGCGCTATTCACATTTATATATGTTTTGTAGGATTTGTGTTGACACAAATTTTGAAGTGGCAGCAAGGGTTATATATTTTTTATTCACATTTTCACACTTCTTGTTGGTCCTTGGTGCATTGAATTAGATGGTAAAATGTCATTACATATAGCCAGTACTCACAGCTCTGGATTTAGGTATGGTGACTTCACTGCTCCTGATGAATCCACTTTGTGGAGAGGATAGTGTGTGGGGCAACGGCTCTGTTCCTGTCACATTTTGGTGAGGGACAAAATCTCTGTTGGTGATTGATGTGTAATTGTTCCTCAGCAATAACCTAAGAAAGAAATGAGAAGGAACGTTTAGCATGTTTAGCAAGGTGTCCAGTTTGACCAAAAATGTACACTATATATAAAAGTATTGGGACGCCTGCCTTTACACTCACATGAACTTTAATGGCATCCAAGTCTTAGTCTGTAGAGTTCAATATTGAGTTGGCCCACCCTTTGCAGCTATAAAAGCTTAAACTCTTCTGGGAAGGCTGTCCACAAGGTTTAGGAGTGTGTCAATGGGAATGTTTGACCATTCTTCCACAAGGTGTTCTATCGGGTTGAGGTCAGGACTCTGTGCAGGCCAGTCAAGTTCCTCCACCCCAAACTTGCTCATCTATGTCTTTATGGACCTTGCTTTGTGCACTGGTGCGCAGTCATGTTGGAACAGGAAGGGGCTATCCCCAAACAGTTCCCACCAAGTTGAAGCTGTTATAGCTGCAATGGATGGGCCAATTTAAAATTGAACCCTACTGACTAAGACTTGGATGCCATTAAAGGTCATGTGTGTGTAAAGGCAGCCATCACAATAATTTTGGTCATATACTGTATATAAAGTAGAATCCTATCGGTTTTTTAGTTTTAGTTGGTACTAGGCAGGGTTCAACCTATTGTGGGGTCTTTACAGCTGTGTATGATCCTAGAAGGGAGCTAAAGGAGCTTCCTGTAGATCCCACTACTCTGGGAAGCAAGTGCCTACCAATTCCCATAGGGGTCCTTTGGATCTATAAGCGCTGGAAAAAAATATATTTTAATATTTTAGATTTAACTAACAAACATATCCATAGGCAGGTCTCTTCTGTCCTGTGGCTATCAGATGCTTAGTGGGGAACATAATCTCTACTAAAGAATGGTTTTAAATGTGCGCAGTACACTGCAGAGCTGTCTTCCTGAACTTCCCAGGGACATTCCTGCTCTAACACTATCTGGTATTAAACCAAATGTTCTGAATGAGGTAATGGTTCCATCGTTTACAATAATTGGTTAAAGATCAGTGATGTCAAAAGAAAGTACAGGGACTGGAAAGAATAATAAGGGAGACATTTGCATCTCATTAGGGATTATTTATAAGTGATCATGTTCCCTCTGTTCTCAGCAACAGGTGAGGTGAGGAAGGAGAGACAGCAGCACATTGAACTTCCCATTGATAAGCTGTGCAGGGGGGCGGGGGGGGTTAGCAGATGTCTGATCATTGGAAAAGAGCAGGCTGCGTTTCCAGCTCAGCTAGAGAACTGATCACAGTGGGTTCTCATGCTTAGTGTGGTCAGCTTTTAATAGGAAAGCAGAGGGGCTAACAGGAACACCAGGACACAAAGGAAGCAATACAAGGAGAACAGGATACTTTTTCATACAAGTACATAGTACAGCAGGCACATATCAGGACTATGAAATGCTGGGTTTACACATTCTTTAAATTTAGATTGTTATAAAAAAAAATAGGGAAGAGGGTAAGGGAGGGGTACACATTTTGATTTTCTAGTGCAGATTTACTATCATTAACAGATCTCCTCCCCACGTTCAAGCTATGACTAGACAGTGAAAGGAGAAGCGGGTAAGCAGCAGATGTTTATGCTCATCTCATGGTTCTTTGCTCTCTCTACCTATCACCATGCTATTTGCACTACAACAAACATGAATGGCTTCTTGTGCTGCTTCTACCCTTGTGGGCTCTTGTCAGGACTTGGATCACCTGCTGGTGGAACTGTGGTTCCCTGTGCAGAAGGTTGTAGATCCAGTGTTCACCAGCAGGTGTCTCCCAGCAGCCAGTAGATCCAAATAATCAGTTTCCACCTGATGCTGGGTGCTGGGAAGGTATTTAGGTCCCCCCACTGGTGCCTTTTGCTTCAGTGTTTTACTGCTCTCTAACTCCATGCCATAAATCTGATCTAGCTCTTGCATACATGTATACAGCAATCAGCAGACCCCAGTAATCATTTTCCACCTGATGTGTTTTGCTGCTGCCTGATACTATTTTCCATAGATCTAATCTTGTTCCCACATACATACAGTATATATTCTCATAAATATTGCTTTAGCTGGAAACACGGCTGCCTCCATTGTGGCTAAACAACATTTTACTGAAAGCTTACCCCATAGCTGGGTTATCTTTCCGGTCTATGTTGGGTGAATAGTATACAGCCGGTCGGAAGTTTGATTGGTACCCTGTGCTGCGGTGGGTAAGAATCCCAGGATGGTGGACACCACCTGGAACAAACTGTGGGCGACCTGCATGAGACCAATTTGAGGTTACTGAAGGAGTCAACCAACTGTTATGTCAACATCAACAAGGAGACATGCATTGTATATCTGTGATCTAATTACATTCCTTTAGTAACCAACATATATGAGTTAAGAATGCTAAAGATGGTGTGATTTTCTTTCCTGCAACCAGGGGTTACTCAATTCCTCCATCAACACAGTTAGTGTTGATGAGGGAATCTCTCTCACAGCGCTATTGTGTTCTGCCGGTTGGAAGAACACAATGAGTACTGCTGGCAGCTATAGCCACCTTCAGTAATCACATGCAAAAAAATCTGACAGGCTGGTTGTAGTGAAATCGATTAATGGATCAACTTCAGTGTAACCAGTCTGTTCATAGATGGATTGGGATTCAATCTATCTATGGCTGGCTTTACACAGGTTCTGTATCTGAATAGATTCAGCTAAAGGTGGGGGTAAAAATGTTCATAAAAACAAGCCATGTTCTTGATTTTGCTTTGCATATGGCAGCTGGGACATTTTTTACCTAGTGAGTCTGATAAAGAGTGCTTAACCACTTCAATACAGTGCACTATTACCCCCTTCCTGCCCATAAAGAGTGCTTAACCACTTCAATACAGGGCACTATTACCCCCTTCCTGCCCAGGCCAATTTACAGCTTTCAGCACTGTCGCACTTTAAATGACAATTGCGTGGTCATGCAATACTGTACTATATGAAATTTGGATTTTTTTTTGAGACAGATAGAGCTTTCTTTTGATGGTATTTGATCACTACTGGGCTTTTAATTTTTTGCTAAACAAAAAAAAAAAAAAGACTGAAAATATTGAAAACAAAAACCATTTTCTTTGTCTCTGTTATACAATTTTGTAAATAAGTAATTTTTCTTCTTCATTGATGTGCAATGATGGGGCTGCACTGATGGTCATTGATAGGCTACATTGATGGGCACTGATGAGGTTTCACTGATGGGCATTGATTGGCACTTATGAGGCTGCACTGATGGGCACTGATGAGGCTGGTCCTTGGTTAGGAGCTTCCTGAGCATTTGGAACGCACGACGGCTCAATTATCTAAAGAGATGTGTCGGATACTTGTACTGGCTTGCTGGAAAGACTGAGTGCCGGTGTCCTGTCAGAAAGCTGTTACCCATCAGCAAATGCAACGGAAGAGACGTTCTGTCACGGCCATCTTGGTACACCCGCACTCGACTGCAGTAAGCCTACAGTCAGGAGGCAGCAAGCGGACATTTTTTTACAATCTCCGATGTCTTGCATTTCACACATATTTTTACCAGTAAACTCAGCTTATATAGTGAAATACAGTATTTGGAAGCCTGTGACACTGTTTTGATGTTGAATTTTAAAATCATCGCCAAGCGTGCTGATCTCACAGGTTTTCTAATCTGACAGAACACCGCTGATTTTAAGATTCAACATGAAACCAGTCTGACGGATTTCAAAATACTGTATTTCACTATATAAGCTCAGTTTACTGGTAAAAATAAGTGTGAAATGCAAGACTATGGTGGGTGTAAAAAGATGTCTGCTTGCCACCTTCTGACTGTAGGCTTAGGGTGGACGAGTTCGGGTATACCAAGATGGCCACGACTGAACATCACTTCAGTTGCAATTTCTGATGGGTAGCAGCTTTCTGATAGAACACCGGTCCAGAGTCACTGAAATATGTGAGTATGCATTTTATAGTTTGAGCAGTGGAATTAAAATTTTATAAATATATTGCGCAATGATGAGCCTTTTCATTACATGAGTGGATGAGAGGTGTGTACTGTCCCGGGTCACAAGGTATACCAGGAGAAGTGGAGGCTAATTCAAACCACACTGTTTATATATAAGTATCTGGTGAGTGACAAATTTGCCTGATGGAGAATAATCACTTTTCTTGTTGGGTGGTGCATGAACACGAATTGAAGGATAAAAGCAATGATATATGGACACTAAGGAGCACATATTGGACTATATTAATATATGTTGGAATTGTGGAATGTCTGCAATGTTTCTGTAGACATTTATGTGGATTTTTAACACTGATTTAAACGGGGTATAATAGGGAAGGTGCAGCTACACACTTATCTAATTCTCACACATTCACTGAAGGTGAATACACTTAGCTGCAGCCTGAGCACAGTTACATTTGTTTGAGAATTCATTTTTTTGAGTACTGAATTTACATTTGAGCACTGATTTCTAATTTGACCTGTGCTTATTTATTGGCACTGATGAGGATGCACTGATGGGCACTGATGGGCACTGATAGGTGCCATTGATATGCTGCACTGATGGGCACTGATGGGGCTGCACTGATAACCAGTGTAAATTATATAACTGGAAATCTGGTTATCAGCTTTCCTTTCCTCAGATACTGACAGCGCTGAGGAAAAGAAATGCCAATAACTGGCATTTTGTTTACATGTGATCAGATGGGATTGGACACAGCTGATCACATGGTAAAGAGTCTACATCATCCTCTCTTTACCCTGATCGGTGATGCGCTGTGTCCATGGGGGTGCACACGAACGGTGCAATATGAAGGACGTCATATGACGTCCAGCCAAGATGGTAATGCACCTGCCCGGCCATCAATCTGCTATAGGCTGGACAGGAAGGTGTTAACACGGAACTAAACCCTCTTTTCCTTTGCAGCCAAAGAAGCTGCCATCTTAGCCTCTGTTTAATCTGTAACTGCCATGATGCTGCACATGTGCTGAGTCATGATACCAGCCATTTGATGGTTTGACAGTGTGGTCATAGGCGTGTGCACAGGGTGTGCCAGGTGTGCCTGGGCACACCCTAATCACGATGTGCTGCGCAGATTTCCCCTGCTGCTTGGCTGCAGAGAAAGGGACTGGGGAATCTTTGTCCTCAGTCCCCTTCTCTGTTTCAAAAGTGAGACATCAGGGGTCAGTTTAGACCCCTGTTATTTTACCAAAGCCCCCAAATGAGGCTTCTAAAAAATTGTGAAAAAATTGGTAAACTATTGTAAAAAAAATAATAAAATAGTAAAAAAGTTATAATAATTAAAAATACCGTACACTACTGACACCGTCCATTGCTCTACTGCTAAATATATATATATACACATACACACACGTGTGTGTTTGAGGTGCACACCCTAATGCAATAGGCTGTGCACACCTATGAGTGTGGTTGATAGCACAAGCAAATGTAATTGATTTTATAAACTGTTAAATTGATGGGTTTAGTTCCGCTTAAGTACCTGCTGACTGTTCACAGTAAATATACTGCCAGTGGATGGCAGGTACGGGCTTAATCACGTACATGTACATGATGGCTTTTTTCTGGGTTTGGGGAGTGCATGCAAGTGCTCCCTGCCCACTCATGCTGTGATTGGACACAGAAAGAGTTTGGCAGCAGATTTCAGCCAAATTTTTTGATTTTGGCTGAAATCAACCGATCGGCTGTTTCCAATCACACACAAACGCACAGAACTCTGTGTGCATAGGAACAGCGATCTGGGTGTTTTTACTTCCTAAAAGAAAAAAGGGAGAAAAAACAGCCAGATCAAAAAGTAAAAGCAGCACACATTACACATTGTTAGGCACACTGTTAACCCCTAGCTTTTAACCCCTTAACCCCTTCCCAGCCAGTGTCATTAGTATATAGTGTCAGTGTACATAATTCTCAATGATCACTGTATTAGTGTCACTAGGGATGTCAGTGTCTGTTTGTGACCCTCCCAGATAGTGTCTGTTAGCGGCAGATTGTCCGCCACCCTATCACAGTCCCACTATAAGTCGCTGATCACCGTCATTACAGTATAGCGTCTATAGCTGCGTAAAATCCAGCATATAAACCATAGTCTGTAGATGCTATAACTTTTGCACAAACCTAATTATTTTAATACACTTATTGTTTTTTTTTTTACCAAAGACATGTAGCAGATTACATTTTGGCCTCAATTTATGAAGAAATTAGATTTTTGTTAAATTTTTTTATTGAATATGTTTTTTAACAGAAAGTATCAGTGTTTTTTTTTTTAATTTTTAAACCTTTTTTCGTTTATATTAAAATAAAAAAGTTGTATAGACCTTTGTTTGAAAAAGCAAAGAACCTTGTACAAAGCGATTTTACCTAGAGCTACCAATTAGCAAATATTTCATAACTAGAGAAAAATGATTGACATCACTAATCTGCATTTATAGTTAATAAAAAGCCTTGAAAAACAAACGTCTTTACTGTTTATTTACTACATCCTCCCAGCCAGTTACCCACACTATGTTAACTCTCACCATACGAGCTGTTGTAGTTGGTACAATAGACGTTCAGAGGGTCACAGCTTCCTCCAGAACTGCCCCGAATCCCTGGAGACGAATTGCCTATTGGATGCGGCCCCATTGCAGTGGCAGGCTTGAATAAAAATGCTCTGATGGGTTTATGAACACAGAATGCCTTTGCAGAAAGTCAAACTTCAGTAACCTGGCTACAGTCAGCATAGCAACAGACAACATCAACTGTTCTCTGTGCTAAAATCAACCACTAGAGGCCAAATTCTACTTTCATTTTCCTGTCTCCACTGTAGACTGGATCTATTCTCTCAACTTAACCACTTCAGCTCCGGAAGGTTTACCCCCCTTCATGACCAGGCCAGTTTTATACGGCACTGCGTTACTTTAACTGACCATTGTGTGGTCGTGCGACGTTGTCCTTTCTTTTCCACAAATAGAGCTTTCCAATCAAGCAATCATATTTATTCTTTAAGTGATCTGCTTTAGTAAAATGCTATAAATAACTGAACTTAGCCTGTCAGCTTTACAGTATAAGTTTATTAGGTGTATGAGTATCAAGTATACTAACTCTAAACAATCCATAAAAAGAAAAGAATAACACAGTTTACTTATATACTGTATACTTCAACTACCTATATAACTGTTTTGAGCTCTAATCCAGTCCAGTCCAGATGCTGTGACCAAATAAAATGTATGTCCTTTTTTTTCCCCACAAATAGAGTTTTCTTTTGGTGGTATTTGATCACCTGCAGGGCGCGCGCCGGGCGCGATGTGATCACCGAGTCACTGAGACTCGGCTGATCACCGATCTAAATAAGGGGCCGGTCCCGGCCCCTTACCATGTGATCAGCTGTCAGCCAATGAAAGCTGATCACATGATGTAAACAAAAGATCGTTAATCGTTTTTTTTTTTACTCACGCTGACAGCGAGAGTAGAAAAAAAAGCCGATCACTGGCTAGGATGTGAGGGGCATCGGTCCCCAAGTGGAAGAGGCACATCTGCCTCATCAGTGCCACCTGAAAGTGCCACCTAACACTGCCCAAAGTGCCACCTAATAGTGCCCACAGTGCCACCTAATAGTGCCCACAGTGTCACCTAACAGTGCCCACAGTGCCACCTAACAGTGCCAACAAGTGCCACCTATCAATGCCCACAAGTGCCACCTATCAATGCCCACCTGTAGTGCCAATCAGTGCCACACGGCAGTGCTGCCCATCACTGCCACCCATCAGTGCCCATCACTGCCGCCTATCAGTGCCCATCACTGCCGCCTCATCAGCGTACATCAATAAAGGAGAAAAATTACCAGTTTAAACATTTTTATAACAAAATATAAAAAAATAACAATTAAAAAAAAAAAAATCAGTTTTTTACATTTTTTTTAACAAAAAGTAAAAACTGCAGAGGTGATCAAATACCACCAAAAGAAAGCTCTATTTGTGGTGAAAAAATTGTAAAAATTTCATTTGAGTACAGTGTTGTATGACCGCGCAATTGTCATTCAAAGTGCGTCAGCGTTGAAAGCTGAAAATTGGTCTGGATAGGAGGGGGGTTTAAGTGCCCTGTAAGCAAGTGGTTAAAGTTGCTTACCTGCCTGTTTGCCTTTGTACAGTGAGCCACGCACGCACAGCTCACTGAACAAATTCAGAAATGCCCAATCTGGCTGAATTGCTGTGCATGCACGGGAATGATGTCATCCCTGTCTGGCCAATGACAGTTTAAAGCGGACCATACTCACCTCGGCTCCAGCGATGCAGCTGCCTCCAAGCTCCCCTCCTGGTCACTGGCATCTTTGGGCAGCTGGCTTCTGGGTCTCGATCGCTGGCCGCCCGAAGATGTCAGCGGCCGGGCGGGGAGCTCAGGGACGCTGTAATGCTGGATTCGAGGTGAGTATGGTTCCGCTTTAAATGACACTCTTAACCACTTAAGACTGCGTTGCTTTAACTGACAATTGCGTAGTCGTGCGACGTGGCGCACAAACAAAATTGACGTCCTTTTTTCCCCACAAATAGAGCTTTTTTTTGGTGGTATTTGATCACCTCTGCGGTTTTTATTTTTTGCGCTATAAACAAAAAAATAGCGACAATTTTGAAAAAAACGCATTATTTTTTACTTTTTGCTATAATAAATATCCCCCAAAAATAATATATATATATATATAATATAATTTTTACTCAGTTTAGGCCAATATGTATTCTTCTACATATTTTTGGTAAAAAAAATCGCAATAAATGTTTATTGATTGGTTTGCGCAAAAGCGTATACAAAATAGGGGATATTTTTATGTATTTTATGATTATTAGTATGGTATTAGTATGATTTTTAGTAATATTTTTTTCTTTACTAGTAATGGTGGCGATCTGCGATTTTTATTGTGACTGCGACATTATGGCGGACAGATCGGACACTTTTGGGACCATTCACATTTATACAGCGATCAGTGCAGTTAAAAATGCATTGATTACTGTTTAAATGTGATTGGCAGTGAAGGGGTTAACACTAGGTGGCGCTGTAGGGGTTAAGTGCGTCCTAGGGAGTGATTCTAACTGTAGGGGGATGGGCTACGTGTGACATGACACTGATCACCACTCCCGATTACAGGGAGCTGTGATCAGTGTCCTGTCACTAGGCAGAACGGGGAAATGCTTGTTTACATCAGCATTTCCCCGTTCTCCCTCTCCGTGAGACGATCGCGGGTATCCCCGCGGACATCAAGTCCGCGGGACCCGCGATCACACTCACGGAGCTTGCGGCGGGCCGTACGCGCACTGCCGCACACGCGATGGCACGGTGGCCAATTTAAAGGGACGTACCTGCACGCCCATTTGCCTGTCCGTGCCATTATGTCGATGTATATCTACATGCGGCGGTCGGAAAGCGGTTAAACTGATATTATAGGACTGCAAAGTGCACAATGCAAATTAAGTTGAAGCAGAACTAAATTCTCTCTGCTGAATTCACACTATTTACAGTGACAGACAGTTTACTACATTGTAAAACGCCTGTCACCGCAAGGACACACAGGGAAACAAATGTTCACAATTCACACTGCAACGCAGCCTGCTGAGAAAAAATGCAGCAGTGCACTGTACCGAATCGTATGGAACTATATGGCAGTGCAGCGTACAACGCCATGAATGAAGTGTATGTTTTGTTCACTTCAAATAAAGTTTGTACAAAAAGAAGGGGGAGTCGTATGATGTGCTGAATCGTGCACCACACTGCCACCTACTGCAGTCGGCAATGGATAGCTGCCGGAACAGTAAAGTGTTTAAGGCAGATGTCCATTGTAGTGTGAACTCTGCCTTAATTAACAATAACTATTTTTAATGCTGGTGCTTCTAGCATTAGTAAATAGATGTGAAGATATATTATATTTACTTGTTTGAACCTTTTTTTTCTCCATTTCTTCAGTTGCTTCCTGGTTTCTGGCCTAGGCTAAAATGATGTCATACAACCCAGGAGTCCTCATGGGTTTTTTTCAGCTAAGCACACCCCCTGCCTGCAATCCTGAGCTTAGGGCAGATGGATTCCACGCAGTAAATGCTACATAAATCATCTGCCCATTCTCAAGATGGCTGCAGCTAGAAATGCTGCGGAAGTGTTTATCAAAATGATTTTTAAACAAAATAAAGCTTGGAGATATGGAATGATGAGAGAGTTTGCTTTGCATATGAAAATTTAATATTGAAAATGAAGTAAATAGCATGTAAAATCTGTAGTGCTCAGATACAGTTTACTTCTGCTTTAGGGTCTTAAAACTACATCTACAAACTGGTGTGAACATTTTACAATCTTAGCACAGGTTTTGCATGGTCTGCATTTTCTATAACTTTTTTTTGTCAAAAGAACCTAAAAACAGTTCTTGCTGTGAACAATCGTCCACCATGGTTACAGACTTTATATGTTTATTTCTAAAATATTTAACTATATTCTTATGCTTACTGTTAGAAGTCATTTATTGCATGGTTGCCAACATTGTAAAAAGATTGTTAGGGACACTTTTTTGGCTGTAGGTGGAGTCTTATTATAATTAGGGGGCGGGGCATACGTTTGTAGGCGTGGCATGGGGAAAATAAAAATGTGGCGTGCGGAGTGCGCCGCGGCGAAAGATGGGCGTGGTTTATGCAAAATAGTGGGTGTGTCCTAAATGGGCATGGCTCAAAGGGGGTGTGGTTAGAATCTGAGATGAATGAGGGATGGAGAGGGAGAGGGGGGGACAGGGATGGAGGGACAGCAGCCCCAGATCCTACACAACAATAGAAATATGTGTATTATATAAAGTTTAATAATCAGCAGATAAAGATACTCCAAACACCTGGTGTTAGCACTTCAATCATCCAGGTACCATGGTTGTTATGGTGTCAGGATGATTGAAGTGCATTATTTCTATTATTACATTGTAATATAAAATTAAATCATTCAGCTCACCATAATGACGAATCAGTGGGATCCCTGAGCGTGTCACCTGCCATGTCGCCTGCCACCAGCCATCTGTCCTTGCATCAGGTACCCCCAGCAGAGTCCGTCCTTGCATCAGGTGTCCCAGCAAAGTCCGTCTTTTCATCAGGTGCCCCCAGCAGAGTCCGTCCTTGCATCAGGTGCCCCCAGTAGAGTCCATCCTTACATCAGGTGCCCCCAGCAGAGTCCGTCCTTGCATCAGGTACCCCCAGCGGAGTCCCTCCTTGCATCAAATGTCCCCAGCAGAGCCCCCTTTACATCAGATGTCCCCGGCGGAGCCCCTCCTTACATCAGGTGTCCCCAGCGGAGCCCCCCTTACATCAGATGTCACCAGCGGTGCCCCCCTTACATCAGATGTCCCCAGCGGTGCCCCCCTTACATCAGATGTCCCCAGCGGAGCCCCCCCTTACATCAGGTGTCCCTAGCGGAGCCCCCCTTACATCAGATGTCCCCAGCAGAGCCCCCCTTACACCAGATGTCCCCAGAGGTGCCCCCCTTACATCAGGTGTCCCCAGCGGTGCCACCCTTACATCAGGTGTCCCCAGCGGAGCCCCCCTTACATCAGATGTCCCCAGCAGAGCCCCCCTTACATCAGATGTCCCAGCGGAGCCCCCCCTTACATCAGATGTCCCCAGCGGTGCCCCCTTACATCAGATGTCACCAGTGGAGCTCCCCCTTACATCAGATGTCCCCAGCGGAGCCCCCCTTACATCAGATGTCCCCAGCGGTGCCTCCCTTACATCAGGTGTCCCCAGCGGTGCCCCCCTTACATCATGTGTCCTTAGCGGAGCCCCCCTTACATCAGATGTCCCCAGCGGAGCCCCCCTTACATCAGATGTCCCCAGCGGTGCCCCCCTTACATCAGGTGTCCCCAGCGGAGCCCCCCTTACATCAGATGTCCCCAGCGAAGCCCCCCCTACATCAGATGTCCCCAGCGGTGCCCCCCTTACATCAGGTGTCCCCAGCAGTGACCCCTCTTACATCAGGTGTCCCCAGCGGAGCCCCTCTAGCGGCGGCAGGCGGAGACGAAAAATCATGAAAAAACTGATTTCTCGGGACATTTCCCGGGAAGCAACAAAATTGGGAAAAGAGTCTAAATCCCGGGAATGTCCTGGGAAATTTGGGACAGTTGGTAAGTATGTTATTGGATCTGGTGTGCAGGGCTTTCTCATTGCATGCCTGGGGAGGCAATGGATGGCGGGCAATAGAATGCTAACCATCATCACTTCTTTTAGACACCAATGCCCAGGGGTTAGATCTTTTATTACCACAAGGTGAAATTGTATTATTATCACTAACACCAATTCCCAGGATGATGGAGCCTTTTATTGCTCTCTCTCCGATGCAAGTTATTTTATTACTCCCACTACCCATTACTACAGGGGCATTTTTTACTCTCCCTAACCTAGGGGCATTTATTACTCCTACTGACCACCTTTGGGGCATTGCTTTACTTCCACTAACCACCAATGTAGGGGCATTTCTACTCCTACTGACCTTTTATGCCAGGGGCATTTTTTTAATCCTACTGACCACAGTCCGGCATCCAAACAGTGTGATGGATTGTCAACTGGCTCTTTGTTTAACCACTTGAGCACTGGATGGTTTTACCCCCAGGCCTTTTTTTTTGCTTTTCAGCACTGCACTATTTTAACTGGTAATTGTATGGTCATGCAACACTGTACCCAAACAAAATGTTATATCATTTTTTTCACACATATAGAACTTTCTTTTGGTGGTATTTGATCACCACTGTTTTTTGTTTTTTTGTTATAAAAATGAAAAAAGACCAAAAATTTTGAAAAAAAACAACGTTTTCTACTTTCTGATATAAAACATATCCAATAAAAAAAAGAGCTTTCTTTTGGCGGTATTGGATCACCACTGTTTTTTTTTTTTTGTGATATAAATGAAAAAAGACTAAAAATTTGCAAAAAAAACCTCCCTGATTTTTCTACTTTCTGATATAAAACATACCCAATTAAAAAAAAAAACATATAAAAATCATAAAATTTCCTCATACGACCAGTGAGGGAAAAAAGTATTTGATCCCCTGCTGATTTTGTACATTTGCCTACTGACAAAGCAATGATCAGTCTATAATTTTAATGGTAGGTTTATTTTAACAGTGAGAGACAGAAAAACAACAAAAATACCCAGAAAAACGCATTTCAAAAAAGTTATAAATTGATTTGCATTATAATGAGTGAAATAAGTATTTAATCCCCTATCAATCGGCAAGATTTATGGCTCCCAGGTGTCTTCTATACAGGTAACGAGCTGGGATTAGGAGCACTCTCTTAGGCTTGGTTCACACTAGGGGCGGCACAACTTGCAGGTCGCCTCACCAAGGCAACCTGCACATGACTGCCACGGCGACTTGCAAAACGACTTCTGTATAGAAGTCTATGCAAGTCGCCTCAAGTCGCCCCAAAAGAAGTACAGGAACCTTTTTCTAAGTCGGAGCGACTTGCGTCGCTCCGATTAGAACGGTTCCATTGTACAGAACGGGACGCTACTTGTCAGGCGACTAGGTCACCTGACAAGTCGTCCTAGTGTGAACCGAGCCTCAAAGGGAGTTCTCCTAATCTCAGCTTGTTACTTGTATAAAAGACACCTGTCCACAGAAGCAATCAATCAATCAGATTCCAATCTCTCCACCATGACCAAGACCAAATTGCTATCCAAGGATGTCAGGGACAACACTGTAGACCTACACAAGACTGGAATGGACTACAAGACCATCGCCAAGCAGCGTGGTGAAAGGGTAACAACAGTTGGTGCGATTATTCACAAATGGAAGAAACACAAAATAACTGTCAATCTCCCTCGGTCTGGGTCATGAGACCGGTGAGACATCAGCCCAGAAGTACACGGGAGAATCTTGTCAATGATCTCAAGGCAGCTGGGACCATAGTCACCAAGAAAACAATTGGTAACACACTATGTCGTGAAGGACTGAAATTGTGCAGCGCAAGGTCCACCTGCTCAAGAAAGCACATGTACACGTCTGAAGTTTGCTAATGAACATCTGAATGATTCAGAGGAGAAAGTGGTTGGTAAAAGTGTTGTGGTCAGATAAAAAATCAAGCTCTTTGGCATCAACTAAACCTGCCGTGTTTGGGGGAGGAGGAACGCTGCCTATGACCCCAAGAACACCATCCCCACCGTCAAACATGAAGGTGGAAACATTATGCTTTGGGGGTGTTTTTCTGCTAAGCAGACAGGACAACTTCACCACATTAAAGAGACGATGGACGGGGCCATGTGCCGTCAAATCTTTGGTGAGAACCTCCTTCCCTCAGCTAGGGCATTGATAATGGGTCTTGGATGGGTATTCCAGCATGAAAATGACCCAAAAAATACAGTTAAGGCAACAAAGGAGTGGCTCAAGAAGAAGCACATTAAGGTCCTGAAGTGGCCTAGCCAGTCTCCAGACCTTAATCCCACAGAAAATATGTAGGGGGAGCTGAAGGTTCAAGTTATCATATGTCAGCCTCGAAACCTTAATGACTTGGAAAGGATCTGCCAACTACAAGAAACGCCTGACCTCTGTGATTGCCAACAAGGGCTTTGCCACTAAGTATTAAGTCATGTTTTGCGAAGGGGTCAAATACTTATTTCACTCAATAAAATACAAATCAATTTATAACTTTTTGAAATGTGTTTTTCTGGATTTTTTTGTTGTTATTCTGTCTCTCACTGGTAAAATAAACCTACCTAGAATAATAGACTGATCATTTCTTAATCAGTGGGCAAATGTACAAAATCAGCAGGGGGTCAAATACTTTTTTCCCTCACTGTAAATGTAGGCCAAAATGTATTCTACTACATCTCTTTGGTAAAAACGTATACTAGTAATGGCCGATCAGGGACTTATGGTGAGACTGTAATAGTGCGGTGGGCTATCTGACCCAAACTAACGCTGGGTGGGAATTGACTGACCGACATTGACATCACTGACATTCTAGCTAAACTGTATACAGTGGATTTATATATATATATATATATATCAGTCTGACTGTATATATATACCGTATTTATCGGCGTATAACACGCACTTTTTTCCCCTTAAAATCAGGGGAAGATCGTGGGTGCGTGTTATACGCCGATCCCCACTCTCTGTGTGCCAAAAAAGCCACGAGCGCCGCGAAAAAACCGAGCGCCGACGGAAAAAAACGAGCGCCGACGGAAAAAAACGAGCGCCGACGAAAAAGACCGAGCTGAGTGCTCGGCTCCACTCGCAGTCACGCCGCCCCGCCTCCCTGCTGAGGATGAGAAGCGAGCGCTTCCGAAAAAGACTGAGCCGAGTATACTGTGTACTCGGCTCGGCTCGCAGTCCCGCCCAGCTCCTTTGATGGACATAACACTCCGTCCAATGGCAGGACTGGGCGGGACTGCGATCGGAGCCGAGCCGAGTACACAGTATACTCGGCTCGGTCTTTTTCGGAAGCGCTCGCTTCTCATCCTCAGCAGGGAGGCGGGGCAGCGTGACGAGCCGAGTACACAGGCTCTGTCAATCGGCGGCAGATTTAAATGGCGCGAACAGCGCAAGGCTGCACTGGGCATGGCTGCATTGGGCAAGGCTGCACTGGGCAAGACTACACTGGGTAAGGCTACATTGGGCAAGGCTGCATTGGGCAAGGCTTCACTGGGCAAGGCTGTACATGGCAAGACTGCACTGGGCAAGGCTGCACTGGGCAAGGCTGCACTGGGTAAGGCTGCACTGGGCAAGACTGCACTGGGCAAGACTGCACTGGGCAAGACTGCACTGGGCAAGGCTGCACTGGGCAAGGCTGCATATGACTAAGGGCAAGGCTGCTTATGACAATGGGCAAGGCTGAAAATAGACACTGATCATTCTGCAATGATGGACAAGGCTACAGATGAACACTGATGAGGCTGCATTGATGGGCATTTAAATGTAAGTTTTTTTTTTCCTTAAACTTCCCTCCTAAAAGCTTTTTTCCTTAAAATGCTCTCCTAAACTTGGGGTGCGTGTTATACGCCGGCGCGTGTTATACGCCGATAAATACGGTATATATATTAAATACACTGCACCTAACTGAATCAACTGCCTGCCTAAAGTATATTAGAAACAGTACAGCAGGAACGGTCTGCAATGAGTTCTAGCTAAACTGTATACAGTGGATATATATATATATAGCAGTCTGACTGTATATATATATTAAATACACTGCAGCTAACTGAATCAACTGCCTGCCTGAAGTATATTAGAAACAGTACAGCAGGAACGGTCTGTATATTAGACAGACTCACCCGTCAAACAAAGCCCTCCAGTGCTAAACTGTCACTGCTCCTGGCGCTTCCATTTTCGCCCAGTCTTCCTTTCCGGCCTCCTGCCCTCTGGCCACTTGAACGGCGGGCTGATATGATGTAATTCCCCCACATGCACACAGAAGTCTCGATCATGGCACGGTGATCTCTGCAATTAGGGATGGGCCGAATACCCCCCGGTTCGGTTCGCATCCAGAACATGCGAACATACCGAAAGTTTGTGCGAACATTCGAACACAGTTAAAGTCTATGGGACTCGAACATGAGAAATCAAAAGTGCGAATTTTGAAGGCTAATATGCAATTTATTGTCCTAAAAAGGGTTTGGGGACCCGGGTCCTGCCCCAGGGGAGATGTATTAATGGAAAAAAAAGTTTTAAAAATGGATGTTTATTCGGGAGCAGTGATTTTAATGATGCTTAACGTGAAAAAATAAAAGTGAAATATTCCTTTAAATATCGTACCTGGGGGGTGTCTATAGTATGCCTGTAAAGTAGTGCATGTTTCCTGTGCTTAGAACAGTCCCTGCACAAAATGACATTTCTAAAGGGATAAAAGGCGTTTAAAACTGCTTGAGGCTTTAATGTAATGTCGGGTCCCGGCTATATGGATGAAAATCAGTAAGACAAACGGCATGGGTACCCCCCCCAGCCCATTACCAGGCCCTTTGGGTCTTGTATGGATATTAAGGGGAACCCCACACCCAAATTAAAAAAAGAAAAGGCGTTGGGCCCCCAGGCCCTATATACTCTGAACAGCAGTATACAGGCGGTGCAAACAAGACAGGGACTGTAGGTTTGTTCTTATGTAGAATCTGTTTGTAATTTGGAACGGGTACATTTTGTAAGTGTAGCTCCACCCAAAAAATCAATTTTAAAGCTTTTTGGAAAACATAAGGAATGGTTATCACCCCTGTAACATTTGTTTTGCTGTCTGTGCCCCTGTTCAGAAAATTTCACCTCACTTTCTGTCCCAATGACATTTGGATTTTGAAAATTTGGGGTTTTTAAGGGAAACAAGGATTGGTGATAAATCAGTGGAGGAGACACCTTTTTCCCATATTAACTCTTACAGGTGAAAATTTCCCTTCTTAGGGGTAGATTGCATCTCACTTCCTGTTGTCTCCTTCCGTTTGTAAGTAGGAATCATTTGTAAGTCGGATGTTTCAAAGTAGGGAACCTCCTGTAAATACTATACGGTGTGCCCTATACACTCTGCAGAAAATTGGGCCATAGGTGTTGGTGGTACAAGAACACTGTAAGCCCTCACAGTTACTCCTGGTGAGCGCTGGAACGGGCCCTGCTGTGAAATATTATATCAAGAATTGTAATTACAAGCCCCTGTTAAACAGGGGCAGAAAAATTGGGCCTTTGGAGGTGGTGGTGGTGGTGGCACAACACTGTAAAGCCTCACAGATACTTTTGTTTAGAGCAGGGACAGGCCCTGCTGTGTAATATTATTTTAAAAATTATAATTGACCTGAAAGTGTCTTTGAACACACACTCCAGGAATGGCCTACAGTCAGGTATAGGCTTGGCTAGACTATATATATACAAGCCTGTATATATATAACATAATAACATAATATATATATATACAAGCCTGTATATATATATATTAAATGCACTGCAGCTAGCTGAATCAACTGCCTGCTTGAAGTATATTAGAAACAGTACACCAGGAATGGTCTGCTGTGAGTTCTAGCTAAACTGTATACAGTGGATATATATATATATATATATATATATATATATATATATATATAGCAGTCTGACTGTATATATATTTTAAATACACTGCAGCTAACTGAATCAACTGCCTGTCTGAAGTATATTCGAAACAGTACAGCAGGAACGGTCTGCAGTAAGTTCTAGCTAAACTGTATACAGTGTATATATATATATATATATATATATATATATATATATATATATATATATATATAATCATATATATATATGTAGCGTTGACAACTGTTGTTTTTAGCCATATGTGTGTTATGCAGTACATAAGTTGTTATAGTGCCATCTTGTGGATAATTCGAAAGGTACAATACTTTTACGTTTCATGATTAAGTGAAGTGACATGGAAGTGATTGATTGTTTACTTCGGAACTTTAGCTGTGACCCACCCACAATGCTCCTGGACAAGAGGAGAACTGAACTGCATTGTGGGGGGATATAAAAGGGTAAGGAGCAGCCATCTTAGGTCTCTTGTTCCTGGGACGCGTGGCCAACCAGCAGGACTCGGTGGGTGTGTGTGTCCCACAGGGTTGCGGTCTACTTTGAGAAGGAGTGGAGCAGCTGCAAGGATCCTGCCGTCGTATCACAGTGTGCTGGAGCAGCAGAAGCGATCTTTCTAGAGACTCGTGGGGAGGTAACCTAGGACTCCTGGTCGTTAGTGAACGGAACAGTGTGACGGCATGGTGGTGCCTCCATACGGACTAAGAACTGCTGAAACGGAGACATCCATCTGCCTGGATCCCGTGTGGTGAGAGGGTTAACACCCGGAAGTTTGTTTAATACTACACACACACACTTAGAACTGTTACAGAGTGTTGCTGGGACTGATAGTCCCACAGAACAAGTTAAGTTGGAAAACAGTACATCTGCATAGACTTCAGTATTCAAGAGCAGATGCTAGATGTTTGTCTTCTTCATATGAGAACACATAGTCAGTCTGCCGGATTATAACTGCCTTAGCTAGCAAAGACTGAAGACGTCAAGACTATCTTTTTTTTTTTTTATTACAGGGCTCTGCATTTATTTACTAAGTATAGTGACTTTACAGTTTAGAGCAGGGGGAGCTCCCTGGTATAGATATATACAATTAGGTATATTTGTGTATGTTACCAATTGTTATAACTATTTACTATACTATTACACTACCTTGGTGTGATAGTGTAGTCATTGTAATAACCCTTTATATAAATATACTACTTACTCAAAGAAAGAAGTTATTTCTGGTTATTATTGAAGTTTGTGTGCAGTGTTGTTATTTCTCCTGCAGGTGGAGCTACAGACACCCAGGTAGAGGTAAATATAAATGTAAATGTATATTGTGGGTTAAAGTCAATACTCATATCATTACAACACTGCACTACAGCTGTGCTAAGGGGATTGAACAATTTAAGAGGGGTAAAGAGATAAGAGGACAGGCCCGCTTTAAACCAGCAGCTCCACCGAGAGTTATTGCTACACATTAATATATATACATTTTCTAAAGTCACTTTTCTGAGTCACTTTTTTGAGTTGCTTTCCTAAGTCACTTTTCTGAGTAACTTTCATATGTCACTTTTCTGAGTAACTTTCATATGTCGCTTTCATGAGTCAATTTTCTGAGTTCCTTTCCTAAATCACTTTTCTGAGCTACTTTCCTAAGTCATTTTTCTGAGTCGCTTTCCTAAATCACTTTTCTGGGTAACTTTCCTAAGTCACTTTCCTAAGCCGCTTTCCTAAGTCATTTTCCTAAGGCCTCATGCACACGAGACGCTGTTAAACACACGTTCAAAGGCAGTTGGACACTTTTTTCAACTGCCCCTGAACCCATTCAATGTTATCCTATGTGTCTATGTGCACAGTCTCGTTTTTTGGCATTTTTAGGCAGTTGCGTTTAACCTCGTTTTTCCAGAAGCAAAAAAATGGGTTCAGACGCAAAAGTTTTCCACATTTCAGACGCCAAACGCGGCTAAACGCCAGTACCGCGTTTAGCCATGTTTGCGTTTATAAGTGTTTTTTACAACCCGACTTTGGGGCCCCATATCTCAGGATTTGGGGTTCCTAGCACTAAGTGGCTCTGAGATATGGGGCCGCAAATTCGGGTCACAAAATGTCATTCTCTGCTGCAGAAGTGCTTGACATTTTGCGACCTGACTTTGGGGTCCCATATCTCGGGCCAACTTAGAGCTAGGAACCCCAAATCTGGTGTGCTAACACAGTTGGACTAGCACTATAAAATATCTAAATTTAGGGTTCCTAGCACTAAGTGGCCCTGAGATATGGGGCCCCAAAGTCGGGTCACAAAATGTCATTCTCTGCTGCAGAAGTGCTTGACATTTTGCGACCCGACTTTGGGGCCCCGTATCTCGGGGTCACTTAGAGCTAGGAACCCCAAATTTGGTGTGCTAACACAGTTAGACTAACATTATAAAATATCCAAATATTTGGGGTATCTATCACCAAGTGGCCCCGAGATATGGGGCCCCAAATTTGGGTTGCAAAATGTCATTTTCTGATCTGCAGACGCTTCTAGACGCAAACGCGGCTAAACGCAGGTAAACGCGGCTAAACGCGGCAAAACGGGCGTTTCTAAACGCCGGTTTCAGCTTTTAAAAACGTGTTCAGCAGAGTTTGCACTGGCGTCTCGTGTGCATGAGGCCTAAGCCGCTTTCCTAAGTCGCTTTTCTGAGTCCCTTTTCTGAGTCACTTGCCTGAGTCATATTCCTAAGTCACTTTTCTGATTCGATTTTCTTAGTCGCTTTCCTAAGTCACTTTTCTGAGTCACTTTCCTGAGTCACTTTCCCAAGTCCCTTGCCTGAGTCACATTCCTAAGTCACTATCCTAAGTCCCTTTTCGAAGTCGATTTTCTTAGTCACTTTCCTAAGTCACTTTTCTGAGTCACTTTTCTGAGCCACTTTCCTAAGTTCCTTGGACATTCCTAAGCCACTTTTCTGAGTCATTTTCCTGAGTTACTTACATGAATCACTTTCCTTATTCACTTTCCTTAGTCACTTTCCTGAGTAACTTTTCTGAGTCCCTTTCCTGAGTCACTTTTCTGAGTCCCTTTCCTAAGTCACTTTTCTGAGTCACTTTCCTAAGTCACTTTTTGAGTCACTTTCCTAAGTAAATTTTCTGAGTCACTATCCTTAATCACTTTTCTGAGTCACTTTCCTAAGTCACTTTTCTGAGTCACTTTCTTAAGTCACTTTTCTGAGTCACTTTCCTGAGTCACTTTCCTGAGTCACTTTTCTGTGTCACTTTTCTGAGTCATTTTCCTAAGCCGCTTTCCTAAGTCACTTTTCTGAGTCATTTTCCTAAGCCGTTTTTCTAAGTCACTTTTCTGAGTCACTTTCCTAAGTCACTTTTCTGAGTCACTTTCCCAAGTCACTTTACTGAGTCACTTTACCAAGTCACTTTTCTGAGTCGATTGTATTTGTCGCTTTCCTAAGTCACTTTTCTGAGTAACTTACCTGAGTCACTTTCCAAAGTCAATTTTCTGAGTCACTTTCCTAAGTCACTTTTCTGAGTCACTTTCCTAAGTCACTTTTCTGAGTGACTTTCCTAAGTCACTTTTTGAGTCACTTTCCTTAGTCACTTTCCTAAGTAAATTTTCTGAGTCACTTTTCTGAGTCACTTTCCGAAGTCACTTTTCTGAGTCACTTCCCTATGTCACTTTTCTGAGTCACTTTCCCAAGTCACTTTTCTGAGTCGATTGTATTTGTCGCTTTCCTAAGTCACTTTTCTGAGTAACTTTCCTGAGTCACTTCCCTATGTCACTTTTCTGAGTCACTTTCTTAAGTCATTTTCCTGAGTCACTTTTCTGAGTCACTTTCCTAAGTCACTTTTCTGAGTCACTTTCCTGAGTCACTTTTCTAAGTCCCTTGCCCGAGTCACATTCCTAAGTCACTATCCTAAGTCCCTTTTCTAAGTCGATTTTCTTAGTCACTTTTCTAAGTCACTTTTCTGGGTCACTTTTCTGAGCCACTTTCCTAAGTTCCTTGGACATTCCTAAGCCACTTTTCTGAGTCATTTTCCTCAGTTACTTACCTGAGTCACTTTCCTTATTCACTTTCCTTAGTCACTTTCCTGAGTAACTTTTCTGAGTCCCTTTCCTGAGTCACTTTTCTGAGTCCCTTTCCTAAGTCACTTTTCTGAGTCACTTTCCTAAGTCACTTTTTGAGTCACTTTCCTAAGTCACTTTCCTAAGTAAATTTTCTGAGTCACTATCCCTAATCACTTTTCTGAGTCACTTTCTGAGTCACTTTCCTAAGTCACTTTTCTGAGTCACTTCCCTAAGTCACCTTTCTGAGTCACTTTCTTAAGTCACTTTTCTGAGTCACTTTCCTGAGTCACTTTCCTGAGTCACTTTCCTAGGTCACTTTTCTGAGTCATTTTCCTAAGCCGCTTTCCTAAGTCACTTTTCTGAGTCATTTTCCTAAGCCGTTTTTCTAAGTCACTTTTCTGAGTCACTTTCCTAAGTCACTTTTCTGAGTCACTTTCCTAAGTCACTTTTCTGAGTCACTTTCCCAAGTCACTTTTCTGAGTCACTTTCCTGAGTCACTTTCCTAAGAAAATTTTCTGAGTCACTTTTCTGAGTCACTTCCCTAAGTCACTTTTCTGAGTCACCTTCTTAAGTCACTTGCCTGAGTCACATTCCTAGGTCATTATACTAAGTCCCTTTTCTGAGTCGATTTTTCGTAGTCGCTAGAAAAGTGACTTAGGGAAGTGACTCCAAAAAAGTGACTTAGGACATTCCTAAGCCACTTTTCGGAGTCATTTTCCTGAGTTACTTAAATGAGTCACTTTCCTTATTCACTTTCCTTAGTCACTTTCCTGAGTCACTTTTTTGAATCCCTTTCCTGAGTCACTTTCCAAAGTCACTTTTCTGAGTCACTTTCCTAATCACTTTTCTGAGTCACTTTCCTAAGTCACTTTTCTGAGTGACTTTTCTAAGTCACTTTTTGAGTCACTTTCCTAAGTAAATTTTCTGAGTCACTTTTCTGAGTCACTTTCCGAAGTCACTTTTCTGAGTCACTTCCCTAAGTCACTTTTCTGAGTCACTTTCTTAAGTCATTTTCCTGAGTCACTTTTCTGTGTCACTTTTCTGTGTCACTTTTCTGAGTCACTTTCCTAAGTCACTTTTCTGAGTCACTTTTCTGAGTCATTTTCCTAAGCCACTTTCTCAAGTGACTTTCCTAAGTCACTTTTCTGAATCACTTTCCTAAGTCACCTTTCTGAGTCACTTTTCTGAGTCATTTTCCTAAGCCGCTTTCCTAAGTCACTTTTCTGAGTCATTTTCCTAAGCCGCTTTCTTAAGTTACTTTTCTGAGTCACTTTCCTAAGTCACTTTTCTGAGTCACTTTCCTGAGTCACTTTTCTGAGTCACTTTTCTAAGTGAGACTCAGAAAAGAGACTCAGGAAAGAGACTCAGAAAAGTGACTCAGAAAAGTGACTCAGAAAAGTGACTCAGAAAAGTGACTCAGGAAAGAGACTTAGGAAAGTGACTCAGAAAAGGGACTTAGGAAAGTGACTCTGAAAAGTGACTCAGGAAAGTGACTTAGGAAAGTGACTTAGGAAAGTGACTCAGAAAAGTGACTCAGGAAAGTGAGTCAGAAAAGTGAGTCAGAAAAGTGAGTCAGAAAAGTGACTCAGGAAAGTGACTTAGAAAAGTGACTCAGGAAAGTGACTTAGGAAAGTGACTCAGGAAAGTGACTCAGGAAAGCGATTAAGAAAATCAACTCAGGAAAGCGACTTAGGAAAGCAACTCAGAAAAATGACTTAGGAAAGTGACTCAAAAAAGTAGCTTGGGTGTTTCCTAAGTCACTTTTCTGAGTCACTTTTCTAAATTGCCTTCCTGAGTTGCTTTCCTGAGTCGATTTTCTTAGTCACTTTCCTGAGTCACTTTCCTAAGTCAATTTTCTGAGTCACTTTCCTAAGTCACTTTTCTGAGTGACTTTCCTAAGTCACTTTTCTGAGTGACTTTCTTAAGTCACTTTCCTGAGTGACTTTCTTAAGTCACTTTCCTAAGTCACTTTCCTTATTCACTTTCCTTAGTCACTTTCCTAAGTCACTTTTCTGAGTAATTTTCCTGAGTCACTTTTCTGAGTCGCTTTCCTAAGTCACTTTTCTGAGTCACTTTCCAAGGTCACTTTTCTGAGTCACTTTCCTAAGTTGCTTTTCTGAGTCACTTTCCTAAGTCACTTTTCTGAGTCACTTTCCTAAGTAAACTTTCTGAGTCACTTTCCTGAGTCATTTTCCTAAGTAAATTTTCTGAGTCACTTTCCTGAGTCATTTTCCTGAGTCATTTTCCTAAGTCACTTTCCTAAGTCACTTTTCTGAGTCATTTTCCTGAGTCACTTTTTTGTGTCACTTTTCTGAGTCACTTTTCTGTGTCACTTTTCTGTCACTTTTCTGAGTCACTTTCCTGAGTCACTTTTCTGTGTCACTTCCCTAAGTCACCTTTCTGAGTCATTTTCCTAAGCCCCTTTCCTAAGTCACTTTTCTGAGTCATTTTCCTAAGCCGCTTTCCTAAGTTACTTTTCTGAGTCACTTTCCTAAGTCACTTTTCTGAGTCACTTTCCTGAGTCACTTTCCTGAGTCACTTTTCTGAGTCACTTTCCTAAGTGAGACTCAGAAAAGAGACTCAGAAAAGTGACTCAGAAAAGGGACTTAGGAAAGTGACTCAGAAAAGAGACTCAGGAAAGAGACTCAGGAAAGAGACTTAGGAAAGTGACTCGGAAAAGTGACTCAGGAAAGTGATTTAGGAAAGTGAGTCAGAAAAGTGACTTAGGAAAGTGAGTCAGAAAAGTGACCAGAGAAAAGTGACTCAGAAAAGTGAGTCAGAAAAGTGACTCAGGAAAGTGAGTCACAAAAGTGATTCAGGAAAGTCACTTTTCTGAGTCATTTTCCTGAGTGACTTTCCTAAGTCACTTTTCTGAGTCACTTTTCTAAATTGCTTTGCTAAGTTGCTTTCCTGAGTCGATTTTCTTAGTCACTTTCCTGAGTCACTTTCCTAAGTCACTTTTCTGATTCACTTTCCTAAGTCACTTTTCTGAGTCACTTTCCTACGTCACTTTTCTGAGTCACTTTCCTGAGTCACTTTCCTGAGTCACTATTCTGAGTCACTTTCCTAAGTAAATTTTCTGAGTCACTTTTTTGAGTCACTTTCTGAGTCACTTTCCGAAGTCACTTCCCTAAGTCACTTTTCTGAGTCACTTTTCTAAGTCGCTTTTTGAGTCACTTTCCTGAGTCACTTTCCTAAGTAAATTTTCTGAGTCACTATCCCTAATCACTTTTCTGAGTCACTTTCTGAGTCACTTTCCTAAGTCACTTTTCTGAGTCACTTCCCTAAGTCACTTTTCTGAGTCACTTCCCTAAGTCACCTTTCTGAGTCACTTTCTTAAGTCACTTTTCTGAGTCACTTTCCTGAGTCACTTTCCTGAGTCACTTTCCTAGGTCACTTTTCTGAGTCATTTTCCTAAGCCGCTTTCCTAAGTCACTTTTCTGAGTCATTTTCCTAGGCCGTTTTTCTAAGTCACTTTTCTGAGTCACTTTCCTAAGTCACTTTTCTGAGTCACTTTCCTAAGTCACTTTTCTGAGTCACTTTCCCAAGTCACTTTTCTGAGTCACTTTCCTAAGAAAATTTTCTGAGTCACTTTTCTGAGTCACTTCCCTAAGTCACTTTTCTGAGTCAACTTCTTAAGTCACTTGCCTGAGTCACATTCCTAGGTCATTATACTAAGTCCCTTTTCTGAGTCGATTTTTCGTAGTCGCTAGAAAAGTGACTTAGGGAAGTGACTCCAAAAAAGTGACTTAGGACATTCCTAAGCCACTTTTCGGAGTCATTTTCCTGAGTTACTTACCTGAGTCACTTTCCTTATTCACTTTCCTTAGTCACTTTCCTGAGTCAATTTTTTGAATCCCTTTCCTGAGTCACTTTCCTGAGTCACTTTCCAAAGTCACTTTTCTGAGTCACTTTCCTAATCACTTTTCTGAGTCACTTTCCTAAGTCACTTTTCTGAGTGACTTTTCTAAGTCACTTTTTGAGTCACTTTCCTAAGTAAATTTTCTGAGTCACTTTTCTTAGTCACTTTCCGAAGTCACTTTTCTGAGTCACTTTCCTAAGTCACTTTTCTGAGTCACTTTCCGAAGTCACTTTTCTGAGTCACTTCCCTAAGTCACTTTTCTGAGTCACTTTCTTAAGTCATTTTCCTGAGTCACTTTTCTGAGTCACTTTCCTAAGTCACTTTTCTGAGTCACTTTTCTGAGTCATTTTCCTAAGCCACTTTCTCAAGTCACTTTCCGAAGTCACTTTTCTGAGTCACTTTCCTAAGTCACCTTTCTGAGTCACTTTTCTGAGTCATTTTCCTAAGCCGCTTTCCTAAGTCACTTTTCTGAGTCATTTTCCTAAGCCGCTTTCTTAAGTTACTTTTCTGAGTCACTTTCCTAAGTCACTTTTCTGAGTCACTTTCCTGAGTCACTTTTCTGAGTCACTTTTCTAAGTGAGACTCAGAAAAGAGACTCAGGAAAGAGACTCAGAAAAGTGACTCAGAAAAGTGACTCAGAAAAGAGACTTAGGAAAGTGACTCAGAAAAGGGACTTAGGAAAGTGACTCTGAAAAGTGACTCAGGAAAGTGACTTAGGAAAGTGATTTAGGAAAGTGACTCAGAAAAGTGACTCAGGAAAGTGAGTCAGAAAAGTGAGTCAGAAAAGTGACTCAGGAAAGTGACTCAGGAAAGTGACTCAGGAAAGTGACTTAGGAAAGTGACTCAGGAAAGCGACTAAGAAAATCAACTCAGGAAAGCGACTTAGGAAAGCAACTCAGAAAAATGACTTAGGAAAGTGACTCAAAAAAGTAGCTTGGGTGTTTCCTAAGTCACTTTTCTGAGTCACTTTTCTAAATTGCCTTCCTGAGTTGCTTTCCTGAGTCGATTTTTTTTAGTCACTTTCCTGAGTCACTTTCCTAAGTCAATTTTCTGAGTCACTTTCCTAAGTCACTTTTCTGAGTGACTTTCCTAAGTCACTTTCCTGAGAGACTTTCTTAAGTCACTTTCCTGAGTGACTTTCTTAAGTCACTTTCCTAAGTCACTTTCCTTATTCACTTTCCTAAGTCACTTTCCTTAGTCACTTTCCTAAGTCACTTTTCTGAGTCATTTTCCTGAGTCACTTTTCTGAGTCGCTTTCCTAAGTCACTTTTCTGAGTCACTTTCCAAGGTCACTTTTCTGAGTCACTTTCCTAAGTTGCTTTTCTGAGTCACTTTCCTAAGTCACTTTTCTGAGTCACTTTCCTAAGTAAATTTTCTGAGTCACTTTCCTGAGTCATTTTCCTAAGTAAATTTTCTGAGTCACTTTCCTGAGTCATTTTCCTAAGTCACTTTCCTAAGTCACTTTTCTGAGTCATTTTCCTGAGTCACTTTTTTGTGTCACTTTTCTGAGTCACTTTTCTGTGTCACTTTTCTGTGTCACTTTTCTGTGTCACTTTTCTGAGTCACTTTCCTGAGTCACTTTTCTGTGTCACTTTCCCAAGTCACTTTTCTGAGTCACTTTCCCAAGTCACTTTTCTGAGTCACTTCCCTAAGTCACCTTTCTGAGTCATTTTCCTAAGCCCCTTTCCTAAGTCACTTTTCTGAGTCATTTTCCTAAGCCGCTTTCCTAAGTTACTTTTCTGAGTCACTTTCCTAAGTCACTTTTCTGAGTCACTTTCCTGAGTCACTTTTCTGAGTCACTTTCCTAAGTCACTTTTCTGAGTCACTTTCCTAAGTGAGACTCAGAAAAGAGACTCAGAAAAGTGACTCAGAAAAGGGACTTAGGAAAGTGACTCAGAAAAGAGACTCAGGAAAGAGACTTAGAAAAGGGACTTAGGAAAGTGACTCGGAAAAGTGACTCAGGAAAGTGATTTAGGAAAGTGAGTCAGAAAAGTGACTTAGGAAAGTGAGTCAGAAAAGTGACCAGAGAAAAGTGACTCAGAAAAGTGAGTCAGAAAAGTGACTCAGGAAAGGGAGTCAGAAAAGTGACTCAGGAAAGTCACTTTTCTGAGTCATTTTCCTGAGTGACTTTCCTAAGTCACTTTTCTGAGTCACTTTTCTAAATTGCTTTGCTAAGTTGCTTTCCTGAGTCGATTTTCTTAGTCACTTTCCTGAGTCACTTTCCTAAGTCACTTTTCTGATTCACTTTCCTAAGTCACTTTTCTGAGTCACTTTCCTAAGTCACTTTTCTTAGTCACTTTCCTGAGTCACTATTCTGAGTCACTATTCTGAGTCACTTTCCTAAGTCACTTTTCTGAGTCACTTTCCTGAGTCACTTTCCTAAGAAAATTTTCTGAGTCACTTTTCTGAGTCACTTTTCTGAGTCACCTTCTTAAGTCACTTTCCTGAGTCACCTTCTTAAGTCACTTTCCTGAGTCACTTTTCTGTGTCACTTTTCTGAGTCCCTTTCCTGAGTCACTTTTCTGTGTCACTTTTCTGAGTCACTTTCCTAAATCACTTTTCTGAGTCACTTTCCTAAGTCACCTTTCTGAGTCACTTTTCTGAGTCATTTTCCTAAGCCGCTTTCCTAAGTTACTTTTCTGAGTCACTTTCCTAAGTCACTTTTCTGAGTCACTTTCCTGAGTCACTTTCCTAAGTCACTTTTCTGTGTAACTTTTCTGAGTAACTTTCCTAAGTCACTTTTCTGAGTCACTTTCCTGAGTCCCCTTCCTGAGGCACTGTTCTGAGTCACTTTCCTAAGTCCCTTGCCTGAGTCACATTCCTAAGTCACTATCCTAAGTCACTTTTCTGAGCGACTTAGGAAAGCAACTCAGGAAAGTGACTGAGAAAAGTGACATAGGAAAGTGACTCAGGAAAATGACTTGGGAAAATGACTCAGAAAAGGGACTTAGGAAAGTGACATAGGAAAGCAACTCAGAAAAGTGACTCAGGAAAGTGACTTAGAAAAGTGACCTAGAAAAGTGACTTAGGAAAGTGACTCAGAAAAGTGACTGAGGAAAGTGACTGAGGAAAGTGACTTAGGAAAGTGACTCAGAAAAGTGACTCAGAAAAGTGACTCAGGAAAGTGACTCAGGAAAGCGACTCAGAAAAATGACTTTTCTGAGTCATTTTCGAAGTGACTTTTCTAAGTCACTTTTCTGAGTCACTTTCCTAAGTCAATTTTCTGAGTCACTTTCCTAAGTCACATTCCTAAGTCACTTTCCTAAGTCACTTTTCTGAGTCCCTTTCCTGAGTCACTTTTCTGAGTCGCTTTCCTAAGTCACTTTTCTGAGTGACTTTCCTAAGTGACTATTCTAAATCATTTTCCTGAGTCACTTTTCTGAGTCTTTTTCCTGAGTCACTTTTCTGAGTCACTTTTCTGAGTCACTTTCCTGAGTTACTTTTCTAAGTCACTTTCTTTAGTCACTTTCCTAAGTCACTTTTCTGAGTCCCTTTCCTGAGTCACTTTTCAGAGTTGCTTTCCTAAGTCACTTTTCTGAGTCACTTTCCAGAGTCACTTTTCTGAGTCACTTTCCTAAGTCACTTTTCTGAGTCACTTTCCTGAGTCCCCTTCCTGAGGCACTGTTCTGAGTCACTTTCCTAAGTCCCTTGCCTGAGTCACATTCCTAAGTCACTATCCTGAATCACTTTTCTGAGCGACTTAGGAAAGCAACTCAGGAAAGTGACTGAGAAAAGTGACATAGGAAAGTGACTCAGGAAAATGACTTGGGAAAATGACTCAGAAAAGGGACTTAGGAAAGTGACATAGGAAAGCAACTCAGAAAAGTGACTCAGGAAAGTGACTTAGAAAAGTGACCTAGAAAAGTGACTTAGGAAAGTGACTCAGAAAAGTGACTGAGGAAAGTGACTGAGGAAAGTGACTTAGGAAAGTGACTCAGAAAAGTGACTCAGAAAAGTGACTCAGGAAAGTGACTCAGGAAAGCGACTCAGAAAAATGACTTTTCTGAGTCATTTTCCGAAGTGACTTTTCTAAGTCACTTTTCTGAGTCACTTTCCTAAGTCAATTTTCTGAGTCACTTTCCTAAGTCACTTTTCTGAGTCACTTTCCTAAGTCACTTTTCTGAGTCACTTTCCCAAGCCACTTTTCTGAGTCACTTTTCTGTGTCACTTTTTTGAGTCACTTTCCTAAGTCACTTTTCTGAGTCACTTTCCTAAGTCCCTTGCCTAAGTCCCTCGCCTGAGTCATATTCCTAGGTCGCTATCCTACGTCCTCAGAAAGCAACTCAGAAAAGTGACTTAGGGATGTAACTCCAAAAAAGTGACTTAGGACATTCCCCAGCCACTTTTCTGAGTCATTTTTCTGAGTCACTTACCTGAGTCACTTTCCTTAGTCACTTTCCTTAGTCACTTTCCTTATTCACTTTCCTAAGTCACATTCCTAAGTCACATTCCTAAGTCACTTTCCTAAGTCACTTTCCTAAGTCACTTTTCTGAGTCCCTTTCCTGAGTCACTTTTCTGAGTCGCTTTCCTAAGTCACTTTTCTGAGTGACTTTCCTAAGTGACTATTCTAAATCACTTTCCTGAGTCACTTTTCTGAGTCTTTTTCCTGAGTCACTTTTCTGAGTCACTTTCCTGAGTTACTTTTCTAAGTCACTTTCTTTAGTCACTTTCCTAAGTCACTTTTCTGAGTCACTTTTCTGAGTCCCTTTCCTGAGTCACTTTTCAGAGTTGCTTTCCTAAGTCACTTTTCTGAGTCACTTTCCAGAGTCACTTTTCTGAGTCACTTTCCTAAGTCACTTTTCTGAGTCACTTTCCTAAGAAAATTTTCTGAGTCACTTTTCTGAGTCACTTTTCTGAGTCACTTTTCTGAGTCACCTTCTTAAGTCACTTTCCTGAGTCACCTTCTTAAGTCACTTTCCTGAGTCACTTTTCTGTGTCACTTTTCTGAGTCCCTTTCCTGAGTCACTTTTCTGAGTCACTTTCCTAAATCACTTTTCTGAGTCACTTTCCTAAGTCACCTTTCTGAGTCACTTTTCTGAGTCATTTTCCTAAGCCGCTTTCCTAAGTTACTTTTCTGAGTCACTTTCCTAAGTCACTTTTCTGAGTCACTTTCCTGAGTCACTTTCCTAAGTCACTTTTCTGTGTAACTTTTCTGAGTAACTTTCCTAAGTCACTTTTCTGAGTCACTTTCCTGAGTCCCCTTCCTGAGGCACTGTTCTGAGTCACTTTCCTAAGTCCCTTGCCTGAGTCACATTCCTAAGTCACTATCCTAAGTCACTTTTCTGAGCGACTTAGGAAAGCAACTCAGGAAAGTGACTGAGAAAAGTGACATAGGAAAGTGACTCAGGAAAATGACTTGGGAAAATGACTCAGAAAAGGGACTTAGGAAAGTGACATAGGAAAGCAACTCAGAACAGGGATTCAGAAAAGTGACTCAGAAAAGTGACTCAGGAAAGTGACTCAGGAAAGTGATTTAGAAAAGTGACCTAGAAAAGTGACCTAGAAAAGTGACTCAGAAAAGTGACTGAGGAAAGTGACTCAGAAAAGTGACTCAGAAAAGTGACTCAGAAAAGTAACTCAGAAAAGTAACTCAGAAAAATGACTTTTCTGAGTCATTTTCCGAAGTGACTTTTCTAAGTCACTTTTCTGAGTCACTTTCCTAAGTCAATTTTCTGAGTCACTTTCCTAAGTCACTTTTCTGAGTCACTTTCCTAAGTCACTTTTCTGAGTCACTTTCCCAAGCCACTTTTCTGAGTCATTTTTCTGTGTCACTTTTTTGAGTCACTTTCCTGAGTCACTTTCCTAAGAAAATTTTCTGAGTCACTTTTCTGAGTCACTTTTCTGAGTCACCTTCTTAAGTCACTTTCCTGAGTCACCTTCTTAAGTCACTTTCCTGAGTCACTTTTCTGTGTCACTTTTCTGAGTCCCTTTCCTGAGTCACTTTTCTGTGTCACTTTTCTGAGTCACTTTCCTAAATCACTTTTCTGAGTCACTTTCCTAAGTCACCTTTCTGAGTCACTTTTCTGAGTCATTTTCCTAAGCCGCTTTCCTAAGTTACTTTTCTGAGTCACTTTCCTAAGTCACTTTTCTGAGTCACTTTCCTGAGTCACTTTCCTAAGTCACTTTTCTGTGTAACTTTTCTGAGTAACTTTCCTAAGTCACTTTTCTGAGTCACTTTCCTGAGTCCCCTTCCTGAGGCACTGTTCTGAGTCACTTTCCTAAGTCCCTTGCCTGAGTCACATTCCTAAGTCACTATCCTAAGTCACTTTTCTGAGCGACTTAGGAAAGCAACTCAGGAAAGTGACTGAGAAAAGTGACATAGGAAAGTGACTCAGGAAAATGACTTGGGAAAATGACTCAGAAAAGGGACTTAGGAAAGTGACATAGGAAAGCAACTCAGAAAAGTGACTCAGAAAAGTGACTCAGGAAAGTGACTCAGGAAAGTGACTTAGAAAAGTGACTGAGGAAAGTGACTGAGGAAAGTGACTGAGGAAAGTGACTTAGGAAAGTGACTCAGAAAAGTGACTCAGAAAAGTGACTCAGGAAAGTGACTCAGAAAAGTAACTCAGGAAAGTGACTCAGAAAAATGACTTTTCTGAGTCATTTTCCGAAGTGACTTTTCTAAGTCACTTTTCTGAGTCACTTTCCTAAGTCAATTTTCTGAGTCAATTTCCTAAGTCACTTTTCTGAGTCACTTTCCCAAGCCACTTTTCTGAGTCACTTTTCTGTGTCACTTTTTTGAGTCACTTTCCTAAGTCACTTTTCTGAGTCACTTTCCTAAGTCCCTTGCCTAAGTCCCTTGCCTGAGTCATATTCCTAGGTCGCTATCCTACGTCCTCAGAAAGCAACTCAGAAAAGTGACTTAGGGATGTAACTCCAAAAAAGTGACTTTGGACATTCCCAAGCCACTTTTCTGAGTCATTTTTCTGAGTCACTTACCTGAGTCACTTACCTGAGTCACTTTCCTTAGTCACTTTCCTTAGTCACTTTCCTTATTCACTTTCCTAAGTCACATTCCTAAGTCACATTCCTAAGTTACTTTCCTAAGTCACTTTTCTGAGTCCCTTTCCTGAGTCACTTTTCTGAGTCGCTTTCCTAAGTCACTTTTCTGAGTGACTTTCCTAAGTGACTATTCTAAATCACTTTCCTGAGTCACTTTTCTGAGTCTTTTTCCTGAGTCACTTTTCTGAGTCACTTTTCTGAGTCACTTTCCTGAGTTACTTTTCTGAGTCACTTTCCTAAGTTACTTTCCTGAGTCACTTTCCTGAGTCACTTTCCTGAGTCACTTTCCTGAATCACTTTTCTGAGTAACTTTTCTGAGTAACTTTCCTAAGTCACTTTTCTGAGTCACTTTCCTGAGTCCCTTTCCTGAGTGTCTTTCCTGAGGCACTGTTCTGAGTCACTTTCCTAAGTCCCTTGCCTAAGTCCCTTGCCTGAGTCACATTCCTAAGTCACTATCTTAAGTCACTTTTCTGAGCGACTTAGGAAAGCAACTCGGGAAAGTGACTCAGAAAAGTGACATAGGAAAGTGACTCAGGAAAATGACTTGGAAAAGGGACTTAGGAAAGTGACTCACAAAAGTGACTCAGGAAAGTGACTCATAAAAGTGACTCAGGAAAGTGACTCAGGAAAGTGACTCAGGAAAGTGACTCAGGAAAGTGACTTAGAAAAGTGACTAAGGAAAGTGACTCAGAAAAGTGACTTAGGAAAGTGACTTAGGAAAGTGACTCCAAAAAGTGACTGAGGAAATTGACTTAGAAAAGTGACTTAGGAAAGTTACTCAGAAAAGAGACTCAGGAAAATAACTCAGAAAAGTGACTCAGAAAATCGACTCAGGAAAGCAACTTCGGAAAGCAACTCAGAAAAGTGACTCAGAAAAATGACTTAGGAAAGTGACTCAAAAAAGTGACTTGGGTCTTTCCTAAGTCACTTTTCTGAGTCATTTTCCTGAGTGACTTTCCTAAGTAACTTTTCCGAGTCACTTTTCTAAATTGCTTTCCTAAGTCGCTTTCCTGAGTCGATTTTCTTAGTCACTTTCCTAAATCACTTTCCTAAGTCACTTTTCTGAGTCACTTTCCTAAGTCACTTTTCTGAGTCACTTTCCCAAGTCACTTTTCTGAGTCACTTTCCCAAGTCACTTTTCTGAGTCACTTTCCCAAGTCACTTTTCTGAGTCACTTTCCCAAGTCACTTTTCTGAGTCACTTTCCCAAGTCACTTTTCTGAGTCACTTTCCTAAATCACTTTTCTGAGTCACTTTTCTGAGTCACTTTTCTGAGTAACTTTCCTGAGTCACTTTTCTGGGTCACTTTCCTAAGTCCCTTGCCTGAGTCACATTCCTAGGTCACTATCCTAAGTCCTCAGAAAACAACTCAGAAAAGTGGCTTAGGGAAGTGACTCCAAAAAAGTAACTTAGGATATTCCCAAGCCATTTTTCTGAGTCATTTTCCTGAGTCACTTTTCTTATTCACTTTCCTTAGTCACTTTCCTAAGTCACTTCTCTGATTCACTTTTCTGAGTCCCTTTCCTGAGTCACTTTCCTAAGACACTTTTCTGAGTCACTTTCCTAAGTGACTATTATGAGTCACTTTCCTAAGACACTTTTCTGAGTCACTTTCCTAAGTAAATTTTCTGAGTCACTTTCCTGAGTCACTTTTCTGAGTCTTTTTCCTGAGTCACTTTTCTGAGTCACTTTTCTGAGTCACTTTCCTGAGTCACTTTTCTGGGTCACTATCCTAAGTCCCTTTTCTGAGTCGATTTTCCTAAGCCACTTTCCTAAGGAAGTGACTCCAAAAAAGTAACTTAGGATATTCCCAAGCCATTTTTCTGAGTCATTTTCCTGAGTCACTTTCCTTATTCACTTTCCTTAGTCACTTTCCTAAGTCACTTCTCTGATTCACTTTTCTGAGTCCCTTTCCGGAGTCACTTTCCTAAGACACTTTTCTGAGTCACTTTCCTAAGTGACTATTATGAGTCACTTTCCTAAGACACTTTTCTGAGTCACTTTCCTAAGTAAATTTTCTGAGTCACTTTCCTGAGTCACTTTTCTGAGTCTTTTTCCTGAGTCACTTTTCTGAGTCACTTTTCTGAGTCACTTTCCTGAGTCACTTTTCTGGGTCACTTTCCTAAGTCACTTTTCTGAGTCATTTTCCTAAGCCGCTTTCCTAAGTCCCTTTTCTGAGTCATTTTCCTAAGCCACTTTCCTAAGTTACTTTTCTGAGTCACTTTCCTAAGTTACTTTTCTGCGTCACTTTCCTGAGTCACTTTTCTGAGTAACTTTTCTGAGTAACTTTCCTAAGTCACTTTTCTGAGTCACTTTCCTGAGTGTCTTTCCTGAGGCACTGTTCTGAGTCACTTTCTTAAGTACCTTGCCTAAGTCCCTTGCCTGAGTCACATTCCTAAGTCACTATCCTAAGTCACTTTTCTGAGCGACTTAGGAAAGCAACTCAGGAAAGTGACTCAGAAAAGTTACTCAGAAAAGAGACTCAGGAAAATGACTTGGAAAAGGGACTTAGGAAAGTGACTCACAAAAGTGACTCAGGAAAGTGACTCAGAAAAGTGACTCAGGAAAGTGACTCAGGAAAGTGACTCAGGAAAGTGACTTAGAAAAGTGACTAAGGAAAGTGACTCAGAAAAGTGACTTAGGAAAGTGACTTAGGAAAGTGACTCCAAAAAGTGACTGAGGAAATTGACTTAGAAAAGTGACTTAGGAAAGTTACTCAGAAAAGAGACTCAGGAAAATAACTCAGAAAAGTGACTCAGAAAATCGACTCAGGAAAGCAACTTGGGAAAGCAACTCAGAAAAGTGACTCAGAAAAATGACTTAGGAAAGTGACTCAAAGAAGTGACTTGGGTCTTTCCTAAGTCACTTTTCTGAGTCATTTTCCTGAGTGACTTTCCTAAGTAACTTTTCCGAGTCACTTTTCTAAATTGCTTTCCTAAGTCGCTTTCCTGAGTCGATTTTCTTAGTCACTTTCCTAAATCACTTTCCTAAGTCACTTTTCTGAGTCACTTTCCTAAGTCACTTTTCTGAGTCACTTTCCCAAGTCACTTTTCTGAGTCACTTTCCCAAGTCACTTTTCTGAGTCACTTTCCCAAGTCACTTTTCTGAGTCACTTTCCCAAGTCACTTTTCTGAGTCACTTTCCCAAGTCACTTTTCTGAGTCACTTTCCTAAGTCACTTTTCTGAGTCATTTTCCTGAGTCACTTTCCTAAGTCACTTTCCTAAATCACTTTTCTGAGTCACTTTTCTGAGTCACTTTTCTGAGTAACTTTCCTGAGTCACTTTTCTGGGTCACTTTCCTAAGTCCCTTGCCTGAGTCACATTCCTAGGTCACTATCCTAAGTCCTCAGAAAACAACTCAGAAAAGTGGCTTAGGGAAGTGACTCCAAAAAAGTAACTTAGGATATTCCCAAGCCATTTTTCTGAGTCATTTTCCTGAGTCACTTTCCTTATTCACTTTCCTTAGTCACTTTCCTAAGTCACTTCTCTGATTCACTTTTCTGAGTCCCTTTCCTGAGTCACTTTCCTAAGACACTTTTCTGAGTCACTTTCCTAAGTGACTATTATGAGTCACTTTCCTAAGACACTTTTCTGAGTCACTTTCCTAAGTAAATTTTCTGAGTCACTTTCCTGAGTCACTTTTCTGAGTCTTTTTCCTGAGTCACTTTTCTGAGTCACTTTTCTGAGTCACTTTCCTGAGTCACTTTTCTGGGTCACTATCCTAAGTCCCTTTTCTGAGTCGATTTTCCTAAGCCACTTTCCTAAGGAAGTGACTCCAAAAAAGTAACTTAGGATATTCCCAAGCCATTTTTCTGAGTCATTTTCCTGAGTCACTTTCCTTATTCACTTTCCTTAGTCACTTTCCTAAGTCACTTCTCTGATTCACTTTTCTGAGTCCCTTTCCTGAGTCACTTTCCTAAGACACTTTTCTGAGTCACTTTCCTAAGTGACTATTATGAGTCACTTTCCTAAGACACTTTTCTGAGTCACTTTCCTAAGTAAATTTTCTGAGTCACTTTCCTGAGTCACTTTTATGAGTCTTTTTCCTGAGTCACTTTTCTGAGTCACTTTCCTAAGCCACTTTCCTAAGTTACTTTTCTGAGTCACTTTCCTAAGTTACTTTTCTGCGTCACTTTCCTGAGTCACTTTTCTGAGTAACTTTTCTGAGTAACTTTCCTAAGTCACTTTTCTGAGTCACTTTCCTGAGTGTCTTTCCTGAGGCACTGTTCTGAGTCACTTTCTTAAGTACCTTGCCTAAGTCCCTTGCCTGAGTCACATTCCTAAGTCACTATCCTAAGTCACTTTTCTGAGCGACTTAGGAAAGCAACTCAGGAAAGTGACTCAGAAAAGTTACTCAGAAAAGAGACTCAGGAAAGAGACTCAGGAAAGAGACTCAGGAAAGAGACTCAGGAAAGTAACTCAGAAAAGTGACTCAGAAAATCGACTCAGGAAAGCGACTAAGAAAATTGACTCAGGAAAGCAACTTGGGAAAGCAACTCAGAAAAGTGACTCAGAAAAATGACTTAGGAAAGTGACTCAAAAAAGTGACTTGGGTCTATCCTAAGTCACTTTTCTGAGTCATTTTCCTGAGTGACTTTCCTAAGTCACTTTTCCCAGTCACTTTTCTAAATTGCTTTCCTAAGTCGCTTTCCTGAGTCGATTTCCTGAGTCACTTTCCTGAGTCACTTTTCTGAGTCACTTTTCTAAATCACTTTTCTGAGTCATTTTCCAAAGCCGCTTTCCTAAGTCACTTTTCTGAGTGACTTTCCTAAGTTACTTTTCTGAGTGACTTTCCTAAGTTACTTTTCTGAGTGACTTTCCGAAGTCACTTTTCTGAGTGACTTTCCTAAGTCACTTTTCTGAGTCACTTTCCTAAGTCACTTTTCTAAATCACTTTCCTAAGTCACTTTTCTGAGTCACATTCCTAAGTCACTTTTCTGGGTCACTTTCCTAGGTCCCTTGCCTAAGTCCCTTGCCTGAATCACATTCCTAGGTCACTATCCTAAGTCCCTTTTCTGAGTCGATTTTCTTAGTCACTTTCCTGAGTGAATTTTCTTAGTCGCTAGGAAAGCGACTAAGAAACTCGACTTAGGGAAATTACTCCAAAAAAGTGACTTAGGACATTCCTTAGCCACTTTTCTGAGTCATTTTCCTGAGTAGGGATGAGCTTCGTGTTCGAGTCGAACCCATGTTCGACTCGAACATCGGCTGTTCGACCGTCCGTCGAATTGCGAACGATATGGGCCGTTCGCGCCAAATTCGTGTGGCGCGTCACGGCCCATAATTCACTGCGGCATCGCAGTGCATTGCTGGCTGATGATTGGCCAAGCATGCACTATGACCCGCATGCTTGGCCAATCACAGCGCCGCCTGAACAGAGAGCCGTAATTGGCCAAAGCCAAGGAGGCTTTGGCCAATTATGGCTCAGGGGATTTAGTACACGCCCCACACTATATAAGGCCGCCTGCACGGCGGCCCTGTGTAGTGTGTGTTCCGGCGTTGAAAGAGATAGACAGAGAGACAGTGTTTGATTTGAGTTAGATAGATTAGGCAGAACAGTCAGTCAGTTAGCTGCACTTACAGTGTATTGTGTATATATATGCATCCCAGGTGTTGCATATATATATATACACTGTATTCAGTTTAGCTAGATCCGTTCCTGTTATCTTCTATCTAGACTATTTACATTCAGTGCAGTGTGTCCTGCTCACAGTGTTCAGCTAGATCCGTTCCTGCTATTTACATTCAGTACAGTGCTTCCTGCTCACAGTGTTCAGCTAGATCCGTTCCTGCTATTTACATTCAGTGCAGTGCGTGCTGCTCACAGTGTTCAGCTAGATCCGTTCCTGCTATTTACATTCAGTGCAGTGCGTGCTGCTCACAGTGTTCAGCTAGATCCGTTCCTGCTATTTACATTCAGTGCAGTGCGTCCTGCTCACAGTGTTCAGCTAGATCCGTTCCTGCTATTTACATTCAGTGCAGTGCGTCCTGCTCACAGTGTTCAGCTAGATCCGTTCCTGCTATTTACATTCAGTGCAGTGCGTGCTGCTCACAGTGTTCAGCTAGATCCGTTCCTGCTATTTACATTCAGTGCAGTGCGTCCTGCTCACAGTGTTCAGCTAGATCCGTTCCTGTTATCTTCCTACTGACAGGCAGGCTTGTCTGGTTACAGTATATAAAGCTACCTGAAGAAAATTACAGGTGTTCTTTTTGATCCTATTAGTACCACGGTCAGGCAGCTAGACTATTTACATTTAGTACAGTGTGTCCTGCTCACAGTGTTCAGCTAGATCCGTTCCTGTTATTTACATTCAGTGCAGTGTGTCCTGCTCACAGTGTTCAGCTAGATCCGTTCCTGCTATTTACATTCAGTACAGTGCGTGCTGCTCACAGTGTTCAGCTAGATCCGTTCCTGCTATATACATTTAGTGCAGTACGTCCTGCTCACAGTGTTCAGCTAGATCCGTTCCTGTTATCTTCCTACTGACAGGCAGGCTTGTCTGGTTACAGTATATAAAGCTACCTGAAGAAAATTACAGGTGTTCTTTTTGATCCTATTAGTACCACGGTCAGGCAGCTAGACTATTTACATTTAGTACAGTGTGTCCTGCTCACAGTGTTCAGCTAGATCCGTTCCTGTTATTTACATTCAGTGCAGTGCGTCCTGCTCACAGTGTTCAGCTAGATCCGTTCCTGCTATTTACATTCAGTGCAGTGCGTCCTGCTCACAGTGTTCAGCTAGATCCGTTCCTGCTATTTACATTCAGTGCAGTGCGTGCTGCTCACAGTGTTCAGCTAGATCCGTTCCTGCTATTTACATTCAGTGCAGTGCGTCCTGCTCACAGTGTTCAGCTAGATCCGTTCCTGTTATCTTCCTACTGACAGGCAGGCTTGTCTGGTTACAGTATATAAAGCTACCTGAAGAAAATTACAGGTGTTCTTTTTGATCCTATTAGTACCACGGTCAGGCAGCTAGACTATTTACATTTAGTACAGTGTGTCCTGCTCACAGTGTTCAGCTAGATCCGTTCCTGTTATTTACATTCAGTGCAGTGCGTCCTGCTCACAGTGTTCAGCTAGATCCGTTCCTGCTATTTACATTCAGTGCAGTGCGTCCTGCTCACAGTGTTCAGCTAGATCCGTTCCTGCTATTTACATTCAGTGCAGTGCGTGCTGCTCACAGTGTTCAGCTAGATCCGTTCCTGCTATTTACATTCAGTGCAGTGCGTCCTGCTCACAGTGTTCAGCTAGATCCGTTCCTGTTATCTTTCTACTGACAGGCAGGCTTGTCTGGTTACAGTATATAAAGCTACCTGAAGAAAATTACAGGTGTTCTATCCCAGCTTAGTGCAGCTACAGGCCATTAGTATGTCTGGAAGGCCAAGAAGGAGAGGCAGACAGTCACAAGCCAATAAGAGAGGGCAAGCAGGCTCTGTGTCTAGTGCTGGTCGTGGAGACGGTGCATCCTCATCAGCACGTGGCCATGGGACACGCTTGGCCTTTTTTTCGGCAGCTGGCCGTGTTGAGCCGCAACATGCGGAAGACTTGGTCGAGTGGATGACCAAGCCGTCCTCATCCTCCTCATCCTCTCTCACCCATGCCCAGGGTGCTTTGTCTGGCAAAGCAGCGGCCTCTTCCCTCAGCTCAATGTCATCAGTGACTCCTTCCCTAGCCCCACCATGTCCTCCTGAGGATTCCCTCGAACTGTTTGACCACAGTGTTGGGTACATGCTCCAGGAGGATGCCCAGCGTTTGGAAGGCTCTGATGATGATACTGAGCTCAATGAAGGCAGTAACATGAGCACGGACAGAGGGGGTGCCCAAGAAGGACAGCAATCTGGCAGTCATGCTCCCCCTGCTGCAGCATACTGCCAGGTTTGCTCCAGTGATGAGGAGGGAGGGGATGATGAGGTCACTGACTCAACGTGGGTGCCTGATAGGAGAGAGGAGGAGGAGGAGGAGGAGGAGGAGGAGGAGGAGGAGGTGGCACATCACCAACTAGGCAGGATGCCCTCCAGGGGCCAGCCTAAGGGCAGCACATTGACTGCATCACACCCCAAAGCTCCACATGTGCAGGGCGCTGCAGTCTCTGCGCGTTATTCAAAAAGTTCTTTGGTGTGGGCCTTTTTTGAGACGAGTGCATCAGATCGCACCGCTGCTATTTGCAATATATGTCTCAAGCGTATCTCGCGTGGCCAAAACATCTCCCGCTTGGGTACCACATGCTTGACCAGACATATGTTGACCTGCCATGCAGTTCGTTGGCAAGCGTATCTAAAAGACCCACACCAAAGAACAAAGACGATCTCTCCTTGCTCCTCATCAGCTGAGATTTCCAACCCCACTAGACCTTCAGTCCTCTCTGCGACCTGCAGTGAGAGGAATGAAGGTGTAGAATTAGGTGTGTCACAGCCAAGTACTTATGGGCAATCTGCTTTTGGTACACCGACGTCAGATTGTACCAGGCAAATTTCCCTGCCCCAGCTGCTGCACCGCCGAAAGAAGTTTGCTCCCAGCCATCCACATGCCCAGCGGTTGAATGCTAGCTTGGCAAAATTGCTAGCACTTCAACTGCTGCCTTTTCAGTTGGTAGACTCTGCCCCCTTCCGTGAGTTTGTGGAATGTGCGGTTCCTCAGTGGCAGGTACCCAAACGCCACTTTTTCTCACGGAAGGCGATTCCGGCTCTCTACCGGCATGTGGAAGGCAATGTCCATGCCTCGCTGGACAGGGCGGTCAGCGGTAAGGTGCATATTACCGCTGACTCATGGTCCAGCAGGCATGGACAGGGACGTTACTTAAGTTTCACGGCGCATTGGGTGACTCTGCTGGCAGCTGGGAAGGATGCAGGACAAGGTGCAGTAGTGTTGGAGGTTGTTCCGCCACCACGCCTCCAAAATGCTGATTGTGACACACCTCTCTCCTCCACCCCCTCCTCTTCTTCTTCCTCCATGGCCTCTTCCTCGGAACCAGCGGTGCTCCGTAGGCGTTCAAGGGGCTACGCAAGTACGCAGGCCAAAAGATGCCATGCGGTGCTTGAGCTGGTGTGCTTGGGGGACAGGAGCCACACTGGGGCAGAGGTTCTGTCAGCTCTGCAGGGGCAGGTTCAGAGGTGGTTGACGCCACGCCAACTTAAGGCAGGAATGGTGGTTTGCGACAATGGCACCAACCTCCTCTCTGCCCTCCGACAGGGACAACTGACCCATGTGCCCTGTTTGGCTCACGTCCTTAACTTGGTGGTGCAGCGGTTCTTGGGCAGGTACCCGGGCTTACAGGATGTCCTGAGGCAGGCCAGGAAAGTCTGTGTGCATTTCCGCCGGTCATATAATGCCAGTGCTCGGCTGACGGACCTCCAAAAGGAGTTTAACCTGCCCAAGAACCGCCTAATCTGTGACATGCCCACCAGGTGGAACTCGACGTTGGCCATGCTGCAGCGGCTGCACACGCAGCAGAGGGCCATCAATGAGTACCTGTGCGACTATGGCACCAGGACAGGGTCAGGGGACCTTGGTTTTTTTTCCCCACGCCAGTGGGCCATGATCAGGGATGCATGCACTGTCCTGTCACCATTCGAGGAGGCCACGAGGATGGTGAGCACTGACAGTGCATGCATCAGTGACACTGTCCCCCTTGTCCACCTGTTGGAGCACACGCTGCGTGGGATAATGGACAGGGCACTTGAGGCAGAACAGAGGCAGGAAGAGGAGGACTTCCTTAGCTCTCAAGGCCCCCTTTATCCAGACAGTGTTCCTGCGTGCCCGCCGATCACACAGGAAGAGGACGAGGAGGAGGAGGAGGAGGAGGAGGAAGATTGTGTCAGTATGGAGGTGGAGCCTGGCACTCAGCATCAGCAGTCTTTAAGGGATCAGTCCCAAGGAACACATGGACTTGTACGTGGCTGGGAGGAGGTGGCTGCGGACGTTGTTGTCCTTAGTGACCCAGAGGACTCCGGACCGAATGCCTCAGCAAACCTACGCTGCATGGCCTCCCTGATCCTGCAAAGCCTGCGTAAGGATCCTCGTATTCGTGGTATCAAGGAGAAGGACCAATACTGGCTGGCAACCCTCCTTGATCCACGTTACAAGGGTAAGGTTGCGGACCTTATCTTGCCATCGCAGAGGGAGCAGAGGATGAAACATCTTCGGGAGGCCTTGCAGAAAGGTCTGTGCAACGCGTTCCCAGAGACTGGGAGGTTACAAACTCCTGTTTCTGGACAACGTGTTGCTGAGGCTTCGGTCAGTCAAAGAAGGAGCGGTGGAGAAGGTGGCCGTCTGACCGATGCGTTCAGACAATTTTTTGGTCCGCAGCCCCAAGGTATGATCGGTTCCAGCAACCATCGCCAGCGTCTGTTTTACATGGTGCAGGAATACCTAGGGGCAAGATCAGACTTGGACACCTTTCCCACCGAAAATCCTCTGGGTTACTGGGTCTTGAGGATGGATCACTGGCCAGAGCTTGCACAGTATGCAATTGAGCTACTGGCCTGTCCTGCATCCAGCGTTCTTTCGGAACGCACATTCAGTGCTGCTGGAGGCGTGGTAACCGATCACAGGGTGCGTCTGTCCACCGACTCGGTCGATCGGCTGACCTTCATAAAAATGAATCAGTCTTGGATCACCACCAGCTACCAAGCACCTGATGCAGATGTAACCGAATAATTTTTTTTGAAATCTCAGATCCCTTCAAAGACTGCCTATGCTGATGCTGAGTGACTATCCCTGAGTAATTATCCTCTTCCTCCTCAATCATCACGCTGATAGCTTGTAAGAACATTTTTGGTTCTGGGCGCCACCACCAGTGCCTAAGGCACAATTTTTCAGCCCCTGTTTAACAGGGGCGTGTAATTACAATTTTTGATGTAATACTTTGCAGCAGGGCTCGTTCCTGCATTCCAACTAGAGTGTCTGTGAGGGGTTGCAGTGTTGTGGCACCAGCACCAGTGCCTAAGACCCAATTTTTCTGCCCCTGTCTAACAGGGGCGTGTAATTACAATTTTTGATGCAATACTTTGCAGCAGGGCTTGTTCCTGCATTCCAACTAGAGTGTCTGTGAGGGGTTGCAGTGTTGTGGCACCAGCACCAGTGCCTAAGACCCAATTTTTCAGCCCCTGTCTAACAGGGGCGTGTAATTACAATTTTTGATGCAATACTTTGCAGCAGGGCTTGTTCCTGCGTTTCAACTAGAGTGTCTGTGAGGGGTTGCAGTGTTGTGGCACCAGCACCAGTGCCTAAGACCCAATTTTTCAGCCCCTGTCTAACAGGGGCGTGTAATTACAATTTTTGATGCAATACTTTGCAGCTGGGCTTGTTCCTGCGTTTCAACTAGAGTGTCTGTGAGGGGTTGCAGTGTTGTGGCACCAGCACCAGTGCCTAAGGCCTAATTTTTCAGCTCCTGTTCAACAGGGGCATGTAATTACAATTCTTGATCTAATATTTCACAGCAGGGCCCTGTGAGGGCTTACAGTGTTTTGGCCACAGCAACACCTAAGGCCCAAATTTCTGCTGAGTATATAGGGCAGGACCCTACTTTCAAACATCTAACTTACAAACGACTCCTACTTGCAAACGGAAGGAGACAACAGGAAGTGAGATGAAATCTACCCCTAAGGAAGGGAAATTCTCTCCTGTAAGAGTTAATATGGGAAAACAATTTTTCCTTTCCACTGATGCTTTCCAATCCTTGTTCCACAAAAAAACCCAAATTTTCAAAAAACATTTTTCATTGGGACAAAAAAGTGAGGTGAAATCTTCTGAAGAGGAGGAAAGACGCAAAACAAATGTCACAGGGGTGATAACCCTTCCCTATGTTTTCCAAAAAGCTTAGAAAAGATTTTTTGGCTGGAGCTAAACACATTAAAAATGTTCAAAATTACAAACAGATTCTACTTAACAACAAACCTACAGTCCCTGTCTTGTTTGCACCGCCTGTATACTGCTGTTCAGAGTATATAGGGACCTTTCCTTATTTTAATTTGGGTGCGGGGTTCCCCTTAATATCCATACAAGACCCAAAGGGCCTGGTAATGGACTGGGGGGTACCCATGCCGTTTGTCTCACTGATTTTCATCCATATTGCCATGACCCGACATGACATTAAACCCGCAAGCAGTTTTAAATGAGATTTTTTCCTTTAAAAATGACATTTGGTGCAGGGACTGTTCTAAACATGGGAAACACGCGTCACTTTACAGGCATACTATAGACACCCCCCAGGTACGATATTTAAAGGAATATTTCACTTTTTTTTTTTTACTTTAAGCATCATTAAAATCACTGCTCCCGAAAAAACGGCCGTTTTTAAAAGTTTTTTTTGCATTGATACATGTCCCCTGGGGTAGGACCCGGGTCCCCAAACCCTTTTTAGGACAATACCATGCAAATTAGCCTTTAAAATGAGCACTTTTGATTTCGAACGTTCGAGTCCCATAGACGTCAATGGGGTTCTAACGTTCGTGCGAACTTGCGGTCCGTTCGCGGGTTCTGGTGCGAACCGAACCGGGGGGTGTTCGGCTCATCCCTATTCCTGAGTCACTTACCTGAGTCACTTTCCTTAGTCACTTTCCTAAGTCCCTTTCCTTATTCACTTTCCTAAGTCACTTTCCTAAGTCACTTTCCTTAGTCACTTTCCTGAGTCCCTTTCCTGAGTCACTTTTCGGAGTCGCTTTCCTAAGTCACTTTTCTGAGTCACTTTCCAGAGTCACTTTTCTGAGTCACTTTCCTAAGTCACTTTTCTGAGTCACTTTCCTGAGTCACTTTCCTAAGAAAATTTTCTGATTCACTTTTCTGAGTCACTTCCCTAAGTCACTTTTCTGAGTCACCTTCTTAAGTCACTTTCCTGAGTCACCTTCTTAAGTCACTTTCCTGAGTCACTTTCCTGAGTCACTTTTCTGAGTCACTTTTCTGAGTCATTTTCCTAAGCCGCTTTCCTAAGTCACTTTTTTGAGTCATTTTCCTAAGCCATCTTCCTAAGTCACTTTTCTGAGTGACTTTCCTAAGTTACTTTTCTGAGTGACTTTCCGAAGTCACTTTTCTGAGTGACTTTCCTAAGTCACTTTTCTGAGTGACTTTCCTAAGTCACTTTTCTGAGTCACTTTCCTAAGTCACTTTTCTAAATCACTTTCCTAAGTCACTTTTCTGAGTCACATTCCTAAGTCCCTTTTCTGAGTCGATTGTATTTGTCGCTTTCCTAAGTCACTTTTCTGAGAAACTTTCCTGAGTCACTTTTCTGGGTCACTTTCCTAGGTCCCTTGCCTAAGTCCCTTGCCTGAATCACATTCCTAGGTCACTATCCTAAGTCCCTTTTCTGAGTCGATTTTCTTAGTCACTTTCCTGAGTGAATTTTCTTAGTCGCTAGGAAAGCGACTAAGAAAATTGACTTAGGGAAATGACTCCAAAAAAGTGACTTAGGACATTCCTTAGCCACTTTTCTGAGTCATTTTCCTGAGTCACTTACCTGAGTCACTTTCCTAAGTCCCTTTCCTTATTCACTTTCCTTAGTCACTTTCCTAAGTCACTTTCCTTAGTCACTTTCCTAAGTCACTTTTCTGAGTCACTTTTCGGAGTCCCTTTCCGGAGTCCCTTTCCTGAGTCACTTTTCGGAGTCGCTTTTCTAAGTCACTTTTCTGAGTCACTTTCCAGAGTCACTTTTCTGAGTCACTTTCCTAAGTCACTTTTCTGAGTCACTTTCCTGAGTCACCTTCTTAAGTCACTTTCCTGAGTCACTTTTCTGTGTCACTTTTCTGAGTCACTTTTCTGAGTCATTTTCCTAAGCCGCTTTCCTAAGTCACTTTTCTGAGTCATTTTCCTAAGCCATCTTCCTAAGTCACTTTTCTGAGTGACTTTCCTAAGTTACTTTTCTGAGTGACTTTCCGAAGTCACTTTTCTGAGTGACTTTCCTAAGTCACTTTTCTGAGTGACTTTCCTAAGTCACTTTTCTGAGTCACTTTCCTAAGTCACTTTTCTGAGTCACTTTCCTAAGTCACTTTTCTAAATCACTTTCCTAAGTCACTTTTCTGAGTCACATTCCTAAGTCACTTTTCTGAGTCGATTGTATTTGTCACTTTCCTAAGTCACTTTTCTGAGAAACTTTCCTGAGTCACTTTTCTGGGTCACTTTCCTAGGTCCCTTGCCTAAGTCCCTTGCCTGAATCACATTCCTAGGTCACTATCCTAAGTCCCTTTTCTGAGTCGATTTTCTTAGTCACTTTCCTGAGTGAATTTTCTTAGTCGCTAGGAAAGCGACTAAGAAAATCGACTTAGGGAAATGACTCCAAAAAAGTGACTTAGGACATTCCTTAGCCACTTTTCTGAGTCATTTTCCTGAGTCACTTTCCTTAGTCACTTTCCTAAGTCACTTTCCTTATTCACTTTCCTAAGTCACTTTCCTAAGTCACTTTCCTAAGTCACTTTCCTTAGTCACTTTCCTAAGTCACTTTTCTGAGTCACTTTTTGGAGTCGCTTCCTAAGTCACTTTTCTGAGTCACTTTCCAGAGTCACTTTTCAGAGTCACTTTCCTAAGTCACTTTTCTGAGTCACTTTCCTGAGTCACTTTCCTAAGAAAATTTTCTGAGTCACTTCCCTAAGTCACTTTTCTGAGTCACCTTCTTAAGTCACTTTCCTGAGTCACCTTCTTAAGTCACTTTCCTGAGTCACTTTTCTGTGTCACTTTTCTGAGTCACTTTTCTGTGTCACTTTTCTGAGTCACTTTTCTGAGTCACTTTTCTGAGTCACTTTCCTAAATCACTTTTCTGAGTCACTTTCCTAAGTCACCTTTCTGAGTCACTTTTCTGAGTCATTTTTCTAAGCCGCTTTCCTAAGTTACTTTTCTGAGTCACTTTCCTAAGTCACTTTTCTGAGTCACTTTCCTAAGTCACTTTTCTGAGTCACTTTCCTAAGTCACTTTTCTGAGAAACTTTCCTGAGTCACTTTTCTGGGTCACTTTCCTAGGTCCCTTGCCTAAGTCCCTTGCCTGAATCACATTCCTAGGTCACTATCCTAAGTCCCTTTTCTGAGTCGATTTTCTTAGTCACTTTCCTGAGTGAATTTTCTTAGTCGCTAGGAAAGCGACTAAGAGAATCGACTTAGGGAAATGACTCCAAAAAAGTGACTTAGGACATTCCTTAGCCACTTTTCTGAGTCATTTTCCTGAGTCACTTTCCTTAGTCACTTTCCTAAGTCACTTTCCTTATTCACTTTCCTAAGTCACTTTCCTAAGTCACTTTCCTAAGTCACTTTCCTTAGTCACTTTCCTAAGTCACTTTTCTGAGTCACTTTTTGGAGTCGCTTCCTAAGTCACTTTTCTGAGTCACTTTCCAGAGTCACTTTTCAGAGTCACTTTCCTAAGTCACTTTTCTGAGTCACTTTCCTGAGTCACTTTCCTAAGAAAATTTTCTGAGTCACTTCCCTAAGTCACTTTTCTGAGTCACCTTCTTAAGTCACTTTCCTGAGTCACCTTCTTAAGTCACTTTCCTGAGTCACTTTTCTGTGTCACTTTTCTGAGTCACTTTTCTGTGTCACTTTTCTGAGTCACTTTTCTGAGTCACTTTTCTGAGTCACTTTTCTGAGTCACTTTCCTAAATCACTTTTCTGAGTCACTTTCCTAAGTCACCTTTCTGAGTCACTTTTCTGAGTCATTTTTCTAAGCCGCTTTCCTAAGTTACTTTTCTGAGTCACTTTCCTAAGTCACTTTTCTGAGTCACTTTCCTAAGTCACTTTTCTGTGTAACTTTTCTGAGTAACTTTCCTGAGTCCCCTTCCTGAGGCACTGTTCTGAGTCACTTTCCTAAGTCCCTTGCCTGAGTCACATTCCTAAGTCACTATCCTAAGTCACTTTTCTGAGCGACTTAGGAAAGCAACTCAGGAAAGTGACTGAGAAAAGTGACATAGGAAAGTGACTCAGGAAAATGACTTGGGAAAATGACTCAGAAAAGGGACTTAGGAAAGTGACATAGGAAAGCAACTCAGAACAGGGATTCAGAAAAGTGACTCAGAAAAGTGACTCAGGAAAGTGACTCAGGAAAGTGACCTAGAAAAGTGACTTAGGAAAGTGACTCAGAAAAGTGACTGAGGAAAGTGACTGAGGAAAGTGACTGAGGAAAGTGACTGAGGAAAGTGACTCAGAAAAGTGACTCAGAAAAGTGACTCAGGAAAGTGACTCAGAAAAGTAACTCAGGAAAGTGACTCAGAAAAATGACTTTTCTGAGTCATTTTCCGAAGTGACTTTTCTAAGTCACTTTTCTGAGTCACTTTCCTAAGTCAATTTTCTGAGTCACTTTCCTAAGTCACTTTTCTGAGTCACTTTCCTAAGTCACTTTTCTGAGTCACTTTCCCAAGCCACTTTTCTGAGTCACTTTTCTGTGTCACTTTTTTGAGTCACTTTTCTAAGTCACTTTTCTGAGTCACTTTCCTAAGTCCCTTGCCTAAGTCCCTTGCCTAAATCATATTCCTAGGTCGCTATCCTACGTCCTCAGAAAGCAACTCAGAAAAGTGACTTAGGGATGTAACTCCAAAAAAGTGACTTTGGACATTCCCAAGCCACTTTTCTGAGTCATTTTTCTGAGTCACTTACCTGAGTCACTTTCCTTAGTCACTTTCCTTAGTCACTTTCCTTAGTCACTTTCCTAAGTCACATTCCTAAGTCACTTTCCTAAGTCACTTTTCTGAGTCCCTTTCCTGAGTCACTTTTCTGAGTCGCTTTCCTAAGTCACTTTTCTGAGTGACTTTCCTAAGTGACTATTCTAAATCACTTTCCTGAGTCACTTTTCTGAGTCTTTTTCCTGAGTCACTTTCCTGAGTCACTTTTCTGAGTCACTTTTCTGAGTCACTTTTCTGAGTCACTTTCCTGAGTTACTTTTCTGAGTCACTTTCCTGAGTCACTTTCCTGAGTCACTTTCCTGAGTCACTTTCCTGAATCACTTTTCTGAGTAACTTTTCTGAGTAACTTTCCTAAGTCACTTTTCTGAGTCACTTTCCTGAGTCCCTTTCCTGAGTGTCTTTCCTGAGGCACTGTTCTGAGTCACTTTCCTAAGTCCCTTGCCTAAGTCCCTTGCCTGAGTCACATTCCTAAGTCACTATCCTAAGTCACTTTTCTGAGCGACTTAGGAAAGCAACTCAGGAAAGTGACTCAGAAAAGTGACATAGGAAAGTGACTCAGGAAAATGACTTGGAAAAGGGACTTAGGAAAGTGACTCACAAAAGTGACTCAGGAAAGTGACTCAGAAAAGTGACTCAGGAAAGTGACTAAGGAAAGTGACTAAGGAAAGTGACTCAGAAAAGTGACTCAGAAAAGTGACTCCGAAAAGTGACTGAGGAAATTGACTTAGAAAAGTGACTTAGGAAAGTTACTCAGAAAAGAGACTCAGGAAAATAACTCAGAAAAGTGACTCAGAAAATCGACTCAGGAAAGCAACTTGGGAAAGCAACTCAAAAAAGTGACTTGGGTCTTTCCTAAGTCACTTTTCTGAGTCATTTTCCTGAGTGACTTTCCTAAGTAACTTTTCCGAGTCACTTTTCTAAATTGCTTTCCTAAGTCGCTTTCCTGAGTCGATTTTCTTAGTCACTTTCCTAAATCACTTTCCTAAGTCACTTTTCTGAGTCACTTTCCTAAGTCACTTTTCTGAGTCACTTTCCCAAGTCACTTTCCCAAGTCACTTTTCTGAGTCACTTTCCCAAGTCACTTTTCTGAGTCACTTTCCCAAGTCACTTTTCTGAGTCACTTTCCCAAGTCACTTTTCTGAGTCATTTTCCTGAGTCACTTTCCTAAGTCACTTTCCTAAATCACTTTTCTGAGTCACTTTTCTGAGTCACTTTTCTGAGTAACTTTCCTGAGTCACTTTTCTGGGTCACTTTCCTAAGTCCCTTGCCTGAGTCACATTCCTAGGTCACTATCCTAAGTCCTCAGAAAACAACTCAGAAAAGTGGCTTAGGGAAGTGACTCCAAAAAAGTAACTTAGGATATTCCCAAGCCATTTTTCTGAGTCATTTTCCTGAGTCACTTTCCTTATTCACTTTCCTTAGTCACTTTCCTAAGTCACTTCTCTGATTCACTTTTCTGAGTCCCTTTCCTGAGTCACTTTCCTAAGACACTTTTCTGAGTCACTTTCCTAAGTGACTATTATGAGTCACTTTCCTAAGACACTTTTCTGAGTCACTTTCCTAAGTAAATTTTCTGAGTCACTTTCCTGAGTCACTTTTCTGAGTCTTTTTCCTGAGTCACTTTTCTGAGTCACTTTTCTGAGTCACTTTCCTGAGTCACTTTTCTGGGTCACTTTCCTAAGTCACTTTTCTGAGTCATTTTCCTAAGCCGCTTTCCTAAGTCCCTTTTCTGAGTCGATTTTCCTAAGCCACTTTCCTAAGGAAGTGACTCCAAAAAAGTAACTTAGGATATTCCCAAGCCATTTTTCTGAGTCATTTTCCTGAGTCACTTTCCTTATTCACTTTCCTTAGTCACTTTCCTAAGTCACTTCTCTGATTCACTTTTCTGAGTCCCTTTCCTGAGTCACTTTCCTAAGACACTTTTCTGAGTCACTTTCCTAAGTGACTATTATGAGTCACTTTCCTAAGACACTTTTCTGAGTCACTTTCCTAAGTAAATTTTCTGAGTCACTTTCCTGAGTCACTTTTCTGAGTCTTTTTCCTGAGTCACTTTTCTGAGTCACTTTTCTGAGTCACTTTCCTGAGTCACTTTTCTGGGTCACTTTCCTAAGTCACTTTTCTGAGTCATTTTCCTAAGCCGCTTTCCTAAGTCCCTTTTCTGAGTCATTTTCCTAAGCCACTTTCCTAAGTTACTTTTCTGAGTCACTTTCCTAAGTTACTTTTCTGCGTCACTTTCCTGAGTCACTTTTCTGAGTAACTTTTCTGAGTAACTTTCCTAAGTCACTTTTCTGAGTCACTTTCCTGAGTGTCTTTCCTGAGGCACTGTTCTGAGTCACTTTCTTAAGTACCTTGCCTAAGTCCCTTGCCTGAGTCACATTCCTAAGTCACTATCCTAAGTCACTTTTCTGAGCGACTTAGGAAAGCAACTCAGGAAAGTGACTCAGAAAAGTTACTCAGAAAAGAGACTCAGGAAAATGACTTGGAAAAGGGACTTAGGAAAGTGACTCACAAAAGTGACTCAGGAAAGTGACTCAGAAAAGTGACTCAGGAAAGTGACTCAGGAAAGTGACTCAGGAAAGTGACTTAGAAAAGTGACTAAGGAAAGTGACTCAGAAAAGTGACTTAGGAAAGTGACTTAGGAAAGTGACTCCAAAAAGTGACTGAGGAAATTGACTTAGAAAAGTGACTTAGGAAAGTTACTCAGAAAAGAGACTCAGGAAAATAACTCAGAAAAGTGACTCAGAAAATCGACTCAGGAAAGCAACTTGGGAAAGCAACTCAGAAAAGTGACTCAGAAAAATGACTTAGGAAAGTGACTCAAAAAAGTGACTTGGGTCTTTCCTAAGTCACTTTTCTGAGTCATTTTCCTGAGTGACTTTCCTAAGTAACTTTTCCGAGTCACTTTTCTAAATTGCTTTCCTAAGTCGCTTTCCTGAGTCGATTTTCTTAGTCACTTTCCTAAATCACTTTCCTAAGTCACTTTTCTGAGTCACTTTCCTAGGTCACTTTTCTGAGTCACTTTCCCAAGTCACTTTTCTGAGTCACTTTCCCAAGTCACTTTTCTGAGTCACTTTCCCAAGTCACTTTTCTGAGTCACTTTCCCAAGTCACTTTTCTGAGTCACTTTCCCAAGTCACTTTTCTGAGTCACTTTCCCAAGTCACTTTTCTGAGTCATTTTCCTGAGTCACTTTCCTAAGTCACTTTCCTAAATCACTTTTCTGAGTCACTTTTCTGAGTCACTTTTCTGAGTAACTTTCCTGAGTCACTTTTCTGGGTCACTTTCCTAAGTCCCTTGCCTGAGTCACATTCCTAGGTCACTATCCTAAGTCCTCAGAAAACAACTCAGAAAAGTGGCTTAGGGAAGTGACTCCAAAAAAGTAACTTAGGATATTCCCAAGCCATTTTTCTGAGTCATTTTCCTGAGTCACTTTCCTTATTCACTTTCCTTAGTCACTTTCCTAAGTCACTTCTCTGATTCACTTTTCTGAGTCCCTTTCCTGAGTCACTTTCCTAAGACACTTTTCTGAGTCACTTTCCTAAGTGACTATTATGAGTCACTTTCCTAAGACACTTTTCTGAGTCACTTTCCTAAGTAAATTTTCTGAGTCACTTTCCTGAGTCACTTTTCTGAGTCTTTTTCCTGAGTCACTTTTCTGAGTCACTTTTCTGAGTCACTTTCCTGAGTCACTTTTCTGGGTCACTATCCTAAGTCCCTTTTCTGAGTCGATTTTCCTAAGCCACTTTCCTAAGGAAGTGACTCCAAAAAAGTAACTTAGGATATTCCCAAGCCATTTTTCTGAGTCATTTTCCTGAGTCATTTTCCTTATTCACTTTCCTTAGTCACTTTCCTAAGTCACTTCTCTGATTCACTTTTCTGAGTCCCTTTCCTGAGTCACTTTCCTAAGACACTTTTCTGAGTCACTTTCCTAAGTGACTATTATGAGTCACTTTCCTAAGACACTTTTCTGAGTCACTTTCCTAAGTAAATTTTCTGAGTCACTTTCCTGAGTCACTTTTCTGAGTCTTTTTCCTGAGTCACTTTTCTGAGTCACTTTCCTAAGTCACTTTTCTGAGTCATTTTCCTAAGCCGCTTTCCTAAGTCCCTTTTCTGAGTCATTTTCCTAAGCCACTTTTCTGAGTCACTTTTCTGAGTAACTTTTCTGAGTAACTTTCCTAAGTCACTTTTCTGAGTCACTTTCCTGAGTGTCTTTCCTGAGGCACTGTTCTGAGTCACTTTCTTAAGTACCTTGCCTAAGTCCCTTGCCTGAGTCACATTCCTAAGTCACTATCCTAAGTCACTTTTCTGAGCGACTTAGGAAAGCAACTCAGGAAAGTGACTCAGAAAAGTTACTCAGAAAAGAGACTCAGGAAAGAGACTCAGGAAAGAGACTCAGGAAAGAGACTCAGGAAAGTAACTCAGAAAAGTGACTCAGAAAATCGACTCAGGAAAGCGACTAAGAAAATTGACTCAGGAAAGCAACTTGGGAAAGCAACTCAGAAAAGTGACTCAGAAAAATGACTTAGGAAAGTGACTCAAAAAAGTGACTTGGGTCTATCCTAAGTCACTTTTCTGAGTCATTTTCCTGAGTGACTTTCCTAAGTCACTTTTCCCAGTCACTTTTCTAAATTGCTTTCCTAAGTCGCTTTCCTGAGTCGATTTCCTGAGTCACTTTCCTGAGTCACTTTTCTGAGTCACTTTTCTAAGTCACTTTTCTGAGTCATTTTCCAAAGCCGCTTTCCTAAGTCACTTTTCTGAGTGACTTTCCTAAGTTACTTTTCTGAGTGACTTTCCTAAGTTACTTTTCTGAGTGACTTTCCGAAGTCACTTTTCTGAGTGACTTTCCTAAGTCACTTTTCTGAGTCACTTTCCTAAGTCACTTTTCTAAATCACTTTCCTAAGTCACTTTTCTGAGTCACATTCCTAAGTCACTTTTCTGGGTCACTTTCCTAGGTCCCTTGCCTAAGTCCCTTGCCTGAATCACATTCCTAGGTCACTATCCTAAGTCCCTTTTCTGAGTCGATTTTCTTAGTCACTTTCCTGAGTGAATTTTCTTAGTCGCTAGGAAAGCGACTAAGAAACTCGACTTAGGGAAATTACTCCAAAAAAGTGACTTAGGACATTCCTTAGCCACTTTTCTGAGTCATTTTCCTGAGTCACTTACCTGAGTCACTTTCCTTAGTCACTTTCCTAAGTCCCTTTCCTTATTCACTTTCCTAAGTCACGTTCCTAAGTCACTTTCCTTAGTCACTTTCCTGAGTCCCTTTCCTGAGTCACTTTTCGGAGTCGCTTTCCTAAGTCACTTTTCTGAGTCACTTTCCAGAGTCACTTTTCTGAGTCACTTTCCTAAGTCACTTTTCTGAGTCACTTTCCTGAGTCACTTTCCTAAGAAAATTTTCTGAGTCACTTTTCTGAGTCACTTCCCTAAGTCACTTTTCTGAGTCACCTTCTTAAGTCACTTTCCTGAGTCACCTTCTTAAGTCACTTTCCTGAGTCACTTTTCTGTGTCACTTTTCTGAGTCACTTTTCTGAGTCATTTTTCTAAGCCGCTTTCCTAAGTCACTTTTTTGAGTCATTTTCCTAAGCCATCTTCCTAAGTCACTTTTCTGAGTGACTTTCCTAAGTTACTTTTCTGAGTGACTTTCCGAAGTCACTTTTCTGAGTGACTTTCCTAAGTCACTTTTCTGAGTGACTTTCCTAAGTCACTTTTCTGAGTCACTTTCCTAAGTCACTTTTCTAAATCACTTTCCTAAGTCACTTTTCTGAGTCACATTCCTAAGTCCCTTTTCTGAGTCGATTGTATTTGTCGCTTTCCTAAGTCACTTTTCTGAGAAACTTTCCTGAGTCACTTTTCTGGGTCACTTTCCTAGGTCCCTTGCCTAAGTCCCTTGCCTGAATCACATTCCTAGGTCACTATCCTAAGTCCCTTTTCTGAGTCGATTTTCTTAGTCACTTTCCTGAGTGAATTTTCTTAGTCGCTAGGAAAGCGACTAAGAAAATTGACTTAGGGAAATGACTCCAAAAAAGTGACTTAGGACATTCCTTAGCCACTTTTCTGAGTCATTTTCCTGAGTCACTTACCTGAGTCACTTTCCTAAGTCCCTTTCCTTATTCACTTTCCTTAGTCACTTTCCTAAGTCACTTTCCTTAGTCACTTTCCTAAGTCACTTTTCTGAGTCACTTTTCGGAGTCCCTTTCCTGAGTCACTTTTCGGAGTCGCTTTTCTAAGTCACTTTTCTGAGTCACTTTCCAGAGTCACTTTTCTGAGTCACTTTCCTAAGTCACTTTTCTGAGTCACTTTCCTGAGTCACCTTCTTAAGTCACTTTCCTGAGTCACTTTTCTGTGTCACTTTTCTGAGTCATTTTCCTAAGCCGCTTTCCTAAGTCACTTTTCTGAGTCATTTTCCTAAGCCATCTTCCTAAGTCACTTTTCTGAGTGACTTTCCTAAGTTACTTTTCTGAGTGACTTTCCGAAGTCACTTTTCTGAGTGACTTTCCTAAGTCACTTTTCTGAGTGACTTTCCTAAGTCACTTTTCTGAGTCACTTTCCTAAGTCACTTTTCTGAGTCACTTTCTTAAGTCACTTTTCTAAATCACTTTCCTAAGTCACTTTTCTGAGTCACATTCCTAAGTCACTTTTCTGAGTCGATTGTATTTGTCACTTTCCTAAGTCACTTTTCTGAGAAACTTTCCTGAGTCACTTTTCTGGGTCACTTTCCTAGGTCCCTTGCCTAAGTCCCTTGCCTGAATCACATTCCTAGGTCACTATCCTAAGTCCCTTTTCTGAGTCGATTTTCTTAGTCACTTTCCTGAGTGAATTTTCTTAGTCGCTAGGAAAGCGACTAAGAAAATCGACTTAGGGAAATGACTCCAAAAAAGTGACTTAGGACATTCCTTAGCCACTTTTCTGAGTCATTTTCCTGAGTCACTTTCCTTAGTCACTTTCCTAAGTCACTTTCCTTATTCACTTTCCTAAGTCACTTTCCTAAGTCACTTTCCTAAGTCACTTTCCTTAGTCACTTTCCTAAGTCACTTTTCTGAGTCACTTTTTGGAGTCGCTTCCTAAGTCACTTTTCTGAGTCACTTTCCAGAGTCACTTTTCAGAGTCACTTTCCTAAGTCACTTTTCTGAGTCACTTTCCTGAGTCACTTTCCTAAGAAAATTTTCTGAGTCACTTCCCTAAGTCACTTTTCTGAGTCACCTTCTTAAGTCACTTTCCTGAGTCACCTTCTTAAGTCACTTTCCTGAGTCACTTTTCTGTGTCACTTTTCTGAGTCACTTTTCTGTGTCACTTTTCTGAGTCACTTTTCTGAGTCACTTTTCTGAGTCACTTTCCTAAATCACTTTTCTGAGTCACTTTCCTAAGTCACCTTTCTGAGTCACTTTTCTGAGTCATTTTTCTAAGCCGCTTTCCTAAGTTACTTTTCTGAGTCACTTTCCTAAGTCACTTTTCTGAGTCACTTTCCTAAGTCACTTTTCTGTGTAACTTTTCTGAGTAACTTTCCTGAGTCCCCTTCCTGAGGCACTGTTCTGAGTCACTTTCCTAAGTCCCTTGCCTGAGTCACATTCCTAAGTCACTATCCTAAGTCACTTTTCTGAGCGACTTAGGAAAGCAACTCAGGAAAGTGACTGAGAAAAGTGACATAGGAAAGTGACTCAGGAAAATGACTTGGGAAAATGACTCAGAAAAGGGACTTAGGAAAGTGACATAGGAAAGCAACTCAGAACAGGGATTCAGAAAAGTGACTCAGAAAAGTGACTCAGGAAAGTGACTCAGGAAAGTGACCTAGAAAAGTGACTTAGGAAAGTGACTCAGAAAAGTGACTGAGGAAAGTGACTGAGGAAAGTGACTGAGGAAAGTGACTGAGGAAAGTGACTCAGAAAAGTGACTCAGAAAAGTGACTCAGGAAAGTGACTCAGAAAAGTAACTCAGGAAAGTGACTCAGAAAAATGACTTTTCTGAGTCATTTTCCGAAGTGACTTTTCTAAGTCACTTTTCTGAGTCACTTTCCTAAGTCAATTTTCTGAGTCACTTTCCTAAGTCACTTTTCTGAGTCACTTTCCTAAGTCACTTTTCTGAGTCACTTTCCCAAGCCACTTTTCTGAGTCACTTTTCTGTGTCACTTTTTGAGTCACTTTCCTAAGTCACTTTTCTGAGTCACTTTCCTAAGTCCCTTGCCTAAGTCCCTTGCCTGAGTCATATTCCTAGGTCGCTATCCTACGTCCTCAGAAAGCAACTCAGAAAAGTGACTTAGGGATGTAACTCCAAAAAAGTGACTTTGGACATTCCCAAGCCACTTTTCTGAGTCATTTTTCTGAGTCACTTACCTGAGTCACTTTCCTTAGTCACTTTCCTTAGTCACTTTCCTTAGTCACTTTCCTAAGTCACATTCCTAAGTCACTTTCCTAAGTCACTTTTCTGAGTCACTTTTCTGAGTCCCTTTCCTGAGTCACTTTTCTGAGTCGCTTTCCTAAGTCACTTTTCTGAGTGACTTTCCTAAGTGACTATTCTAAATCACTTTCCTGAGTCACTTTTCTGAGTCTTTTTCCTGAGTCACTTTCCTGAGTCACTTTTCTGAGTCACTTTTCTGAGTCACTTTTCTGAGTCACTTTTCTGAGTCACTTTCCTGAGTTACTTTTCTGAGTCACTTTCCTGAGTCACTTTCCTGAGTCACTTTCCTGAATCACTTTTCTGAGTAACTTTTCTGAGTAACTTTCCTAAGTCACTTTTCTGAGTCACTTTCCTGAGTCCCTTTCCTGAGTGTCTTTCCTGAGGCACTGTTCTGAGTCACTTTCCTAAGTCCCTTGCCTAAGTCCCTTGCCTGAGTCACATTCCTAAGTCACTATCCTAAGTCACTTTTCTGAGCGACTTAGGAAAGCAACTCAGGAAAGTGACTCAGAAAAGTGACATAGGAAAATGACTCAGGAAAATGACTTAGAAAAGGGACTTAGGAAAGTGACTCACAAAAGTGACTCAGGAAAGTGACTCAGAAAAGTGACTCAGGAAAGTGACTAAGGAAAGTGACTAAGGAAAGTGACTCAGAAAAGTGACTCAGAAAAGTGACTCCGAAAAGTGACTGAGGAAATTGACTTAGAAAAGTGACTTAGGAAAGTTACTCAGAAAAGAGACTCAGGAAAATAACTCAGAAAAGTGACTCAGAAAATCGACTCAGGAAAGCAACTTGGGAAAGCAACTCAAAAAAGTGACTTGGGTCTTTCCTAAGTCACTTTTCTGAGTCATTTTCTTGAGTGACTTTCCTAAGTAACTTTTCCGAGTCACTTTTCTAAATTGCTTTCCTAAGTCGCTTTCCTGAGTCGATTTTCTTAGTCACTTTCCTAAATCACTTTCCTAAGTCACTTTTCTGAGTCACTTTCCTAAGTCACTTTTCTGAGTCACTTTCCCAAGTCACTTTTCTGAGTCACTTTCCCAAGTCACTTTTCTGAGTCACTTTCCCAAGTCACTTTTCTGAGTCACTTTCCCAAGTCACTTTTCTGAGTCATTTTCCTGAGTCACTTTCCTAAGTCACTTTCCTAAATCACTTTTCTGAGTCACTTTTCTGAGTCACTTTTCTGAGTAACTTTCCTGAGTCACTTTTCTGGGTCACTTTCCTAAGTCCCTTGCCTGAGTCACATTCCTAGGTCACTATCCTAAGTCCTCAGAAAACAACTCAGAAAAGTGGCTTAGGGAAGTGACTCCAAAAAAGTAACTTAGGATATTCCCAAGCCATTTTTCTGAGTCATTTTCCTGAGTCACTTTCCTTATTCACTTTCCTTAGTCACTTTCCTAAGTCACTTCTCTGATTCACTTTTCTGAGTCCCTTTCCTGAGTCACTTTCCTAAGACACTTTTCTGAGTCACTTTCCTAAGTGACTATTATGAGTCACTTTCCTAAGACACTTTTCTGAGTCACTTTCCTAAGTAAATTTTCTGAGTCACTTTCCTGAGTCACTTTTCTGAGTCTTTTTCCTGAGTCACTTTTCTGAGTCACTTTTCTGAGTCACTTTCCTGAGTCACTTTTCTGGGTCACTTTCCTAAGTCACTTTTCTGAGTCATTTTCCTAAGCCGCTTTCCTAAGTCCCTTTTCTGAGTCATTTTCCTAAGCCACTTTCCTAAGTTACTTTTCTGAGTCACTTTCCTAAGTTACTTTTCTGCGTCACTTTCCTGAGTCACTTTCCTGACTCACTTTTCTGAGTAACTTTTCTGAGTAACTTTCCTAAGTCACTTTTCTGAGTCACTTTCCTGAGTGTCTTTCCTGAGGCACTGTTCTGAGTCACTTTCTTAAGTCCCTTGCCTAAGTCCCTTGCCTGAGTCACATTCCTAAGTCACTATCCTAAGTCACTTTTCTGAGCGACTTAGGAAAGCAACTCAGGAAAGTGACTCAGAAAAGTTACTCAGAAAAGAGACTCAGGAAAGAGACTCAGGAAAGTAACTCAGAAAAGTGACTCAGAAAATCGACTCAGGAAAGCGACTAAGAAAATTGACTCAGGAAAGCAACTTGGGAAAGCAACTCAGAAAAGTGACTCAGAAAAATGACTTAGGAAAGTGACTCAAAAAAGTGACTTGGGTCTATCCTAAGTCACTTTTCTGAGTCATTTTCCTGAGTGACTTTCCTAAGTCACTTTTCCCAGTCACTTTTCTAAATTGCTTTCCTAAGTCGCTTTCCTGAGTCGATTTTCTTAGTCACTTTCCTAAATCACTTTCCTAAGTCACTTTTCTGAGTCACTTTCCTAGGTCACTTTTCTGAGTCACTTTCCTAAGTCAATTTTCTGAGTCACTTTCCTAAGTCACTTTTCTGAGTCACTTTCTAAGCCACTTTTCTGAGTCACTTTTCTGTGTCACTTTTCTGAGTCACTTTCCTAAGTCACTTTTCTGAGTCGCTTTCCTAAGTCACTTTTCTGAGTCGCTTTCCTAAGTCACTTTTCTGAGTCGCTTTCCTGAGTCACTTTTCTGAGTCACTTTTCTGAGTCATTTTCCTAAGCCCCTTTCCTAAGTCACTTCTCTGAGTCATTTTCCTAAGTTACTTCTCTGAGTCATTTTCCTAAGTTACTTTTCTGAGTCACTTTCCTAAGTCACTTTTCTGAGTCATTTTCCTGAGTCACTTTTCTGAGTAACTTTCCTGAGTCACTTTTCTGGGTCACTTTCCTAAGTCCCTTGCCTGAGTCACATTCCTAGGTCACTATCCTAAGTCCTCAGAAAAGTGACTTAGGGAAGTGACTCCAAAAAAGTGACTTAGGATATTCCCAAGCCACTTTTCTGAGTCATTTTCCTTATTCACTTTCCTTATTCACTTTCCTTAGTCACTTTCCTTAGTCACTTTCCTTAGTCACTTTCCTAAGTCACTTTCCTAAGTCACTTTTCTGAGTCCCTTTCCTGAGTCACTTTTCTGAGTCGCTTTCCTAAGTCACTTTTCTGAGTGACTTTCCTCAGTGACTATTATGAGTCACTTTCCTGAGTCACTTTTCTGAGTCATTTTCCTGAGTCACTTTCTTAAGTCACTTTTCTGAGTCACTTTTCTGAGTCACTTTCCTAAGTCACTTTTTTGTGTCATTTCTCTAAGCCGCTTTCCTAAGTGACTTTTCTGAGTCATTTTCCTAAGCCGCTTTCCTAAGTTACTTTCCTAAACCGCTTTCCTAAGTCACTTTTCTGAGTCACTTTCCTGAGTCACTTTCCTGAGTCACTTTTCTGAGTCACTTTCCTGAGTCACTTTTCTGAGTCACTTTTCTGAGTCACTTTCCTGAGTTACTTTTCTGAATCACTTTCCTGAGTCACTTTCCTGAGTCACTTTTCTGAGTAACTTCTCTAAGTCCCTTTCCTGAGTCCCTTTCCCGAGTCTCTTTCCCAAGTCCCTTGTCTAAGTCCCTTGCCTAAATCACATTCCTAAGTCACTATCCTAAGTCACTTTTCTGAGCGACTTAGGAAAGCAACTCAGGAAAGTAACTTTGAAAAGTGACATAGGAAAGTGACTCAGGAAAATGACTTGGGAAAGTGACTCAGAAAAGTGACTTAGGAAAGTGACATAGGAAAACAACTCTGAAAAGGGACTTATGAAAGTGAATCAGGAAAGAGACTCAGAAAAGTGACTCAGGAAAGTGACTTAGAAAAGTGACTCAGGAAAGTGACTCAGGAAAATGACTCAGAAAAGTGACTCAGGAAAATGACTCAGAAAAGTGACTTAGGAAAATGACTCAGAAAAGTGACTGAGAAAGTGACTTAGAAAAGTGACTTATGCCGCGTACACACGAGCGGACTTTACGGCAGACTTTGCCCGGCGGATGGGATTTCATCGGACAATTCGATCGTGTGTGGGCTCCAGCGGACTTTGTTTTCTCAAAAGTTGGACGGACTTAGATTTGAAACATGATTTAAATCAATCCGCAATCCGAAAAGTCTGCTCATCTGTATGCTAGTTCGACGGACAAAAAGCTAAGCTAGGGCAGCTATTGGCTACTGGCTATGAACTTCCTTGTTTTAGTCCGGTTGTACGTCATCACGTACGAATCCGTCGGAAAGTGACTCAGAAAATCCACTCAGGAAAGCGACTTAGGAAAGCAACTCAGAAAAGTGACTCAAAAAAATGACTTAGGAAAGGGACTCAAAAAAGTGACTTGGGTCTTTCCTAAGTCACTTTTCTGAATCATTTTCCTGAGTGACTTTCCTAAGTCACTTTTCTAAATTGCTTTCCTAAGTCGCTTTCCCGAGTCGATTTTGTTAGTCACTTTCCTGAATCACTTCCTGAGTCACTTTTCTGAGTCACTTTCCTAAGTCACTTTTCTGAGTCACTCTCCCAAGTCACTATTCTAAGTCACATTCCTAAGTTATTTTTCAGACTCATTTTCCTGAGTCATTTTCCTGAGTCACTTTCCTAAGTCACTTTTCTAAATCACTTTTATGAGTCCCTTTTCCCAGGTAAGGGACTCAGAAAAGTTACTAAGAAAAGTGACTCAGGAAATTGACTCAGTGACTTGGGAAAGTGACAACTACTCCTCCTGCCTCTGCTTCTGACTGCCTTCCTGTGTTTGACCCCCGGCCTGGCTTCTGACAACATCTCTGCTTTTCCACCTGTTAAGATCTGCCAATATCTCCAGGGAATCATTGGCTGTGACCACCTTCTCTGCTTCTGGGTGTCTGCTTCTGTAACCATCAGCTTCAGGCAACCCGTGCATCTCTGGGCATAGCACCCTCTGTCTCCAACTCCAGGGGTACTCTGCACTCAGCCGCAAGGGGAGCCCTCTTGTCACCTCAGCCTCCAGCCTAGTACGTGACACCAACATAAAAATTTGCATAAAAAAAGCAAAGGAGAAGGCCTGCAAACAATACAAGGCTGAGGGGTTATCATCAGCATTCCAACTTTACAAAGAATGCAATAAGAAATGTAAGGGTGCAATCAGAGCGGCTAAGATAGAACACGAAAGGCACATAGCTGAGGAGAGTAAAAAAAAACAAGAAATTCTTTAAGTATATAAATAGTATGAAAAGGGAGGTCAGAACATATTGGCCCCATAAAGTATGATGAAGGGAATCTGGTTACAAAAGATGGAGAGATAGCAAAGGTTTTGAATTTATTCTTCTCCTCAGTCTTCACAAGGGAAATGGGGGAATTTGGTAACCAAGACCGCAATGTTTATCCTCATACGTCACAGGAAGCAACCTCTTGGCTAACCTCTTGGCTAACAGAGAATAGAGTTAGAAATGGACTTGAAAAACTTAACATTAAGTTACCAGGACCAGATGGCTTACACCCGAGGATCCTTATCCACTTCAATACCGGGCTATGTCATATGACGTCCGCAAATGGGATCTCCCATCCTGGGCAGGCGTCATATGACGTCCTCGGTTTTACGCCGCAGCTCAGTGATCGTGAATGAAGAGTGTCCCTCGGACATGGCCCATCCCAGATCCATGTAAAGAGCCAATAAAAAATGACTCTTTATCACGTGACCGGCTGTGTCCAATCACAGCCAGTCACATGTGCTACCCACGTGCACGGCGCTCGTGCACGCCCCTAGGGCATGCACAGAGCGGTGATCGGGGACGAGGCTTGTCACATTTTGTGGGTAATTCTACTGTCCTGGTGCTCTAGGGCCTTCACAAATGTAATAGGTCGTTAAGAAATTAGAGGTGTAATTTATGCTCCTAGAACCCCTGACGGTGCTCCCTGCATGTTGGACCTTTCTGTGTGGCCAGGTTGTGTAAAAGTCACACACATGGGGTATCGCCATACTTGGGAGGAGTAGCAGAATGTATTTTGGGGTGTAATTGGAAGTATGCATATGCTGTGTATGAGAAATAACTTGTTATTATGAACAAAAATGACTTATTTGCAAAATTTTATCATAGAAAGTAAAAAAAAGTGTTTTTTTTTTTCAAAATGTTCGCTCTTTTTTCACTTATGTCGCAAAAAATAAAAAACCCAGTGGTGATTAAATACCACCAAAAGAAAGCTCTATTTGTATGAAAAACAAGATAAAAATTTTGTTTGGGTACAGTGTTGCATGACTGAGTAATTGGCATTCAAAGTGTGAGAGCACTGAAAGCTAAAAACTGGTCTGGGCAGGAAGGGTATATAAATGTCCTGTATTGAAGTGGTTAAGGAACTCAGTCAAGTGATTGCCAGACCATTGTTCCTAATTTTTATGAACAGTCTACTGACTGGAATGGTACCAGCTGATTGGAGAAAAGCCAGTGTAGCACCAATATTTAAAAAGGGCCAAGATATAGCCGAGGGAACTACAGACCAGTTAGCCTAACATCAATAGTTTGCAAGCTCTCAGAGGGGATAATAAGGGACTATATTCAAGATTTTAGTAATAAAAATTGTATTACTAGCAGTAATCAGCATGGATTCATGAAGCAAACTTGCCAAACTAACCTATTAAGCTTCTATGAGGAGGTGAGCTGCCATCTAGATAAAGGAAGGCCTGTAGACGTGGTGTATCTGGATTTTGCAAAGGCATTCAATACAGTTCCCAATAAATGTTTACTGTACAAACTAAGGTCTGTAGGCATGGACCAAAGGGTAAATACATGGATTGAAACCTGGCTACGGGGGCAAGTCCAGAGGGTGGTGATAAATGGCGAGTACTCTGAATGGTCTGGTGTGGAAAGCAGGGTCCCCCAAGGTTCTGTCCTGGGACCAAGCCTATAAAATGTATTCATAAACAATCTGAAGGATGGGATCAACAGCTCAATTTCAGTAAATGGGGATGATACAAAGCTAAGCAGGGCAATAACTTCTATGCGGGATGTGGAAACCTTTCAAGAAGATTTAAACAAATGAATGGGGTGGGCAACTACATGGCAAATGAGGTTTAACCCTTTCATGACTAAGCCTATTTTTGAAATTTGGTGTTTATAAGTTAAAATCCGTATTTTTTGCTAAAAAATTACTTAGAACCCCCAAACATTATATATATATTTTTAGCAGAGAATCTAGAGAATAAAATGGTGATTGTTGCAATATTTTATATCACACAGTATTTGTGCAGCGGTGTTTTAAACGCAAATTTTTGGAAAAGGGACACTTCCATGAATTTTAAAAAATCCAAACAGTAAAGTTACCCCAATTTTTTTGTATAATGTGAAAGATGATGTTACGCCGAGTAAATAGATACCAAACATGTCATGCTTTATAATTGCATGCACTCGTGGAATGGCGACAAACTATGGTAGCTATGAATTTCCATAGGCGACGCTTTAAATTTTTTTTACGGTTACCAGGTTTGAGTTACAGAGGAGGTCTAGTGCTAGAATTATTGTTCTCACTCTGACGATCGCGGCGATACCTCACTTGTGTGATTTGAACACCGTTTACATATGCGGGCGCGACTTCCGTATGCGTTTTATTCGCTGCGCAAGCTCGCGGGGGCGGGGGCGCTTTAAAAAAAATTTTTTTTTATTTATTTTATTTATTTTTATACTTATAAATTGTGTTTAAAAAAAAAAAATGTATTTTTTTTACTTTTATTGCTGTCACAAGGAATGTAAACATCCCTTGTGACAGTAATAGGTGGTGACAGGTACTCTTTATGGAGGGACCCCCGATCCCTCCTTTGCACTTCAAAGTATTCAGATCGCTAAAAATGGTGATTCTGAATACTGTGTGTTTTTTTAAATTCGACACCATTGGCAGCCGAGTAAACGGGAAGTGACGTCATGACGTCGCTTCCGCGTTTACATTGAGAAGGCTGGAACGAAGCCGCCCACAGCTTCGTTCCAGCCCGCCCACAGCCCCCGGAGGCAGCCGATTGGACACCGGGCCTCCCGATCGCACGGTAGGCCCGGTAAGAGCGGCGGGAGGCGGCGGGAGGCAGCGGGAGGCGGCGGGAGGGGGGGGACGTCCCCTCTCGCTCCTCCGGTATAACGGCCGAGCGGCTTTTAGCCGCATCGGTTGTTATATACGGATAGCCGATCGCCCACTCGAAACAACGGTACCGGGATGATGCCTGTAGCTGCGGGCATCATCCCGGTATAACCCCCGAAAGCCGAGTACGCACATCTGCGTACGGTCGGCGGGAAGGGGTATATGTTGAAAAATGTAAAATAATGCATTTGGGTGCCAAAAATATGAATGCAGTCTACTCACTAGGGGGAGAACCTCTGCGGGAATCTAGGATGGAAAAGGACCTGGGGGTCCTAGTTGATGATAGGCTCAGCAATGGCATGCAATACCAAGCTGCTGCAGGTAAAGCCAACAGAATATTGGTATGCATTAAAAAGGGGATTAACTCCAGAGATAAACGATAAATCTCCCACTCTACAAGACTCTGGTCCGGCTGCTCCTGGAGTATGTTGTCCAGTTCTGGGCACCAGTCCCCAGAAGGGATGTGCTGGAGCTGGATAGGGTCCAGAGAAGGGCAACAAAGCTAATAAAGGGACTGCAGGATCTCAGCTACGGGGAAAGACTGCAAGTATTGAACTTATTCCCTCTGGAGAAGGGGATATGATTTTAATGTACAAATACCATAAGGGTGACCCCACAATAGGGATAAAACTTTTCCGCACAAGGGAATTTAAAAAGACACGCGGCCATTCACTAAAATTAGTAAATAGCCCTCCACGCAGTTTAAGGTTAAACTGCTTTTCTTCTGTTAGAGCGGTAAGGATGTGGAATTCTCTTCCACAAGCATGGGTTTCAGCGGGGAGCATCGGTAATTTCAAAATACTATTAGATATTAGATATACAATGTAATATTAACATAAAAGCACACACACAGGTTAGACTTTTGTCTTTTTTCAACCTCACCCACTATGTAACTATTGCAATCAGCGTTTTCATATGTAGGCATCCCCTAATGCATGTTTACAATTGTATGTGCATTTATGTGGGGGGATTTAAGTGCTTGGTTGTAACCTTTTATATTTTTTACAATTTTTTTTTTGTACTTTGTTTCACTAAAACTCAACAAAGAACTCCCCAGATGCATTGATGTAATCCCCTAAATACGGAGAGAACACCAGTATATTTAAAGTGGTTCTCAAAGCAGGTTTTTTACCTTCATGCATTCTATGAATGAGGGTATAAAACCTTCTGGGTGCAGCCCCCCCCTATACTTACCTGAGCTCATCTTGATCTAGTGATGTGCATGAGAGCAGCGGCTCTCCCAGGTCCCTCTCCTCACTGCTGCTGTTAATCACAGCCAATGAGGAGAGAGTGGGGCTGAACTATGGGGGCATTCTGCAGGGGGGAGGAGCCAGGACCGCTGGCAGGGAACCCAAAAATAAGAACATCGGGGCTGCTCTGTGCAAAACAATTGCAAAGAGCAGGTAAACATAACATGTTTGTTATTTAAAACAAAAAGTACAACCTTTAGAATCACTTTAATGAACTGGGAAAACCTGTATTCGTTGGCTGACTGGAGAGACTTTCAAGGCGGCCAATAACTGTCCTGTATCTACCAGTAGCTGGTAATAGAAAACAGTCTTCCAGTTCAAAAGTTCAAACAAGAATATAGCAGGAACGCAGGAGACATCTATTCACCTAAGAACACTAAGCGAAACTCAGCAGGTATAAGATGGGAGGGGTTATAGCCTCTAGGGCACTGGCGTCACTAGGGTTGGTGTCACCCAGTGCAGAAAAAATTGGTGTCACCCCCCCTCCACCAACTATAGTCCCCCTTCAGTACAGATCCCCCTCCCTCAGTACAGACCCCCCTCCATTAGGTACAGACCACCCCACTAAAAACAGACCTCCCTCACTCAGTACAGACCCCCTTTCCTCAGTATAAACCCCCCCATAAAGTACAGAGTCCCCTCCCGCAGTATAGACCCCTCTCCCTCAGTACAGACCCCCTCCATCAGTATAGACCCCGTCTTCCTCAGTATGGACCCCCCTCCCTCAGTATAGACACCCTCCCTCCATTAGTCTAGACCCCCCTCCCTCATCATAAACACCTTCCTCCATCAGCATAGACCCCCCTCAGTACAGACCTCCCCTCCATCAGCATAGACCTCCCTCAGCATAGACACCCCCCCCCCATCAGCATAGACCCCCCTGCAGGTGCAGGTCTGCTCTGCTGAGGGAGACAGCCAGTCAGTGTAGGGGTGTGCAGAACGTGCGATGCCGCTGCCCACAGGTGTCACCCCTGTGGCGAGTGTCACCCGGGTGCGGCCCACACCCCCTTGCCCCCCCAGCGACGCCACTGCTCTAGGGGGTTGGCCGTCAGTTTTTGATGTGCCTGGTGTCCATTTCTCTTGTAGCAAGCAGTATAACTCTAGGTCATTTACTATAAATCTGTATCCCACAATGGGTAATAGAAAAAACAAAGCAGATCATCTTTCTACCCCCGGTTCGGTTTGGACCAGAACATGCAAACAGGCAAAAAATTTGTGCGAACGCCGTTAAAGTCTATGGGACACAAACGTGGAAAATCAAAAGTGTTTATTTTAAAGACTTATATGCAAGTTATTGCCATCAAAATGTATGGGGACCTGGGTACTGCCCCAGGGGACATGAGTGCAAAAAAAGTTTTTTTTAAATCAGGAGCAGTGATTTTAATAACGCTTAAAGTTAAAGGGGTTGTAAAGGTAAAAAATTTTTCACCTTAATGCATTCTATGCATTAAGGTGAAAAAACTTTTGACAATACCGCCGCCCCCAGCCCCCCCGTTTTACTTACCTGACGCCTCGAATCTTCGCTGCTCGTTCTCGTCATCTCCATTGCAGCTCAGCCTGGTCGCTGATTGGCTGCAGTGGATGGATTGAAAGCAGCGCAGCCATTGGCTCGCGCTGCTGTCAATCACATCCGATGACGCGGCGCGCCGGGGGGGCGGGGCCTAGTGATACAGCGAGCGGCTATAGCTGCCGGCTGTATCACGGGAGCGCGCCCGCAAGCACTCACCACCATGCGAGGGAGCTCGCATTAAGGTGGTTAATGCTTGCGGGGAGGAGCTAAAACAGCCGCCGAGGGACCCCAGAAGACCAGGTTCGGGGCCACTCTGTGCAGAACGAGCTGCACAGTGAAGGTAAGTATAACATGTTTGTTATTTTTAAAAAAAAAAAAATTTACCTTTACAACCCCTTTAAACAATAGAAATTTAATATTTCTTTAAATATCGTGTCTGGGGGGTTCCCTTAGTCTGCCTGTAAAGTGGAGTATCTTTCTGATGTGTTTTACTGTGCCGCTACAAAATGACATTTCTAAAAGAAAAAATGTAATTTAAACTTGCTTGCGGCTGTAATGTATTGCCGAATCCTGGCAATACAGATAAAGATCAAGGAAAAAATCAGTCCCCCCCCCCCAGTCCATACCAGGCCCAAGGGCCTGGTATGGATTTTAATGGGAACTCCATGCTAAAAAACATGGGGAGGGTTCCCCCAAAGCACCTTGTCAACACAACCCTGGCCATTGGTTGTGAGGGCCTGTAGGCGGGGGGCTTATCGGAATCTGGAAGCTCCGTTTAACAAGGGGGCCCCCAGATCCCGCCCCCTCCCCTATGTGAATGGCTATGGGGTACATTGTACTCCTACCCATTCACCAAAAAAAGTGTCAAAAAGTAAGAACGACAATACACAGTTTTACAATTCCTTTATTTAAAAAGAAAAAAAAAAAGTGTCTCACGATGTCCATCCATCTTCAATCACGGCGCCGACGGACCCAAAAAATAGAAAAACAAAACTAGAATACTCCGCCTCCATGTGAGGCATCCCACTGACTGCTGTCTTTTCACTGTGACAGCTCATACACTCTCCTTTACTGCAAAGCACACTCCATGCATTCCTCATACACTCTCCTATATCCCATGCACTCTCCTATACCCCATAGCACACTCCATGCGTACCCATACACTCTCCAATACCCCATAGCACACTCCATGCGTCTCCCATACACTCTCCTATATCCCATAGAACACTCCATGCATCTCTCATACACTCTCCTATACTACATAGCACACTCCATGCATCCCCACACACTCTCCTATATCCCATGCACTCTCCTATACCCCATAGCACACTCAATGCATGCCCCATACACTCTCCTATATCCCATAACACACTTTGAGCATGTCCCATGCACTCTTCTATACCACATAGCACACGCCATATGTAAGGTTGCCACCTGTCTGGTATTCACCCGGACAGTCCGGGTTTTGAATCATGTGCCCAGGTCTCAGTCTGCCTGAGGACCAGGCACATTATTCACACCTGTGGCTCTGGGCTCCACCTGCTCAGCTCTGGGGACGGGGGAAGGAACAGGACTAGGGTACCAGCAGTCTGGAGCAGTTCCAACAGATTCCTCTTCTACAGCAATCCGCCGGAGCATATAATTCCTGGGAACCGCAGCACAAGCATTACTCCTCTTTTGCCTGAAAATCATCAAATAGTACGGGGTACGGCAAATATTAATTCGCTATTGTCACCCAACTGGGTGGACTCAGGGCGCAGTGCTCAGCGCCCCGAGCCCACTCTTTTTTGAAGTCTTTTAGATAAAAAGAAGAGAAAGAAGCGCCACTAAGTGTAGTATTGAGTACAATTTATTATAGCCCCCATATTGGGTTACTCACAAGAGGTAGGTATAATACAGGCTCTTCATTAAGGTAATGGCTGGGGGGTCTGTCCGTGTGCTCTTTTTATCTAAAAGACTTCAAAAAAGAGTGGGCTCGGGGCGCTGAGCACTGCGCCCTGAGTCCACCGAGTTGTGTGACAATAGCGAATTAATATTTGCCGTCTTCACCCTGATTCTCCTCTTCACCAATTAGGAAGCGGGTCTTGAGACCCGTTTCCTGATTGACCGAAAGGAGAAGTGATCCTATTGGCCTAGAAGGAGGAAGGGGGCTGGGCGTAGGACAGGCATGGTAATGACCGGAATGGACGAGGAGGAGAACATGCAGCAGCAGCTCCAAGAAGTGGCGGTCCGGCCGGCCGGAGATGTGGGGGAGGATCTGTGTAACATTAACCAGCTAGAGGACTATATCATCCATGCCAAGAACTCCCTGGAGGCCAGGGCCAGCTTTCTGAAGGCACCCGGGGAGGTGTACAGCTGGAGGCAGTGTCTGGAGGTGTGGTGGAGAGGTCAGCCTGGGGCCCTTAGCTGCTTCCTCTTTGACTGCAATCACTGGGGCAGAATGTGTGTCAGTGGCTGCCCGCGCCATAGATGTGGTAAGCCGAACGTCCCATGGGGGGAGGGGGGTGCGGATGACCAGACTGACTGGGGATACATTGTTTCTCCACTAGGGGGTATAGAGGTAGCCATAGATTTACACTTAGTGAAGTAGGTACATATATACAGTTCGATTCCACCTGGGCAAATTACCGCAGGTACGTTTGCGCCTGCTGCGACAGTGTGCCCACGGGTCGGGCAGACTCAATGTCCACCGGCGACCCGCGATCACGGTATACTGAGGCAGAATGGGGATCTACCTTTGTAAACAAGGCGGATCCCCATTCTGACAGGAGACATGACAGAGATCAACTGTTCCCAGTGATCGGTTATGCCGCGTACACACGAGCGGACTTTACGGCGGACTTTGCCCGGCGGACTTTTCGACGTACTTTCCGACGGACTTTGTGAACGAACGGACTTGCCTACACACAATCCACCAAAGTCCGTCGAATTCGTACGTGATGACGTACGACCGGACTAAAACAAGGAAGTTCATAGCCAGTAGCCAATAGCTGCCCTAGCGTGGCTTTTTGTCCGTCGAACTAGCATGCAGACGGCGGACTTTTCGACCGGACTCGATTTCAACGGATAAATTTTAAACAAGTTTCAAATCTAATTCCGTCCAACTTTTGAGAAAACAAAGTCCGCTGGAGCCCACACACATCGAATTGTCCGACGAAATCCAGTCCGCCGGGCAAAGTCCGCCGTAAAGTCCGCTCGTGTGTACGCGGCATAACAGTGATCTCTGTCATGTTCCTGCCAACCCATCTCCTCTACAGTTAGAAGTTGCTGTGGGAACACATTTAACCCCTTGATCACCCCCTTGTGTTAACCCCTTCCCTGCCAGTGACATTTATACAGTAATCAGTGGCTATTTATAGCACTGATCGTTGTATAAATGTGAATGGTCCCAAAAAAGTGTCCGATCTGTCCGCCGCAATGTCACAGTCCCGCTAAAAATCGCAGATCGCCGCCATTACTAGTAAAAAATAAAAGATAATCAAAAAAGGCCATAAATCTATCTATTTTATAGACGCTATAACTGTTGCGCAAACCAATCAATATATGCCTATTGTGATTTTTTTTCTTTTTAACAAAAATATGTAGAAGAATATATATCGGCCTAAACTGATGAATACATTTTATTTTTTGGCTTTTTTGGATGTGTATTATGAACAGCTTTTTTTTTTTTTTTTTTTTTAAATCGTCGCTCTTTGTTTATAGCGCAAAAAATAAAAACCGCAGAGGTGATCAAATACCACCAAAAGAAAGCGCTATTTGTGGGAAAAAAGGACATCAATTTTGTTTGAGTACAGCATCGCAAGATCGTGCAATTGTCAGTTAAAGGGACGCAGTGCCGTATCACAAAAAAATGGCCTGGTCATTAAGGGGGCAAATCCTTCCCGGGATGAAGGTGTTAATCAATATCTAATGTCCCAAGCTCTTTAATGACACTTGAATATTGGTATAGTAACACCTTTTTTAGTACTATAAACATGCTTACAATATTTGAGTTAATTCATTCCTAGTTTTCCATCTTTCTTATTTATTACCATTTCTATCCACTTTTTTTATGCCTTGGCCGCTGCTAGTCCCTGCATACCTCTGCATGTTAGGACTATTACAAACTGGAGTCAGCATTTTAATATATGTGAATAGGCGGCAGGCTATAAAAACATGGTGCCTGTATCTACCTTTTCACTATCTATTATGTACTGGGTGCATGCTGGCCCGTTATCTTTATTTTTTATTTATGTACTTATTACTCCCTCTGTAGTCTTATGTAGCTTGTTTCTACAATAGCCTGCACTGAATGTTTTTACATCTTACTTCCTGTGTTCCAGTATGAGATTTGCGTAGTGGCTTAATCCCTTGCTGCCTTTTTTTAATGGGAGGACTATGAAAAATGAAAAATAAAATGGCACCCGCATAGTAGTCTATGGGAAGTAGCAGCAGGCCACAAGAAAATGTCACCCAAACAAATTAGTTAACCATTTATTATATAAAGCCCTGGAATGTCACTGGGAACTTTTTCCTTTGAAGAAGTCACATGGCATGTCAGGAAACACGTCAGTGCGCGGCCTAGTGACGTCAGCGTGCACAACAAGGAAGTTTGATCCTGGTTATTTTGTTTTCTATCACTGCACAAGACTGGTATAGGATATATTGCAAGCACCTAGCAGGAGCCAGGACCATTCAGGACTATTGCAAGTACCCATAGAGGATAATACCATCCACTAGTGGATTTTACACCCCTTAAAGTGGAAGGCGCATGGTGACCCGTATTAGGTCCAGAGTGGAGGTGAGCGCATAAGAGTGAAGGTGGAGGGACACTGAAGGTGTTTGTGTGTCTGCCCTGTACCATCTAATCCTCTGGGTGTCTTTGAACTGCACTCTTTAACCATTAACCAACCAGTCGAATGCTTTATTGGCTTATATGGTTCCACTCATGGACTCCACCAATGTGATGATATTCTATTGTAATGTTATTAGGAGTATTTTTTATTTAAAGTGACAGTTTGAGTGACTTCACTTAAATTATTTGCATTTTTAATATTCTTTTTAATTTTTGTCATTACTTTATTATGTTGATTGATTTATTGTATTGCTGCCCATCACAGAAGGTTCACACATAAGGTATATAAAGTTTATCATTTAGGGGAGCGCTGTATCAATCTTTACACTAAACCAAAAACACAATTTAATTCATTTTTAATATTCAAAGCAAACCCCCCATCCATCCATGTCTCTATCTATGTCTTATTTTGTTGAGAAATCACTTTCAGAAACAAGCCCCTAGCATTTCTGGCCATCACCATCTTGAGCTAGTGCAATGATTTATGTAACATTTACTTCCTGGATTCCATTTGCCTTTAGCTCAGGCCTGCATGCAGGAGTGTGTGCTCAGTTAGAGAAAAACCCTCCTCCCCTCCTGAGGACTCCGACATCATTTGCCTAGGCAAGAAACCAGGAAGTAACTGAAGAAATGGTAATAAAAAAAATATACTGGTATACTTTTCCATCTATTTACTAAGACTAGCAGCATGAGGATTAAAAATAATGTTAATTGATTATGTTAATTAACTGAGACAAGTACACACTATAGATGGATATGCTTTATTCATATTTCATATCTAAGGTTTACAATCACTTTACGTGTTTTATAAATCTCACCTTGCTTGCAGAGCAGATGGAGGAATCTATCGCTGCTGACCATTGCATATAAACAAATCAGGCTTAAAGTGGTTGGAAAGTCAGGTTTTTAATTTTAATGCATCCTATGCAATAAAAATCCTTGTGTGCAGCAGCCCCCCTAATACTAACCTGAGCCCATCTCGATCCAGCTATGTTGCAGGAGAGTTTCGGCTGCCCGGGACTCTCCCTCCTCATTGGCTGAGACAGCAGCGTGGCGCCATTGGCTCCCACTGCTGTCAAAGTCAGTGAGCCAATAAGGTGCGGGGCTGAAAAGCGACTCCGTGTCTGAATGGACACACAGAGCAGCAGCTTGGGTGCCCCCATAGAAAGCTGCTTGCTGTGGAGGCACTCAGCAGGATGGAGGGGCCAGTAGAGCCTGTAGGGGACCAGAGAAGAGGAGGATGGGGGCTGCTGTGTGCAAAACCATTCCACAGAGCAGGTAAGTATAACATATTTGTTATTTTTAAATGAAAAAAAATGGAGACTTTAGTATTACTTTAAATGGTTTTATTTTCGTAATAGGACAAATGAATCCACTGACAAGAGCTATAAAGATATATATTTTTATTATTTGAAATGAAAATACATACAAGAGCCAATAATAAAAATCACAAAGCCGTGTTATTTCCACACATTTTCCTGTTTCCGCACTTAAGAAAGTTGCGTATCCTCATTCTTCCAGCAGTGGCAGTGAAAAGTCCTTCCATTATACTGAAGGGGTTTCACATGAGCACCGCCCAGTGCTGTAATACTAAAGAAGGGCTTATTCACATCATGTCCATTGAGCTGCGTTTTGCTGCACGCCTCCACACCTGTATAGTACGAGCAGTACCCCTAGGAAACTATTGTATTCCATGTGCCCTGTTCGCACCATGCATGTGTGTTGTTGTGCAGTAAACAGACACAGTGTGAAGAAGCTCTGTGCCGGTTCACACATAGTACGGTGACTGGCATTTTTTTGCACTGGAAGAATTTCAGTCACACAGTTATTATCTATGTGCCCTGTGTGCTCTGCAATGCAGCCTGGAGCCGCGGTAAAATGCAGACATGCTGCACTGTATTGTAGCGCACAGGAAGGCACTACATGTTACTGTACTGCAGCTCATCACACTGCACTGCTCTACGGTGACATGAATGATGTGTCAATTTGTGCGCTTCACATAAAGTTCACACAAAAAAGAGAGAAAAAAAAAGAGCCGTGTGATACGGTAAAATGTGCATCGCTCCGCCTCCTACCGCTGGCTCACTGCGACCGGAATGGACAGCTGGCTGCAGACTAAACCGCTCTAGTTTGATGTGTGGGCAGTGTGAACAGACCCCTAATAATCAAAATAAAGTATCCGGCTTCCTCTTCCTAATTATAGTTGGACAATCACACTCTTTTTTGCAAGACGTTAAAAAATAAACAAAATAAATACGGCCTCTTCCTCCCTTTATAGCCGGCCAAATCACGCTCCTTTCTTGCAAAAAGTGACACTAAACTCTGGTTTAAAAAAATAAATGTTCTGTTCAGGTATATGTTGTTAAAGCATTTGTTACCTCAACACTTCATATTCCTGATATGTGACTGCTGTACCTTGTACTTGTATGAGAAAGTCTCCTGTTCTCTTTGTATTGCCTCCTTTGTGTGAAATCCCCAGTGTTCCTGCCAGTCCCTCTGCTTTCCTATTAAATAACTGCATGGTCAGTTCTCTAGCTATGATGGGAACTCGGTGTGCTGTCCCCCATTGATCAGACTTGTCCTGACACCCCTGCTGCACAGCCATTCACTGGGAAGCTCAGTGTGATGCTGCTTCTCCTCCCCCCCAGCGCTTATAAAGCTGGGGGGAGGAGGTATTTATAATGTTTTTTATACCTATACAAAAATGTTTTGCCTTTCATTTCTATGTTAACTGCTTAACAATTGTCCCACACGGATATACTGTAGTAGGGCAGCCCTCCTGTGCAAAGGCACGTACAGGTATGTGATTTTATGCACAGAGTCTGAGGCATGCGCGGGACCTGCGATCATTCTCTGGAGAGGCAGAACGGCGGTCGCTGATCACCGCCATTACTAGTAAAAATAAATAAATAAAAATTCCATAGAAATATCCCCTAGATTGTAGACACTATAACTTTTGCGCATACCAATCAATATACGCTTGTTGGGATTTTTTTTACCAAAAATATGTAGCAGAGTACATATTGGCCTAAATTGATAAAGAAATTAGATTTTTTACATTTTTTTTATTAAGTATGTTTTATAGCAGAAAGTAAAAAATATTTTTTTTTCAAAATTGTTGGTCTTTTTTTGTTTATAGCGCAAAAAATAAAAACTGCAGAGGTAAAAAAAATACCAGCAAAAGAAAGCTATTTGTGGGGAAAAATTGCATAATTGTATTTGGGTACAGCATGGCACGTGCAATTTGTCAGTTAAAGGACTGCAGTGCCGAATCGCAAAAAAAATGGCCTGGTTATGGAGGGGGGGGGTGAACCTTCCAGGGCTGAAGTGGTTAAACGGAATGGGTTGTCTTACAAGGTGATCATTTACAATCACTTTAAATCAAAAAAAGTCCCTTCTGTTGCTCTCACCCTCTTAATCTCCAAATTCCTTTTTTTTTACCCTGTGATGTGACTTCCTGTTGGAGGGTGGCTACGTTCATTCTCCATGGTCCCCACTGCATGCAAGAGCATAGCGCCTCTCTCTCTCTCTGTTTCTCACTCCTAGGATGAACAGTGGACTATGAAATTTGCAGTGTACATAGAGCAATGTACATGACTGCAACTAACATGCACTGCTTGTTCCAAACAAACAGAAGGGAGGGATAAACAGAGAGGTGTGGCAGCTCATGGAGGATGTTGCAAGAAGGCAGAAAACACAATAAGCAATTACTTAATTAAAATATATTACAGAGACATTAGGTAATGGATGTGTATGGATTTAAAAAAATATATATTATCCTCTAATCGTCGGCCAATCATGTTCCTTCTTTGTTAGATGTAAACCACCTCAGCCCCGGAAGGATTTACCTCCTTCCTGACCAGAGCACTTTTTACAATTTGGTACTGCGTCACTTTAACTGCTAATTTCACGGTCATGCAATGCTGTACCCAAACGAAATTTGCGTCCCTTTGTTCCCACAAATAGAGCTTTCTTTTGATGCTATTTGATCACCTCTGCGGTTTTTATTTTTTGCGCTATAAGCGGAAAAAGACTGAAAATTTTGAAAAAAGACGATATTTTCTACTTTTTGTTATAAAAAAATACAATAAACTCAATTTTAGTCATAGATTTAGTCCAAAATGTATTCAGCCACATGTCTTTGGTAAAAAAAATGGCAATAAGCGTATATTTATTGGTTTGCGCAAAAGTTACAGCGTCTACAAACTAGGGTACATTTTCTAGAATTTAGACAGCTTTTAGTTTATGACTGCCTATGTCATTTCTTGAGGTGTTAAAATGGCAGGGCAGTACAACCCCCCCCCCCCCAAATGACCCCATTTTGGAAAGTAAACACCCCAAGGAAATTGCTGAGAGGCATGTTGAGCCCATTGAATATTAATTTTTTTTATCCCAAGTGATTGAATAATGACAAAAAAAAAAAATTACAAAAAGTTGTCACTAAATGATATATTGCTCACACAGGCCATGGGCATATGTGAAATTGCACCCCAAAATACATTCTGCTGCTTCTCCTGAGTACGGGGATACCACAAGTGTGGGACTTTTTGGGAGCCTAGCCACATACGGGGCCCCAAAAACCAAGCACCGCCTTCAGGATTTCTAAGGGCGTAAATTTTTGATTTCACTCCTCACTACCTATCACAGTTTTGAAGGCCATAAAATGCCAGGACAGTTCAACCCCCCCCCCCCCCAAATGACCCCATTTTGAAAAGTAGACACCCCAAGCTATTTGCTGAGAGGCATGTCCAGTCCATGGAATATTTTATATTTTGCCACAAGTTGCTGGAAAATGACAAACTTTTTTTTTTTTGCACAAAGTTGTCACTAAATGATATATTACTCAAACATGCCATGGGCATATGTGGAATTACACCCCAAAATACATTCTGCTGCTTCTCCTGAGTACGGGGATACCACATGTGTGGGACTTTTTGGGAGCCTAGCCGCGTACGGGGCCCCGAAAACCAATCACCGCCTTCAGGATTTCTAAGGGCGTAAATTTTTGATTTCACTCCTCACTACCTATCACAGTTTCCAAGGCCATAAAATGCCAAGATGGCACAACCCCCCCCAAATGACCCCATTTTGGAAAGTAGACACCCCAAGCTATTTGCTGAGAGGCATAGTGAGTATTTTGCAGCTCTCATTTGTTTTTGAAAATGAAGAAAGAAAAGAAAAATGTATTTTTTTTTCTTTTTTCAATTTTCAAAACTGTGACAAAAAGCGTGGTCTGCAAAATACTCACCACACCATAATAGCTTGGGGTGTCTACTTTCCAAAATGGGGTCCTTTGGGGGGGGAGGGGGTTGTGCCATCTGGGCATTCCATGGCCTCCGAAACTGTGATAGGCAGTGAGGAGTGAAATCAAAAATTTACACCCTTAGAAACCCTGAAGGCGGTGCTTGGTTTTTGGGGTCCCGTATGCGGCTAGGCTCCCAAAAAGTCTCACACATGTTGTATCCCTGTACTCAGGAGAAGCAACAGAATGTATTTTGGGGTGTAATTTCACATATTCCCATGGCATGTTTGAGCAATATATCATTTAGTGACAACTTTGTGCAAAAAAACATTTGTTGGGTTTTGAACTGTCCTGGCATTTTATGCACAACATTTAGAAGCTTATGTCACACATCACCCACTCTTCTAACCAATTGAAGACCCTTCTGACACTATTTGTTTACATGAAAAAAAAAAAAATTTTGCAAGAAAATTACTTTGAACCCCCAAACATTATATATTTTTTTAAAGCAAAGGCCCTACAGATTAAAATGGTGGGTGTTTCATTTTTTTTTTCACACAGTATTTGTGCAGCGATTTTTCAAACGCATTTTTTGGGGGAAAAAAACACACTTTTTTAATTTTAATGCACTAAAACACACTAAATGGCCCAAATGTTTGATGGAATAAAAAAGATGATCTTTGGCCGAGTACATGGATAGCAAACATGACATACTTTAAAATTGCGCACAAACGTGCAGTGGTGACAAACTACATACATTTTTTAAATCCTTTAAAAGCCTTTACAGGTTACCACTTTAAATTTACAGAGGAGGTCTACTGCTAAAATTACTGCCCTCGATCTGACCTTCACAGTGATACCTCACATGCATGGTGCAATTGCTGTTTACATTTGACGCCAGACCAACGCTTGCGTTCGCCTTTGCGCGAGAGCAGGGGGGGACAGGGGTGCTTTTTTTTTTTTTGATCATTTTTATTGTTATGTCAGGGAATGTAAATATCCCCTATGATAGCAATCGGTAGTGACAGGTACTCTTTTTTGAAAAAAATGGGGTCTATTAGCCCCTAGATCTCTCCTCCGCCCTCAAAGCATCTGACCATACCAAGATCGGTGTGATAAAATGCTTTCCCAATTTCCCAATGGCGCTGTTTACATCCGGCGAAATCTAAGTCATGAAATGCTCATAGCTTCCGGTTTCTTAGGCCATAGAGATGATTGGAGCCATTCTGGTCTCTGTTCAGCTCTATGGTCAGCTGACGGAATCATCGGCTGCATTCTCAGGTTCCCTGTTAGGACAGGAGAGCCAGAGAAAAACATGGAAGACGGTGGGAGGGGGGGACATTCCCTCCCACTGTTTGTAAAAGCAGTCCAGAGGCTAATTAGCCGCTAGGATTGCTTTTACATGAAAGCCGACCGCTGGCTGAAAAGAATGATACCAAGATGATACCTAAACTTGAAGGCATCATTCTGGTATAACCATTTAAAGTCCAGCAACATACCAGGACGTTGCTGGTCCTTGTTGGGCATATATTGTAATCTTTTTTTTTTCATGCAGCCTGTGGGCTGAACGAAAAAAAGAGATTGATTGGGGGTATGCCCACCATTAGAATACCTCCCTTCATCCACCCACGTCTAATGATGGGCATACATGCACCATTTATATATGCCAAAGCATAGGGGCATCCGCCCCAAAAGTTAGGAGCAAATCGCTCCTCCGCCCCTGCTGCTCCCATGCTTCGGCATATATCACTTCCGCTGGAGTCACGGCTTTATATATCGTGGGAGCAAACGCTGTTGCTGTCAAGATAAATAAATCCGCGCTGCAGCTGAATGGCGTACCTGAAAACAAAAAAATGGTAGACAATAAAACACAGTAAACAGTAAAGTATAAAAAATTGCATACCTGAAAAGCAAACATGATAAAACATAATAACAATAAAACATTGCAGAATAGAATACAGTTAAAAAGAGCAGAACAATAGAGAGAGAATAGAGAGAGAGAGAACAAAACAACAACTTTTTTTGTTTTTTTTACTTTAATATTTTTTTGTGGTTTTTTTTTTTACACTTTTTTTTGTAACTGTAACTTTTATAACTGTAACCGGTTCCAGGTTCGGGTCTCTAAAAATGCGATGGCATCTTGGGAGACCCTGTGAAAGTGTACCTAGTCTGTGCAATGCTGTACCCTACGCTAATACTCAACTAGTGAATGGTAGCGTTCAAAACATTCAACAATGCAAAGACCAGGATTGTAAGGACAGGAGGGACAATAATAGCGGGTGTCACGCCTATATCCGTGCTTTCTACAGACACGACATCTTTTTTTGGGGGGGGGGTTCGTTGGGTAGGGGTACTCGGGAGGACATAAAGAAAATGCCTCTCATGCAGCCGACTGCATTTGGTTGGGGATGTGAATGGGGGAAGTACGGGTGCTGCAGAAGTGGTGGGTTCCCAATTAGGATTGGCGAATGCAGCAGGAAGAGCATTATGGGCACGACGGGCCTGTGTTTGTCTTCTTCTTGGTGGCAGAGGGACACTACTTGTGCTTGCCACCTCACCAGCTTGAACTGCACTTATGGGACTCGCAACGTCACCAAGTGTTACTGCAGTGCTGGTTTGACTACGACCGGGGTGTACTAGGCCGCTGGTGCTTGCCAGTTCACCAAAACGCTACCAAAAAACTTTTAGCGATAGCAGGGATCAGGCCTGACTCTGCGAACGCTGCAGTTATGCATTTAGTGTTCTGTAAGTGACAGTGATCGATCGATACTGCACTTGGGTGGGCTGGGCGGAGGGGCAAAACGCAGGTGCTAGCAGGTATCTGGGCTAATCCTGCTAACACTGCGTTTTTGGGAACCCTAAACTGCTGGGGACACTAGTATAAATCTGATTGGATCAGATATTGATCCGTTCAGATACTATACCACTAAGGGAGGTGTACGGTGCATGCGTGGGTGTTATCGCTACTGGCACTAACCTGACGCTGCCTGGGGCTGGTGCTTGCCAGTTAACCAAAACGAAACCAAAAAAACTGTTAGCGATTGCAAGGATCAGGCCTGACTCTGCGAACGCTGCAGTTATGCGTTTAGTGTTTTGTAAGTGACAGTAATCGATCGATACTGCACTTGGGTGGGCTGGGCTGGGCCGGGCGGAGGGGCAAAACGCAGGTGCTAGCAGGTATCTGGGCTGATCCCGCTAATACTGCATTTTTGGAAACCCTAAACTGCTGGGGACGCTAGTATAGATCTGATCGGATCAGATATTGATCCGTTCAGATACTATACCACTAAGGGAGGTGTATGGTGCGTGCGTGGGTGTTAGCGGTACTGGCGCTAACCTGACACTGCCTGGGGCGACGCAGGTCCTATCTGACCCTAAAACCTAAGTTATATCACCGCTGGAGTGATCAGGGGGCTAAACCTTTATTAGGTAATAAACAGCGGGTCCCTGACACTATAAAAAATAAGCTAACTAACCAGCGTCACCCGTAACACTTATACGGTGATCACAGGTGAAAGGGTTAACTAGGGGGCAATCAAGGGGTTAAAACCTTTATTAGGTAGTATATGGGGGTCCCTGACGCTATAAAACGCTGACGGCAAACCTATATATTTACCTCCCTAACTAGCGTCACCAGTGACACTAATACAGCGATCAGAAGAACGATCGCTTAGTGAAACTGGCGACGGGGGGTGATCAAGGGGTTAAAACTTTATTAGGGGGGGTTAGGGGGGTAACCTAGACCTAAATGGGGGCTAACCCTAACTGCCCTACCACACTAACTGTCACAAACTGACACCAATGCAGTAATCAGAAAAAAAAAATCAGGGGGTGATCGGGGGGTGTAAAGTGTGCCTGGTGTGTTTTACTGTGTGTGTAGTGTTGTGCACTCACATCGATGTCTTCTCTCCTCGGCACCGGAATGGAAAATACCGAGCCGAGGAGCGATGACATCACTTCCTCTGCCGCTGTTTACTATACAGCAGCAGAAGAAGAATCTCATTCGTGGGGAGCGATCGCGAGGGGGTGGCCAGGAATGAGTGGTCTCCCCCTCAGCCTGGATCGCTCCCCTAACAAAGCCGACCGCCTCGGGCACCGGGGGGGCGTGATGCGCCCCCCGCCTGCAAGAGGCAGATCAGATTTTGCCTGGCCATGCCATTCTGCCGCAGTATATCTGCGTTAGGCGGTCGGCAAGTGGTTAAAAAAGTGACACTAAACTCTTTTTAAAAAAATATCCAATTCAGGTGTGTGTTCTTAACCCAAAAAAGTGATTTTTACTGATCTCAGACTCCTCCAAATCTCAATTTTTTTGTTTTTTGATCTGACTTCCTGCTGTGGGCTATGGGCGATGAGCTTTGAACTTTAGGCTTTGGGCCATGGATTTTGGACTGTGAGCTTTGGACTTTGGGCTATGGGCTTTCAACTAGGAGGTTTGGACTTTGGGCCATTGGCTATATGCTTTATGCTCTACGCTATGGGCTTTGGACTTTGAGCTTTGGACTTTAAGCTATGGGCTTTTGACAATATGCTGTGGGCTATGGGCTTTGCACTATGAGCTTTGGGCTATGGGCTTTGGGCAATGAGCTTTGGACTTTATACTTTAGGCTCTGGGATATGGGCTTTTGACTAGGAGTTTTGGACTTTAGGCTATGGGCTTTAGACTTTATGCTCGGGGCTATAGGCTATGGGCTTTGGGCTTCCTTCTCCTCTTATATCCGCCGAACCACGATGCTTTTGTGTAAGTTTTTAAAGAAGTGACACTAAACTCTGGTCCATTTATTATTTTTTTATGATCTAACTTCCTGAAAAGGGCTTTGGGCTAGGGCTATGTACTTTGGGCTATGGGCTTTGCAGTGTACATAGAGCAGTGAACATGACTGCAAATAACATGCACTGCTCGTTTTAAAACAGACATGAGGGAAAAAGGAAGGATGTAGTAGGACCATTAACTAGTGGATGTGTATGAATTTCTACTGAAAAAAATATATTATTTAGTGTATAAAAAAAAAAAAACAAAAGAAAAAAACCTGGCCTCCTCCATCCCCTAATAGCTAACCCTAATTGTTCTCCTTTTTTTTTAAGATGGTAAGAAGTGACACTAAACTCTGGTTTAAAAACATATCCAATTCAGGTATGTGATCTTAACCCAAAAAAGTACTTTTTACTGATCTCAGACTTCTCCAAATCACCATCTATTTAATTTTTTTTCTAATCTAACTTCCTGAAATGGGCTTTGGGCTATAGATTTTTGGCTGCGGGCTGTGGGTTTTGGGCTGTGGGCTAAAGATTTGGGAGCTAATTGAGGATGGCAGAAGGAGGCAAAAACATACAGAGACAATTTCATGAAAAATACTTTACAAGGACAATAACTTAACTTATAAAAATACCCAATCAGGTGCAAGGAAAATGGAAAAAAAAAAAGCATTTTTTCTTTGAAAGTAGCCACCCTGGCGGTATGATTAGGTCAGATTTTTGCGTCTCAAAGCGGTACATTGTTTTGCATAGAAATTTGGCGTTTTATATTTTAGGTCTGTAATTCTTAGTAACAGCACACTTAAATCTGTCCAAACAAGAGTCTAGTAGACATCCCGGGTATGATAACACTAAATCATAAATTATAATATAATAAATAACTATAAATAATTATAAAAAATAATAATATAATAATAAAATGAATTTCCCCGCACTTCACTATCGCTCAATTCTGCAAGTGTTCTAATTTACTATCGCCGTTTTCTAGCTGATTTAAAACCACTTTTGACGTAAAGGGACACTTTTTGGATGCCAAGGACAATCTCAAGTTTCCAGTCAGAAAGAACAGTATTTATAATATAAAACTGCATGCAGGGCACTGAACAAAACACTAAGGACAAAAGGGAGGGGAAATGCTTTCATACAGTAATGTAATCTGTAAGATTACAGTGTACTGTATGTATTATGAATTTTGACATTTTTGAATTTGGCGTCAGGCTCCTCCCCCATGCTTTGCGAAGCTCGCAGGGAACGGAGCCCCACACACAGAGGCATCGAGAGGAGGACAGAGCCTGCAGACACAGTTGGGGGACATCGCAGGATCCTGGGGACAAGGTAAGTAACACTGCACCAGGATCCTAAGATGCAATCCCGAATGTGGCTTGGGGTTACCGCTAATGGTACTGAAATTTAACCCCGATCCACACTCGGGAATACCGTCAGGGAGGTTAATGGAGCTTTACCACATTTACAAAGTTCAGGGGAAAATGAGCGCAACTGTACTTGCAAAGTGCACAGTCTATTTGCTTTTAGTCAATTCACCACATTTTGCTTGTAGCATTCTATGAATCACAACAACATATTTGGTATACATTATACAGCACACCATAAAACGGAGTACAACAATATACTAACAATACCATGCAAAAAGCAATAGTACTAATAACACACGATTTACTACAGCCCAACATACCTAAAGCTAAATAGTGTATTTGCATTTTCTTTTATCCTGTTAAAACTGAGTATGCTTCACATTATGGTTCTATTTGTTGGTAAAACAACCCAATGCATATGTTGTAGTTCCTAGTAACTCACAAGTATGTTATCTATGTTTCATTTAAGAAAATGGAAAAAACATAATATGTCAGTGGTATTTAAAGTATTAAAAACAAAGCTCAAACAGGTGGATCCTTTAATATTTGTTTTTTTATTGCATTGGTTGATGCATTTTGTTTGGAACTGGGCTTTATGAGATTGTATGCCCTCTGATCAGGTGGCAGATGGGTTTCAACTTTAGATCTCGTTTTGGCGTGATATTAGCAATAGTTTTCTGGGATAAACTGGATACAAAAATTAAACTGTAAAATGAAAACAGATGAAAAGAATATGGATGAACTCGAGATGTCATTCCTTGATGATGTATTCTTTGGTGCTGACAAACTTGGAAACCATTCACAAGGACAAAATAGCTTTTGCTCACACAAAATGACTTTTGCGAAATAGGAACCTGAGTGGAGTAAAACTGACATGAAAAACAAAATGAATAACTACATGGCACAAAAAAAATATTTTTAGGCATGTAAAGAATCCGTTCACCTTAGAACATGTTACACATTACACCCATATTTTGAGTGTAAAATGTAACATGTTCTAGCATTCCCCTCCTCATCCCCTGAGTGGATGGGGGGGGGATCTCCCTGTAGCTGTTGTCAAATTTAAAATCAACGAGGCTGGTTAGGGCTTTATCCGCAATCCGTGAATGAATAAACTACAAGTCCCATCTTCCACCGCGGCAGACAGACTTGTAGTTCTCAATGAAGAATACACCTCCTGCAGCTTTCTAACTGAAAGTCAGCATGGATGTACAGGCAGAAAGCTGAAGAATGGATCTGCAGGAGCCTGACATTGCACACACGATTCACTTATCGTGGGGGCAATTCTTTGCAGGCTCCTGGGGGAAAAAAAAATAAATGCACATATTTTTCCCTGCAAAAATATTTATCTTGCATTTTTTTCTCTTTTAAGGCTTATAATTAAGGTTCACTTTTGTGCACAAAATAACATAAAAGACTGTTATCCAAATTACTCAATTTTTTTTAAAAATAAGTTTTGAACTACGTTACAAAGGGCTAGAACTCCTTTTTAATCAGCACTGGACTTGATTTACTACAGGAGTTCAATACATTATGTGATTATTTACTTTAGTTATCCAATCAAGTGAACAGCAAATTCCCGTTTATTTAATCTACACATGATTGGATATTTAAAATGAATATTTCCACAATTTATAGTGAATTAGCCTAAATGCCACATCTTTCAAATGCAGACATGGTTGTGCTTACACTTTTACTACATGTAACATTGCTTGCAGCACCAGTTATGCATGATAAAAGTTATTAGTGCATGCTTTCAAACATGGCAATGGTATGTATTTAACCACCATAGCTCCGGAAGGTTTTGCCCCCTTTATGACCAGGGCATTTTGTGCTATTCAGTACTGTGCCACTTTAACGGACAATTGCACGGTCATACAATACTGTACGCTAATGAAATTTTCTTTATCATACATCACGGGACACAGAGCCATAGTAATAACTATATGGGTATAAAGGCCACCTTCAGGTTATGGACACTGGCGCACCCTAAGACAGGAAGTTCACTCCCTATATAACCCCTCCCATTACTGGGAGTACCTCAGTTTTCTCGCCAGTGTCTTAGGTGTTGGTCACGAGTAAAGATGTGCTATGCAGAGGCTCCACTAGAGTATAAAGATACAAAATGCAGCGCTAGTGTGTAACAAAGTGCAAAAGTGAAGTGTCACCTCACGTGCAAATATAAAGCTGATAGTAACTTGTAGGTCAGATATCAACGTGAACAATATACAACAAAAAAAGGACAAACAAATCAGGAAAGTTTGTCACAGGTTAGTGAAAATGTCCATGTAAGACAGCAAAAAAAAACAAAAACCTGCAACTAAAACTGTCTGTGATAAACGAAAAAAATAGGAGATTCTTCAGTAAAATGAAATAAAGTCCCATATGTAGATAATGCCCGTAGATGATAGTAAATCAACCACTATATGTGACAGGAATAACCTCTTCATAAGATATTTGCCGCATCAAGATGGAAATATTGAAGGAATAGGTACGATTACCATACGGCGGTGGGTCAATCAGGTGTTTGGATTCAACAATCCGGCAGATATTTGATGAAAGGAGCTGGTGTGGAGATATGCCTCAATACTTCCGTCAAAATCCGTGGTAAGCAAATGGTGTAACTAGGACAGCCCGGCTAACGAACTTGGACTGCCATCCGATGGTCACACTTGATAGGATGTACGAACTCCAAATGGTGTCACATCAAACCATAAAAAAGGAAAGAAGAGAAGGGCCTTTACAGTGCGTAAATCCAAAAATAAAAATGTATTAAAACAGCAAAAGCTTAACAGTACAATCCACCTAGTCGGGTGGGTACAGGCAGTGATCACATAAAAAGTAAAGGATAAAAAACAGTATCGCGTGGTGTCGGAAAGCACAAAGGCTCAGCAACCCGACATGTTTCGGACAAAAGTCCTTCAACTGGGACATAAAACCTAGTGTTAGGCACCACGCTATATAAAGACCTTAAAATTAACAAAGCAGCCGATCAGCCCACTAGAGTATTCCTGGCTGGAGCAAGCCTTTGCAACCGGATCCATCCAAAGTGCCACTGAGGTCAAAATGGTTGGTACCCGGGCCTTGTGGCGGAAGAAACGAGGTTTTGCATGTAACGCTTCTCTTTGAGAGCTGGACCCTGGGATTCAGTGCTTTGGTCAGATTGCAGTGCCATAAAGCTTACTGACAGGGTGCTATACAGGTCCAAGGCAGTGAAACCCCGGTAAAAAGGGACCCCAGTCCTTGAGGGTTTTTTAACGGAGCCTACCATGATGCGTGAAGATTGGGTCTGTTTAGTTGTACCACAGAATCTTGCGGCGGGATAAGGTAAGTGGAGATTCCTAAGGAATTAAAAAAAAAAAAAAATTTCCTTTGGATTTCTCCTATACAGTAAATGTTGTCATGCCTAAAGTCACCACTGGGGGTTGTAAAGAGCACGTACCTGTTCCATGCTTTCAGATGTGTCAGCAGAAGCTGCAGGCTTCCTCCAGCTATCAGTCCTGGCCACTGGTAAGAGGTTTGGAGGGGGGTATTTAGCTGGAATTACTCCACCTGGGCAATACTTTCTCTCCAGGAGCAGGCAGGGGGGACGCTGTAGGGTCTGGCGGTTTGCCGCTCCGCTCCCCCTTCCACCACCCTCAGCAGCGACAGCTCTCCTCTTCCCCCGCACTCTCCTCCGCCACCCGCCGATCCGATCGGAGGCCCACATGCGGGCGGGAATCACTTTTTTAAAAAAAGAAGGGGGAGCGTAGTGAGGAAGCGTGGCTTAGTGAGGAAGTGTGGGGTCACAGCGCAGGGAGGATTGGTTTATAAAAAAACTCCATTGTCAGTCTCATTTGGACTAACGGAGGGACACAGAAGCAGACCTGGGCATGTGAGTGTGGGACACAGGCATTCCCCACGGCACATTAACTCTGCATCAGGCTGAGCGTTTAATAGCAGTAACAATTATATTACTATTATTGCTCAGCAGTGAGTGCGTTTTTCCTTGTAAGTACTTCTGCATTTGTGCTTAGAACTATGAATTTCAGAAGGGGACGTACAAATTCCTCAAAGAGGGGACCAAAGGTATCACCTTCAGGCGCTGAGGACCCTAGTCTCACCTCAGCAATGCCAGCCCCCCTGAAGATCCAGGGGTAGCTGATCAGGGTGAGCCATCAGGTTTGTTAAATGTTGCAACTGTTTCCAACACTTCAGCCTGTCAGGGCTGGGCTCAGCCCTTCCTTCTCTGAGCTGGCCGCTCAGTTTATAGGCTAATTGCCAGCTCCCATCTCTCTCCACAGTTACCCAGCTGTTGTTGATTCTGCTTGTCAGTCCTGCCTACTTAAAATCATCCAGCTCACTTGATCTCTGCCTTCGTCAACATCACAGAGACATTCTCCTGCATTCCTGTTGAAGACTTGCTCAGCTGACGTTCCTTCTGGCTCCTGATCCTGCTTGCTGTACTACTACGTTTATCTCTGGCGCTCTGACATTTGCTTGGCTGACTACCCGATCCGGTTACTGAACTCTGGCTTGTTTTGACTATGCTTACTCTGTTTACCTTATTATTATTATTATTATTATTAAACAAGTGTGATTTAACTATACTTCTGTCTTGGTCTGATTCATGGTTCCTGATAGTAGGCGAAGGCCATGAATTCAGAAGATACAGTCAATCCACTTGCTGGTAATATTTTTTACAGATTGGATGAGCAAGAGCACCGCATGGATCAGTTTGCCATAGCGTTACAAACGCTCCTGAGTCGCACGGCTCACCTGGAAACTCCCACTGTGGCTGCTCCGGTACAACCTGAGTTGCAGGCCGTCCCTGCTGCTGCGCCAGTCTCTGTGCAGGCATCCGCCTCGAGTATTACCTCTATAAGAGGTTGAGATTTACTTTGAGATGCTGCCCCAGGCACTTCCCACGGGCAGAAGCAAAGTAGGTTTCGTGATATCTTTGCTTTCTGAGAAAGCCTTGGCCTGGGCAAACCCTCTATGGGAGATGCAAAAACCTGTCGTCTTGAGTTACCCTGACTTTGTGGCCTCCTTTAAAAGGGTATTTGACGTTCCCGCACGCTCCGCTTTTGCTGCGGAGTGCCTAATGTCCATCAAACAGAGTACGAGAACTCCCCTCAGGGGGTTAAACTCACCAGAACTTGGTAGTATTTAAGCCTTCAAGAACAAAACCAGCCAAGCCATACACTGCACCCACCACTTCGAAGGATTCTCAGATGATTAAGGACTGAAATCAAATCAACAACAAAAGAAAAGGGTACATAGCTTAATCCTGTTTATTGATAATAGATCCCGTCACATCACACATAAAAAACCCCCCTTCAATATATGTTCGTACATTATCATGCAATCAACTAAGCACATCAGAAGGCGTTTACTTCACCGCAGTAGACAAGCCAGCGGCTCAGCTGTCCAGGAGCCGCTACTTCCTGGTTCTCAGTGGAACGCAAATGTCACTTCCAGCGTCGTGTAAGCCACGACCTGACGCGTTTCGTCATATCCTGACTTCGACAGAGGGCGCACTGTGATGTGGCGGGATCTATTATCAATAAACAGGATTACGCTATGTTCCCTTTTCTTTTGTTGTTGATATGATTTCGGTCCTTAATCATCTGAGAATCCTTCGAAGTGGTGGGTGCAGTGTATGGCTTGGCTGGTTTTGTTCTTGAAGGCCTAAATACTACCAATTTCTGGTGAGTTTAACCCCCCGAGGGGAGTGTGTCATCACATGGTGGGATCTGTTTGACTGGTGGAAGGTGCACACTGAGAATCAGCAATACAAACACCTGGTGGACACTGTCTGAACTACACTCTGGATCTATCACTGCTTTTTAAAAAAGGACTTCTTTTTTCATGTGTTGTTGGCCGCATGCATGTCTATTTCTGTTCATTATTAGCGCTGTTTAGTGGGATATTATGGTCTGTATGTTTGATTATGCTATACCACTTTTAATATGTTTAATGTTTAAATTTTAAACAGCTGCTCTTTTATTCTATATCTTTTTCCGTGCCTCTTTGTACATAACAAATTGGACGGTTTTAATTTATTCATTTGTTCCAATTGTTGTTCGCGGTTGAGGCTGCATCTTGTCCTGGCGCTGAGTGGTGTGATAAAGGGCCCGTATTAACACTGTTTTTCCAGAGTACGAGAACTGTTGCCGACTAAGCCATTGAATTCTGTACTCTGGCAGCAGAGGTTGCTTGGAACAATGAGGCCCTCCTGGCTGCTTTTTCTCATGGTCTCTCGGATTACATCAAGGATGAGATAGCAGCCTGAGATATACCCAATGAGCTGGAGAGGTTGATCACATTTGCCATCCTCATTGGCTCCAGACTCAGAGAAAAACTCTCTTTTAAGGAGCGCTTACGGAAGCCTCCTGTTCGTTTTCCTCCGAGCTTTGCAGTCCCACCCGTGCCTCCCTCACCTCCCATGCCTCCTGGTACAGAGTCTGTCAGTGAAGATGAACCCATACATTTGGGCTTCACACGTCTCTCTGCGGATGAGAGAGCCTTTAGGAGGAGGGAGAGATTGTGCCTTTATTGTGGCCAGGCAGGTCACTTTTTAAAGTCTTGTCCTACCCGTCCAGGGAATGCCCGAACTTTGAGGTCCTGTCATGGACAGACCTTAGGTGGCGTTGTTTCATCCCCAGTTATCCAGAAGGATAAGCCCCTGGTTTCAGTCACACTTTCTTGGGCTGAGTCGTCCATCGAGATACGGGCTCTAATCGACTCTGGGGCTGCAGGCCTGTTCATTGATGCTGCCTTTGTATCGCAGCACTCGATTCCGCTGCAGCTGCGTGACACTTCACTTGCCATTGAGGCTCTTGACAGGAGACCTCTACAGCCTGCCCATGTGACTTATGAGACGATTCCCTTGTCCATGACCGTAGGGGCTCTTCACCATGAGATAATCCAATTCCAAGTTATTTCCTCACCTAGGTTTCCGCTGGTTATTGGTTATCCTTGGTTACAGAGGCAAAACCGCTCTTTTGATTGGCTCCGTGCTGAGGTTCTCTCCTGGTCACCACAATGCAGTGAGACATGCTTCCAGAAGATAGCCAAGGTCCTGTGCATCTCTTCACTCTCCTCCCTGTCGGAGGAGTACCGCGATTTTAGCGATGTCTTTGACAAAGGTCAAGCCGGTAGTTTGCCTCCACACCGGCCTTATGATTGCGCAATTGACCTTCAACCTGGTGCCATACCCCCTCGTGGTCGGGTTTACCCTTTGTCGGTCTTGAAGGACAAGGCCATGGAGGAGTATGTTGCAGACGCACTTTCTCGAGGTTTCATCCGCAACTCCTCGTCTCCTGCTGGTGCTGGTTTCTTCTTTGTAAAGAAGAAGAGCAGTGAACTGAGACCTTGTATTGATTATAGGGGTCACAATCGTTTCACGATTAAGAATGCCTACCCGATTACGTTGATTACAGAGTTATTTGACCGCCTCAAGGGAGCAACGGTTTTCACGAAGCTTGATTTGAGATGGAAAAATAAGAATAAAAAGGCCAATTATTCCGCGCTTAGGAAAAAAAAAAGGTACTGTAGCCCCCCCAACAAAGAATATCACCTCAGTGAAGTTCAGACAAAAGAGATCATATTATAGGGGAATTGGCGCTGTTCAAAAAAGTATTCAACAAATATTAAAATAATACCAATCAGTAATTAAATAAATAAAAATAAATGTAAGTCAATAAATTAGAAAAGAGTTAAATAAATAAGTACTCCAGGTGAAAATGTACCCAAATACACTGATGTGCTATAAAGTGCAAAGTGCTGGAAAATATGTGATCTGAATATATAAAATAAATACAATTCATGTAAAAAAGTCTTTCAAGTAAATCCACAACAAACCACAGTGAAAAAATGGTAAAAAAAGCAAAATGTGATATGAAAAATACTGTGTGTGAAATATGATAATAAAAAATCTCTGTGTCCTGGAAAAAATGAATACAGTCTGTGAAAAAATATTGTGTATCAATCCAGAAATAAAAATCCAAAAGAAAAAAGTTCTTGATATAGTGGTTCAGCAAGTGCTCCCCGCCTTCAACTGCAACCCCAATCGTGCCCTCACTCACCAGAGCACCTAACCCCTGCAGGGGTAATAGGCGTGTAGGCTAGGATCCAGCAGTGATGTTTCTTGGTGGTGGATAGTCCTTCACACGGGTGCCGTTTTCTTCCCCTTTTCTTATGTACCACGGAGGTCCTCTTAATAATCCTCAAGGATAGACATCCATATAAATGTAGAAAAAAAGGAGCCTCATAGTGTGAATCCAAAAGCTAAATTTATTGTATATATTAAAAACTGATTTAAAAACAGGAGCTGACAATGCTCCGCCGGCTGGCTAAAGCCGATTTCCACAGCAACAGCGTGGTAGCGGTGTGCGTTCCACAGCCTGCCTACCCGAAACCGGAAGTTCAGAGAAAAAAACAGAAAAGACGCATGTGTACCACGTAGCCCCTTTATAGCACATCAGTGTATTTGGGTACATTTTCACCTGGAGTACTTATTTATTTAACTCTTTTCTAATTTATTGACTTACATTTATTTTTATTTATTTACTGATTGGTATTATTTTAATATTTGTTGAATACTTTTTTGAACAGCGCCAATTCCCCCATAATAGGATCTCTCTTGATTTGAGAGGGGCATACAATCTCGTGCGGATTAAGGAGGGCGACGAGTGGAAAACTGCGTTTAATACCAAAACAGGCCAATATGAGTACCTCGTAATGCCTTTTGGCCTTTGTAACGCCCCAGCAGGTGGTGGTTTATTTCGATGATATCCTTATATTTCCAAGTCCCTGGAGAGCCACCACACAGATGTCTGTCGTGTGCTTCAGAAACTAAGAGAAAACAATCTCTATTGTAAACTGTAGAAGTGCGAGTTCCATCGTGAACAGGTTAAATTCCTGGGCTATGTCATTTCCACTGCTGGTTTTTTGATGGACCCAGAGAAACTTTCGGCAGTCCTACAGTAGCCCCGACCCGTGGGTTTACGTCCCCTGCAGAGTTTCCTGGGCTTTGCCAACTATTATCAGAAGTTTATTCGTAACTTCTCATCTCTGGTCAAGCGCCTGACTGATATGACCAGAAAGGAGGGTAACCCACAGAGTTGGTCTCCGGAGTTCATTAAAGCCTTTGAGAGTCTCAAGGCTGCCTTTGTTTCTGCTCCTGTGTTGGCACATCCTGATCCTACGTTGCCTTTTATCCTAGAAGTTGATGCTTCTGGGACTGGAGTTGGCGCCCATCTGTCTCAACGTCCTAACTCTGAGAGCACTATCCATCCGTGTAGCTACTTTTCCAAGAAATTGTCACCTGCAGAGTGCAATTACGAGATAGGTGACAGAGAGCTGTTGGCGATCATTTTAGCCCTGAATGGAGACATCTCCTTGAAGGTACCACTGTGCCGGTTCTCATTCTTACTGACCATAGGAATCTCACATTCTTTTCTGAGACTAAGCTCCTCTCTCCCAGAAGGGCGCGATGAGCTTTTTTCTTGTTGAGTTTTAATTACATTGTCTCATTCTTACCCGACACTAAGAATGTAAGGGCTGACGTCTTGCCACGACAATTTTCCTCCACTTTCAAGTTGGAGTCGGTTCCGGTTCCTGTGATTCCTCCTGATGGCATTCTGGCTACGGTTTTGCACCAGTCTTACTTCTCCTTTGGGTGACAAAATTCTTGCTGCTCAGGTCCATGCTCCTCCTGAGAAACCTTGTGACCGCTGCTTTGTCCCAGAGAGTCTCAACACTGCCGTGCTCCAGACTTACCATTCTCCCAAGGCAGCTGGCCACCCTGGGAAGAATCAACTTGTTTGGGCCATTTCCCAACAATTCTGGTGGCCTAGTCTATGGGCTGATGTAACTGCCTTCGTAGCTGCCTGTTCCGCGTGTAAGACTCCATGACACCTTCCAGTGGGTCTCCTACAACCCATACCCAATGGAGAGAGGCCCTGGACCCATATGTCTATGGATTTCATTGTGGAGTTACCCAACTCCCAAGGGAACACTGTTATCCTTATGGTGGTTGACCGGTTCTCAAAGATGTGTAATTGTATTCCACTTAAGAAGCTGCCCACTTCTAAGGAACTGGCTTCCATTTTTGCTCGGGAGATCTTTCTCTTACATAGGCTACCCAAGGTGATTGTCTCGGACAGGGGTAGTCAGTTTGTCTCCCGGTTCTGGCCAATCAGTCCTTGGAGCAATTCTTACATTGTTATATTTCTGACCATCATAACAACTGGTCAGACCTATTACCATGGGCAGAGTTTGCTCACAACAGTGCCTTGAATTATGCTTCCCGATTGTCCCCGTTTATGTCGAATTATGGTTTCCAACCTTCCATGTTGCCTGACTTGTTTGTTCCGCATAGTATTCCTGCGTTAGAGGAGCATCTCCATGGTCTTCGTTCCACTTGGGCACAAGTTCAGGAGGCTTTGCAACATGCTAACAATAGGTACAGACTCCATGCTGACCACAGACGCCTGCCTGTACCTTCCTACACCTTCTTATCAGGTTGGGGAGAGAGTCTGGCTGTTGTCTTCCACCCTCCGACTTCGTGTTCCTTCTTTCGCACCTTGGTTTATTGGGCCTTTCTGTTTCCTTCGCAGGAAAAACCCAGTGGCTTACGCCTCGGACCTTCCTCCTAGTATGTGCATCTCAAATGTGTTTCATGTCTCCTTATTGAAACCTTTGGTCTGCAATCCCTTTACCACCTCAGTGCTACGTCTTCACCCTATACAGGTTGAGAACCATGAGGAGTATGAAGTACAATCCATTGTTGACTGCCGTAGGTTCCATGGGCGCATACAGTAGCTGGTGCATTGGAATGGGTACGGTCCGGAGGAACGCTCTTGGGTCTCATCCTCAGACGTACATGCCTCTGTCCTCCTCCGTGATTTCCATAGATGTTTTCCCCTCAACCGATAAAAGATTGGAATTCCTGTTAAAAAGATTGTTCTCTTTGGCAGGAACAGTAACTCAACCTGCAGTGGTGGAAATAGGTGTATGTCAATCGCTGAAGGACCAGTTGAGACAGGTGCTCAAGGTCATCCCTGATCAACAGGCACGGGATTTAGCCGAGATACCAGGGGCATTATGTTTTGCTATTGACGCTATTAGAGATTCTATACTTCAGGCTTAATGCCTAAGGCTTGTACTTGTGCATATGCATAGGATCTTATGGTTGAAAAATTGGTCAGCCAAAGCGCCATGCAAAAAACTCCTGGCTGGTTTTCCTTTTCACGGTGAATGGCTGTTTGGAGAGGATTTGGATAAATACATCTAGAAAATTTCAAGTGGAAAAAGTACCCTTTTGCCAATTAAGAAAAGGAATAAACGTCCTTCATTTAAACGGGCTCCTTCTCCAGGGTCAGGGGCATCAGCCTCTAGGCAGTCGCGACGGCCTCTGCTGTCAGGTTCAAGGGGTAAACCTCAGGGTCAACCCCAGGGACAGAAGTCCTGGGAAAGGAAACCTACAAAGCAGAATGCTAAGGCCTCTTTATGAAGGGGTGCCCCCGCTCACGCGAGTAGGGGGTGGGTGGACTTCTGCAGTTCTCAAGGGTCTGGCAGGAAAAGTTTTGGGACAGATGGGTGCTCTCCACAGTAGCTCTGGGTTATAAACTAGAGTTCCGGGAGTTCCCGTCTCCTCGTTTTCTGAGGTCAAACGTCCCCAGAGATCCAGAGAAAAAGAAGTCTCTCTTCAAGCATTAGACCGGCTTTTGTCTCAAAGAGTGATCATGGAGGTTCCCATGGAAGAGCAGGGGTTGGGGTTTTATTCAAACCTCTTCATGGTGCCAAAACCAAATGGGGATGTCAGACCCATTCTAGATCTCAAGGATCTGAACCGATTCCTAAATATTCGCATGGAATCAATCAGGTCAGTAGTCTCCATCCTGCAAGGAGGAGAGCTTCTGGCGTCAATCGACATCAAGGATGCATACCTGCATGTGCCTATTTTCCCCGCTCATCAGAAATTTCTACGTTTGATGAGCATTGCGCAATGATATTTTTCTTTCATCTGCTTTACATATGAGGTCTGACGGTGATCGTTACATCTGATGTGAATTAAGCAAAGAAACATTGTCGTTTAAAACTACCAATGAGCACCCATATTAAGTAATTGTGTGCTACTGAAGAACTTTGCTAGTGGGACTAAAGCTAATTTCTATGTGATTTTGGTTGTCTGATGTATTTAGTCACGCTTTTTTTGGAATATCACTAGAAATAACTCAATTTTTAACACATTATAATTTATTTATTTATTTGGATTTTATTCACATACTTGGTGTCACTAATTTATATTATTTACTTTTTATTTTTTATATATTGCATTTTTTACCACTGCTAGGATTAATTTTAGTATATGTCTATCAGTGCTTTAAGAGCCAATTTTTCATCTATTTAATCACATTGTGAAGCGCTTCAAACACATTTTATTCATGCTACCAGGGCTGTTAGTGCTTTGTGGGCAGTGCACCACCATGCCTCCATGGCTCAAATCTGCAAGGCCGCAACTTGGTCTTCAGTCCATACATTCACTAGATTCTATCAGGTGGATGTAAAAAGGCATGAGGATATGGCCTTTGGGCGCAGTGTGCTGCAGACTGCAGTATAGGTCCTCAACTATGAGGGCGCCCTGTTTTTTGTTTGGCATCCCATATAGTTATTACTATGGCTCTGTGTCCTGTGATGTACGATAAAGAAAATAGGATTTTTATAACAGCTTACCTGTAAAATCCTTTTCTTGGAGTACATCAGGGGACACAGTGGTCCCTCCCCTCTTTGGTTACACGTGTATTGCTTGGCTACAAAACTGAGGTACTCCCAGTAATGGGAGGGGTTATATAGGGAGTGAACTTCCTGTCTTAGGGCGTGCCAGTGTCCATCACCTAAAGGTGGCCTATATACCCATATAGTTATTACTATGGCTCTGTGTCCCGTGATGTACTCCAAGAAAAGGATTTTACAGTAAGCTGTTATAAAAATCCTATTTTTATCATTTTTTTTTTTTTTTTTACACAAATAGAGCTTTCTTTTGGTGGAATATGATCACCACTGGGTTTTTTTGCAATATAAACTAAAAAAGACTGAAAATTTTGAAAAACCTCCTCGTTATTTTCAACTTTATAAAACATATCCAATACAATCAAATTTTATCATAAGTTTAGACCAAAATGTATTCTGCTTCATGTCTTTGGTTAAAAAAAAAAAATCCCATTAAGTGTTTATTAATTGGTTTGTGTGAAAGTTATAGCGTTTACAAACTATGGCATCCATATTTGAAAATGTATCAATTTTGATGTACTGACGGCCCATCTCATTTTTTGAGGCCCGAAAATGCCAAGACAGGAAAAATACTCCTCAAATTAGCCCTTTTTGGGAAGTAGACAGTCTAAAGCGTTTAGTAAGAGGCACGACAAGTTTTTTGAAGTCGTAATTTTTTTTTCACAATATTTTTTTCAAATACTGTCACGAGTGCAGTACAGTGTCATCATATGACTGGTGTGTCGGTGATCAGGTACCCTGACTTGTAACAGTATGTTAAAAAAATTAAAAAAAAAAGATTTTATTTAAAGCGTTTGTTACCCCAATACTTCATATTCCTGATATGTGCCTGCTGTACCATGTACTTGTATGAAAAAGTATCCTGTTCTCTTTGTATGCTTCCTTTGTGTGAAATCACTGGTGATCCTGCCAGTCCCTCCACTTTCCTATTAAAAACTGACCACACTAAGCAGACCACATTGTGGGCAGTTCTCTAGCTATGCTGCGAACTCAGTGTACTCTCCTCCAATGATCAGACTTGTCCTGACATGCCCCCGTTGCACAGCCATTTACTGGGAAGCTCAGTGTACTGCTGCTTCTCCTCCCCAGCTCTTATGCAGCTGAGAACAGAGGGAATGTGATCACTTATAAAAAAGGGAAAGAATGGGTTGTTTTACAAGGTGATCGTTTACAATCACTTTAACTATTTTGTTTTCATTTTTTACTATTTTTTTTTTACATACTTTTATCAGAGTAGATCAGTGTCACCATAGTAACACTGTACTTCTCTTTGTTATTACAATGATAACCATTGTAACAGCAAAGTTTCCAACTGTCATAAACGGGTTATGTGCATGACAGCTGTGATTACTAGTAATCTGTGATTGGCTACAGCTAATCACATGGTACAGGGTGCTGTGATTGGCCCATGTACCATGTGATAGTTGTGGGCCAATGAATTCATGCATAACAGCTTTGTTATCATTGTGATCATGGGATCGCATACCAATCAAATGATCACCGGGCCACAGGTACCGGGATCTGCAAGGTCGGGGGAGCGGCGTGCCCCTAAATCGGAACAGGCTGAATGACGTCCATGTGGGTGATCCAACCTGCCTGTGCCGGCTGCCCGCAGTAAAAGTACTATGGGTGGTCGGCAAGTGGTTAACAAGTGAAGCAATCGAATCCAGTGCTTTTCTTTTTAAAGCAGAACTAAACTCTCTCAATCAACGTTAACTATTTTTAATCCTTATGCCGCTAGCCTTAGTAAATAGGTAGGAAGGTAGATTATATTTACTGGTTTTAAAAGTTTTTTACATGTCTTTAGTGGCTTCCTGGTTTCTGAACTAGGTCGAAATGATGGCATACATGCCAAGCCAAGTTTTTTACCTTTCATTTGGAGGAGGGGAGGAGGGACTTTCAAGCAAAGCACACCTCCTGCCTGCGTGCCTGAGCCAAGGGCAAATTAATTCCAGGAAGTAAATGCTTAAAGAGGAGGGCCAGTCAAAAAAAAAAAAAAATTAAAAGTCAGCAGCTACAAATATTGCAGCTGCTGACTTTTAATTGGACACTTACCTGTCCCAGGGTCCAGCGATGCAGGGGATCGAAGCCCCGCTCGTCTCCCCCTCTGTTCAGCGGCGCCGGCACTGCAACTGTGGGCGCCGGGCTGTGGCTTCACAGCCTGTCACCCACTGCGCATGCGCGAGCGGCGCCACACGCCGTGATTGGCCGCTCAGTCACCTGGGACCTGTAATGGGTCCCAGATGATTGACAGGATAGAGGGAGCAGAGCTGAGCCCTTCCTGTGCCGAGATGGAAGTGATGTCACCAGCCCAGGCACTGAAAGATGCAGACTACGAGGGACCCCCTAGCAACAGGCATTTAGAGGTGAGTAAAAAAAAATATATATATCCAAATGTTTTTTTGTATTTTTTTTTTAGGATTTTTCATGTAGTTTTTTTCATTTTGGGTGGAACCCCACTTTAAGATGGTCATAGCTTTAAATGCTAGGAGGGTGTTTTTCAAAGTGATTTCTCAATAATTTTAAGCATAAAGGCATGGATGGATGTAAGAGTTTGCTTATTAACCACCTCAATACAGGGCACTTACACCCCCTTCCTGCCCAAGCCATTTTTCAGCTTTCAGCGCTGTCACGCTTTGAATGACAATTGCGCGGTCGTGCTACCATGTGACATTTTTATTATTATTTTACTTTCTTTTGGTGGTATTTAATCACTCCTGGTTTTTTTTTAATTTTTTCCTATTTTCAAATTTTGAAAAAAAATAAGTTTTTCTTAGTTTCTGTCAGTAAATTTTGTAAGTAAGTAATTTTTCTCCTTCACCGATGGGCACTGATGGGCACTGAGGAGGTAGCACTTATGCGCACTAATTAGGTGGCACTGATAGGCGGCACTGATGTGTTGCACAGAGCAGGTGAGCATAACCTGTTTTTTATTGAAAAAGAAAAATTACTCTTCACAATCACTTTAAGTTCCTCTTTAAAACCTCATATCAAAGTAGTATTGGACTAAATGTGACATGTTATTTTAAAAATGGGTGATATTTTACACTTGAAATGATGAGTTTTAAATCACTGGGAGAGAACAGAGAAACTGCCCTTATAAATGTGTAAAATAATAAGTGCCAAAAAAATGTATGGGTGCATTGACATTTTGTAGACTGGCGTACATTTATGCACAAACTCTGAATATATTGCAGCATTTAGGAACCCTTTTAAATCAGCAAATATTCAAACAGGTAGATATGGGAAAGTTAGTTCCATTTGTGCAATAATCCTTTCAATACCTGATTAAATACTGCAGAAAACCACTACCATAACCACTGTTCTCTGTACATGGGCATGGAATCCTTGCTGGTTGGTCTGGGCAGCTGGTTGTTTGGCAGGCTCTATTGTCTGAGGCTCTATTGTCTGTCATAAAATATTTTACAAGAAAAAAAAATGTTAAAGTGAATATATATTGGATTTGCATCTTTTTTTATTATGGTCATGACTAATCCTAGCCCTAACCTTACCTCAACCACAAGCACACTAGGCGTCTAACCCCTGAGTGTCCAATCCCTGCAACCCAGGAGGTACAGGTGCAACTTCCAGCCCTGCTGCCTGCAGCCCCTCGAAGTCTATGACAGGTTGAATTATGCAGCAGATTGACCCTGCTATGAGTGGTACATGTGTTTGTGTTTAGGAACAAATGCCAAGTTGCAGGTTATTACTCCCACCAGCATCATTGATTTGGTGTTACTGTGATCCAACTGACACCAATGATTTGGGGCATATTTTGTTACCTCTGACATTAACAATATTGGGTTTATTTTGCTCTCAATGACAGTGCTTGGGGACTTTTTTCCTTCCACTGACACCAACTATTTATTTTGTTTTGCACACAATGTCACCATGATGGGAATATTTTATTTCACTCCAGTAGACTCCAACATCATGGAGTTTATTATATCCCACGAAGGGTCCAATTTTACTCCCACAGACAACAAAAATATGGAGTTTAATTTATGCCTCTTACATCAATGATGGGGCTTATATTATTCTCACTGACACCAGGGATTGGGTTTATTTTGTTCCCATTGACACTGACTGTGTCACATTGATATGGCTTATTTTATTCGCAGGCATAGCCAAAATATAATAACTGTTATTGAATCTCTGACTTGATCTACCCTTCAACACAAAAATGGACATGTACAATTCGTTTCGGTCCAAATTTTTGGTTATTTATGATTATTCGGATGTATACAAATCCCTGAATGAAATAGTAACCAATTTAGTTGAAATTCGTTAAAATGTGTTTAGTTTATTTGTTTTCTATTGAATTCCAACTTTTCAGAATAATTCGAATTCGGATCGGTCAAAAAAACGATCGACCGATTCGAATTCTGTGTGAAGAAATAGCTGGTTGTTAAGCAGCAGGGCGGGAAGCCGGCCGCCCGCATCTATAACAACCCATGAGTGATCATCAGTCAGTAGGCTTCCCCACTGACAGATGAATGTAAAGATAAAGCTTCGGGTCTGATATGGATTTCAAGGGGAACCCCACGCCGAAATAAAATAAAAAATGGCGCGTGGTCACCCCCAAAATCCATACCAGACCCTTATCCCCACATGCAGCCTGGCAGGTCAGGAAAGGGGGGGACCACATGCTCTTAACATGGGGGGGTGGATACTTTGGGACAGAAGGGGGGGCTCTGTGCCCACCACCCCAAGACACCTTGTCCCCTTGTTGATGGGGACAAGGGCCTCTTCCCGACAACCCTGGCCTGTGGTTGTCGAGGTCTGTGGGCGAGGGGCTCATCAGAATCTGGAAGCCCCCAGATCCCGCCCGACATACCCGGAAGCCCCGCGCTTGCCTATATAAGAACTGTCCAAGCTGAAGAGAGAGCATATGGTGGGTAGCCTCCTAGGAGGCAAAGCGTTTTTTTTCCATTTTTCGGGTCAGAGGGCGTTGTGATGAAAATCCTTTATTTCTTTCTTAATAAAGGATTCGTAAAAAACTGTTTCCTGTGTTTCCTACTTTTTTACACTTTTTTTGGTGAATGGGTACGGGTACCCGATACCCATTCACACAGGGGGCAGGATCTGGGGGCCCGCTTTTTAAAGGGGGCTTTCAAATTCCAATAAGCTCCCTGCCCGAAGACCCCGACATCCACAGCACAGGGTTGTCGGGAAGAGGCCCTTGTCCCCATCAACATGGGGACAAGGTGTCCTGGGGTGGGGGGCACAGAGCCCTCCCTGCCCCAAAGCACCCACCCCCCCATGTTGAGGGCATGTGGCCTGGTGTGGTTCAGGAGGGTGCTTGCTTGCCCCCCCTTTTCTGACCTGCCAAGCTGCATGCTCTGGTAAGGGTCTGGTATGGATTTTGGGGGTGACCCCATGTCAATTTTTTTTACATTTTTGGCGTGAGGTTCCCCTTGCCAGCATTCTTTATCTTTACATTCATCTCTCAGTGGGGAAGTCCGCTAACAAATGATAACTCATTGTTGTTAAGGACGCGGGCAGCTGGCTTTCCAGCCCGCTGCTTAATAACCAGCTATTTCTTCACAGAATTTGAATCGGTTGATCATTTTTCGAGCGATCCGAATTCTGAAAAGTTGGAATTTGTTAGAAAATTAATAAATGAAACAAATTGTAAACGAAACGAATTCCGAAACTAAATTAGTAACATAAAGAATCTACCCGAAACGAAACTAAATACATTTTTCCATTCTGCACATGTTGCACATGTCTAACACAAAACTTTATGAATATATGTACATCCTATATTTTTAATATTTATTTTATGAAATAATTATAAAAAATATCTCACCGACATTATCGCACGTTTCATTACCTATTACATCTTCATCTGCTTGCTTTAAGTGGTGAAAAAAGCACAACATTTTTTGAGAATAATAAACTAATGATTAAATTAATCACATAGCAGATCTACTCATTATGATAATGAAGAGCAGATGTTGTTTTATATCAACAAGGAATAGTTTTTCACTGCTTACAAGCAGCTATTTTAGTAAAATAGTGTACATTGAATCTGCACAAAGTATACTTTTCATACATTTAATTCATGTTCTTTCTAAAACAAACAACAAATGGATACTGGTGTTCTCAATGCTATTGCTTGTGTACATGCTCCATTTAATATTTGTCATTTTATGCAGTGTTAGGTTCCTTTCATGTGTGGACGCTCCGTTCTATTGAGCAAGGAATCCAGGAGCAGATTCCCTGCTGAATAGGAGCTCAACAGGACGAATGTCATCTTGTGACACCTCTTATACAAAAGCCTGTTCAGCTTTTGTCTAAATTTTGACAGCGTACTATGATGAACCTGTGGGATACCTCCAATCCATCACGTTTAGTTCCAGAAAAAATGGAAAAGGATGCAGTCCTTTTATTTTTTTATCCAGTCCTGGCTGACTTGGAGGTAGGCAGATGTAAATAAACACAAGACCATTTACATCCACCCCCCCCAAAGACCGGCATGGAGCTTTTGATCAGGTCCCCTAAAAAAACTGACAGGTGGACCTGATCAGAAATCCCATGTAAAACGTGGGCATTAAAACTCTGTGGCAGATATGTTTAATAAGCTGGCTGTTAATTTCTTCATACCATCTACAGTACTATTCAGCGTTAGAAAATGTAAAAGGCTTCTTTCTCCTTTAAATCAGTCCTCCTCCATGGAGCTTTGACTATTTTTTTTCTCCTCTACTCCTGCTCTTCTCTGGCATCGAGCAGTCCATAATGTCAGCACCACTCTCTGCAACAGCGTACTGTGAGTACAGGGTGGTAAGTAAGCTGATGGACTCCAAAGAATGGCAGACCAATGAGGCCATGCACTAGACATGTGCGGTTCATTTTGTTCCAAATTAAAATTCAGACAAATTTTCCTTTTTTTAAATAAATCCAAAATAAAGAAAAAAAATTTGGACAAAATTAGAATACTTTTCAAATTCGAAAAGTTTTAGAATTCGAATAGTTTTCCAATTTTCAAAGAGAAAAAAAATAGAATAGAAAATAAAGTAATAGAATGAAAAAAAAATAATAGACTAGAAAAGAATATAACAGAAAATATATAAATATATAAATATTAATAGAATATAATAGAGGAAAACAGAACAAAATAGAATAGAAAATAAAAGAACAGAATAGACTAGAATATAATAGAAACAAATAGAATAGAATAGAATAACATAGAAAGAATATAACCTATATAATATATCTTGTGAAATTCAAATTTCAAATAGAATACATTTGAATTTGAATACATGAGGAAAAGAATAGAAGAAAAAAAAAGAATATAATAGACTATAATAGAATAGAAAAGAATAGATTTAAAAAACAATAGAATAGAAAGAATATAACCATTTCCCAAAATTCAAATAGAATCAATTAGAATTTGAGTAGAATAGAAAAGAATAGGATTAGAATAGAATAGAAAATAACAGAATAGTATAGAATAAATTTAACTATCTTCCGAAATTCCAATAGAATAAATTTGAATAGAAAATAGAATAGAATAGAAAAGAATAGACAAATAAAAAAAGAGTATAATTAAGAATATAACCATTTCCCAAAATTCAAATAGAATCAATTAGAGTTTGAGTAGAATAGAAAAGAATAGGATTAGAATAGAATAGAAAATAACAGAATAGTATAGAATGAATTTAACTATCTTCCAAAATTCGAATAGAATAAATTTGAATAGAATATAGAATAGAATAGAAAAGAATAGAAAATTAAAAAAAGAGTATGATTAAAAAAAATAGAATAGATTAGAATAGAAACAATATAACAATTTCCCAAAATTCAAATAGAATCAATTTGAATAGAAACAAATAGATTAGAATAGGAAGATACTTATATTCATTCTATTCTATTGTTTTTTCTATACTATTTGTGTTATTCTTCATTCTATTCAAATGTATTCTATTTGAATTTTGGAAAATGGTTATATTATTTCTATTCTATTTTTTTTTATTATTTTCTATTCTATTCGAATTTCAGAAGATAGTTATAATATTTCTATTTTATTCTATTTTTTTTTATTCTATTCCTTTCTATTTTATTATATTCCATTCTATTCTGTTCTTTTATTTTCTATCCTATTTTGTTCTGTTTTACTCTATTATGTTATATTCTTTTATTATTTTCTATTCTATTCCTTTATTTTCTATTCTATTTTATTCTCTTTGGAAATTCTAAAACTATTCAAAATTCGAAAACTATTCCAAATTGATTTGGAAACTTTTCAAATCGATCTGAATTTGTAAAATTCGGATCGATTCAAAAACGAATAAACAAAACAAATTCCGAAAACAAATTAAACTAATTTATGAAAAAACAAAACACATTTTTTTGTTCTGCACATGTTGCACTCAGAGGAAGTAGGTGGAATGATGCTAGGTGTCTTTAACCCAGAAAGGTCTGTCTCTGGATCTCAGAGCAGGTAGGTCTGTATGGAAAAGCATTGAGAGCAAATCAGTATTGCAGCCAGAGATGTTTTTATATCTTTAAAACTTGTTGGGTCAACATAAAAAAACACAAAACTAAAGCTGGGCTTTAAATGAAAAGTGGTTCTGGCTTTGCAATTCTTTGCCACCAACTCCTGTATGGTCCTATTTGGGAAGGCAATGCAAAGAGTAGTGTTGATGGCCAAAATGAGAAAAAAAGTATCAATATTGGGTTTGGACAGGTCAATCAATGCATAATTCCATACATATTTAAATGACCACCTTTTAATCAAGTTGTTTACAGTTATTTATTTACAGTTAATTAACATTGAGGGACGGATACATGATGATCTGCCCCGTGAACATCCGCTTGCTCAGCGGGGATCGCTCCGCCGATCCCCGCTGAGCAGGAAGATGACAGGTCTGTCGCTGCACACTGTGCAGCGACGGACCTGTCAGAGCGCCGCTCTCCCCTATGGGGGATCGGATGATGACGGACCGTAGAGTTCGTCGTCACCCGATCCGATAACGGATGGAAAAGTAGGTTGTTCCTCCGTTACACTTTTTCAGATCGGAGCGGGTCGGATGTCAGCGGACATGTCACCGCTGACATCCGACGCTCCATAGAGATCTATAAAGGGTCCGTTCAGGTCCGCCTAAAATACTGACAGGCGGACCTTAACGGATCGTTCGTGTGAAATGGGCCTTAGTGTGTGTGTGTTACAGGCAGTCCCCGGGTTACAAACAAGTTTGGGGCTGTAGGGTTGTTCTTAAGTTGAATCTGTTTGTAAGTTGGAACAGGTATATTTTTTTAAGTATAGCTCCAGCCAAAAAACAATTTTTAAGCTTTTTGGATAGCATAGGGAAGAGTTATCACCCCTGTAATGTTTGTTTTGCTGTCTGTGCCTCTGTTCAGAAGATTTCACCTCACTTTCTGTCCCAATGACAATTGGATTTTGAAAATTTTCGGTTGTTGTGGAAACAAGGATTGGTGATAAAGCTTCAGTGGAGAGTGTTTGTAAGTAGGAGTCGTTTGTAAGTCGGATGTTTGTAACTAGGGGACCGACTGTATATGTTAGCTTTCTGCATTTGCCTAATACTTTTAGCATAACAATAGGAGCTTTTTTCACAGGGGGAAATAAGCAGATTGATCAGTCATTACCTCATTGGGGGTAAAGATCCTCTTTCACTGTACAATCTGCAGCATAGGAGAGGTTGGTGACAAAGCTGAATTGCTTAAAGTGTTTGTAAAGCTAAAAAAAAAAAAAACTGTGTGTGTTTGTGTTTCATTGCCTTGGAAACTAGGGCACCAGGCAGCCAAGGTCATTTCCTTTAGTGAAGTAATGCCCCACAGCATACACACCCACCAGCAGGTCCGCAAATCGCTCAGGAACATACAGCGATTACAAGGACTGCTTGTTTTGATCTGAGGGCAGGGAGTGATTAGTGTAGCAGTGGGTGTGACCACCTGTGTTCTAGTTCTGAGGCGCCTCCCCTGCTTCCAGGGAGAATGTTCTGGAAGAGGGGCAGGGCCTAGAACTGGAGTGGCAGGCAGCTCATGTGGGAGCCCTGACCAATCCCCAACTGGAATTGGCAGGGGGCAGGCCTCCTATATAAGCCAAGGTAACATGCCACTGGGAGGAGTTGTCGGCCGCGAGAAGTGGAGAATGGAGTACTAGACAGCAGCAGGAGGCCATCATTTCTTCAGGCTCAAACTAAGTTCTAATCTATAAATATGATGGCAAAGTAATTTGATCTATGATCATCCCATATACCCCTTTCCCCAACCACGTTATACACCCCAATAAACAAAAACAAAACAAAGCAAATGACTGTTCATTGTCTCAGATGTGATATATGGAGGTCAGGCAGCAGAGTGATATGGTGGATGTTTGTTACTAGTGGCAACTACACCGCTACAGTTACGTGGACAGCTATACGTATTTAAAAACGTTTGTTAAAAAACTACTGAACTATACAACTACTTTAACTGCAGTACTTAAAAGTAAGGTCATAAACCTGGCCATACCTTGTCATAACAGTGCCAGAATTATAAAACTGGCTGAAATATTTACATGTTTTTAAAGTGTTTGTAAACCTTATAAAAATCCTTCATTAAGTTCCAGAGTGCATCTTTGCTTGTACTTTTATTATATTGCTCAACCCATGCCTGATAATCCTTCCAGTCCTCCTTCCTCTAACCTTCTGTGCTATCCAGCCAACATTATTCAGAGGTTATAACCCATGGATAGATATGGGCAGTACCAGACACCAGATGTGAACAGCTCCCTCTAGCACCAGCTTTTGCCCAATGCTGATCTCAGCCACTGCTGCTAGAGGGAAAGAAATAGCAATGCACACACACGCAGTTTGGATGAGCCAAAGTGCCCACGGCACTGACACACTTAAAACCTCCCTATTCTGTTGTTTAGGCAGGATGAACAGGGCTCAGCTACCTGGAAGTTTTTGTGGACAGAATGCTGGTATGCATTGGGAGGGGGGTATTGGAAATGTGAACTAATCCTTTAGGCTGCATTAAACACCTGGGCACACAACAGAACATTTCAGATGCCATTCATTTGAATGGCACATAAAAGGACGGTGAAGCTCAGCCAAAATTGCCGCACGATAAATCGTGCTGCAATCACAGCAAACCGCATCACATAAAGCATGTCACCCAAAAGAAGCTCCTGAACTTTTTTGGGGGGACAAGCTGCATGCAATGTGGTCTGCCATGTTGGAGCGTGACATTTTCCACGTTTTTAGGTGCCATTCAAATGAATAGCATCTGAAGTGTGCGTTGTGCGATTTGTCACTCCCACCTGGGCGTTTTGAATTTGTGGGCAGAATCGCTGTTATTCTGCCCGCGATTCAGAACGCCCAGGTGCGAATGCAGCCTTAGGAGGCTGTTTACAGGGGTGTGTAAAATTTAAACTATGCATTAAAGGGTTAGTTCACTATTACCATAAAAAAATACCTATGCAGGAAGCGGCGTCTATAAATAAATCCAAAAAGCTAAATGAAAATGACAATTGGTACAATACATTTATAACAAGCTTTTAAAGTGTAAGTTCATCTTTACAGAAAAATCTGTAAGGTGAACTTACACAAGGCCCCCTCCTGGACTGCGGCAATCTCCGGTTCTAAGCCTCGGTATATCGGCACCAGGAGCCGGGGCTTAGAAATCCTCTCTGCAGCCACGCGTCTTCTCCATAGCCGACAGGACAGGCTATGGGGCTGCTTATTGGTTGGTGCCGCCCATGTGACTGCGCTGACTAATTAGAAGGCTCCATATGTAACGTCCCTCCTGATGAGGGACATTTTGGAAATTCAGCTCAGGGGATTTCTAAGCCCCGGACTCCTGGCACGGACATACCGGGGCTTAGAACCGCAGATTGCCACAGTCCAGGTCAGCGGGCCCGGAGGGAGTGCGAGGAGGGGGACCTGTGTAAGTTCACCTTAACCACTTCAGCCCCGGAAGGATTTACCCCCTTCCTGACCAGAGCACTTTTTACAATTCGGCACTGCGTCGCTTTAACTGCTAATTGCGCGGTCATGCAATGCTCTACCCAAACGAAATTTGCGTCCTTTTCTTCCCACAAATAGAGCTTTCTTTTGATGATATTTGATCACCTCTGCCGTTTTTATTTTTTGCGCTATAAACGGAAAAAGACTGAAAATTTTGAAAAAAAATGATATTTTCTACTTTTTGTTATAAAAAAAATCCAATAAACTAAATTTTAGTCATACATTTAGGCCAAAATGTATTCGGCCACATGTCTTTGGTAAAAAAAATGTCAATAAGCGTATATTTATTGGTTTGCGCAAAAGTTATAGCGTCTACAAACTAGGGTACATTTTCTGGAATTTACACAGCTTTTAGTTTCTGACTGCCTATGTCATTTCTTGAGGTGCTAAAATGGCAGGGCAGTACAAAACCCCCCCAAATGACCCCATTTTGGAAAGTAGACACCCCAAGGAAATTGCTGAGAGGCATGTTGAGCCCATTGAATATTTATTTTTTTTGTCCCAAGTGATTGAATAATGACAAAAAAAAGAAAAAAAAAAAAAATTACAAAAAGTTGTCACTAAATGATATATTGCTCACACAGGCCATGGGCATATGTGGAATTGCACCCCAAAATACATTCAGCTGCTTCTCCTGAGTACGGGGATACCACATGTGTGGCACTTTTTGGGAGTCTAGCCGCGTACGGGGCCCCGAAAACCCAGCACCACCTTCAGGATTTCTAAGGGCATACATTTTTGATTTTACTCCTCACTACCTATCACAGTTTTGAAGGCCATAAAATGCCAAGATGGCACAAAACCCCCCCAAATGACCCCATTTTGGAAAGTAGACACCCCAAGCTATTTGCTGAGAGGCATGGTGAGTATTTTGCAGCTGTCATTTGTTTTTGAAAATAAAGAAAGACCAGAAAAAAAATTTTTTTTTTTCTTTTTTCAATTTTCAAAACTTTGTGACAAAAAGTGAGGTCTGCAAAATACTCACTATACCTCTCAGCAAATAGCTTGGGGTGTCTACTTTCCAAAATGGGGTCATTTGGGGGGGTTTGTGCCACCTGGGCATTCCATGGCCTCCGAAACTGTGATAGGTAGTGAGGAGTGAAATCAAAAATTTACGGCCTTAGAAAGCCTGAAGGCGGTGCTTGGTTTTCGGGGTCCCGTGCGCAGCTAGGCTCCCAAAAAGTCCCACACATGTGGTATCCCCGTACTCAGGAGAAGCAACAGAATTTATTTTGGGGTGTAATTTCACATATTCCCATGGCATGTTTGAGCAATATAACATTTAGTGACAACTTTGTGCAAAAAAAAAAAAAAATTGTCTCTTTCCCGCAACTTGTGTCACAATATAAAATATTCCATGGACTCGACATGCCTCTCAGCAAATAGCTTGGGGTGTCTACTTTCCAAAATGGGGTCATTTGGGGGGGTTTTGAACTGTCCTGGCATTTTATGCACAACATTTAGAAGCTTATGTCACACATCACCCACTCTTCTAACCACTTGAAGACAAAGCCCTTTCTGACACTTATTGTTTACATGAAAAAGTTATTTTTTTTTGCAAAAAAATTACTTTGAACCCCCAAACATTATATATTTTTTTAAAGCAAATGCCCTACAGATTAAAATGGTGGGTGTTTCATTTTATTTTTTTCACACAGTAATTGCGCAGCGATTTTTCAAACGCATTTTTTGGGGAAAAAACACACTTTTTTAAATTTTAATGCACTAAAACACACTATATTGCCCAAATGTTTGATGAAATAAAAAAGATGATCTTAGGCCGAGTACATGGATACCAAACATGACATGCTTTAAAATTGCGCACAAACGTGCAGTGGCAACAAAATTACTACATTTTTAAAAGCCTTTAAAAGCCTTTACAGGTTACCACTTTAGATTTACAGAGGAGGTCTACTGCTAAAATTACTGCCCTCGATCTGACCTTCGCGGTGATACCTCACATGCATGGTGCAATTGCTGTTTACGTTTGACGCCAGACCGCCGCTTGCGTTCGCCTTAGCGCGAGAGCAGGGGGCGACAGGGGTGCTTTTTTTTATTTATTTTTTTTCTTTATTTTTTTTTGCTTTTTTATCTTATTTTTAAACTGTTCCTTTCATTTTTTTTTTTTTTTTTAATCATTTTTATTGTTATCTCAGGGAATGTAAATATCCCCTATGATAGCAATAGGTAGTGACAGGTACTCTTTTTTGAAAAAATTGGGGTCTATTAGACCCTAGATCTCTCCTCTGCCCTCAAAGCATCTGACCACACCAAGATCGGTGTGATAAAATGCTTCCCCAATTTCCCAATGGCGCTATTTACATCCGGCGAAATCTAAGTCATAAAATGCTCGTAGCTTCCGGTTTCTTAGGCCATAGAGATGTTTGGAGCCACTCTGGTCTCTGATCAGCTCTATGGTCAGCTGGCTGAATCACCGGCTGCATTCTCAGGTTCCCTGTTGAGACAGGAGAGCCAGAGAAAAACACGGAAGACGGTGGGGGGGGGGGCATTCCCTCCCACTGCTTGTAAAAGCAGTCTAGAGGCTAATTAGCCGCAAGGATTGCTTTTACATGAAAGCCGACCGCTGGCTAAAAAGAATGATACCAAGATGATACCTAAACCTGCAGGCATCATTCTGGTATAACCACTCAAAGTCGTGAATGGCGTACCTGAAGACAAAAAAATGGTTAACAATAAAGCACAGTAAACGGTAAAGTATAAATAATTACATACCTGAAAAACAAACATGATAAAACATAATAATAATAACAATAACAATAAAACATTGCAGAATAGAATACAGTAAAAAAGAGCAGAACAATAGAGAGAGAGAATAGAGAGAGAGAGAGAACAATAAAACGACAACTATTTTTTTTAATTTTTGTTTGTGTTTTTTTTTTTTTTTTACACTTTTTTTTTGTAACTGTAACTTTTATAACTGTAACCGGTTCCAGGTTCGGGTCTCTCAAAATGCGATGGCATCTTGGGAGACCCTGTGAAAGTGTGCCTAGTCTGTGCAATGCTGTACGCTACGCTAATACTCAACTAGTGCATGGTAGCGTTCAAAACATTCACCAAGTGTTACTGCAGTGCTGGTTTGACTACGACCGGGGTGTACTACGCCGCTGGTGCTTGCCAGTTCACCAAAACGCTACAAAGAAAAGTGTCAGTGATCGATCGATACTGCACTTGGGTGGGCTGGACTGGGCTGGGCCGGGCGGAGGGGCAAAACGCAGGTGCTAGCAGGTATCTGGGCTGATCCCGCTAACACTGCGTTTTTGGGAACCCTAAACTGCTGGGGACGCTAGTATAGATCTGATCGGATCAGATATTGATGCGTTCAGATACTATACCACTAAGGGAGGTGTACGGTGCGTGTACGGGGCGTGCGTGGGTGTTCGCGGTACTGGCGCTAATCTGACGCTGTCTGGGGTGACGCATATCACCACCGGGCGATCAGGGGGCTAAACCTTTATTCGGTAATAAACGGCGGGTGCCCTGACACTATAAAAAATAAACGAACTAACCAGCGTCACCCGTAACGGTTATACGGTGATCAGTGGTGAAAGGGTTAACTAGGGGGCCATCAAGGGGTTAAAACATTTATTAGATAGTATATGGGGGTCCCTGTCGCTATAAAACGCTGACGGCGAACCTAAATATTTACGTCCCTAACTAGCGTCACCAGCGACACTAATACAGCGATCAGAAAAATGATCGCTTAGCGACACTGGCGACAGGGGGTGATCAAGGGGTTAAAACTTTATTAGGGGGGTAAGGGGGATACCCTAGACCTACAGGGGGCTAAACCTTTATTCGGTAATAAACGGCGGGTGCCCTGACACTATAAAAAATAAACGAACTAACCAGCGTCACCCGTAACGGTTATACGGTGATCAGTGGTGAAAGGGTTAACTAGGGGGCAATCAAGGGGTTAAAACATTTATTAGATAGTATATGGGGGTCCCTGTCGCTATAAAACACTGACGGCGAACCTAAATATTTACGTCCCTAACTACCGTCACCAGCGACACTAATACAGCGATCAGAAAAATGATTGCTTAGCGACACTGGTGAGGAGGGGTGATCAAGGGGTTAAAACTTTATTAGGGGGGGTAAGGGGGGTACCCTAGACCTACAGGGGGCTAATACTAACTGTCCCACCACTGCTAACTGTCACAAACTGACACTATGCAGTAATCAGGAAAAAAAAAAAAAAAAAAACCTGCTTGGTGTCAGTTTGTGACAGGGGGGGGGTGATTGGGGGGGGGATCGGGGGGCGATCGGGGGGGGATCGGGGGTGTAATATATGCCTGGCATGTTCTACTGTGTTGTGTAGTGTTGTGCACTTACTTACATGTCATCTCTCCTCGGCGCTGGAACGGAAACTGACAGCCGAGGAGAGATGACATCACATCCTCTGCCTCTGTGTACTATACAGAGGCAGGGGATGTCTCTCATTGGCTGGGAGCGATCGCGAGGGGGGGGCCACGATCGGATGGCCTCCCCCTCGTCTGTCATCGCTCCCAACCAAATGCCGACCGCAGCTGGCACCGGGGGGGGGTCCGATCGGACCCCCCACCCGCGGGAAGGCAATCACGTACTAGGTACGTGATTTTGCCTGCCCGTGCCGCTCTGCTCACGTATATAGGTGTGAGGCGGTCGGCAAGTGGTTAAAGAGTTTTCTGTAAAGGTGAACTTACCCTTTAAAGTAAGGCGCACATTAAAGGGCTTTGCAACAAACATTGGGAAATTGCTGTAATGTGTTTGTTAAATTAATTAATACATTTCTATTTTACATGTGAACTTACTTCACATTTTTGTTCTTTAATCTGTCCAGGACAATGTTCTACAAAACAAGTAAAATGTGTAAACATATTTTGCAAGTTAATGCACTAACGATAATTAATTGCATTAATGTGGCAATGTATGTTATTCTGATCAAATCTGCCTTGAGGCTAGGTCTCAGGATGCTTTAATGTTGGCATTACAGTCACGCAAAGAGTTCTTATTTTTTGAGGGGTTTTTTGTTATTTTTATGTTACCCTTTTGTCAAAACAGCAATATTTTTGACAAAACGGTTTTACTTAAATAAAGACGTTATATAACGACTAAATCTGTGTCTGTAGTGCATGTTCAAACCTAACCATTATCAACAACAACATATTCGATTTTTCACTCCAGCAGTAGTATATAATGAGATTGGAAATTGTAGAGAAATGCTTAAATAATGCATTACAATTTAACTACACCCATTAGATTTTAGACAACTAAAAGGAGTTTTAGTCGACTAAAATGTACTGGAGATTTAGTCGACTAAATACGAATAAAACTAAAACACTTGCAGAAGACTAAAATAGGACTAAAACTAAAATGCCATTTTAGTCCTAAGACTAAAACTAAATAAAAATTTGCTGTCAAAATTAACACTGCCTTTAACAAGCTTTGGTTAGCTTTTTTAAAGTGGTTGTAAACCCTTATTGACCACTTTTTGCTACAGGTAAGCCTATAATAAGGCTTATCTGTAGCTACCACGGATACTGTGCAGGTTTAGGAGATATCCCCTGTATCAGCATGTGCCGACATCATCGGCACATGCGCACTGAAGCAATGGCCATTGTTTCAGCTAGTGTGCTGTTACCGGTGGCTCCCGCGCGCATGTTGTCATTGCAGCTCCAGCCAATCACAGCGCCGGAGCCCGCAATACCTGGAAGTAACTCCGGGAGTGATGTCACCGGCCAGAGCAGTGTATGGGGACCGCTTCGATCTAAGGTGAGTATTTCATAATGAGCTAGTATGCTATGCATACTAGCTCATTATGCCTTTGTCTTGCAGGTTTTTTTGTTTTTTTGTTTTTTATTGTGGGTTTACAACCACTTTAAAGCCCTTAAAATACCGCTCTCGCTTTAAAAATATCCTAAGCTGCCTTTCAGAATAAAACAAACATCAACATTTTTGGCTTTAATAATGTTTGTTCATTTAGTGTTCGTTATCTCCCATAGTGATGAGAAAATTCAAAGGAGCGGGATGCAATTTTTTTCGCGAATGAACAAATTTCGACCACTATGTAAAAGGAAATTAAATGTTGAAGTAATTTTGAACATTCAAGTCAATGAATGAACTGAGAATTTTCATATGAATGTTTCTACAAATATTCATATAAATGCTGTTCAAAAATCTACTAGTGTATTGCCAACTTTACTGACCAACAGAAAGGTAAGGGTGGGCTTCAAAAATGTATTTTAAAGCTTCATGCACAATAGACTCAAAAACCGCAAAGAAAACGCTGGATAAAAAAAGCTAATATTTAGTGTTTTTTGTCAGCGTTTTTGGAGTGTTTAGGAGCATTTTCAAAAGAGTTCATTTTAGCGTTAGCATTTTTGTGAAGGAGGGGGCGCATCCTTAACAACCAGTATATAGCAGATTGTTAAGGAGCGGGCCGGCAAGCAAGCGGCTGCATCCTTAACAACGGATGACTCATCAACTGTAATCTTAAAAATCAAAATAGTGTATGTCAACGCTTATTGGCAAGTACAGAGCAGCATGCAATCAGTGTAGATAAACAAGAACACTGTATCATACATGTAAAAGAAAAATGCTCTACAAATTTAACGTATATCTCCTGTGAACATTAAATCCCATATTAGGCATATAAAGTGTCTTTCAAACAGTATTCAATAATAAAATGACACTGTAGTGAAAGTCCATAAGTAAATAGTTGCAGTAAACAGTTGGCAAATCCTCCACCGCTGCGTCTTGCCTCCACCTAGAGCTGCACGATTAATCGTTAAAAAAGAAAAATCGCGATTTCGATTCAACCCCCCTCACGATCTTAACCCAGCATTTCCTCGATTCATACAGTGCAGAGCTGTTCTCTACTCACAGCTGTCAAAAAAAAAAAAAGCTGGCAAATGTTTATCAACATTGTCAGCGAGATAACTACAAACAAAGTATGAACTTCGTCTGTAAAAGAGGTCAGTTTAACCACACAAAAATGGAACTTCCGCTTTTCAGAACCCTCCCCCCCTCCGGTGTCACATTTGGCACCTTTCAGGGGGGAGGGGGGTGCAGATACCTGTCTAAGACAGGTATTTGCATCCACTTCCGGCATAGACTCCCACGGGAGTCTATGACTCTTCCTGTCCCTCCGCGCTGTCTGCTGGGACACACACAGGTCCCAGGAGATAGCGGGGACCAGTTACGATGCGCAGCGCGACTCGCGCATGCGCAGTAGGGAACCGGGAAGTGAAGCCGCAACGCTTCACTTCCTGATTCCCTCACCTAGGATGGCGGCGGCAGCTGCCGAGAATCAATCGGGTTATCGGCGTCGGCTGCCGACATCGCTGGACCCTGGGACAGGTAAGTGGCCATTTATTAAAAGTCAGCAGCTGCAGTATTTGTAGCTGCTGGCTTTTAATATTTTTTTTTTTAGGTGGATTTAGGTGGACTCCCTCTTTAAAGACCAAACCTTTTTCTGATACCTGTTGCTTACAAGTTAAAATCAGTATTTTTTGCTAGAAAATTACTTAGAACCTCCAAAAATTATATATGTATCTTTAGCAGAGACCCTAGAGAATAAAATGGAGATTGTTGCAATATTTTATGTCACACTGTATTTACGCAACAGTCTTTCAAACGCAATTTTTTGGGAAAAAATACACTCCACTTTTTTTGTATAATGTGAAAGATAATGTTACGCAGCGAGAAACGTGATCTTTATTCTAAGCGAAAAAAATTGTGATTCTCATTTTAGCCAGAATCGTGCAGCTCTACCTCCACCATGCATATAGAATGCAAACTCACTTGATAGAGATGCTGTCTAACATATAGAACAGCCAAACACGCTTGTTATTTTTATGATTCTCCTCACAGGAAATCAATATAGCATCCAATTAAGATTCACCAGGTATCAACTCTCTCCAAAACTCAAGGACATCAGAGGGAATGCTCGCTCTCATCAGATTTAAACAGTAAAGGTTACTCTATGACCATCTATATAGAACCAATAGGACTGGATGTGGCATAATCCACAAAAAAAAAAGACTTATTCTTGGATGTTGTTCAGTAGGATGTTTGAATGGATCTTGTAATAACTGTCACAGACATGCCATCCTATCGGCTGCCGAGTTACTGAGGATAGATTCACTTTCCATGTGCAGGAAACTGCCAGCACACAGCGGACACCTTCCCTACTTCTTCTACAGACTGCGATCAGACCACCACTGCATATACTCCGCTCCTGGGCACACCCCTCCAAGGAAGCCGCCGGGCCGCTGGCCAAAAAAAATGCTGGAAACGGTGCTTAGCAGTGGTTAACAGTGTTTAGGAGCTTCTAGAAGCTGTCAGCTTTTGTCCTGCTGGCAAATCGCTCCCAAAAATTGAAAAAAAAAAAGCTTTTTTTATTCCGCTCCTATAAGCTGAAGCTTGAAAAATGCTTCTAGCTTACAATAGTGTGCATGGACACGTAGGATAACACTATTTGCTTCTAGGGGCAGAAAAAAAGCACTCAAAGTAGTAGCTAGGAGCTTAAAAATAAGCTAGTGTTCATGGGGCCTGAATGTTTGTAAAGGTTTTCTGAATCTAATGTTTTTCAAACTAATATTTACCAGTGAAGCTAAAACAATGACTGGCTTTGTGTATTGTGCCTAACTGCTTAAAATTAGTAAAACAATACATTATTCCAGTGATATTTAAGCGCACTTACCATGGAGTATAGAATAAGGCTCTATATACACGGTGAACACATATGGAAATGGACAGAGGGACTTATGCTTATATTTAAACCTCAGACAACGGGCACTTTCCCATTTGCTCTTATCTAGGAGACATTCAGTTAAGATTAAACAAGACTTACATGTTTACAGAAGGCTATGCTCTACAATGTACAGTAAGTAGTCAGTCAATTAAGTGGCAGAGACCGTGTCTGTGCACAACAGGTCTCTATGGTGTTTTCTTGTACTGTCCATGTCCTAAGCTCCACAGTCCAAACACATACGTATGTTATGTAGCTTCTATCCAAATAGACCCTGATTTTTTATTAGTATATGTTAAAGAGGAGTTCCACCCAGGGGGTCCATTAAAAAAAAAACAATTAAAAGTCAGCAGCTACAAATACTGCAGCTAAAAAGGAAGAAAAGCAGCGCCGACCTAAGTGCAGTACTGTAGCATAAACATTTATTACAGGTTAAAATGCACTCACTCAGAGTAAGGTAGATACAGGCACATCAAGTAAAAAATCCATCTGGGAAGCTGTGTGGTGGGCAGCAGGGCTCCACAGGGGGCGATCCTGAAAGCTGGAGTGTGTGGGATTTTTTACTTGATGTGCCTGTATCTACCTTACTCTGAGTGAGTGCATTTTAACCTGTAATAAATGTTTATGCTACAGTACTGCACTTAGGTCGGCGCTGCTTTTCTTCCTTTTTATCTCCCTCCAAAGGTGAATTCTGCCCTTCAAGCAAGCTGCCTCCTGTGTTTGTATCTGCATCTCTCCCCCTGAGGTCATAGACCTATACTCTGCATTCCCCCCTCCCCCCCCTCTCCACTCATTTTATCCCAGTTTTTATGCCTGGACTTTTGTTCATCAACCCAGCACCATCCCTGGACTTTTTTTTACCATTTTTCATATTTTATTTTTCATTTTTTATTTTCTATTATCATTATTTTTATCATATAAATGTATTGTAACTCACACATGACTGTTATTTAAATTGATATCTTTTAATTCTTTATTTTTTTTATATAACTTACTATCCCTTTGTATATTGCTCACCCCCATCCATAGCTGTCGTCCCCTAGCGCAACAAAATATTGTAAATTATCACAAATACTGCAGCTGCTGACTTTTAATTGGACACTTACCTGTCCCTGGGTCCAGCGATGCGGGGGATCGAAGCCCTGCTCGTCCCCCCCCCCTCCGCTCGTCGGCGCCGGCATTTCAACTGTGGGCGCCGGCACCCACTGCGCATGCGCGAGCGGCGCCGCGCGCCGTGATTGGCCGCTCAATCACCTGGGACCTGTAATGGGTCCCAGATGATTGACAGGAGGGAGGGAGCAGAGCCGAGCCCTTCCTGTACCAAGGGGGAAGTGATGTCACCAGCCCAGGCAAAGGAAGAGGCAGACTACGAGGGACCACCTAGCAACAGGCATTTAGAGGTAAGTAAAAAAAAAAATATATATATATCCAAATGTTTTTTTGTTTTTTTTTTTAGAATTTTTCAGGTATTTTTGTTTTTTTGGGTGGAACCCCACTTTAAATATGGAAGTCAAATTAGACTGTATGGCAAAATTGTCAGAAACTAATCCAAATAGCCTTATGAATTCCATATAGTTCTGTATAGCATGTATCCATTACATAAGTGTAGGAATAACAAAGAAGCATTGAAAGGATACAAGGAAAAATCAAGAAATGCCTTGTTGAAAATGGATATAAGTTATCATGGTTGGCAATTATGGCTCTGATGGACTCCTGTAGAATAAGATTTTAGGCAGATGGTGTTTATTGACATCCAGCATACAGTAAAGCCAGCCATAGATGAGTCAAAAGACCGAACCTTCTGTCGATTGAAAAACAAAAAATAGCTCATACAATTGTGCCATCATTTGTGTCGTTTTTCTGAAAAAAATCCAGCATGTTGGATCAGGCATGTTCGATTGTGGCACAAAATTTGTGTATCGCAGCTAGCACACTAGTGATGCGAAAAGTGAACGATTTACCAATAAACAAGAATTTTTGTTTGGTTTTTGACTCATCTATAGCCGGCTTAACACTGCAAGCAAGCAAATACAAACAAAAACAGATAAGATAAATACACTTGATTGGAATAATGCAATACATTACATTTTGATAAAATTAAAACTAAAATACTCACTACTAATTCTTGTAGAGCCTGCCTTTTGTTCTCTATATGTTGAGAACTAAAAATAAAAACAATAAAAAATGTTATAGAAAGAAAGTATCTAAACACAGCTGATATATACTTTTGGGTGGACAGAAACTTTAGAGTAGAATCTAAATCTAATTATATGCAATTAATGCCGCGTACACACGAGCGGACTTTACGGCGGACTTTGCCCGGCGGACTGAATTTCGTCGGACAATTCGATCGTGTGTGGGCTCCAGCGGACTTTGTTTTCTCAAAAGTTGGACGGACTTAGATTTGAAACATGTTTTAAATTAATCCGTTGAAATCGAGTCCGGTCGAAAAGTCTGCCATCTGTATGCTAGTTCGACGGACAAAAAGCCACGCTAGGGCAGCTATTGGCTACTGGCTATGAACTTCCTTGTTTTAGTCCGGTCGTACGTCATCACGTACAAATTCGACGGACTTTGGTGGATTGTGTGTAGGCAAGTCCGTTCATTCAGAAAGTCCGTCGTAAAGTCCGCCGGGCAAAGTCTGCCATAAAGTCCGCTCGTGTGTACGCGGCATAACATGCAGTTCAGCAGCTAACATCCTGAAAATCTGTATCTGTGCCTACTTCCTTTCAACAATAATGTCTCTGACTTTCATTTTGTTTCCTAAACTCCACTTGTCCTCTACATCTATTTGAAAGGACAAGGCTTCTCGTCTATATTAGGGTTCTAAACTATCAGGAAACAGGAGGAATTTTTGTCTACTTTAAAAAAAGAATTTAACCCTACCAAACCCTAAAACCAAAAATATAAACTCCTAACACGTGTCCCGGTCTCAAAAAGAAAAAAAAAAATCATACTACACCATGGAGGCATCTAGCATTGTCTTGCTTGAAGCAGAAGTTCTTCTTTAGTCACTCTTCCCTAGCTCCATCATCTTTAACCATCATCTTTGCCGACCGCCGCATGTACATATACGTCAGCAGAATGGCACAGCTGAGCAAATGGGCGTACAGGTACGTCCCTTTGAATTTGCCGCCGTGTGGTCACGTGCGCGCCGCTGGCGGCGCACACGTGACCCTGCCGACAGCTCCTTGAGCCAGGTCGCGGGTCCCAGGGACTCGATCGCCGCAGGGATACCCGCAATCGTTTCACGGAGCTGAACAATGAGGAGATTCTAATGTAAACAAGCATCTCCCCATTCTGCCTAGTGACACTGTCACTGATCATAGCTCCCTGTGATCAGGAGCTATGATCAGTGAAGTGCCGTTCGTAGCGTATCCCCCTAACAGTTAGAAACACTCCCCAGGACACACTTAACCCCTCCCTTGCCCCCTAGTGGTTAACCCCTTCACTGCCAGTGTCATTTTTATAGTAATCAGTGCAATTTTATAGCACTGATCGCTGTAAAAATGACAATGGTCCCAAAAATGTGTGAAAAGTGTCTGATGTGTCCGCCGTAATGTCGCAGTCACGATAAAAATCGCAGATCGCCACCATTACTAGTAAAAAAAAAAAATTAGTAATAAAAATGCCATAAAACGAACCCCTATTTTGTAGACGCTATAACTTTTGCGTAAACCAATCAATAAATGCTTATTGCAATTTTTTTTACCAAAAATATGTAGAAGTATACGTATCGGCCTAAACTGAGGGAAAAAAAGTTTTTTTTATATATTTTTGGGGGATATTTATTATAGCAAAAAGTAAAAAATATTGCGTTTTTTTTCAAAATTGTCACTCTATTTTTGTTTATAGTGCAAAAAAAACCAAAAAGGCAGAGGTGATCAAATACCACCAAAAGAAAGCTCTATTTGTGGGAAAAAAAGGACGTCAGTTTTGTTTGGGAGCCACGGCGCACGACCGCGCAATTGTCAGTTAAAGCAAAGCAGTGCCGTATCGCAAAAAGTGCTCTGGTCTTTGGCCAGCGAAATGGTCCGGGGCTTAAGTGGTTAATAGAGGTCCAGTGCATGAGGAAATGTGGAGGGAGTCTCTTTCAGATGATAATCCGTCATGTCTGCACGTACATGAGATCTTGCAAACTGCATCCTGGGATGTCTATGTCACACATCCTCGGAGGCAGATTGTGAGATCCCACACCTGCATAGACACACTGATGTAGTCTTTGCCAGAGCAATGGCAGATCCAGTGACATGTGTGCGCATACGTGGAGGCCTGCGACATCATCCTTGCCTAAGCGAGAATTTAGCAATTCAAAAAAATAAGTAAATAAATAAGGCTTCGTTCAGATGAGTGCTAGCACCTGTACTGCATGCAGGAGGGCTTTACATGGTGTTTGTATCTGCCCTCAGTTGTGTGGATCAGCCTGTGGAGGTGGATGTAGATGCGGTGGCTGCATGGACACAACTGCATGTCAAAATTTGACAGCTGTGCAGGAGCGGGTCTGTGTTCAGGGCCATGCCCCTGCTCCTGCACAGCTGTCAAATTTTGATGTGCGACTTTGTCTGCATCCACCTAGTTGAGGGCAGATGCAAACACCATACAAAGGTCTCCTGCATGCAGTACAGATGCCAGTGCCCTTCTGAAAGAGGCCTAAAAAACATTTTTACTTTTTTACATAAAACATTTTTTTTCAAATGTGTAAGAGGGAGGGGGGAGGAAGCAGGAGAGAAGATCTCAATAAAATGGGTAAAGTTCCATAGAAGGCGCATTAGAAAGATTCTGTATGTCTTTTGAATTCCTGTGCCTATTTCTACATATATACTGTGTATATACAGGGCTGCTGATAAGGCAGTACAGCCAGCCCTCCTGTACCAGGCGCCATCAGTTCAAAAGGGGGGCCCGAGCACCTGTTGAGCAGGAGGTCTGGCTGTACTGTCTTATTGCAGACAACGATCCTCTTCTGACTCCCCTGCTGTGCTGCCAGCTTGTCCTCTTCTTTCCCCCTCTGCCTGCACTGCAGGCGGATTGGTTCTAGTACATGCTCTCCTTCCATCTGCTGTCCGGGCCTCCTTGTGTGCCCCTTTCCCCTGCAGTGCTGCCAGCTGCCCTCCCGTCCTCTCCTGCTGGAAGCTGCTGCACACAGGGGGATGTTTCAAGATGAAGAGTGGGGAAAGGGGCCAGTAAATATGTAATTTACTGGCCCTTCCTTTCCTGAATGAACACAGTGAGCGATCGGTGCCAATCACTCCCGTGTCCATTCCTCACCGAAGCATAGTAGTATGCTTCAGTTTGTGAATGAACAGTAAGCCTCGGAGCACTTCCTATTAATTCATCTGTGCAGTAGAGGCTACAGAGAAAAGGGATATTGTAGATATACAGTATATACAGCATGTGCTTGTTCCAGTATAATCTTTGAGAGAAAATTTCAATCCACACAAGCCTATCTCTCTCACACAGGTATTTCTGTTCTGCCAAAAATACATCAAGTCTGCTAACGCTGAGGACCTGGTCTGGAATCAAAATCTCGAGTTTCTTCATCAGTCATCTTTGAGTGATCCCTAACTTAGGAAATCTGTTATGAGTTTTTTGGGATCTTCAGACCTTTTCAATTAAGACATGCTTATTCGTAGTTGTCCACTTTCTATATATTTTAGGGCCAGTTCCAGATTTTTCATAGAGTGTAAGCTTTGCTGATTGCCTAGTTTAGCTGTGAGTAAAGGCCCGTGCACACGATCAGAAAGTCATGCGAAAAATACCACTTTCTAAGTGATTGTACGATAATCTGATCGTTAGTACACTTCTTTTGAGAGCCAATCACGACAGGTCGCGCGAAAACATCCGATGGGACCAGCAGGAAATTTTTTCTCGTACGATACCAGATTGTACAATTTTTGTTTAACCACTTGGCATCCGCGCTATGGCCGAATGATGGCCACAGCGCGGACCTGAATTCCCGGGAGGCCGTCATATGACGGCCTCCCCTGTGCACACGCCCTGCAGGGTGCACGCCGAGCGCACTGTGATCACCGATCCAAGGAAGGGGCCAGTCCCGGCTCCTTACCATGTGATCATCTGTCAGCCAATGACAGCTGATCACATGATGTAAACAAAAGATCGGTAATCGTTTTTTTTTTCTACTCACGCTGACAGCGTGAGTAGAAAAAAAAGGCGGTCACCGGCTCAGATGTGAGGGACATCGGTCCCCAAGTGGAAGAGGCACATCTGCCTCATCAGTGCCACCTATCAATGCCCACAAGTGCCACCTATTAATGCCCACCAGTAGTGCCAATCAGTGCCACCTAGCAGTGCTGCCTATCAGTGTAACTGATCAGTGCCCATCACTGCCGCCTATCAGTGCCCATCACTGCCGCCTCATCAGCGTACATCAATGAAGGAGAAAAATTACCTGTTTTAAATTTTTTATAACAAAATATTAAAAAAACGTTTTTGTTTTTTTAATTCAGTTTTTTACATTTTTTTTAACGAAAAGTAAAAACTGCAGAGGTGATCAAATACCACCAAACGAAAGCTCTATTTGTGGTGAAAAAAATGATAAAAATTTCATATGGGTACAGTGTTGTATGACCGCGCAATTGTCCTTCAAAGTGCGTCAGCGCTGAAAGCTGAAAATTGGTCTGGATAGGAGGGGGGTTTAAGTGCCCAGTAAGCAAGTGGTTAATCAATACAGTTTACAATACAGTACATTACATCACTTCTGGATTTTTATTCTGTCATACGAGAATTTTCGTAACTTTAGTAACCTCATTACTCATGCAAAAAAAAGCTGATGATCATTCGTCAGATAATCTCATCGTGTGTACCTGGCATTAGAGGGAGGCATGTCAGACCACAGCTGAGAAATTGCTGCTCTCACATACAGAGCCATGCTTCCATCTGCAGCTTTCTGACCAACTGTGGACTTTACAACAGCGGCTGGAGATTGTTTAGTAAGAAAGGTTTGCTGCACGAGTACTTTTTCTTTCCCCCTGATTGAACTATTGAATTTCTAAAGGAACATTCAGCTGGGCTTTAAAATTAGTAATTTATTATAACAGTGCAATACATTTTTTGGTTTAAAAAAATGTGTAAACAAATAAAAATGTCTGAACAGATTGAATGTTTAATATTTTGTGTTTCTTGGATCTATAAGATAGATAATCTTTGTGTGCAGATCCTGTTAGACACCACAACACAAACATATTTCTTTTCCACATTTTAGCATCCAGCCATGCATGTCAAACATTTTAAAACAACCGTGAAGGACTGCAGAGTGTATGAGACCTAATACCAATATCTTACAGAAAAGCAGAATACAGTAGAAGAACAAGAGTGCACAGTATCCCCTTCAATAAAATTGTTACTTTTTTGCTTTTAAAAATAAAATAAAAAAAATAAAGGAAAACTCACACTCTTCTCAATGGTCTAGCAGGCATGCCTGGAAGTTGCACCATCACTGGCCCCCCAAAGCTTTAGAAGGAAGATTCTAGGATCCAGGTGTTACGCAGGTGGAACGCATGCCGGGTCATAGATACGAGCGGCGAGGATTTTAAACAAACTAGGCAATATGCAGTGGGTGCCACTATACGGCTACAAGGAAATGTGAGTTTACTGGCATATGTTTTTATGGGAAAAGTTTTTAATAAATGAAACGTACTGCATGATCATTTGGTATTTTTTTTTTCATTTTTGGGTTATTCCTGCTGGTGACATTGGATGTCTGCTGAGCTCATATCAACAGAAAGGAATTTCTTAAAAACTGTGAGGGTCCTGGTGGCCCAAAGTTATCTGGGTATCCTTGCTGGTGAAACAGGATGTATGCTGAGCCCATACCAATATAAAGGAATTCCATATAAGCTGTGAGGGTCCTGCTGGCCCAAAGATATCTGGTGAGTGGCCCCTTTACCATAGGTGGTGGTGCACATTTTGTAAAAAGGAGCACTTTTAAGTAAAAAGAGTACGGATCACATAAGAACACGTAGTGATATAAAGAAATAGCATTGCTGTAATTCATAATGTAGGACATTATTTTCACTGCTATCAATAGCACAGAATTGTTTTTAAAAAAATCTAGTTTTATTTTCATTTTTTGCATTTTCATTCATATTTGTTTATTGTTGTTGTTTATTTTTTATGTAGATTCATGTATCAGACATATGGTGTACACTTTAATAGCTACCGCCTCAACATAAAATAATCATAGAGTTAACCCTGAACGATGGCCCTAGGATTATTTTTCACACTCCAGTATGCACGGTTATACTAAAATATGTTGCACAAGTTTTGTAGGTAAGAGCACACAATGAGTGCATTTATGTATGTGTGTGCATTTGGGGGCTTTTAAATGTTTTGTGTTACATTTTTTTTTACTTAACTTTACTGCTATAACATAGGGGACCATGAGCCCTCTATGTGTTAGCATATTGCTAGTGACAGGCCCTCCTAAAGGAGACATCAGGGGTCTATAATACCTCAATGAAGCTATAACACCTCAATGAAGCTTACCAGCTTGATCAGTGACATAATACATATCGCCTCCAGGTTCATGCACCCGATTTGGATGCGTGGCCCCCCACAATTCACGAATGAGCAGCCCTGGCTTTGTTCCCTACTCACACTTACACAGTCCACTCTTTTTCCCCCTTTCAGAAAGCTGAGCCTGCGAGAGAGTTGGACTGCGCATGTGTGGGTAGGGAACAAGGCTGGGAGTGTGCGTTAGTGAGTTTATTTGCAAAACAGAGTGTAGCACCCTGATGTTTAGGCAGGGCTGCTATTAAATATAGTTGCCAGGCGATAGTTGCCTTGGCCAATTGTTAGGAGATCAATTGATTTTCCCTAATTCTGGACTTGCTGCACTTTTCTCTTCTGTCACTAGGTGGCACTGTAGCTGGTGACATTGAATAAGACAAGGGCATAGCAAGGCCAGATTAGGAATGAATGGGGTGTCTCAGCCAATGGACAAGGATTTTCTTGGTCCCTTGGCCTACAGGGAGAGCCTATTTATTTGGGTGGAGTCAGGTGATTGGGTTCTGTGCCACCTGGACGGCTGTCTGGGTGGACGTGTGTCAAGCTGCCCCGGGCTGCTAGGCCGTAAGCCTGAGGCCTATCCCCTGGACATCTGGCTGCTAGGCTGTCTGAGGGCCTATCCAGAAGCAGGAGAGCAGCGTGGGGACTGGGTCTGCTTGTAGTGGTCAGAGGTAGAGGCGAAGCTGTCGCCACTAAGGGACCATCCACCTTGTTACCGGAGACCACTGTGAGTAAGCTGAGGCCAGTACCAGAGCAGACTTCTCGCCAGCTGGGGACAGCAAAGAAGTGGGAAAACTTCAGCAAGTGCCAAGTTAGGGACCCAGTGGGACAGCAGAGGTGACGCTTGTGGAGCATCAGTGAGTACCAAGCCAGGGACCTAGCGTGTCAGCAGGGGTTACGCTTGAAGAGTATCTGTGAGTGCCAAGCCACGGACCCAGCAGGGAAGCGGGGTTGACGCTTGAGGAAGATACTGAGTGCTAACAGTGGAAGAGTTCAGGGGATCCAGTGACGACTAGATGTGAAGTCTAGTGAGAGAGACCGGGAGCTCATTGAGTGAAGACCCACAGTAAGTGATTGTCAGGTAAGCTGAGAACTGTTTGTGTTGCAAATAGGTGGATATAATTACAGTTAGTAACTTCTACAAGATTGTTGCCATAGGAGACAGCGTCCTACCTATATAGAAGTGGTGTCCAGCTGGAGGCCTTCACCTGTATGGCTGTCTGCCTATAGAAGTCTAGGAGTCTGCCAATTAACATTGCATCTACCTAAGGGTGACCTGACCCCAACCCTCTCCCCCACAGTTCTGTTTAAGAGACAATCAATCTCTTTGCATTCAAAAAGTGTCTGGCGCCCACCCTTTACATCTTGCATTACACCCACCATGCCTTGTAACCCACTCTACACAGAAGGATGTCAGCTGTCCCTGACGCTGGAGGTCACCATTAGGCCTAAAGGGGCTCGAGACCTTGCTACAAGAGCACAGCATTTTAATGTATGAAGGAAACTGCAATACATAGGTATGTTTTAAGGAAAAATAAGCAAGGTGAAATAACAGTTTAAATATGAAAAGCCTTGGAAATATCCATGTGACACTTACCTAAAGCAGACCCCATATCGGATTTTGAATTTGTAAACATATTTTGCAGAGTGAAGAAACCGTGTTTCAGGCACAGCAAATGAGAAAGGTTTTATTGGCATATTGCTGCTGACATAGAGAACAAAATTAATGTCATTTTAATAAAAGTACAAATATTAGATCACTGCATTTTCAAATAAGTGTAAAGCTTCAAACTACTAAGCAGCACATAAATGTGGAATAGAAACATGCCAAATGCCATTGTATTAAAGACCGGCTCTACAGGGAAAAAAATGCTTCCTGATCAAGTAAGGTTTGGATTGAATTGGATATTCACTGAAACAAAAATCTACAGTGTTATTACTTATTCATAATAATATCCAGTTATATTTTGTGAAATTACAAAATACATTCAGCCTTTTTCAAACATTCTACAGAATTGACTAGAACTAGCTTCTGTTGAAGTCTATTGGACATTTTCACAGCTTTTACCGTAAAGAAGGCTTTCAGTATGTAGAAATTAAACCATTTCTATCAGGTGTACAGTGTTTCTTGTCATATTCAATGACCATAAATGAGCAATTTCATCTGTACTCTCTCCAGTTCCCAAGCATCCTTTTTGTAGAAAACTTTTCCAGCAGCCTAATGCCGCATACACATGGTCGGAATTTCCGACAACAAATGTTCGATGTGAGCTTGTTGTCGTATGTAGGCTCCATTTGCCATTTTTTGACGGAATTTTCGGCAAACAGAATTTGAGAGCTGGTTCTCAAATTTTCCGACAACAAAATCTGTTGTCGTAAATTCTGATCGTGTGTACACAATTCCGACGCAAAAAATTCCACGCAAGCTCGGAATCAAGCAGAAGAGCCGCACTGGCTATTGAACTTCATTTTTCTCGGCTTGTCGTACGTGTTTTACGTCACCGCGTTCTTGGGGATCGGAATTTCCGACAACATTTGTGGGACCGTGTGTATGCAAGAGAAGTTTGAGCCAACATCCGTCGGAAATAAATCCAGGATTTTGTTGTCGGAATGTCCGATCGTCTGTACGCGGGCAAAAGTGTTTCAACACCACCACTTCAAGTAATCCTAAAGGCAAAAGGTAAAGGTAAAAAAATAACAAACATGTTATACTTACCAGCTCTGTGCAATGGTTTTGCACAGAGCAGCCCCAATCCTCCTCTTCTCGGGTTCCCCGCCAACACTCCTGGCCCCTCCCCCCTGCAATCATGTGTGTTCACTCATGAGCTGGCTCTGTGTGTCTATTGACACACAGAGTGTGGCTCAGCCCATCACAAACTCCGTCCTCACTGGCTGTGATTGACAGGAGCAGGAGCTAAAGGCTCATTCTGCTACCTCTCTGTCCAGTGAGGAGAGAGAAAGCCGAGAGAGCTGCTGCTCTTGCACATAGAGCTGGAACTGTATGGAATGGGGATGGAAAGTGATGACACCTTGTGATTTTCTGTAGCCGCACTGACTGTGCTGGGGGTGTCATGTTGTGAAGACCCTCCTTGGGTACAGGTTGGGCCAGTCATAGCAGAGAAGTTCAAGGCAGCATCGTTTCTGCAGCAAAGAGCTGGTGCCCAAGTCTACCCTCCGTTCAGCGCCTTGAGGCGATTCAGTTCGCAAATGCAGCACTATACAAATCATTCATTCATTCATTCATCCCGGGCCCCAGCAAGGCAGAACATAGTTGCCAACATTTTGGAAAAATTTCCAGAAGCGTTTTTTTGCTTTGCATCTACAAAGCCACTGTAGGCAGAGAGATTAATTGGGCTGGGACATTTATTTCTAATAGCATATTGTTAAACTTATTGTACAATTTTATACTATATATACAGGAAAATGTATCATGAGGATCAAAACACAGCCAAAAGGGAGTGTTCAGTATTAAAATTACCGTATTTATGTTTTTATTTAAACCAGGCTAAATGGCGGACTGCAGTCTGGATACGAACCGAGTTACTGTCCCACCTGGACCCGCGGTTGTGCCATTTAGGAGCCGCTTCTTCCCCCCTGGCCACCGCCGCTGTCATTTTCAAGGCAGTGGGGAGAGCGGGAGGAAGGATAACAATGAACGGAGAGTGGGGGGCACAGCCTCACTGGATGGGGGCAGGAGCTGCAGGAGTTAACTTTCCAGATTAACTAGCAGGTCATTGGTTGCTAGGATGTCGGCCGGGCCTAGCAACCAATCACCAGCTTGTTAATGTGAAAAGTTAACCCTGGCAGCTCCCACCCTCCATTCAGTGCTTTTACTGATCAAACCTCAGTGAATTTTAATTGAATACCCCTGCTGTAGACTGCCTTTTTAAACTATACGGGACATTTAAAGTGCAGTGCCCAACAGCTCTTACAGTGGTTACACAGCAAACACATTTGGCATAAACTATTTAGAAACATCATTTGACAGTGACTGTTCTGCTTGAACGTGCAGGGGTACTAAGTGAAAAGAGGGGGCACTGGTGCTCGGGGGGGACAAAAGGGGGGCAGTGGTGCTCAGTGAGGTGCTCAGAGGGGGGGCGGGGGGGGGGCTGGTGCTCAGTGGTGAGACGAGGGGGTACTGGTGCTCAGTGGTGATTACATGCAGCTGAAGCCAACCGACAGGTACCAGTTACTCTGTGTCCGCCGGCACCCGCTGATTGTCAGTCAGAGAGACAGAACTGTAATCCACCTATGTAAACAAGGCAGATTGACGTTCTGACAGGAGGGAAAGGGTGGAGTTTGTGTTCCTGCAAAGCAGGGAATAAAATCCATCTCTTCCCCTAGTAAAAGCACAGAGTACACATAAACACTGGTTAGGTACACAGTTGACTCTTTGATTGCCCCTGATGTTAACCCCTTGCCAGCCAGTGGCATTAGTACAGTGACAGTGCATATTTTTAGCACCGATCACTGTATTAGTGTCACTGGTCTCCAAAAAAGTGTCAATGTCCGCCGCAACATCTCAGTCCTGCTTTAAGTCACTGATCGTCGCCATTGCTAGTAAAATAAAACTTAAAAATATACCAAAGTTTATATACACCTATTGGAATTTTTGTTACCAAAAATATGTAGCAGAATGCATACTGACCTAAATTTATGAAGAAATTTGATTCTCAAATTTTTTATTGGATATGTTTTATAGTGGAAAGTAAAAAATATATATTTTTTTTAAATTGTTAGTCTGTTTTTGTCTACAGCACAAAAAATAAAAACCACGAGCTGATCAAATACCACCAAAAGAAAGCTCTATTTGTGGGGAAAAGATATTCATTCTATTTGGGTACAGCGTTGCACGACCGCGCAATTGTCAGTTAAAGTAACGTGGTGCCATATCGCAAAAAATGGCCTGGTCAGGAAGAGGGGTAAATCTTTCGGAGGTCAAGTTGTTAAACTGCACTGGCCTACACAGATAAACCGTATTCATCAGACCCAGAGTGATGGAGCTCTATAGAATGATCATCACCCTGAGGAGACTACCTCTGCCAATTGCTCATTTCTAATGATCTGATCTGTAATCCATATCCTCAGCAAACCTCTCTCATTATTCCCTCCCTCACACATTCTTCCCGCCCAGCTGATCTCCACCAATCGCATCCCGCCATAGCGGCAGCTAGATATCAGGCATCTCTTCACCTCAGCCTCGTGTGACAGAGCTCTGCTCCCGCGCTTCACACAGTCTACTCTGTACAGTAACCAGAATACTCTCCCACCAATCAGATTGCTGACACTGCTGATTGGCTGTTATGATAACACCTCAGAGTGAGGGGAGTAACACGGGGGACATACCTGTGATTGAGAGGGAGGTGGTCACACAGAGAGCTCATAATAAGCAGGTCTGTTCTTATTGTTTTTATCTTAAAGTGATTGTAAACCCTTCATTTTTTAACCACTTGTCCCCCTAGTCTTTTTTGTTTAACCACCTCAATACAGGGCACTTTCACCCCCCTTCCTGCCCAGGCCATCTTTTAGCGCTGTCACACTTTGGATGACAATTTAGTTTGTAATCATTTTCTTCATACAAACAGAGCTTTCTTTTGGTGGTATTTAATCACTGCTGGGTTTTTAATTTTTTTACAAAAAAAAAGAACAAAGACCGAAAATGTAGAAAAATAAAATAAAAAATGTTCTTCCTCTTTGTCAGTAAATTTTGTAAATAAGAAATTTTTCTCCTTCGCTGATGTGCGCTGAGGAGGCGGCACTGATGGGAATAGATGGGCAGCACTGATGGGCACTAAAAGGCAGAACTGACTGGCACCAGTAATGGGCACTGGTTTGTGTCACTGGTGGCCATTAATTGGTGGCACTCATGGGCATTGATTTGTGTCACTGGTGGGCATTGATTGGTGGCACTTCTGGGGCTTTTCTGTAATCAAGGCACTGAGGATTAGTGCCCTGTTCTCCCCTGCGAGGAGATGCCGCTGATCGGCTCTCCTTGCCGCACACTCTGTCAGCGTGAGGCGATGAGAGCCGATGACAGGCACTTCCTGTATTTACATGTGACCGGCTGTGATTGGACACAGCTGATCACATGGTAAAGCGCCACATCAGCCGGTCTTTACAGTCGCACCGCGTCCTAGCAACACAGCACCGCCGCGGGCACGTGGGAGCGGCCATCATATGACGTCCACCCATAACGAGAGCCACAACGTCCCTCCGTCATTTGACAGTGGGCGGGCGGCAAGTGGTTAAAAAGGTAAAAATCAGTATTTTTTGCTAGAAAACTTCTTAGAAACCCCAAACATCATATATTTTTAAGGAGAGGCCCTATAAAATAATTGAGTGGGTTTTGTAATCGTTTATGTCACAAGATATTTGTGCAGCGGTTTTTCAAACACAATTTTTAGTTTTAATGTTATTGTACAATTTTATACTATATATACTGTATATATAGGACAGTTTATCATAAGGACAGAAACACAGCCAAAAGGGAGTGTTCAGTATTAAAATTATTTATGTTTTTATTTAAACCAGGCTAAATGGCGGACTGCAGTCTGGATACGAACCGAGCTACTGTCCCATCTGGACCCGCGGTCGTGCCATTTAGGAGCCGCTTCTTCCCCCCTGGCCACCGCCGCTGTCATTTTCAAGGCAGTGGGGAGAGCGGGAGGAAGGATAACAATGAACGGAGAGTGGGGGGCACAGCCTCACTGGATGGGGGCAGGAGCTGCAGGAGTTAACTTTCCAGATTAACTAGCAGGTCATTGGTTGCTAGGATGTCGGCCGGGCCTAGCAACCAATCACCAGCTTGTTAATATGAAAAGTTAACCCTGGCAGCTCCCACCCTCCATTCAGTGCTTTTACTGATCAAACCTTGGTGAATTTTAATTGAATACCCCTGCTGTAGACTGCCTTTTTAAACTATACAGGACATTTAAAGTGCAGTGCCCAACAGCTCTTACAGTGGTTACACAGCAAACACATTTGGCATAAACTATTTAGAAACATCATTTGACATTGACTGTTCTGCTTGAACGTGCAGGGGTACTAAGTGGAAAGAGGGGGCACTGGTGCTCAGCGGGGGGACAAAAGGTAGGCAGTGGTGCTCATTGAGGTGATAAGGGGGCACTGTGCTTAGTAGGGGGACTGAGAGCACCGATGCTCAGCAGGGGACTGGTGCTTAATGGGGAGACAAGGGGGGCACTGGTGCTCATTAGGGAAGCAAGAGGGGCACTGGTGCCCATTGGGGAGACAAGGGGGTCACTGGTGCCCATTGGGGAGACAAGGGGGGCACTGGTGCTCAGTGGGGTGACAAGGAGGGGGGAGTGGTTCTCAGTGGGGTACTGGTTCTCAGTGGGGGGACAAGGGGTGCACTGGTGCTCAGTGGGGAGACAGGGAGGGAGTGGTGCTCAGTGGGGTACTGGTTCTCAGTGGGGGGAACAAGGGGTGCACTGGTACTCAGTGGGGAGACAAGGGGTGCACTGGTGCTCAGTGGGGAGTGGTGCTCAGTGGGGTGACAAGAGGGGCACTGGTGCTCAGTGGGGTGACAAAGGAGGAGCAGTGCTTAGTGGGGAAGACAAACAACACTAGTTTGTGTTTTTTATATACTTTAGTGGGGGGACAAGGGGGGGCACTGGTGCTCAGTGGAGAGACAAGGGGGAGTGGTGCTTAGTGGGGGGGGGGGCACTGGTGAGTGGTGCTCAGTGGGGTACTGGTTCTCAGTGGGGGGACAAGGGGTGCACTGGTGCTCAGTGGGGAGGCAGGGAGGGAGTGGTGCTCAGTGGGGTACTGGTTCTCAGTGGGGGAACAAGGGGTGCACTGGTGCTCAGTGGGGAGACAAGGGGTGCACTGGTGCTCAGTGGGGAGTGGTGCTCAGTGGGGTGACAAGAGGGGCACTGGTGCTCAGTGGGGAGACAAAGGAGGAGCGGTGCTTAGTGGGGGAGACAAACAACACTAGTTTGTGTTTTTTATATACTTTAGTGGGGGACAAGGGGGGGGCACTGGTGCTCAGTGGAGAGACAAGGGGGGAGTGGTGCTTAGTGGGGGGGCACTGGTGCTCAGTGAGAGAACAAGAGGGGAAGTGGTGCTCAGTGGGGGGGAGTTACTGGTGCTCAGTGGGGGAACAAGGAGGACACTGGTGTTCAGTGGGGAGACAAAGGTAGGGCTGGTGCTCAGTAGGGGGGGGGGCAATGGTGCTTAGTGGGGAGATGTGGAGGACACTGTGCTCAGTGGGGGGCACTGCTAGTGCTCAGAGGGGGGACGGGGGGGTACTGGTGCTCAGTGGTAAAACGAGCGGGTACTGGTGCTCAGTGGTAAAACGAGGGGGTACTGGTGCTCAGTGGTAAAACGAGGGGGTACTGGTGCTCAGTGGTAAAACGAGGGGGTACTGGTGCTCAGTGGTGAGACGAGGGGGTACTGGTACTCAGTGGTAAAACGAGGGGGTACTGGTGCTCAGTGGTAAAACAAGGGGGTACTGGTGCTCAATGGACTTGCACCTTACAGCAATGAACTTCACTTGCATTGGTGTCTTGCCATTCTCCCTAAAGGGTGATTACATGCAGCTGAAGCCAACCGACAGGTACCAGTTACTCGGTGTCCGCCGGCACCCGCTGATTGTCAGTCAGAGAGACAGAACTGTAATCCACCTATGTAAATAAGGCAGATTAACGTTCTGACAGGGGGGAAAGGGTGGAGTTTGTGTTCCTGCAAAGCAGGGAATAAAATCCATCTCTTCCCCTAGTAAAAGCACACAGTACACATAAACACTGGTTAGGCACACAGTTAACCCTTTGATTGCCCCTGATGTTAACCCCTTCCCAGCCAGTGGCATTAGTACAGTGACAGTGCATATTTTTAGCACCGATCACTGTATTAGTGTCACTGGTCTCCAAAAAAGTGTCAATGTCCACCGCAACATCTCAGTCCCGCTTTAAGTCACTGATCGTCGCCATTGCTAGTAAAATAAAACTTAAAAATATACCAAAGTTTATATACACCTATTGGAATTTTTGTTACCAAAAATATGTAGCAGAATGCATACTGACCTAAATTTATGAACAAATTTGATTCTCAAATTTTTTATTGGATATGTTTTATAGTGGAAAGTAAAAAAAAAATTTTTTTTAAAATTGTCAGTCTGTTTTTGTCTACAGCACAAAAAATAAAAACCACCGAGCTGATCAAATACCACCAAAAGAAAGCTCTATTTGTGGGGAAAAGATATTCATTCTATTTGAGTACAGCGTTGCACGACCGCGCAATTGTCAGTTAAAGTAACGTGGTGTCATATCGCAAAAAATGGCCTGGTCAGGAAGAGGGGTAAATCTTTCGGAGGTCAAGTTGTTAAACTGCACTGGCCTACACAGATAAACCGTATTCATCAGACCCAGAGTGATGGAGCTCTATAGAATGATCATCACCCTGAGGAGACTACCTCTGCCAATTGCTCATTTCTAATGATCTGATCTGTAATCAATATCCTCAGCAAACCTCTCTCATTATTCCCTCCCTCACACATTCTTCCCGCCCAGCTGATCTCAACCAATCGCATCCCGCCATAGCGGCAGCTAGATATCAGGCATCTCTTCACCTCAGCCTCGTGTGACAGAGCTCTGCTCCCGCGCTTCACACAGTCTACTCTGTATAGTAACCAGAATACTCTCCAGCCAATCAGATTGCTGACACTGCTGATTGGCTGTTATGATAACACCTCAGAGTGAGGGGAGTAACACGGGGGATATACCTGTGATTGAGAGGGAGGTGGTCACACAGAGAGCTCATAATAAGCAGGTCTGTTCTTATTGTTTTTATCTTAAAGTGATTGTAAACCCTTCATTTTTTAACCACTTGTCCCCCTAGTCTTTTTTGTTTAACCACCTCAATACAGGGCACTTTCACCCCCCTTCCTGCCCAGGCCATCTTTTAGCGCTGTCACACTTTGGATGACAATTTAGTTTGTAATCATTTTCTTCATACAAACAGAGCTTTCTTTTGGTGGTATTTAATCACTGCTGGGTTTTTAATTTTTTTACTAAAAAAAAGAACAAAGACCGAAAATGTAGAAAAATAAAATAAAAAATGTTCTTCCTCTTTGTCAGTAAATTTTGTAAATAAGACATTTTTGTCCTTCACTGATGTGCGCTGAGGAGGCGGCACTGATGGGAATAGATGGGCAGCACTGATGGGCACTAAAAGGCAGAACTGACTGGCACCAGTAATGGGCACTGGTTTGTGTCACTGGTGGCCATTAATTGGTGGCACTCATGGGCATTGATTGGTGGCACTTCTGGGGCTTTTCTGTAATCAGAGTACTGAGGATTAGTGCCCTGTTCTCCCCTGCGAGGAGATGCCGCTGATCGGCTCTCCTTGCCGCACACTCTGTCAGCGTGAGGCGATGAGAGCCGATCACAGGCACTTCCTGTATTTACATGTGACTGGCTGTGATTGGATACAGCTGATCACATGGTAAAGCGCCACATCAGCCGGTCTTTACAGTCGCACCGCGTCCTAGCAACACAGCACCGCCGCGGGCACATGGGAGCGGCCATCATATGACGTCCACCCATAACGAGAGCCACAACGTCCCTCCGTCATTTGACAGTGGGCGGGCGACAAGTGGTTAAAAAGGTAAAAATCAGTATTTTTTGCTAGAAAACTTCTTAGAAACTCCAAACATCATATATTTTTAAGGAGAGGCCCTATAAAATAATTGAGTGGGTTTTATAATCGTTTATGTCACGAGATATTTGTGCAGCGGTTTTTCAAACACAATTTTTTGTTTTAATGTTATTGTACAATTTTATACTATAAATACTGTATATATAGGACAATTTATCATAAGGACAGGAACACAGCCAAAAGGGAGTGTTCAGTATTAAAATTATTTATGTTTTTATTTAAACCAGGCTAAATGGCGGACTGCAGTCTGGATACGAACCGAGCTACTGTCCCATCTGGACCCGCGGTCGTGCCATTTAGGAGCCGCTTCTTCCCCCCTGGCCACCGCCGCTGTCATTTTCAAGGCAGTGGGGAGAGCGGGAGGCAGGATAACAATGAACGGAGAGTGGGGGCACAGCCTCACTGGATGGAGGCAGGAGCTGCAGGAGTTAACTTTCCAGATTAACTAGCAGGTCATTGGTTGCTAGGATGTCGGCCGGGCCTAGCAACCAATCACCAGCTTGTTAATATGAAAAGTTAACCCTGGCAGCTCCCACCCTCCATTTAGTGCTTTTACTGATCAAACCTCAGTGAATTTTAATTGAATACCCCTGCTGTAGACTGCCTTTTTAAACTATACAGGACATTTAAAGTGCGGTGCCCAACAGCTCTTACAGTGGTTACACAGCAAACACATTTGGCATAAACTATTTAGAAACATCATTTGACATTGACTGTTCTGCTTGAACGTGCAGGGGTACTAAGTGGAAAGAGGGGGCACTGGTGCTCAGTGGGGGGACAAAAGGTAGGCAGTGGTGCTCAGTGAGGTGATAAGGGGGCACTGTGCTTAGTTGGGGGACAGAGAGCACTGGTGCTGAGCAGGGGACTGGTGCTTAATGGGGAGACAAGGGGGGCACTGGTGCTCATTGGGGAAGCAAGGGGGGCACTGGTGCCCATTGGGGAGACAAGGGGGTCACTGGTGCCCATTGGGGAGACAAGGGGGGCACTGGTGCTCAGTGGGGTGACAAGGAGGGGGGAGTGGTGCTCAGTGGGGTACTGGTTCTCAGTGGGGGGACAAGGGGTGCACTGGTGCTCAGTGGGGATACAGGGGGGGAGTGGTGCTCAGTGGGGTACTGGTTCTCAGTGGGGGAACAAGGGGTGCACTGGTGCTCAGTGGGGAGACAAGGGGTGCACTGGTGCTCAGTGGGGAGACGGAGTGAGTGGTGCTCAGTGGGGTACTGGTTCTCAGTGGAGGAACAAGGGGTGCACTGGTGCTCAGTGGGGAGACAAGGGGTGCACTGGTGCTCAGTGGGGTTACAAGGGGGGCACTGGTGCTCAGTGGGGAGTGGTGCTCAGTGGGGTGACGTACTGGTGCTCAGTGGGGTGACAAAGAGTGAACTGGTGCTCAGTGGGGAGACAAAGGAGGAGCGGTGCTTAGTGGGGGAGACAAACAACACTAGTTTGTGTTTTTATGTACTTTAGTGGGGGGACAAGGGGGGGGGGCACTGGTGCTCAGTGGAGAGACAAGGGGGGAGTGGTGCTTAGTGGGGGGGCACTGGTGCTCAGTGAGAGAACAAGAGGGGAAGTGGTGCTCAGTGTGGGGGGGGGGGGGCACTGGTGCTCAGTGGGGGAACAAGGGGGACACTGGTGTTCAGTGGGGAGACAAAGATAGGGCTGGTGCTCAGTAGGGGGGGGGGGCAATGGTGCTTAGTGGGGAGATGTGGAGGACACTGTGCTCAGTGGGGGGCACTGCTGGTGCTCAGAGGGGGGGCTGGTGCTCAGTGGTGAGACGAGGGGGTACTGGTGCTCAATGGACTTGCACCTTACAGCAATGAACTTCACTTGCATTGGTGTCTTGCCATTCACCCTAAAGGGTGATTACATGCAGCTGAAGCCAACCGACAGGTACCAGTTACTCTGTGTCCGCCGGCACCCGCTGATTGTCAGTCAGAGAGACAGAACTGCAATCCACCTATGTAAACAAGGCAGATTGACGTTCTGACAGGAGGGAAAGGGTGGAGTTTGTGTTCCTGCAAAGCAGGGAATAAAATCCATCTCTTCCCCTAGTAAAAGCACACAGTACACATAAACACTGGTTAGGCACACAGTTAACCCTTTGATTGCCCCTGATGTTAACCCCTTGCCAGCCAGTGGCATTAGTACAGTGACAGTGCATATTTTTAGCACCGATCACTGTATTAGTGTCACTGGTCTCCAAAAAAGTGTCAATGTCCACCGCAACATCTCAGTCCCGCTTTAAGTCACTGATCGTCGCCATTGCTAGTAAAATATAACTTAAAAATATACCAAAGTTTATATACACCTATTGGAATTTTTGTTACCAAAAATATGTAGCAGAATGCATACTGACCTAAATTTATGAAGAAATTTGATTCTCAAATTTTTTATTGGATATGTTTTATAGTGGAAAGTAAAAAATATATATTTTTTTAAATTGTCAGTCTGTTTTTGTCTACAGCACAAAAGATAAAAACCACCGAGCTGATCAAATACCACCAAAAGAAAGCTCTATTTGTGGGGAAAAGATATTCATTCTATTTGGGTACAGCGTTGCACGACTGCGCAATTGTCAGTTAAAGTAACGTGGTGCCATATCGCATAAAATGGCCTGGTCAGAAAGAGGGGTAAATCTTTCGGAGGTCAAGTTGTTAAACTGCACTGGCCTACACAGATAAACCGTATTCATCAGACCCAGAGTGATGGAGCTCTATAGAATGATCATCACCCTGAGGAGACTACCTCTGCCAATTGCTCATTTCTAATGATCTGATCTGTAATCAATATCCTCAGCAAACCTCTCTCATTATTCCCTCCCTCACACATTCTTCCCGCCCAGCTGATCTCCACCAATCGCATCCCGCCATAGCGGCAGCTAGATATCAGGCATCTCTTCACCTCAGCCTCGTGTGACAGAGCTCTGCTCCCGCGCTTCACACAGTCTACTCTGTACAGTAACCACAATACTCTCCAGCCAATCAGATTGCTGACACTGCTGATTGGCTGTTATGATAACACCTCAGAGTGAGGGGAGTAACACGGGGGATATACCTGTGATTGAGAGGGAGGTGGTCACACAGAGAGCTCATAATAAGCAGGTCTGTTCTTATTGTTTTTATCTTAAAGTGATTGTAAATCCTTCATTTTTTAACCACTTGACCCCCTAGTCTTTTTTGTTTAACCACCTCAATACAGGGCACTTTCACCCCCCTTCCTGCCCAGGCCATCTTTTAGTGCTGTCACACTTTGGATGACAATTTAGTTTGTAATCATTTTCTTCATACAAACAGCTTTCTTTTGGTGGTATTTAATCACTGCTGGGTTTTTAATTTTTTTACTAAAAAAAAGAACAAAGACCGAAAATGTAGAAAAATAAAATAAAAAATGTTCTTCCTCTTTGTCAGTAAATTTTGTAAATAAGAAATTTTTCTCCTTCGCTGATGTGCGCTGAGGAGGCGGCACTGATGGGAATAGATGGGCAGCACTGATGGGCACTAAAAGGCAGAACTGACTGGCACCAGTAATGGGCATTGATTTGTGTCACTGGTGGCCATTAATTGGTGGCACTCATGGGCACTGGTTTGTGTCACTGGTGGGCATTGATTGGTGGCACTTCTGGGGCTTTTCTGTAATCAGGGCACTGAGGATTAGTGCCCTGTTCTCCCCTGCGAGGAGATGCCGCTGATCGGCTCTCCTTGCCGCACACTCTGTCAGCGTGAGGCGATGAGAGCCGATCACAGGCACTTCCTGTATTTACATGTGACCGGCTGTGATTGGACACAGCTGATCACATGGTAAAGCGCCACATCAGCCGGTCTTTACAGTCGCACCGCATCCTAGCAACACAGCACCGCCGCGGGCGCGTGGGAGTGGCCATCATATGACGTCCACCCATAACGAGAGCCACAACGTCCCTCCGTCATTTGACAGTGGGCGGGCGACAAGTGGTTAAAAAGGTAAAAATCAGTATTTTTTGCTAGAAAACTTCTTAGAAACCCCAAACATCATATATTTTTAAGGAGAGGCCCTATAAAAAAATTGAGTGGGTTTTGTAATCGTTTATGTCACGAGATATTTGTGCAGCGGTTTTTCAAACACAATTTTTTGTTTTAATGTTATTGTACAATTTTATACTATATATACTGTATATATAGGACAATTTATCATAAGGACAGAAACACAGCCAAAAGGGAGTGTTCAGTATTAAAATTATTTATGTTTTTATTTAAACCAGGCTAAATAGTGGACTGCAGTCTGGATACGAACCGAGTTACTGTCCCATCTGGACCCGCGGTCGTGCCATTTAGGAGCCGCTTCTTCCCCCCTGGCCACCTCCGCTGTCATTTTCAAGGCAGTGGGGAGAGCGGGAGGCAGGATAACAATGAACGGAGAGTGGGGGGCACAGCCTCACTGGATGGGGGCAGGAGCTGCAGGAGTTAACTTTCCAGATTAACTAGCAGGTCATTGGTTGTTAGGATGTCGGCCGGGCCTAGCAACCAATCACCAGCTTGTTAATATGAAAAGTTAACCCTGGCAGCTCCCACCCTCCATTCAGTGCTTTTACTGATCAAACCTTGGTGAATTTTAATTGAATACCCCTGCTGTAGACTGCCTTTTTAAACTATACAGGACATTTAAAGTGCAGTGCCCAACAGCTCTTACAGTGGTTACACAGTAAACACATTTGGCATAAACTATTTAGAAACATCATTTGACATTGACTGTTCTGCTTGAACGTGCAGGGGTACTAAGTGGAAAGAGGGGGCACTGGTGCTCAGTGGGGGGACAAAAGGTAGGCAGTGGTGCTCAGTGAGGTGATAAGGGGGCACTGTGCTTAGTAGGGGGACAGAGAGCAGTGGTGCTCAGCAGGGGACTGGTGCTTAATGGGGAGACAAGGGGTGCACTGGTGCCCATTGGGGAGACAAGGGGGGCACTGGTGCCCATTGGGGAGACAAGGGGGGCACTGGTACTCAGTGGGGTGACAAGGAGGGGGGAGTGGTGCTCAGTGGGGTACTGGTTCTCTGGGGGGACAAGGGGTGCACTGGTGCTCAGTGGGGAGACAAGGGGTGCACTGGTGCTCAGTGGGGAGACAGGGGGGGAGTGGTGCTCAGTGGGGTACTGGTTCTCAGTGGGGGAACAAGGGGTGCACTGGTGCTCAGTGGGGAGACAAGGGGTGCACTGGTGCTCAGTGGGGAGACAAGGTGTGCACTGGTGCTCAGTGGGGTTACAAGGGGTGCACTGGTGCTCAGTGGGGAGTGGTGCTCAGTGGGGTGACAAGAGGGGCACTGGTGCTTAGTGGGGTGACAAAGAGTGCACTGGTGCTCAGTGGGGGAGACAAAGGAGGAGCGGTGCTTAGTGGAGGAGACAAACAAGACTAGTTTGTGTTTTTATATACTTTAGTGGGGGGACAAGGGGGGGGCACTGGTGCTCAGTGGAGAGACAAGGGGGAGTGGTTCTTAGTGGGGGGGCACTGGTGCTCAGTGAGAGAACAAGAGAGGAAGTGGTGCTTAGTGGGGGGGGGGTTACTGGAGCTCAGTGGGGGAACAAGGGGGACACTAGTGTTCAGTGGGGAGACAAAGATAGGGCTGGTGCTCAGTAGGGGGGGGGGCAGTGGTGCTTAGTGGGGAGATGTGGAGGACACTGTGCTCAGTGGGGGGCACTGCTGGTGCTCAGAGGGGGGACGGGGGGGGGGCTGGTGCTCAGTGGTGTTTACATGCAGCTGAAGCCAACTGACAAGTACCAGTTACTCGGTGTCCGCCGGCACCCGCTGATTGTCAGTCAGAGAGACAGAACTGTAATCCACCTATGTAAACAAGGCAGATTGACGTTCTGACAGGAGGGAAAGGGTGAAGTTTGTGTTCCTGCAAAGCAGGGGAATAAAATCCATCTCTTCCCCTAGTAAAAGCACACAGTACACATAAACACTGGTTAGGTACACAGTTGACTCTTTGATTGCCCCTGATGTTAACCCCTTCCCAGCCAGTGGCATTAGTACAGTGAATATTTTTAGCACCGATCACTGTATTAGTGTCACTGGTCTCCAAAAAACTGTCAATGTCCACCGCAACATCTCAGTCCTGCTTTAAGTCACTGATCGTCGCCATTGCTAGTAAAATATAACTTAAAAATATACCAAAGTTTATATACACCTATTGGAATTTTTGTTACCAAAAATATGTAGCAGAATGCATACTGACCTAAATTTATGAAGAAATTTGATTCTCAAATTTTTTATTGGATATGTTTTATAGTGGAAAGTAAAAAATATATTTTTTTTTAAATTGTCAGTCTGTTTTTGTCTACAGCATAAAAAATAAAAACCACCGAGCTGATCAAATACCACCAAAAGAAAGCTCTATTTGTGGGGAAAAGATATTCATTCTATTTGGGTACAGCGTTGCACGACCGCGCAATTGTCAGTTAAAGTAACGTGGTGCCATATCGCAAGAAAATGGCCTGGTCAGGAAGAGGGGTAAATCTTTCGGAGGTCAAGTTGTTAAACTGCACTGGCCTACACAGATAAACCGTATTCATCAGACCCAGAGTGATGGAGCTCTATAGAATGATCATCACCCTGAGGAGACTACCTCTGCCAATTGCTCATTTCTAATGATCTGATCTGTAATCAATATCCTCAGCAAACCTCTCTCATTATTCCCTCCCTCACACATTCTTCCCGCCCAGCTGATCTCCACCAATCGCATCCCGCCATAGCGGCAGCTAGATATCAGGCAGGTGTAGCGCGGACACACACCGAGCTCTCCAATCGAGTTGGCTGTATGTGTGCTCTCTTCACCTCAGCCTCGTGTGACAGAGCTCTGCTCCCGCGCTTCACACAGTCTACTCTGTACAGTAACCAGAATACTCTCCAGCCAATCAGATTGCTGACACTGCTGATTGGCTGTTATGATAACACCTCAGAGTGAGGGGAGTAACACGGGGGACATACCTGTGATTGAGAGGGAGGTGGTCACACAGAGAGCTCATAATAAGCAGGTCTGTTCTTATTGTTTTTATCTTAAAGTGATTGTAAACCCTTCATTTTTTAACCACTTGCCTGCCTAGTCTTTATTGTTTAACCACCTCAATACAGGGCACTTTCACCCCCCTTCCTGCCCAGGCCATCTTTTAGCGCTGTCACACTTTGGATGACAATTTAGTTTGTAATCATTTTCTTCATACAAACAGAGCTTTCTTTTGGTGGTATTTAATCACTGCTGGGTTTTTAATTTTTTTACTAAAAAAAAGAACAAAGACCGAAAATGTAGAAAAAAAAAAAAAAATGTTCTTCCTCTTTGTCAGTAAATTTTGTAAATAAGAAATTTTTCTCCTTCGCTGATGTGCGCTGAGGAGGCGGCACTGATGGGAATAGATGGGCAGCACTGATGGGCACTAAAAGGCAGAACTGACTGGCACCAGTAATGGGCACTGGTTTGTGTCACTGGTGGCCATTAACTGGTGGCACTCATGGGCATTGATTTGTGTCACTGGTGGGCATTGATTGGTGGCACCTCTGGGGCTTTTCTGTAATCAGGGCACTGAGGATTAGTGCCCTGTTCTCCCCTGCGAGGAGATGCCGCTGATCGGCTCTCCTTGCCGCACACTCTGTCAGCGTGAGGCGATGAGAGCCGATCACAGGCACTTCCTGTATTTACATGTGACCAGCTGTGATTGGACACAGCTGATCACATGGTAAAGCTCCACATCAGCCGGTCTTTACAGTCGCACCGTGTCCTAGCAACACAGCACCGTCGCGGGAGCGCCCATCATATGACGTCCACCCATAACGAGAGCCACAACGTCCCTCCGTCATTTGACAGTGGGCGGGCGACAAGTGGTTAAAAAGGTAAAAATCAGTATTTTTTGCTAGAAAACTTCTTAGAAACCCCAAACATCATATATTTTTAAGGAGAGGCCCTATAAAATAATTGAGTGGGTTTTGCAATCGTTTATGTCACGAGATATTTGTGCAGCGGTTTTTCAAACACAATTTTTTGTTTTAATGTTATTGTACAATTTTATACTATATACTGTATATATAGGACAGTTTATCATAAGGACAGAAACACAGCCAAAAGGGAGTGTTCAGTATTAAAATTATTTATGTTTTTATTTAAACCAGGCTAAATGGCGGACTGCAGTCTGGATACGAACCGAGCTACTGTCCCACCTGGACCCGCGGTCGTGCCATTTAGGAGCCGCTTCTTCCCCCCTGGCCACCGCCGCTGTCATTTTCAAGGCAGTGGGGAGAGCGGGAGGCAGGATAACAATGAACGGAGAGTGGGGGGCACAGCCTCACTGGATGGAGGCAGGAGCTGCAGGAGTTAACTTTTACAGATTAACTAGTAGGTGATTGGTTGCTTGGATGCCGGGCGGTCCTAGCAACCAATCACCAGCTTGTTAATATGAAACGTTAACCCTGGCAGCTCCCACCCACCATTCAGTGCTTTTACTGATCAAACCTCCATGAATTTTATGACTACCCCTGCTGTAGACTGCCTTTTTAAACTATACAGGACATTTAAAGTGCAGTGCCCAACAGCTCTTACAGTGGTTACATGGCAAACACACTTGGCATAAACTATTTAGAAACATCATTTGACATTGACTGTTCTGCTTGAACTTGCAGGGATACTAAGTAGAAAGAGGGGGCACTGATGCTAAGTGGGGGGACAAAAGGGGGACAGTGGTGCTTACTGGGGTGCTAAGGGGGCACTGTGGTTAGTGGGGGGACAAAGAGAGCACCAGTGCTCAGCAGGGGGACAAGAGGGCACTGATGCTCAGTGAAGGGAGAAGGGGTCACTGGTTCTCAGCGGGGAGACAAGAGGGGACTGTTGCTCAGTGGGGAGACAAGGGGGGTGGGGCACAGGTACTCAGCGCTGAGACAAGGGGGGGGGGGGGGCACTGGTGCTCAGTGGGGAGACAAACAATGCTGGTTTGTGTTTCTTTTATATACTTAAGGGGGGCACTGGTGCTCAGTGGGGAGACAAGGGTTCATGTTTTTTATATACTTTAGTGGAGAGACAAGGGTTGCACTGGTGCTCAGTGGGAAGACAAGGGGTGAACTGGTGCTCAGTGGGGAGACAAGGGGTGAACTGGTGCTTAGTGAAAGAACAAGTGGGGAAGTGATGCTCAGTTGGGGGAGAGGGGGGCACTGTTGCTCAGTGGGGAGACAAAGATAGGGGTGGTGCTCAGTGGGGAGGGGCAGGGGGGACAATGGTTCCTAGTGGGGAGATGAGGAGGACACTGGTGTTCATTGGGGGGGAGAGGGGGGGGCACTGCTGGTGCTTAGAGGGGGAACAGGGGGGGGGGCTGGTGCTCAGCAGGGAGACAAAAGGGTACCGGTGCTTAGTGGTGAGACGAGGGGGTACTGGTGCTCAGTGGAATTGCACCTTACAGCAATGTGCAGTAATGAAGGTCACTTGCATTGGTGTCTTGCCATTCACCCTGAAGGGTACACAATGCACCTTACAGACGGATGTGTAATGGTAATACCTCAATGTGGGTTGTGTTGTGCTACCAGAAAAGATGCATGTCCGTTATCTCTAGGGGCATTCATTTTGAATGGGCTGCCTAACACAGCGCAATATTGTTTTTAATTAACAAAGTGGTTTAACCGGGTGCCGTCTGCCCTATAGCAGTTTTACTGATACAGGGCGGCAGCCATGCGCAAGACACATGACCCCACACATCTGGTAGGGGGGCGTGCATGTGTGCCGCCGGCGGCTTGCTTCCGCTGTGAATACATGCAGCTGAAGCCAATCACCAGGTACCAGGTACTCGATGTCCGCCGGCACCTGCAGATTGTCAGCCAGAGAGACAGAACTGCAATCCACCTATGTAAACAAGGCAGATTGTTGTTCTGACAGGAGGGAAAGGGTGGAGTTTGTGTTCCTGCAAAGCAGGGAATAAAATCCATCTCTTTCCCTAGTAAAAGCACCTCACACAGTACACCTAAACACTGGTTAGGCACACAGTTAACCCTTTGATCGCCCCTGATTTTAACCCCTTCGCAGCCAGTGTCATTAATACAGTGACAGTGCATATTTTCAGCACTGATCACTGTATTAGTGTCACTGGTCCCCAAAAAGTGCCAGAATGTCCGCTGCAATATCGCAGTCCCTCTATAAGTCGCTGATCGCCGCCATTACTAGTAAAAATTAAATAAAAATATCCCATAGTTTGAAGATGCTATAACTTTTGCGCAAACCAATCAATATACAGTATCTCACAAAAGTGACTACATCCCTCACATTTTTGTAAAGAAATGACACTTTGCTACAATGTAAAGGTGTGAGTGTACAGCTTGAATAACAGTGTAAATTTTCTGTCCCCTCAAAATAAGTCAACACACAGCCATTAACGTCTAAACCGCTGGCAACAAAAGTGAGTACACCTCTAAGTAAAAATGTCCAAATTGGGCCCAAAGTGTCAATATTTTGTGTGGCCACCATTATTTTCCAGCCCTGCCTTAACCCTCTTGGGAATGAAGTTCACCAGAGCTTCACAGGTTGCCACTGGAGTCCTCTTCCACTCCTCCATGACGACATAACTGAGCTGGTGGATGTTAGAGACCTTGCGCTCCACCTTCCATTTGAGGATGCCCTACAGATGCTCAATAGGATTTAGGCCTGGAGACATGCTTGGCCAATCCATCACCTTTACCCTCAGCTTCTTTAGCAAGGCAGTGGTCATCTTGGAGGTTTGTTTGGGGTCGTTATGTGGGAATACTGCCCTGCCGCCCAGTCTCCGAAGGAAGGGGATCATGCACTGCTACAGTATGTCACAGTACATGTTGGCATTCATGGTTCCCTTAATAAACTGTAGCTCCCCAGTGCTGATGTCTTGCCAAAAAAGTTCCCCCGGCGGAGAAGGACCCCCCTGTACTGCGCATGCGCAGCGCTTGCACAGTACAAATGTTGCCAAAAAAGTTCCCCTGGCGGATAGCCGCCGAAAATAGCCGAACATACAGAGCTGAGAGTCAGCTGTACACCGCGCCTGCGCAATGAACACCACGCGCCTGCGCAATGAACACCACATTCTAACAGACGCTTCCAATGCTACCAGACAATGCCGCACGCTCCCGATGCTCGTGCAAACAGCTCTGCCCTTTAATTGAATAGCATGAGCATCGGAAGCGTGCGGCAGCGTCAGGCACAATGTCTTGCTCATTGCACAGGCGCCGTCTACATCTGACTCCCAGCTGTTCAGCTTCGGAGATTTTCGGCGGCTCCCTTGTTGTTCGTACTGCACAAGCGCTGCGCCTGTGCAGTACAGGGGGGGTCATTATCCGCCGAGGGGAACTTTCTTGACAGAACACCGGCAGCACTCATGCAGCCCCAGAACATGACACTCCCACCCCCATGCTTGACTGTAGGCAAGACACACTTGTCTTTGTACTCCTCACCTGGTTCCTGCCACACACGCTTGACACCATCTGAACCAAATACAGTAAGTTTTTATCTTGGTCTCATCAGACCACAGGACATGGTTCCAGTAATCCATGTCCTTAGTCTGCTTGTCTTCAGCAAACTGCATGCTTTCTTGTGCATCATCTTTAGAAGAGGCTTCCTTCTGGGATGACAGCCATGCAGATCAACTTGATGCAGTGTGCGGCGTATGGTCTGAGCACTGACAGGCTGACCCCCCCACCCCTTCAACCTCTGCAGCAATGCTGGCAGCACTCATACGTCTATTTCCCTAAGATAACCTTTGGATATGACGCTGAGCATGTGCACTTCAACTTCTTCTCAATTCTTTTTCTCAGATCCTCAGAGAGTTCTTTGCCTTGAGGTGCCATGTTGAACTTCCAGTGACCAGTATGAGAGCGTGAGAGCGATAACACCAAATTTAACACACCTGCTCCTCATTCACACCTGAGACCTTGTAACACTAATGAGTCACATGACACTGGGGAGGGAAAATGGCTAATTGGGCCTGATTTGGACATTTTCACTTAGGGGTGTACTCACTTTTGTTGCCAGCAGTTTAGACATTAATGGCTGTGTGATTTTAGTTATTTTGAGAGGACAGCAAATTTACACTGTTATACAAGCTGTACACTCACCACTTTACATTGTAGCAAAGTGTAATTTCTTCATTGATGTCACATGAAAAGATATAATCAAATATTTACAAAAATGTGAGGGGTGCCCTCACTTTTGTGAGATATTGTACATGTAGCGCTACCCCTATAGGAGCCACTTAAGTATGTGTAGCAAGGTCCCAGGCCTCCTTTGATCTAATGAGAACCTCCAGGGCCAGGGATAGCTGACATCCTTCTGTATGTAGTGGGTTGTGAGGCATAGTGGCTGTATAGTTGTTAAAGTTATTGGGTGCCAGACACTTCTTGTAAGCAATATAACGTTTATTTCTCTTAACAAACCTTTTTGGGGAAAGAGGGTTAGGGCCAGGACACCCTTAGGTAGTTGCAAGATTAATTGGCAGACTCCGAGACTTCAATAAGAGGACAGCCATGCAGGGAAAGGCATCCAGCAAGACGCCACATCTGCATGTGTAGGAATGTTGTCTCCTATGGCAACAGTCTTTCACAGTTCCAAACACAAGGCTTAAAGTGATTGTAAGGCTTTGTTTTTTATTTTTTTTAAATAACAAACCTATCACACTTACCTCCACTGTGCAGTTCGTTTTGTACAGAGTGGCCCCGATCCTCGACTTTTGTGGTCCCCCGGCGGCGCTGGTGGCTCCTCCTTGCATTGTATAACCCTCTAGGAGAAGCACTGTCCCGGGAGGTTACCTTGCGGGTACGCTCCCGAGTCTAGCATTCGGCGTCCAAAGACGCCGAATCTAGGACTCGGCCCCGCCCCCCCCTCCCCCCGCATCATTGGATTTGATTGACAGCAGCGGGAGCCAATGGCTGCGCTGCTATCAATTTATCCAATTAAGAGCCAAGAACCCCGGGCAGAGAGGAAGAGCATGTCTCCGGCGGGGAATACAGGCTTCAGGTGAGTAAAACTGGGGGGCTGGTCAGTGACAGAAGTTTTTTCACCTTAATGCATAGAAAACATGAGGGTTTAAAACCCCTTTAACAGTTCCTTTACTTTTACTACAATCACTCCTTGTAGTTCTTCAGTTCAATGAGCTCCGGGTCTATCACTAGACCCACTGATTCATTGCCACTGAATCCCTTGAGCTCTTCCAATCATCACAGTGGTATATTCCCCTATACCTCCGACACTGACAGGTTCTCCGGCCGACAGAACTGTCTCTTTTGGTTGGACTGCAAGCGGCAGTCCCAACCCTGTGCTGCTCTCTTGCTTCTGGATAGGCCCTCAGACAACCTAGCAGCCAGATGTGCCCGGGATAGCCCCCATCTCCAGCCTAGCAACCCGGGCAATACAACACACGTACACCCAGACAGCCATCCAGGTGGCACAGATCACCTGACCTCACCTGAATATATAGACTCTCCCAGCAGGCCAAGGGATCCAAGAAAACACCTGCCTATTGGCTGAGACACCCCATATACCCATAACCTGACCTTGCGTTGCCCTTCTCGTATCCAGTACCACTAAGTACCCGGCCACCTAGTGGTAGAAGAGAAAAGTGCAACAAGGCCAAACTTAGGGAGAAATCAATAGATCTCTAGCAATCAACCGGGATAACTACTCCTGGCATGTACATTTGTGAGGAGCAACCCTGCCTAAACTTCAGGGTGCTACATCTGTTTGGTTCCATACTCTGCCTCTCAACCCCAAGAACAGCCCCAACCCCTCTGGCATACCTTATATGCCGCAAAAACACAGCAGTAGAAAAGAAACACAACTGTGGTAGACCAGAAGGTATGTTTACTGATAAGATAAAAGCATTTAAAGGTGACCAACATAAACTCTTACAATTTAGAATGGTATCTCTTATAGGAACGTAATCAAATGGCCATTACATATAAAATACTGGACATTTAGCAGTGAGAACTATAACCTCGGTACACAGCAAGGCACATACAATACCTATGTGAACAGGTTACAGGAGGGCAGAGGAATAGCTCTTATGAGTTGCAGACTTCTCCCTACTGCTCCTCCACACATAAATGCAGAACAGTAAATAACAAGTACAACTTTTAGCAAGGAGAAAACTGTATTAGCAATTCAACCTGCTGTTACAGAGAGTTCTTGGTGAACTATAGCTCTATGAGCTTCAGTAAAACAAATCTATGAAGTGGGGAGGGAGGTGAAAGTAGTCCTGTGTTGCTGTGTGGCAATCAGGTTGATCTTCAGCTAGCTTTACTTTGGATGGTAAAGTAAAGTAGCTGATCCAGTAGATGGTGTATAACAAGCAGACAATATTCATGTGCAAATTGAAACTGTAAGTGAATTCACAGTGATCACTGACTTAAAGGTGTTAAATTCTATGGAACTACAAGCAACAGCAGAACAATGGACAGCATAGATATCTGTGTATAGTCATGTCTATGACATGCTGGAACAGATCCTTGAACTAAAGATGGTAATGTGTGCAGTAAACAATGATGTCTATATACAGTGTCTACATCACACTGGAACAGAAGAGGATGAGAATGATGACCTCTCAGAAATGTGGCTCAAGGGATGACCTCTCAGGAATGTGGATCAAGGTATGACATCCGGCCTCCGCCACATCGCCCCATGGCTCACGTGAATCCGATATATCTGCAGAATGGATGGAACAGGAGCGGCCTCCAGGCTGCTGCCGAACAGTGAAGGGGAACTGTCCGCAGGTGTCCCTCCAGATATCCACTGGATAACTCTGCTAGAGCATGCCGCGACTCAGCTGCAGCTCATAGGGTTGCCGCCTGTCCGGGATTCACCCAGACAGTCCAGGTTTTGAATCATGTGTCCAGGTTTCAGGCCATCTGAAACCCGGACACATTTTACAGACCGTGCTGTGGCTCCACAAGTAACCAAGATAGTCACACTGAAAGCTGCGGGTGGCTGTCTGGGCGCAGGTTCGGCATCAATGGAGGGGGCAGGGTGATGATGTCAGCAATAGCAATTTGGCCACACCCACTGTTCGCTGCGGCACACTATGTGCACCGCATTACTACTCTCCTTGGGGCACCCAAAGGTGTCCCAGGCTGCTAGAGTGCTCGGGTTTGGCTTGAAGAAAAGGTGGCAATCCTAGCAGCTCACCCTGTCACAGATGAATTCCTGCATGCAGATTCACGCCAGTCCCAAGAGACTGTGCAAGGCCTTAATCCATCACTCTTATACTCTCTCCCAGCAGTCTGTTCTGTTTCTGTCAGTCGGCTAGTAGATGTAGTTCCCCTGCAGTGCAATAGAATGTGTCACTTGACCCCTGGGACTACATTTTCCTGTATGCTTTGCTTCCTGGTGTTAATCACTCTGTTGGCAGGATGTGATGACACAGTCTTTTCTCCCACTAGAGGGAAACAATGTCACTGCAGCAATGTTACAGAGTGCCTTCTGATTGCAGGAATATGTATATATACAGCTCCCTGCTACATCCTCCCCCCACTTAAGAACGTTTGGCCTGTCAAAGGAAATAACAGTCCTTGACCTGTTACATGCTTTTGTCAACAGTAGAGAGGAAATAGGTTAATGCACATATGACAACAAACAATTTGCATTTTCATAAGAAGAGCCCAAACTCAAATAGCTCATATCATGGCACAGAGTTCACAGAGGAACCTCCCATCAATTTTCATAGAAAGGGAGGTTGTTCTGTCCACACGCCACTGACACTGGAGTGTCCTGTATAGATGTGCCAGGGGGTGAGTTGGGGTTGTCGCTTCACCAAATCAACGGTGGAATAGGGATGAGCTTTATGTTCGGGTCGAACATGAGTTTGACTCGAACATTGGGTGTTCACCCGTTCGTCGAAAAACAAACATTATGGGGCGTTCGTGCCAAATTCGAGCACCGCATAAAGCCCCATAATGCACTGCGAGAGCGCAGTGCATTGCTGTATGATGATTGGCCAAAGCATGCACCATGACCTGCATGCTTTGGCCAATCCCAGCACCCTCAGCTAAGAGAGCCATAATTGGCCAAAGGCAGGGTGCCTTTGGCCAATCATGGCTCAGGTGCCCCACACTATAAAAGGCTGCCTGCACGTTGGCCCCATGTAGTGTGTTGTTGGTGTGGACGGAGAGAGGGTGTCATTTAGATTGAGCAGGCAGGTTATTCAGTTAGCTGCAGTGTATTTAATATATTAATATATATATATATATTTATGGTCGGAGCCCTATGTCCGATATGGACATAGATAACACTTATAGTAAAGATAAGACTTACCATCGGAAATAGACCTGAAAGTGTGGACTTACCATATGAAATGGACCTGAAAGTGTGCCTTGGTCTAATGGCCGGTATGCCAAAATAAGGGGGCATACCCTGGTTTAAGAAATGATTATTCTGTAAGAGAAATGAATGAAATGAACAGTTGAGAAATGCTGTGAAATGGGGATGGGAGGGTGGGTATCGCGCACAGGAAACCGACAAGCACCACAGGTGAGCGGGCTGCTTAAATACCCCCCGGGCTCCTCCCATAAATTCAGGCCACCATACTGGCCTTCCTACTTATGGTCGGAGCCCTATGTCCGATATGGACATAGATAACACTTATAGTAAAGATAAGACTTACCATCGGAAATAGACCTGAAAGTGTGGACTTACCGTATATACTCGAGTATAAGTCGTTCCGAGTATAAGTCGAGGCCCTAATTTACTGCAAAAAAATTGGGAAAAACTTATTGACCCGAGTATAAGACGAGGGTGAGAAATGCACAGCTACTGTAAGTGGAAAAGAGGGTCAACAATGCCCATTTGCAGCATCACTGTGCCCATTTGCAGCATCACTGTGCCCATTTGCAGCCATAGGTCCCCTGAACTTCAAACTAGGTAGTTAAGGGTTCCTAGATGCCCCCCTAGCTGCAGCCAAAATTTGGGGTCTCTGAACCCAAATGGTCCTGAAATGACATTGCTGCAGATGGACACAGTTGACCAAATTTGGGGCCCTGTATCTCGGGGCCACTTAGAGCTAGGAACCCCAAATTTGGTGTGCAAACCCAGTGGAACTAGCACCATAAAATTTCAAAAGCTGGGGTTTCTAGCACCAAGTGGCCCCGAGATACAGGGCCCCAAAAATCAGTTCAGAAAATGTCAAGCACTTTTAAGCAGCAGAAAATGACATTTTCCGAATCAGTTTTGGGGCCCCGTATCTCGGGGCCACTTAGTGCTAGGAACTTCATCTTTGGATATGTTATGGTACCAGTTCTAATGGGTTTGCACACCAAATTTGGGGTTCCTAGCACCAAGTGGCCCTGAGATATGGGGCCCCTAATTCGGTTCAGAAAATGTCAAGCACTTTTCTTCAGCAGAGAATGATATTTTCCGAACCGATTTTGGGGCCCCGTATCTCGGGGCCACTTAGTGCTAGGAACTTCATCTTTGGATATGTTGTGGAACCAGTTCCACTGGGTTTGCATACCAAATTTGGGGTTCCTAGCACCAAGTGGCCCTGAGATACGGGGCCCCAAAATCGGTTCAGAAAATGAAATTTTTTGCTGCAGAAAAGTGCTTGACTCGAGTATAAGTCGAGGGGGGCACTTTCAGCACAAAAAAATGTGCTGAAAAATTCGACTTATACTCGAGTATATACGGTACCATTTGAAATGGACCTGAAAGTGTGCCTTGGTCTAATGGCCGGTATTCCAAAATAAGGGGGCAAAAACATTCAGGTAGGGTTATAATTTTATTGGTTTTCAGATATTTATTGAGCCAATTTGAAGAATGCCTGTGCCATCTCTGTTTGCGGATTGGGGATATACCGGGCGAAGCAGGCTGATTTCCACCTGCCTAGTCTTTTGATGATGTGGTCTGGAACCCCGTGGCGGGACGCTGCGGAGGCTGCTCCGATGCGAAAGGAGTGTCCGGAATACTGACTAGGGTTAAGGTGAAGATTGCGGAGAAGTATCCTTATGTGTTTCACAAACTGAGAGGCGCTTAAGGGTTTAACTGGGAATGGTAGAAGGGGACTGCTGTCTGGTTGCTCAGGCAGGAGTGACAGGAGTCGGTTGAGTACAGTGACTGGACACCAGCTGTTGTTGGTTTTGTAGAGGTGAATGTTCACTCCTGAGCCCGTTTGCTGGGTTTTAGAGACCTCGAGGTGCAGGATGAAATGGTCTAGGTATCGAAGCAAGTGCCGTCTGCATAGTACTTGGTCTGTGGGTTTGTTAGAGGTGAATTCGCCAGGTCGCAAGGACCCATAGTAAGCTAAATATACGGCTGCTTGTAAGACCGTGCTGGGGAGCAGACCGAATGGTGAAGTAGCCAGAATAGTTGACATGTCCCTAAAGATGGGCCCCGTAATGGGTAAGCGCTTGGTGCTGATGACTGGTTGTTGTTTCTGAATGCCCCTTAGGATGGCTCGTATAGCGTGTGATGAGAACAGTGAAGATTTTGTGGGGTCTTCAAGCGTCAAGAAATGTTGAATGCCGGCTAGGTATAGTCGAATGGTATTGTAGGATAAGGCCAGCTGCGTGTGACAGTGTGCAGTGAAGGCCAGTACCTGTTTGACATCTGTTGGTCCTTTACGGCCGGATGTGAGGAATTTATTGAACGCCTTCCAAGCTGTCTGGTAGGCTTTGAGTGTGTTGTGAGAGAGTGAATGATTGATGAGTTGCGTTGCTCTGTGTAAATGTTGAACTAGTCCAGGGTCAGTTGTGACCAGACTGGGATAGGGGCCGACATTGGTTCGGCATCGGGAACCTGTTCAAAAAAGGAGGTGTAATTAAAACGTGACAGTGCGTCAGCAGCTAAGTTGTATCTGCCGGGAATAAATGCACAGTGTATATTAAACTGACGCTGTAAAGACAGTTGTACCAATCTGCGCAGGAAGGACATGACTGCTAGGGACTTGGACCTGCCTCTGTTGATGATGTCTGCTGTGGCCTGGTTGTCGGTGGTGAAGACTACGGTTTGTCCTGTCCAGTGGTGGCCCCAGAGCTGTGCAGCTGCCACTATGGGATAAAGTTCAAAGAGGGCAGATGTTTGAGTAAAGCCGGGTATCAACAGTATCTGTTGAGGCCAGGGTCCTGAAAACCAATGGTGGCCAAAAATTGCCGCGAAACCTGTGGAGGCTGCAGCGTCTGTCACTACCTGGGGTGACAGGGGCGAAACCATGGGTATAAATAGGGATATGCCATTCCAGGCGGACAAGAATTCCTCCCACATAGATAGGTCCGCTATAGCTGCGGAGTCTAGATTTAAGATCTGATCGGGGTCTTGAGTTTCTGACAGGAATCTAAGCAGGCGTGATACAAAGGTGCGGCCTTGTGGAATAATTTGCATGGCGAAATTAAGCATTCCCAGGAGAGATTGCAACTGCTTTTTGGTACAGCCCTTGGTGTGTGTAAATTCGTGAAGGACCGCCCTAATGCGTGTTAGTTTGTCGAGGGGGAGACTGGCTTGCATAGCGCAGGTATCCAAGCTGACCCCGAGAAAGGTGATGATGTGTGCTGGGCCGTCGACTTTGTGCTCGGCGATGGGAACATTGAGGTTTCCAAATATCACTCTGAGCTTGTCGAGGTCTCCTGGGGGCTTGCTGGGAGGTTCTATTAGTAGGAAGTCATCCAGGTAATGGATGACTTCTTGGCATTGACCCTTGTGTAACAGTATCCAAACAAGGGACTGAGCGAACGTGTCGAAGAGCCACGGACTACTCTTTGAACCGAAGGTCAGTTTTGTGGCAAAATAATATGCCTCCTTCCACTTGATGCCATGCCAGCACCAAAGGGATGGGTGGATGGGCAGGAGCTTGAAGGCATCCGAGATGTCGGCTTTGGAGAGCCAGGCACCTGTACCTGCTTTGATGATTGCTTGTATTGCCATGTCGACGGAGGAATATTTTAGGGAAAACTCTTCGGAGGGGATCAGGGAATTGAGACTGGGGATGTGGGAAGAATGAGGCGCAGACAGGTCGTACACCAAATGCAATTTATTCGTGAACTTGCCCTTGACAAGCCCAATAGGGCTGACTCTCCATGTGCTGAAAGGGGGGCGAGTGAAAGGGCCTATAACGTACTCTCGATCTACCTCTGCTTGTAAGAGCTGATCTATGGCTTGTTTGTCAATGGCTGCTGAACGAAGATTGGCACATTCGTGAGTACTGTGGGGTAGTGAAATGAGGCCGGTGTGAAAGCCTGCTGTGAAGCCTTGGATAAGGTAGGTGGCCAGGGAAGGGGTGGGATGTGAGGTGAGGTACAGTCCTAACCATAAGAGGTTGATCCGGCTTAGTCATGCCCTCTTGTGTTGTTTGACTTCACACAAATTTCTTGGGTGTGCTCTTTGGCATAAGGTGCAGATGTGGAGTAGGCGGCACTGGCTGAAGTTGCAGGACCCGTAGTTGTAGTTATTACAGATGGCTTCCCCTCCCACGGTTCGGACTGGGCGTCCGAATTTGTCCACCTGAGGCGTTGGTTCAGGGGGCGACTGACCCTGAATTGTACCCGAGGTAGAGGGAAACTCGAAGGGCCGTCTGATCGCCGCATTGGCGCACCAGGTGGCAGTGTGGGTGGAGGACTGACAAATCGCACACAGAGGTGAGCGTAAGCCGGCAAAGTGGCGGCAGAAGAGCTCTGTGTCCATGAGACTCCAATTTGTCGTAGTCTGGAACTGTGTGAGTCTGGCGGCGGCCTTAGCGGAAAAGGAACGGTGGTAATCATAAAATGCAAATCCTCCATACTTGTAGCCCAAGTCTACTACCGTATGGAGATACAAGTCCAGCTCTTCCCGTCTACTGGGGGTGGCTGAGCATAGGACGTCTCTGAGCATGCCAAAGGCCAGGGTAAATTCTGGGACCGATAACTTGCGGTTCAATCTGGGGTCTTTGGCTTTAAGGACCACCGATATGTCACCCCAGGAGTAGGCCTTATTTTCTGCCAGATCGTGTACGGAAATAAGGAGAGAGGCCAGGTTGATGTCCCTGCCGTCCAAAATGTCCTTCCTGATACTGGTTGGGACCAGATGGGAGGGGTAGACAATGGGGCTCCAGCCTGAGGTACCTGCAGGAAGGGGTGTCAAGGTTTGAGTTGCGGTTGGGTCGGGGACAGCCGTGGCCGGTCGAGCCTCCAGGAGTGCCACCCTGGTTTGGACGTCTGTAACTGAGGTAGACAAGGATGACACCATCGTGTGTAATTGTGAGATAGCTGATGATATTGACTGGAGGGATGCCTGTTGGGTACTGGGTCCTGCTGCTGGTGGGGGAAAGAGGAGTTTGAAGAGCTCGCCTTTCCTCGCTGTGGCGGGGAAGGGGACACCTCTGCGTCTGAGCTCTGCCGTCAGTTTGGGGATAGTCCATCCCCTGAGGGACTGCACGCTGCCGCTCTCTGAGACCAGGGAAGGTGACAGAGGGGCCGTGAAGTCTTCGCTGCCGGCCTGAGACATAGTTGATTTGGTGAGAATCTCCTGTCTTGAGCTCTTATTTTCCGGTTGACTGTAACCTATTGGGGGTGACATGAATTTCAAGTTTTTTCTTTGATCCCCTGAGTCATACTTACCCGACTTATCCTCCCATTCTTCTTTTTTTTTTTTTACCTGGGGGGATATCGTCCAACCTGGTGCAGGGTGGACCTACTGAACTTTGCCTGACCTAGAGGAAAATGAAAGGTGATAATTCGTGAAGGGATTGCTAACTAACTTGAAGCAACGATTTGTATGGTGCTTGCAATCTTGTGACAATGAAATGATTCAAAATGTTTGCCTTGATTATGAAATGAATGAACTCCATGATAGAGGTCCGGCTCGGTCGTGTCGTGACTGATCCGACCGTGAACCGGGCTCTGGAGCATGTACTGAAATGAGGCAACTGAAAAACATTGGTGCACACCGGGACGAATCGGTGCCTGTTTGATGCATCTGGATTCGAATCGGAGCGCAGTATGAAATGAATGAGAGAAATGTTTACCTTGACCGAGGCTCGAATTGGTTGTGCCGTATTTTGCGACTGGCAACGAACCGAGCTCTGGTATAGGTATGGATACGGCCGAAACAAGTGAGGCATTCCGTGACGAATCGGTGCATCTCAGATGCGACTGGTTTCGAAACGGTGATGCGCTGTGGGAGTGAAATGGTAGTAATTGCATGACAGAGATACGGATCAGTCGCCCGATATCTGCGACTAGCTATGATCCGGACTCTGGAGCATGTTTGAGAAATGAGGCCGAGCCCTGGGGCACGCCGTAACGAATCGGTGCATGGAAGATGCGACTGGATTAGAAGCGGAGCGCGGTAAGTGCAGGTGTAACATATCGTTTGCCATGACAGAGGCGGAAATCGGTCGTGCTGTTGTAGCGACTGACTACAAATCGGACTCCGGAGCATGTACTGAAATGTGGCCAATCCTGGGGCACGCCGAGACGAATCGGTGCATTTCCATGCGACTGAATTCATGTCGGAACGTGATACGTGGTAATGAAATGATAACCATGACAGAGGTACGAATGACTGAAAATAACGTAACTCTGGAGCATGTACTGAAATGAGGCCGTAACTACTGGGGCACACCGGAGCGAATCGGTGCATCTTTTAGGTGCGACTGGATTCGAATCGGAGCGCGGTAGGTGACTGAAATGAGAAATGATTGAAATGATTTGAAATGTTAGAAATGAGTTTAGAAATGTTTCAGAAATGAGACATGATTGGCATCGAACTGACTTGATCCGATAGATTTGAGAATTGCGACTCGCTATGGCTGTCTACAGACGTATATTAAATTACCGACATGCTAGAAATGAAGCGACGTCTGCGTCGCGGTGGTTTTCTCGAGTAAGGCGAAATGGTAACATAACGATAGTACGAGTGATATACATTGCGGTTACGTTTGTAAAATGCGAGTGATACGTAAATTTGAAATCACGGTTTAGTGACATGATATGAAAACGTAAAACAAAGTCCAACGGGACCCTACCTGCGACAGCCAAGCCAGACGCGTGGTACGAACTACGAACGGTAAACACGGACTTCGAAAGTTTTGAGCACGGAAATAACGAATACGGGAACTTGCGAGGCAAGAACTTGCGGACGCTGGTATTCGAATAGTCGGCCTAGTGACGTATATCGCGCACAGGAAACCGACAAGCACCACAGGTGAGCGGGCTGCTTAAATACCCCCCGGGCTCCTCCCATAAATTCAGGCCACCATACTGGCCTTCCTACATATATACACATATATAAGTCACGTGTATATATATATATATATATATATATATATATATATATATATATATATATATATATATATATATATATGTGTATATATATATATATATACCGTATATGTAGCTGCAGTGTATTTTATTTATATATATATATATATATATATATATATATATATATATATATATATATATATATAGTCAGTCTAGTGTGTGTGTGTGTGTGTATATATATATATATATATATATATATATATATATATATATATATATATATACAGTCAGTCCAGTGTGTGTATGTATATATATATATATATATATATAGTCAGTCTAGTGTGTGTGTGTGTGTATATATATATATATATATATATATACACAGTCAGTCTAGTGTGTGTATGTATGTATATATATATATATATATATATATATATATATATATATATATATATATATATATATATATACACACACACACACACACACAGTAGTGCAGTTGCTACAACTTTTCTGGTGGTGTACACAATACGGTGCACCCATTGTTGTTATTACACTTCTGTTGGTGTACACAGTACCGTGCACCCCTAGTGCAGTTGCTACTACTTTTCTGGTGGTGTACACAGTACACAGTACATACAGTGCAACAATAGTTGCTATTAGACTTCTGGTAGTGTACACAATACCGTGCACCCCTAGTGCAATTGCTACTACTTTTCTGGTGGTGTACACAATACATACAGTGCACCCATAGTTGTTATTACACTTCTGTTGGTGTACACAGTACTGTGCACCCATAGTGCAGTTGCTACTACTTTTCTGGTGGTGTACTCAGTACACAATACATACAGTGCAACCATAGTTGCTATTAGACTTCTGGTAGTGTACACAATACCGTGCACCCCTAGTGCAGTTGCTACTACTTTTCTGGTGGTGTACACAATACATACAGTGCACCCATAGTTGTTATTACACTTCTGTTGGTGTACACAGTACCGTGCACCCATAGTGCCGTTGCTACTACTTTTCTGGTGGTGTACTCAGTACACAATACATACAGTGCACCCATAGTTGTTATTACACTTCTGTTGGTGTACACAGTACCGTGCACCCATAGTGCAGTTGCTACTACTTTTCTGGTGGTGTACACAGAACACAATACATTTAGTACACCCATAGTTGCTATTAGACTTCTTGTGGTGTACACAGTACCGTACAGCCCTAGTGCAGTTGCTACTACTTTTCTGGTGGTGTACACAATACATACAGTGCACCCATAGTTGTTATTACACTTCTGTTGGTGTACACAGTACCGTGCACCCATAGTGCCGTTGCTACTACTTTTCTGGTGGTGTACTCAGTACACAATACATACATACATACAGTGCCCCCATAGTTGCTATTAGACTTCTGGTGGTGTACACAATGCCGTGCACCCCTAGTGCAGTTGCTACTACTTTTCTGGTGGTGTACACAATACATACAGTGCACCCATAGTTGCTGTTAGACTTCTGGTGGTGTACACAATACCGTGCACCCCTAGTGCAGTTGCTACTACTTTTTTGGTGGTGTACACAGTACACAATACATACATACATACAGTGCACCCATAGTTGCTATTAGACTTTTGGTGGTGTACACAATACCGTGCACCCATAGTGCAGTTGCTACTACTTTTCTGGTGGTGTACACAGTACACAATACAGTGCACCCATAGTTGTTATTACACTTCTGTTGGTGTACAAAATACCATGCACCCCTAGTGCAGTTGCTACTACTTTTCTGGTAGTGTACACAGTACACAATACAGTGTAATGTGGTTTTGCTAAACAAAATTTACAGCATGTCTGGAAGGCCACCAAGGAGAGGCAGACGCTCACAGGCCACTAAAAGAGGGTAAGCAGGCTCTGTGTCTACAGTCAACAGTGCGGGTCGTGGACACAGTGCACCCTTAGCATGTGGCCGTGGGGCATGATTGTCCTTTTTTTCTGCAGCTGGCCGTGTTATTAAGCCACAACATGCAGTTGGTGAAATGGATAACAAAGCTGTCCTCATCCTCTGTCACCCAGGCTCAGAGTAGTTTGCCTGCCAATGCAGCTGCCAAAGCGGCCTATTCCATCGGCTCCATGTCAACAGTCACTCCTTCCCTAGCCCCACCATCATGCACGGAGGAGTCCCCCGAACAATTTTCCACAGTGTCAGGGTACATGCTGCAGGAGGATGCGCAGCGATTTGAAGGCTCTGATGGTGGTACCCAGGTTGAAGAAGAGAGTGATGTGAGTCTAGAGAGAGGGGGTGCCCAAGAAGGACAAGAAACTGGCTGTCATGTTCCCCCAGCTGCAGCATACTGCCAAGTTTGTTCCAGTGACGAGGAGAGAGGGGATGATGAAGGCACTGACTCTACTTGGGTGCTTGATAGAAGAGAGGAGGAGGAGGCACATCTCCAACGAGGCAGGATGCCCTCCAGGGGGCAGCTTAAGGGCAGCCACCCTATTGCCTCACACAGCAGAGCTAAGCAGGTGCAGGGCACTGCTGACTCCCCGCATATTTTAATAAGTTCTTTGGTGTGGGCCTTTTTTGACCCGTGTGCAGCAGATCGCACCATTGCTGTTTGCAACATATGTCTGAAGCGTATCAAGCGTGGCCAAAACAGCAGCCGCTTGGGCACCACATGCTTGACCAGACATATGACGGCCTCCCATGCAGTCCGTTGGCAACAGCACTTAAAATACCTACATCAGAGAACAAGGCGGACCTCTCCTTGCTCCTCATCAGCTGGGATCTCCAGCCCCACTATACCTCCAGTACTGCACTAGGAACTAGGAACCTGCACTGAGAGGAATGAAGGTATAGAAATAGGTGTCCCATGTACTTGCGACCAATTTGCTAGCGGTACACCAACATCCGATTTAAGCAGGCAAATTTCCCTACTCCAGTTGCTAAAACGTCTAAAGAAATTCGGTCCCAGCCATCCACATGCTCAGTGTCTGAATGCTAGCTTTTCCAAATTGCTAGCACTGCAACTGCTGCCTTTTCAGCTGGTAGACCCTGTTCCCTTTCGTGAATTTGTGGAATGTGCAGTATCTCATGGCAGGTTGCCAAACGTCATTTCTTTTCATGGAAGGCCATTCCGGCTCTCTACCAGCATGTGGAAGGCAACGTCTTGGCCTCGTTGGTCAGCAGTAAGGTGCATATTACCGCTGACTCATGGTCCAGCAGGCATGGACAGGGACAATACCTTTCTTTCACGGTGCACTGGGTAACTCTGCTGGCAGCTGGGAAGGATGCAGGACAGGGTTCAGTATTGTTGGAGCTTGTTCTGCCACCATGCCTCCAAAATGCTAGTGGTGATTCTGCCACCGCTCTCTCCTCTACCCCTCCTCTTCTTCCTCTATGGCCTCTTCCTCTGCAGATTTGTCCTCTGAACAAGCAGTGCTCCGTAGGCGTTCAAGGGGCTACGCAAGCACTCAGGCAAAAAGATGCCTTGCGGTGCTTGAGTTGGTCTGCTTAGGGGACAGGAGCCACACTGGGGCAGAGATTCTGTCAACTCTGCAGGGGCAGGCTCAGAGGTGGTTGACGCCACACCAGCTTCAGCCAGGAATGGTTGTAAGCGACAATGGCACCAACCTCTTCTCTGCCCTCCGACTGAGACACTTGACTCATGTTCCCTGTTTAGCTCATGTCCTGAATTTGGTGGTGCAGCGGTTCTTGAGCAGGTACCCGGGCTTACAGGATCTCCTGAGGCAGGCCAGGAAAGTCTGTGGTAATTTCTGCCGGTCATATAATGCCAGTGCTCGGCTGGCTGATCCTCAGGTGGAACTCAACATTGTCAATGCTGCAGCGGCTGCATACGCAGCAGAGGGCCATCAATGAGTACCCGTGTGAGTATGGCACCAGGATAGGGCCAGGGTTGCGTGGCTTTTTTTTTGCCACGCCAGTGGCTACTGATCAAGGATGCATGCATTGTCCTGTCACCATTTGAGGAAGCCACGAGGATGGTGAACAGTGACAGTGCATGCATCAGTGATACTGTCCCTCTTGTCTTCCAGTTGGAGCACACGCATCGTGGAATAATGGACAGGGCACTTGAGGCAGAACAGCAGGAGGAAGAGGAGGACTTCTTTACCTCTCAAGGCCCCCTTTATCAAGATAGTATTCCTGTGGGCCTGCCGATCACACAGGAAGAAGAAGGAGGAGGATTGTGTCAGCATGGAGGTGGAGGATAACACTCAGCATCAGCAGCAGTCTTCAAGGGATCGTTTTCAGTCCCCAGAAACCCATGGAGTTGTACGTGGCTGGGAGGAGGTGGTTGAGGATCAGGTGATCCTTAGTGGCCCAGAGGACTCAGGATCGAATGCCTCTGCAAACTTACGCTGCATGGCCTCCCTGATCCTGCAAAGCCTGCGAAAGGACCCTAGGATTCGTGGTATCAAGGAGAAGGATCATTACTGGCTGGCAACCCTTCTTGATCCACGTTACAAGGGTAAGGTTGCAGAAATCATCCAGCCTTGGCAGAGGATAAAACATCTTCGGGAGGCCTTGCAGAAAGGTTTGTGCAATGCGTTTCCAGAGCCTGGGAGGTTACAACTTCCTGGTGCTGGACAATGTGTTGCTGAGGCTTCGTTCAGTCACAGAAAGAGCGGTGGAGAAGGTGGCCGGCTGACCGATGCCTTCAGACAATTCTTCAGACAATTCTTCAGTCCTCAGCGCCAAGGTCTGATCGGTTCCAGCAACCATTGCCAGCGTCTGAATTACATGGTGCAGGAATATCTAGGGGGAAGATCAGTCTTGAAGACCTTTCCAACAGAACATCCACTGGGTTACTGGGTCTTGAGGATGGACCACTGGCCAGAGCTTGTTCAATATGCAGTTGAGCTACTGGCCTGTCCTGCATCCAGCATTCTTTCTGAACGCACATTCAGTGCTGCTGGAGGCTTTGTAACCGATCACAGAGTGCGCCTGTTCTTAGACTCTGTTGATCGGCTCACATTCATAAAAATTAATCAGTCTTGGGTCACCAGATGCTAATATAACCGATTGATTTTTCTATGGATGTGGGATCTCTTGAAGACTGCATATGCTGAGTGACTATCCTATTATGCTGAGTGGCTATCCTATTCCTCCTCAATCTTCATGATGATAGCTTCTAAGAATATTTTTGGTTCAGGACACCACCACCACTGCCTAAGGCCCAATTTTTCTGCCCTTGTTTAACAGGGGCGTGTAATTACAATTTTTGATCAAATATTTAACAGCAGGGCTCGTTCCTCCGCTCAACAAGAGTATCTGTGAGGGGTTGAAGTGATGTGGCACCACCACCACTGCCTAAGTCCCAATTTTTCTGCCCCTGTTTAACAGGGACGCGTAATCACAATTTTTGCTCTAATATTTCACAGCAGGGCTCGTTCCTGCGCTCAACAAGAGAATCTGTGAGGAGTTACAGCATTGTGGTACCACCACCACTGCCTAAGGCCCAATTTTTCTGCCCCTGTTTAACAGGGGCATGTAATTACAATTTCTCCTCTAATATTTCACAGCAGGGCCCGTTCCTGCGCTCAACAAGAGTATCTGTGAGGCTTTACAGTATTGTTCCACCACCGCCTAAGGCCCAATTTTTCTGCCCCGGTTACAGGGGCATGTAATTACAATTCTTGATATAATTTTTCACAGCAGGGCCCGTTCCAGCGCCCACCAAGAGTAACTGTGAGGGCTTACAGTGTTCTGGTACCACCAACACCTAAGGCCCAATTTTCCACAGAGTGTATAGAGCAGGCCGTATAGTATATACAGGCGGTCCCCTCTTTTCAAACTTCCAACTTACAAACGACTCCTACTTACAAACGGAGGGAGACAACAGGAAGTGAGAGGAAATCTACTCCTAGGAAGGGAAATTCTCTCCTGTAAGAGTTAATATGGGAAAAAGGTGTCTCCTCCAATAATGCTTTATCACCAATCCTTGTTTCCCTAATAACCCAAAATCTTCAAAATCCAATTGTCATTGGGACAGAAAGTGAGGTGAGATCTTCTGAACAGGGGCACTGACAGCAAAACAAATGTTATAGGGGTGATAACCCTTCCCTATGTTATCCAAAAAGCTTAAAAATAGATTTTTTGGCTGGAGCTACACTTAAAAAATGTACTTGTTCCAAATTACAAACAGATTTAACTTAAGAACAAACCTACAGTCCCTATCTTGTTTGTAACCCGGGGACCAACTGTATACTGCTTGTTCATAGTATATAGGGCCTGGGGGCCCCACGCCTTTTTTTTTTTAAATTTGGGTGTGGGGTTGCATCGACTTCCAAGACAAATGGGAGAGCCGGATCAGGGTGTTTCAGCACAGAAGCAGAAGTAAAAAGTCTTTTGAGGGTGTCAAAAGCAGTTTGGGCTTCGGGATTCCAGTGAAACCGAACTCCCTGCTTAGTCAGTTGAGTAATAGGGGAGGTTATGGCCGAAAATCCTTTAATAAATTTTTGATAAAAGTTTGAAAAACCCACAAACCGCTGAATCCCCTTTTTATCCACAGGAGCAGGCCATTCAAGGATAGCGGAAATCTTTTGGGGGTCCATTTTGATGCCTTCAACTGAAATAATTAGTCCCAAAAACGTTATGCTCTGTTGTTCAAATTCGCATTTTTCAGGCTTTGCATATAAACCATGTTGTCGGAGCAGCTCTAACACACACTTGACATGTTGGCGATGGCTATCGATGGAAGCAGAAAAGATCAAGATGTCATCTAGGTAGATGACAAATAAGTCCAGGTAGTCTCGGAAAATGTCATTTATAAAATGTTGGAAGGTGGCAGGGGCATTGCAAAGCCCAAACGGCATCACAAGGTATTCGAAATGTCCGAATCGGGTGCGAAAGGCCGTCTTCCATTCATGGCCTTTCCTAATGTGAACCAGGTTATAGGCCCCTGGAAGGTCTAATTTAGTAAAGATGACTGCCGCCCCAAGTCTCTGGAAAAGTTCGGGCACCAAAAGGAGAGGGTAACGGTTCTTTATGGTCACTTTGTTAAGCTCCCGATAATCGACACATGGCCGTAGGGTATGGTGCTTCTTTTCCACAAAGAAAATGCCAGCTCCTGCTGGGGATGTAGATGAGCAGAGAAATCCTTTTGTAAGGTTATGATCAATATATTCTTTGAGTGCAACCAGCTCCAATTCAGTTAGAGGGAAGATCCTTCCAAAAGGTACTTCAGCCCCAGGAAGGAGCTTGATAGGGCAGTCATAGACCCGGTGAGGGGGGAGAGTCTCTGCCCCTTTCTTACTGAAGACATCCATGAAATCGTGGTATGCCTCTGGGACTAATTGGTGAGCTTCGGTATCCAGGCACATCAAAGCTGCAGGCTGATTGGAGGTTTTTGGAAGGCAATGTTGAAGACAGTATGAAGAAGGGAAGGTCACTCCTCTGGTAATCCAGTCAATGCAGGGATTGTGGGCCTGGAACCAAGGCATGCCCAGGATAACTGGGAACAAGGGCGAGGAAATTATATCGAGACATAAAGGCTCCTAGTGAAGACTGGATATGGTGGCAGAGAGAGGGGTGGTTTCCTGGGTGACTGGACCAGACCGGATGGCAGACCCGTCAGCGAGATGTATAAGTCGTCCTTGGGTCTTGGGACGTAAAGGAATGTGGTGTTTTTCTGCGAAAGTAGAGTCCATAAAGCAGCTGTACTCTCTCGAATCAATGATAGCGGGAACCTGGATGTTCTTTCCGGGGAGCTGCAACAAAATGGAAAGAGCAAGATGAGGAGAAGCGTTGGTGACAGCAAGGGTTTGATCAGCAGAAAGAAGGTGCCACTTACGGATCTTGGCGGGGCAGGATCTCACATAATGCCCAAGTTCCCCACAATACATGCACAGATCGTTCATGCGGCGACGCTGACGTTTTTTGGATGTAAGTGTAGGGCGTAGCATAGCCAGCTGCATAGGTTCTGGTACATCTGAGGTGGAAGTAGGCTGAGCTGGTGGTGTACTATTGGAGAAACTGGATACTCTTGGCAACATCCAGGTTGGACGTGTCTGACCTTAAGTTCTCTCAGACCTGCGTTCACGTAGGCATCTATCGATCTGTATGGCTAGGTTAATAAGTCCATCCAAGGTCTGAGGAACCCCAACTCAGGCAATTTTATCTTTCAGAGGGTGGGAAAGACCCAACCGGAACTGGTAGCGGAGGGCAGCATCGTTCCAGTTGGTATCTGCACTCCAACGCCTGAACTCTGCAACATAGTCCTCTGCAGCCCTGCGACCTTGTTGTAATGCATGAAGTTCGGCTTCTGCCATTGCTGAGAGCTGAGGGTCCTCATAGATTTGGGCCATAGCATGAAAGAATGTGGTCAGGTTGGTTAGTTGAGCAGCTTTTTGTTTGAGAAGGCAATGCGCCCAGATCTGTGGCTCGTTCTGAAGTAGGGAGATCACAAAGCCCACTTTAGTGACTTCCAAATAAAATGTCCGTGGCTGTAGGGCGAAGTAGAGCTCACAGGAGTTGTGAAAGGCCCTGAATTTGCTGTGTTCACCAGAAAATCTCTCAGGCTTAGGCATTCGAGGTTCACCATGCCTAGTGAAGCAGGCATGCTGGCAGAAGCGTGTGGAGACCCCTGGGTTGTAGCAGGCGGAGAGAGAGCTAGAACACGTTCCTCCAGACGGGAGTAGCCTTCTCGGAGACTCTTAACAGCCTGGGTCAGGCCTGCCAAGTGTAAGCATAGTTCATCCATTGGAGAGGCTCCCTGCTTGGGCTCAGACATGGCTGCTTGATACTGTCAACTACCTAGTGATGAGCCCGGAATGCAGGAGAGACCTCTTGCGTCCCTGATTTGCGGCCCCTGATAGAGGAAACAGGAGGCACGGGAGTCCAAGGTAGCACGAGTGCCTGGCAGGATCAACAGCAGGTGGATGGTTCAGGCAGTCTTCAAGGAGCTGTAACTGGATCAGTAGATCTTGGCGGCAGAAGACAGGAACCAGGGATAACACAGGAACAGGTAAGTTACTCTGGAGCTGGCACACAGAAGGGTCAGGCAAGCCGTGTCAAACCGGACGGTCGGTACGGGAACAGGTGCAGGAGACGGAGTCACAGAGCAGGCCGGGTCGATAACAGATGGGCACGGATGGACCAGAGGATGAGGCAGATGCAGAGTCATAGACAAGCCGGAGGTCACAGGCAGGCAGAAAGCAGGGCAGGTCACAGGATAAGCCGGGTCAACACAAGATCAGATCGGGTCAGTAGATAAGCTCAGGAACGCTGTAGATCAAGCAGCAAGATCTGAGGGGAGAGCCGGGTTTAAATAGCCCGCCTGGCGTCATTAACCGTGCGCGCGCGTATGCGCCTAGATGCCCACAGGCGTGCACAGGCAGGTGAGGGACCACTGTTCCCAGCCAGCCTTTCCTGACACTGCCCCCCCCCAAGGGGCAGCCTGCGGGTGCCCAACTGGGCCATCTTTTCAGGATGGGATCTCTTGAAGGACTGGATCAGATTCTTGGCATGTATGTTACCTTCAGGCTCCCACAAGTTTTCCTCGGAACCGTACCCCTTCCATTTAATGAGGTATTGAACATGGTTATTTCTCTTCCTTATCCATTATTGCCTCCTCTTTGCCATTGACCATTATAGGAGCGGGGGACCTGTAGCCCGTCCTGGGAAGGGATTGGAAACAGCAGGCTTTAGGAGAGAAAGATGAAAAACGGGGTGCACCCGAAGTGATTCTGGCAGTTCCAGTTCGTAGGCCACCTCATTGATTCTTCTCTTTACTGAGAAAGGACCCAAAAACCAATTTCTTCGAAGGGCAAGCAAGTCGAAGATTAATTGTAGACAGCCATACCTGGTCTCCGGGTTCCAGAATCAATTCCCCCCGTCTCTTTTTATCAAAAGTCTCTTTGTTAAGTCCTTGTGTCCTTGTTCAAGATCAGATCGGGTCAGTAGATAAGCTCAGGAATGCTGTAGATCAAGCAGCAAGATCTGAGCGGAAAGCTGGGTTTAAATAGCCCGCCTGGCGCCTGTAACCGTGCGAGCGCGCGTTCCCACGCATGCACCTAAACGTGCGCACAGGCAGGTGAGGGACCACTGTTACCAGCCAGCCTTTCCTGACAATAGGGCTGTGACTTCCAGTGATCAGCCAGTTTGTGCTTCCCAGGGTCACCCAGATTCCTCAGCAGCACTCTGTTGTCTGGTTGCAAGTCCAACACTCGTACCCTGAGGTTGAAGTGTCTCTTGTTCCTCTGTCCTTGGGCATCTGAGGCAGCTTGATCCTTATCATAGGCAGTCTTCAGGATTCTCCTCAGGCAATCCAAATACCTTCTGTGGGATATTGCTAAGGTATGGTCCAGGGACGTTCCAAAAGCCAAGTCTACTGGCAGCCGGGCCTCCGGCCCAAACATCAAACAATAGGGAGAGTATGCCCTTTTAGTTGCTCCCCCTCTCCATGGTGCGCCATATTTGTCTATAGCTATGAACACCGTTCCTCTTGGGTCCCTATTGTGACAACATGCGTAGTGTTTGGGAACACTATGCTCTCTCATTGCTTTTTGGATGTATTTATTATGTTCATTCACACGTACCGAGAATGTGTGAATGGTTCGCCCCACATACTGCTTGCCACAAGGACAACAGATAAGATATACAATATTTTTAGAGACACACATGATAAATTACTTAATGGTGTATGATTTAGAGATGGTTGTAGAAGTAAATGTATTTATCTTTCTACCTTAAATTAGTTAACTTGACATACTTGGCACTTCCTGCACGGATAGTAACCTGTTAAATCCTGAAAAAAAATATGTTTTCTTAGGTCATACATTTGGAGCTAATTTTAGTTGTAAGGGTACACCCTTATAGACAACTATCGCTTTATCGGGCAGGAGGCAGCCCAAAATACGATAGTTTTTAGGTACTGCCCAATGTTTAGTCATAATGTTTTTAATTTGTTTGTGTTGCACCGAATAAGAGGTAACAAAAGACCAATTGGTAGTGCTCTTAATTTTACCTCTAAGTAACTTGTCCCTGCTTAAATTCTTGACTTGTTCCATCTCCTCCTCAAGTTCTTGTTGGACATAACCTTTTTAAAGGAAACAATCCTTGAGTAGTAGAGCTTGTCTTTCATAGTCCCTGGTCTCCAAACAATTGATTGCGAGGTTCTGAACCTAGCCAGGCCCTATGATGGCAACCAGGTACACACTCCCCCCCCCCCCCCCCCACCCTCAAAAAATAAGGTGCCCCTTATGAGTGAAGTTTTGCTTCAAACAATGTGTCAAAAGGTCAATTATTGACAGCAGCACCTTCCACAGCTTTTTCAATTACACAGCAACTCCCTGCTATCATATGACAGTGGGGAATTGACAACTAGTGTGAGGGAGGAGTGACAGTGGGGCAGAAGGACATGGCATACTTCAAACACCCTTTATATTTCATGACTGATGGATAACATATGTTGTACAGTTATATTAACCCTTTCTTACCGTTCTACTCCCAATAAATCAAACACACCAACTTGGAGTAAAAAAGGCCGTAGCAGCCTACTTTATTAAAATAATATATATTTTAACTTTCTTATAAAAAAACTCTTTTATCAAAAACAATCTACAATAAAAACATCTTTTCTTCCCTGAAAACATTTTTAAACTAAAGAGCGTTGGTCTGCGCTATCACTTGAAATCATTCTGCTGTTCATCACCCACTCAGCACTGCGGTACTTATCAAAACTATCTCAACTATGCCTCAAGCCGACAAGCTGGCTCAGAGACTAACAATTCCCGCAGTGCCCCATTATCACTTCCCGGTTAACCTCCGTTAACCGGGAACCAAAAGACCTCCGGATCTATAACACCGTTAGATCCACCCACTTACTTTTTCCATCTTCCTTCCTTTTTTACAGACCAACGCCCGCCACTGCCACGACTATTCATCCCTCACCACCTGTTGAGAAATAACATCAACTTCCTTTATGTCAACCATGATTCTAATACCACAAAAAAGGGGGCGGGTGGGCGGGAACTTTCCTCCAGCCTTCTGTTAACCCCTCCCAGGTCAACCCTTTTAAATAGTACCCCACCCTATCCTGTCCCTCCCCCTCGGCTCCATTTTAACTCTACCTTCCCCCCACTGTTCCCACTGTCATGTATGCCCTCCATTTTATGCATTCCATGCTGCATTTTGGGCCTTTCTTGACTGATGGATAACATATGTTGTACAGTTATATTAACCCTTTCTTACCGTTCTACTCCCAATAAATCAAACACACCAACTTGGAGTAAAAAAGGCCGTAGCAGCCTACTTTATTAAAATAATATATATTTTAACTTTCTTATAAAAAAACTCTTTTATCAAAAACAATCTACAATAAAAACATCTTTTCTTCCCTGAAAACATTTTTAAACTAAAGAGCGTTGGTCTGCGCTATCACTTGAAATCATTCTGCTGTTCATCACCCACTCAGCACTGCGGTACTTATCAAAACTATCTCAACTATGCCTCAAGCCGACAAGCTGGCTCAGAGACTAACAATTCCCGCAGTGCCCCATTATCACTTCCCGGTTAACCTCCGTTAACCGGGAACCAAAAGACCTCCGGATCTATAACACCGTTAGATCCACCCACTTACTTTTTCCATCTTCCTTCCTTTTTTACAGACCAACGCCCGCCACTGCATACAACGAGTAATACCTTACTCTTGGATGCCCCTCCACACCCTTATGGCTCGCTGTATTCCATCCTGCAAACCTAACATCCACAAATCTAACCCCACATCATTAAGATGTACCCCATCAGCTCTCAGATACCTCCACGTTTCAAATTCTAGTTCTGGATTTCTGATTGCTAAACACCCATTGCGTACCATAAATTTGCTTATTTCCCTATTTATCTTTTTTCTGGCCCGATTTACACCTTCCACTGACCTGGCCATTCTCCATGATGTCCTAGCCACCATATCCGACCATATAACTATAGTTTTGGGGAATAATTCCATCAATCGCCACACATCTCCTTTTATATCGCGCGAAATGTCCACCATGGATCTGATACTTAAATCATTACCACCTACATGTAAAATTAACACATCCGGTGGTCCCTCCCGCAGAGCATGTTTTTTAACTTCAGGAAGTAATCTACTCCACAGCATTCCAGGTACTCCCAACCACTTAATATAAACCTCCCGTTTGTCAAAACCTAACTGCCTACCATCCCTACGAGCATCCCCTCTTCTTGCCCCCCAACATACATAAGAATGGCCCATAATCCAGACCATTCCTGGCGCCGTACCTGTAATTAGAAAAAGACAAGAAAACTATACTAAAAACACTATCCCGCAATAACAACTTCCATTACTATTACTTAATTATCCTCCTATACCCATAGCTTCCTTTCCCTTATACCACCAAATGAGGCCTAATGTAAGACCGAAACCTTTGAGATTCCCACCTTCCAATGCGTTTTACCGCCTCCACGTCCAAACCCAATCTAGCCGCTTCAGTAGCCGCCCCAATCCTAAAAGAGTGTGATGAAAATTCTTTTCCTTGTAATCCCACCTCTTCTAGGCACCTTCTAAAAATTGTGATGGACTGGAACTACCGTCCCGGTGGATTAATAAAGGACCCTGTACCCCTGGCCGTACTTGTAAGTACTGCCCAACCGTGCTCACCGGGCACAGGAAAGATCCCTGAATCGGGTAAACCCTCACTACCCTGCCTTTCCCTACTTGATCAGTTTTTGATCGTTTGACCACCACCGTCAAACCTCCCCTCTCAACCTGAACCTCTTGCCAACCCAAACCACCCTGAACTTTTTTAGCCGGACTAACCAGCTCGCTAATCCTGAATGCCCCAAAGAAAGCCATTACAAATGCCGCCTTAAACAACCCTACCTCATACTCTGAAGAGCATACCTCCCTCAACTTCTTCACAATTCTCCCCAGAATATCAAACGTCACAGGTCTTCTCGCATCCTTTACGATTCTATTTTTTCTATACCCTTTAAGCGCTTGACGCACCCAAAAATCTTTCGTGACATCCCGCTGACCCTGCAACTTAAACAAGAACGCTAACCCTGCTAACTGCATGTTTAACACCGCCACTGATGACCCTTCCTCCATTTTTCGTGCCACGTAATATAGCAGCAACAAACGCAAATTCTTTCCTGACGGCTCCTCCCCTAAGGCCTGAAGAAATCCCGTCCACTCTTTCCACACTTTTGAGTACGCCGCCCAAGTGGACCCACTTACCGACTGTTTGATCCATCCTGCAATGACACCAACGGAATCTCCCACAGCCAATCGGGACAAGGTACCCCTTGTTGCTCCGCTTCCGGCGCCAACTCTCGGAACCTGTCCCACTGGAAGCGAGATAACGCATCAGCGACCACATTCTCAACCCCCGGCAAATGTACGGCATGAATGTACACATTCAATTGCAAACATCTTAACACTAAATGTTGCAACAATTTGATTACTGGCGGAGACGAAGCCGTCACCCTATTGATAACCTGAACCACCCCCAAATTGTCCCCGTGAAAGCGCACCTTCAGATCCCTGAAGGATGTGCCCCATAGCTCTACCGCCACTACTACTGGAAACAGTTCCAATAGTACCAAATTTTTGGTAAAACCCTCCTCTATCCATGATTGAGGCCAAGGACCCGCACTCCACCGCCCTTGAAAAAATGCCCCAAAACCCGTGGACCCTGCCGCATCGGTGAATAATTCTATATCAAAATTACTTACCGGGCCCGCCATCCACATCGCCCTTCCGTTGAAAGATTCCAAAAACGTATGCCATACCCTTAGATCATCTCTGTGCGACTTTACCAATCGCACAAAGTGTCTTGGTGATTTCACCCCACCTGTGCTAGCCGCCAGCCGGCGGCTGAACACTCTCCCCATAGGCAGTATGCGGCAGGCAAAATTTAGTTTACCTAGGACCGATTGCAGTGCCCTCAGCTGCACTTTCTTTAAGCCAAGTAACCCCGCAATCTCTTTTTTTAAGTCTTCCAATTTGTCTTCCGGCAACCTACATTCCATGGCCTCAGAATCAAGAACAATGCCTAGGAACGTGATGACCGTGCAAGGTCCCTCCGTCTTTTCATTTGCCAATGGAATGCCGAATCTGTCAGCGATATGTTGCAGTGTCGCCAATAAAACCGAACAGATTCTAGATGATGCCGGCCCTATGCATAAAAAATCGTCAAGGTAGTGAATGATTGAATTCACACCCGATACGTCCCGCACTACCCATTCCAAGAAAGAACTGAATTGTTCAAAAATCGCACATGATATTGAACAACCCATTGGCAAGCATTTGTCCACGTAAAATTCCCCTTTCCAATGACACCCCAGCAATCTGAAGCTATCCGGGTGTACCGGCAATAATCGAAAAGCCGATTCGACATCGGCTTTGGCCATCAACGCTCCTTTGCCATAACGCCGCACCCAACCCACAGCGGCATCAAATGACGTATAAGTCACCGAGCATGCCTCCTGATCAATGGCATCATTCACCGATCCACCCTTTGGGAAAGACAGGTGGTGAATGAGCCGGAATTTGTTGTTTTCTTTCTTGGGCACCACACCAAGCGGTGACACCACTAAGTCAGCTATTGGTGCACAACGAAAAGGACCTCCCATTCTCCCCATTGCAACCTCCTTTGCCAGCTTTTCAGAAACCACCTCCGGATGTTGCAATGCGGACCGTAAATTATTTGGCACTTTGGGCACTACAATCAACCTGCATGGTATCCTAAACCCCCCCGTGAAACCCTCGTCCAACAACCTCGCAGCTTGCCTATCCGGATACTTACCGAGAAACGGTCGCATCCTTTCCACTATCACCGGAGTCCTCCCTTTTGTTCCCAACGTCCCCAACTCTGCCTTTTCCTTGCTTAAAGCATCTAGATGCTGGATGCGTTCCCCCGCAGCCTGAGCACTCGTGCTTATACTTACATGTCGCACCAAATTTACAGGCTCCGGAATTGTATTGCCAACACACCCCCTTTTTATTTCCAGCCGAGTGTCCCAGGGCAGATGGTCCACCGGCTCCCCCCTGAAAAAACTGGTTCGGAGCCCGCGTATTCGTCATCAGGCGCATCCACAAGCTAATGTCCTTGTGGTCCCAACGCAGCTCTGGCCGTATCGCTCTCCTCTGCCTGAACTGCTCGTCGTATCTCAGCCAGCCCGTACCGCCATATACTCTGTAGGCCTCCCCTATGGCATCTTGATAGCAAAATAATGCTGAACAGTGTTCCGGATGTTTCTCCCCAATCACGCTCGCCATGATTGCAAACGCTTGCAGCCAGTTTGCAAACGTCCTCGGTATCAGCCGATACCTCCTCTTCTCCTCATCGTCCTTCTTTGAACTATCCGGCTTGACCCTATCCAAGTTAAATTTTTCCAAAGGTAATAGTGAAAATATTTCCACGTACTCACCTTTCCATAATTTTTCCCGTACCTCTTGTTTTAAGTGCGCTCCTAAAGGCCCCTCGTAACACACATACACTTCGCAGCGCGCTGCATCAGCCAGCCTAGTTATATCCTGCCTTTCTGTCGTCTCTGTAGCTTTTTCCTTCCCCTGCGCAACTTCACTCCCTGCAGACTCTGTGGCGGTAACCGCAACCGTCGCTGCGGGCGTCCCCACTCCTGCCGCATTATTGCTACCCCCTGCTGGCGGGACCCACGCCGCTGCCGGGCCTCCTGCCATGCACTCTCCAACCTCAAACTTTTTCACTAACTCTTTAATACCCTCCAAAAATCCCAATAAGCCTGAGCCCCCTGCTTGTGAGGCCACCCCCCTTATGTTGCCCTCGGGCCTGTTTGTGTCTTGTACTACCCTGCTTCTCCCCTCTAACCCCAGATGTGCTGACTTACCGGGCTGCACAGGTGTTGCCCCATCAGCCGACCGTCTGCTCTCCTCCTCGCCCGTTCTCCTGGAAGGGGGGGCCGCCTCCTCTTCCGATTCCGACACCTCCTCCCGATCTCCTGGATCTCCCTCTGCTTCTTCCACCTCCGAAAGCCCGCCTGGCCTGGTAACCGTGGCTGCCGCCGTCATCTCCGCACTTTCTCTCCTGTTGCATGCATCCGTTCTGGAAGCCTTGTGGACAGCAGTAGCAGGGCCGGTGCAGGATACCACAGCCCTGTATGCCTCCGCTCCTCCATCCCTCTTTCCTCCTCTGCCTCTGTCTTTTTTAGCGTTATTCCTGCTGTCCCTTGCCGGATTAGACAGCCCAGGGACAGCAGCATCTCTCACAGTAGCATCTGCGCCCTCCGCCGTTATCCGGGGGGCGGGGCTCGCGCTCACCGCTCTTCTCCTCTTGTCAGTCCCGCTGCGCTGTCTCTCCCCGCCATGTGACGCCGGGGATGTGACAGCTCCTCCGCTCCTTCCGCCTGGCTTCTTCTTCGCCGGAGGGCATCCCTGCTCTCCGTCACCGCTCCTTCTCAGTCTTCCGCCCACCGCCCGCTCTGGAGAGAAACGCTCGGGCGGACGGGACCTCCTGGCTCTGACGCCGCTCCCCTCTCCTAATGACATTTGTGGTTCTGTTCTCTCCATTGCTGCCCCGATCGCCGCCTGCAGCCATGCCGTGCCCCTAACCTCAGCCTCCGCTCTCAATTGGGACATTATCCTCTCTACCTCTGCCATGTTTGCCTGTAACTTTCCTCCAGCCTTCTGTTAACCCCTCCCAGGTCAACCCTTTTAAATAGTACCCCACCCTATCCTGTCCCTCCCCCTCGGCTCCATTTTAACTCTACCTTCCCCCCACTGTTCCCACTGTCATGTATGCCCTCCATTTTATGCATTCCATGCTGCATTTTGGGCCTTTCTATAAAGTTTTTTTTTTGCCATGTATACTACATCCATAACTGGTGAAAAGTTGTTTCATGCAATGATATTTTAGCATGTTTCCCTTATCATCTTTTCTTATACCAGCCCCAGCACACCACACCTATGTTTGTCCACAATGCAATCTCTTCATAATTTCTGCCTTGATACCATTTAATCATTAACATATAATATATTCAGCTTCTGCTTAGTCCACCCTCCCTTTCTTGCTGGTATATTTATTTACTTATGAAGCTACAGACTAGACCTGGGAATCGGACATCACCTGTGTTAGCACAGATAGGTATTAATCCTTAGTGAGCATTTTCCCGGAATTCAGACAAAAATAACAGGATTAAAATATATAATAAAAATGCTCTAATAAAAGGCAATATTACAAAACCATATTTTGCTGCAGCATTCAGCTTTAATCCAAAGATTTCCCTCACAGTAGTTCTTTTCTGCTGCTGAATGACCCCAGTCTTTTTCCCAGGATCATTCAACCCATTTTAGCCCAGGTCAGTGAATGGATAGTGAAAGAAGCAGAAATGAGCTAATTTCTCTGTCACTTTGCTGTCTCTTCCTATCAGCATGCTTCGTGTCAGCATATTAACTAGTTGGCTCCTTGTGCTGCTCTTTCCTCTCATACTCCAGCCCTGTTGTACAGAAACTGTAAGAGGCTAATACCGGGTCAATTGTGGGTACTTACACTGCTTGCATCTAAAACAGTGGTTCTCAACTCCTGTCCTCAGGACCCACTGACAGGCCAGGTTTGCAAGATAACTGAAATACATCACAGGTGATATCATTTGCTGCTCAGTGATTGCAGTAGTGCAGCTTTAATAATGATATAGATTTAGCTCTTTATTCTTTGCTATTGATCTTAAAGGGGTTGTAAACCCTTGTGTTTTTTACCTTAATGCATCCTATGCATTAAGGTGAAAAAACACCTGGCAGTCACCGGCCTCCCAGCCCTCCCATTTTACTTACCTGAGCCCCTTCATCTGTTCAGCGGGGATGTGCTGTCCCTCTCTCCACGGGGTCCTGGCTCTTGATTAGATAGATTGATAGCAGTGCAGCCACTGGCTCCCGCTGCTGTCAATCAAATACAACGACCCGGGGGGCGGGGCCGAGTCTGGCATTCGTGTATGTGGATGCCAATGCTGGACTCGGGAGCGCGCCTGCAAGGTAACCCCCTTGGGAGAGCGCTTCTCCTAGGGGGTTATCTGATACGGGAAGGAGCTACGAGAGCCGCCGAGGGACCCCAGAAGAGAATGTTTGGGGCCACTCTGTGCAAAACGAGCTGCACAGTGGAGGTAAGTATGACATGTTTGTTATTTAACCACTTGCCGACCGGGCCATTGCCGAAAGACGGCAACAGCGCGGTCGGCTAGTTCTGGGTGGACGTCCATGGACGTGATTCCAGAATGATGCTCCCGCGCGCCCCCTGGGGCGCGCACTCGGGAACATCCGTGACCGCCGGGTCCAGAGGACCCGGCGCATCACGGATTACGGTAAATAGCCGCTGATCGCGGCCGTTTACCACGTGATCGTTCCGTCAAATGACGGAGCGATCACATGTCAACAGACCGGCGTCATCTCATGACGCCGGTTCCTCCCTCCCCTCTCTGTACCGATCGGTACAGTGCGAGGGGAGAGGGGGAGGGATCGGATGGCAGCACCGCTGTGGGCTGCATGTGTAGTGCCCACAGCGGTGCTCAGTGACATTTGCAGTCACATCCATCCATCCCTCAATGCTCAGCCAACCCTGCAATACTCTGCATAACACCCTGCAATACTCTGCATAACACCCTGCAATACTCTGCATAACACCCTGCAATACTCTGCATAACACCCTGCAATACTCTGCATAACACCCTGCAATACTCTGCACTATACCCTGCAATACTCTGCATAACACCCTGCAATACTCTGCATAACACCCTGCAATACTCTGCATAACACCCTGCAATACTCTGCATAACACCCTGCAATACTCTGCATACCACCCTGCAATACTCTGCATTATACCCTGCAATACTCTGCATACCACCCTGCAATACTCTGCATTATACCCTGCAATACTCTGCATAACACCCTGTAATACTCTGCATACCACCCTGCAATACTCTGCATTATACCCTGCAATACTCTACATAACACCCTGCAATACTCTGCATAACACCCTGCAATACTCTGCATAACACCCTGCAATACTCTGCATTATACCCTGCAATACTCTGCATAACACCCTGCAATACTCTGCATAACACCCTGCAATACTCTGCATAACACCCTGCAATACTCTGCATAACACCCTGCAATACTCTGCATTATACCCTGCAATACTCTGCATAACACCCTGCAATACTCTGCATTATACCCTGCAATACTCTGCATAACACCCTGCAATACTCTGCATAACACCCTGCAATACTCTGCATAACATCCTGCAATACTCTGCATAACACCCTGCAATACTCTGCAATATACCCGGGCACTACTCTGCAATATACCCGGGCACTACTCTGCAATATACCCGGGCAATACTCTGCAATATACCCGGGCAATACTCTGCAATATACCCGGGCAATACTCTGCAATATACCCGGGCAATACTCTGCAATATACCCCGCAATACTCTGCAATATACCCCGCAATACTCTGCAATATACCCCGCACTAGTCTGCAATATACCCCGCACTACTCTGCAATATACCCCGCAATACTCTGCAATATACCCCGCAATACTCAGCAATATAAGCCGCAATACTCTGCAATATACCCCGCAATACTCTGCAATATACCCGGCAATACTCTGCAATATACCCGGCAATACTCTGCAATAGCCCGCAATACTCTGCAATAGCCCGCAATACTCCGCAATTTTTAACCAGTTCCCGCCCACAGTCATATGACGTCCTTGACTTTGAGCGGGTATATCTGAATGATGGGTGCAGCTACAGGCATCATTCAGATATCAGCTTTTTCAGCCGGCGATTCCCTACACCATAGGAATGATCATAGCTGCTGTTCCACTGCTTGATCATTCTTATGGGAGGCGAGAGGGGACGCCCCCCCATTCCCGCCACCCTCCGGTGCTTCTACCGACTCACCGCTACGATCGAAGCCAAGATCATTTTTTTTTTATTATTATTTCATGCTTCCCAGCCTAGAGGTGAGATGTGGGGTCTTATTGACCCCATATCTCACTGTAAAGAGGACCTGTCATGCCATATTCCTATTACAAGAATGTTTACATTCCTTGTAATAGAAATAAAAGTGATCAAAAAAATTTGGGGGGGGGGGGGGGAAGTGTCAAACTAAAATAAATAAAGTAAAATAAACAATAAAAAAAAAAAAAAATTTTAAAGCGCCCATGTCCGTGTGCTCGCATGCAGAAGCGAACACATACGTAAGTCCCGCCCACATATGAAAACGGTGTTCAAACCACACATGTGAGGTATCGCTGCGATCGGTAGAGCGAGAGCAATAATTTTGGCCCTAGACCTCCTCTGTAACTCAAAACATGTAACCAGGAAAAAATGTTAAAGCGTCACCTATGGAGATTTTTAAGTAGCGACGTTTGGCACCATTCCACAAGCGTGTGCAATTTTGAAGGGTGACATGTTGGGTATCTATTTACTCGGTGTAACTTCATCTTTCACATTATGCAAAAACATTGGGCTAACTTTACTGTTTTGTTTTTTTTTAAAGCACAAAACTGTTTTTTTCCCCAAAAAAACGCGTTCGAAAAATTGCTGCACAAATACCGTGCGAGATAAAAAGTTGCAACAACCGCCATTGTATTCTCTAGGGTCTTTGCTAAAAAAAATATATATAATGTTTTGGGGTTCTATGTAATTTTCTAGCAAACAAATTATGATTTTTACATGTAGGAGAGAAATGTCAGAATTGGCCTGGGTGCTCCAGAACGCCTGGAGGTGCTCCCCTGCATGTTGGGCCTCTGTATGTGGCCATGCTGTGTAAAAGTCTCACACATGTGGTATCGCCATACTCGGGAGTAATAGCAGAATGTGTTTTGGGGTGTAATTTGTGGTATGCATATGCTGTGTGTGAGAAATAACCTTCTAATATGACAATTTTGTGAAAAAAAAAAAAAGAAAAAAAAAAATCTTGATTTTGCAAAGAATTGTGGGAAAAGATGACAATTTCAAAAAACTCACCATGCATCTTTCTAAATACCTTGGAATGTCTTCTTTCCAAAAAGGGGTCATTTGGGGGCTATTTGTACTTTTCTGGCATGTTAGGGTCTCAAGAAATTAGATAGGCCGTCAGTAATTCAGGTGTGATCAATTTTCAGATATTGGCACTGTAGCTTTTGGACTCTCTAACAATCACAAAGACCAAATAATATACACCAAGTTGTACTTATTTTTACCAAAGATATGTAGCGGTATAAATTTTGGCCAAAATTTACGAAGAAAAATTACTAATTTGCTAAATTTTATAACAGAAACAAAGAAAAATTCATTTTTTTACCAAATTTTCAGTCTTTTTTCTTTTATAGCGCAAAAAATAAAAAACCCAACGGTGATTAAATACCACCAAAAGAAAGCTCTATTTGTGTGAAAAAAAGGATAAAAATTTCATATGGGTAAAGTGTTGTATGACTGAGTAATTGTCATTCAAAGTGTGAGAGCACCGAAAGCTGAAAACTGGTCTGGTTAGGAAGGGGGTTTAAGTGCCCAGTGGTCAAGTGGTTAAAAAAGAAAAAAACTCTTTACAATCACTTTCCTTTTATTTTACCTTCACCTTTTTACCTGAGATTATGACAGTCAAGGAGCAAGGTTTCCAAAATGATCGTGCAGGGAGACAGGGGTGTATAAATGAAAAGAGAGACTAAAGAGGTTTACAAATCATTTTCAGACAAAATCATTCACATAAATGTTTTCAACTGTGAACTTCTTTCTCTAAAATCCCTTTTTAATCTATCGCAGTACAGACAACTTTCAAGCTTGTTCCAGTACTATACATAATACGGTCAATCTCCGTTAACATCAAGAGGTGAACAACTGACCATCCCCTAGTAATCTGATACAAAGAGGTTATTGACTTCCTGATGATGGGGAATCACTGCTTTCTTCTAAATCTGTACAGAATTTGGACCGTTTTAGATTTTTGCATGCTCACCCTTTTTCCTTGGTTTATTGTTATATATTTCACTTTTCTTTTTGTGTTTTTTCTGCTCTTTTTTTTGAATTGTATGTTTTTTTATTTTGTAGTACAATGATAATGAAACTATATCTAAAAGTCAAAAGACATTTGGTGTATTTCTTTGGGAGAAACCAGAGGTGCTGGCTTTTGGAGTTCCAAAATGATATCAGGAGAAAGAAGTAAGCAGGTATCCTCATGTTGTTGTAAGATTTTGGCCCAGTATGCTTGTTCTTGTTGTAGTTTCTGAATCTCCTTACGCAGTGCAGTGTTACTTTTCTCTAGACTCTCATATTCCTGCAGGGACATAATAGTAAAACTTTTAAGATATAAAATGTAAAATAGACTTTAAGCCAACCCCTGCTCTCTGTGTTTAATCATACATATGCACTCTTGTGATTAAACTACTTAAACAACTTTTATATGTAAATATGTGAATAAATAGAAGATCATTCCCCGTATTTGCACTTCACGAAATTGTGAAATTTAAAGTGATATTAAAGTCTCGTTTTTTCTTGTTTAAAAATAACAAACATGGTTATGCTTACCTGCTATATGCAGTGGTTTTTGCACAGAGCAGCCCGGATCCTCCTCTTCTCAGGTCCCTCGCCGGTGTTCTGTCGAGAAGTGCCCCCCATTGGATAATGCCCGGCCTGAATTGCGCATGCGCCATACGTAACAGCAGAACAGCTGATTTTAACATCAGCTGTTCTTACGGCGAGACGGTGCAAAAGAGTCGATAAAAGAAAAAAAATCTCTCTCAGATTGTGCCCCGTGCTCCCGTGGCGAGTTGATGTGCATGATGGGCGGTTTTCTACACTTTGTGGGTGGAATTAGCTGGCTACTGCACCAAAAAAATAAAATTTTGTGATGGGCGGACAATAAAACTTTGTGATGGGTGGATTTTTAGATTTCTTGTGGGTGGAATTAGATGGCTAGTGCAGCAAAAAAATATAACTCTGTGATGGATGCATTTTTACATTTCTTGAAATTAATGGGCACTTTTGGCCATAATTAGATGGCCAGTGCTGCAAAAAAAAAATACTTTGTGATTGGCGGATTTATGCTTGTGGGGAGTGTTTAGCTAACTGATGGGCGTCAATTACATGGTCAATGCTGCAAAAAAATATAACTTTGTGATGGGCGGATTTTTACATTTCTTGTGGACGGATTTATGGGCACTTTGGGGCGGTGCTGCAAAATATAAAAAATTTGTGATGGGCGGATTTCTACTTTTCTTGTGGGTGCCACTTGTGCAAATCAAATGCAGCCATTTGTGCCGTCAAATGCAGCCACTTGTGCCCGTCATATGCAGCCATTTGTGCCCGTCATATGCAGCCACTTGTGTCAATCAAATGCAGTCACTTCATATGCAGCCACTTATGTCCATCATATGCAGCCACTTGTGCGCATCATATGCAGCCACTTGTGCCCATCAAATGCCGCCACTTGTGCCTGTCCACTGTGTCCATCATATGCAGCCACTTGTGCCAATCATATGCAGCCACTAGTGCCGATCATATGCAGCCACTTGTGCCCCGTCCACTGTGCCCATCATATGCAGCTACTTGTGCCAATCAAATGCAGCCACTTGTGCCCATCATATGCAGCCACTTCTGTCCATCCACTGTGCCATCATATGCAGCCACTGTGCCCATCATATACAGCCACTTGTGCCCGTCAAATGCAGCCAGGCGCATCCCCTGGCTCAGCTGTCACCTCGCTAACCCCCCCCCCGCACGGCCGGTCCGGTATCACTTACCGAGTCACGGGGCTTCCTCCTCCTCTTCTGTAGTGACAGCTGCGGCTCCTGTGTACGCTCGGCTCCTCAGGTTTCTTCAGCCATGTTTCCTTTTCCGCCAAAGCGTTAGCTATCCAATAGGATCGCCTAATGCTTTGGCCAATTGGGAGACAGGTCTCACTGACCTGCCTCCTGATTGGCAGGGAGGAATGTTAGTGTGAAAATAGCGAAAATTAATTTGCTATGCCACACAACAGGGTGGGATCGGGGCGCAGTGTCCACCCAATTTTGAAGCCTATTAGAGCCTCTGGCTCTAATCACATGCTTCAAAATACACACCCCGCCTATCCTCCCCATAGTAGTTCATGTGTCCGGCGTCCTGAAAGGGGCTGGGCACATGAATAAGGAGGGCAGCAGAGGTGTCGGGGGGGTGACGCGCGTATGCCCCAATGCACGGGCCGCCACTGGTCTTTGATCTCTGTCAATTACTGGGGGCTGGATTGCCTCAGCTGCTTTTCCTCCAATCAGGGGCCAAAGAAGCTGAGTGCGAGTTTACCTGTAGCCCTCACACTGGAGACTTGTACACCATCATCATGGCGTCCCAGGAAGGTGGGTACTGGGTCCCCGAGGGCAGAGCGCATGTGTGACCCGCTTTGGGGTCACTGGTGGCTTAGGGAGAAGGAGAGGGCCCCTTGGTGGAAGTGGGAGAAGGAGATTGCTTCTGGGTGGACGTGGGAGAAGGAGAGGGCTCCTGGGTGGCCGGTGGAGAAGGAGAGAGCCCCTGGGTGGCCGGTGGAGAAGGAGAGAGCCCCTGGGTGGCTGGAGGAGAAGGAGAGAGCCCCTGGATTGCTGGTGGAGAAGGAGAGAGCCCCTGGGCAGCTGGAGGAGGAGGAGAGAGCCCCTGGGTGGCCGTGGAGAAGGAGAGAGCACCTGGGTGTTTGAAGGTGGAGTGGGCCCCTGGGTGGCCATTTAGTCAACACGAGGGCCCCTGGGTGGCCGGGGGAGAAGGAGAGGACATTTGGGTGTTTGGAGGAGGAGAGGGCTCCTGGGTGGCCGGGGGAGAAGGAGAGGGCACCTGGGTGTTTGGAGGAGGAGAGGGCCCCTGGGTGGCCATTTGGTAAAGAAGAGGGCCCCTGGGTGGCCGGTGGAGAAGGAGAGAGCCCCTGGGTGGCTGGAAGAGAAGGAGAGAACCCCTGGGCAGCTGGAGAAGGAGAGAGCCTCTGGGTAGCCGGTGGAGAAGGTAGAGCCTTTGGGTAGCCGGTGGATAAGGTAGAGACCCTGGGCAGCTGGAGGAGAAGGAGAGAGCCCCTGGGTAGCCAGTGGAGAAGGAAAGGGCACCTGGGTGTTTGGAGGAGGAGAGGGCCCCTGGGTGGCCATTTAATGAAGAAGAGGGCCCCTGGGTGGCCAGGGGAGAAGAAGAGGGCACCTGGTTGGTTGGCAGAGAAGGAGTGGGCCCCTGGCTGTTTGAATGAGAAGGAGATGGCCCCAGGGTTGGCCACAATTGGAAGAGCTGATCCTTGGGTGGTTGGAGGAGGAGAGGGTGCCACCCTTCTCTCCCTGGAAGATGGGGACACCCTTCTCTCCCTGGAGGACGGGGACACCCTTCTCTCCCCAGAGGTAGGGGACCCAGGTGCCCTCTCCTTTTCCCCCGGCCACCCAGTGGCCCTCTCCTCCTCCAAACACCCAGATGACCTCTCCTTCTCCCCGGCCATCCAGGGGCCCTCTTGTTGACTAAATGGCCACCCAGGGGCCCTATCCTCATCCAAACACCTAGGTGCTCTCTCCTTCTCCACCGGCCACCCAGGGGCTCTCTCCTTCTCCACCGGCCACCCAGGGGCTCTCTCCTTCTCCACCGGCCACCCAGAGGCCCTCTCCTTCTCCTCCAGCCACCCAGGGGCTCTCTCCTTCTCCACCGAATAACCCAGGGGCTCTCCCCTTCTCCACTGGCCACCCAGGGACTCTCTCCTTCTCCCACGTCCACCCAGGGGCCTTCTCCTTCTCCCACGTCCACCCAGGAGCCCTCTCCTTCTCCCACATCCACCCAGGAGCCCTCTCCTTCTCCCACGTCCACCCAGGAGCCCTCTCCTTCTCCCACGTCCACCCAGGGGCCCTCTCCTTCTCCCTAAGCCACCAGTGACCCCAAAGTGGGTCACACATGCGCTCTGCCCTCGGGGGACCCGGTACCCACCGTCCTGGGACGCCAGGATGATGGTGTATAAGTCTCCAGTGTGAGGGCTACAGGTAAACTCGCAATCAGCTTCTTTGGTCAGTGGCGGCCCGTGCATTGTGGGCGCATGGGCGCCGCCCCCAGACACCTCAGCCACCCTCCCTATTCATGTGCCGGCCCCTTTCAGGACACCGGACACATAAATTACTATGGCGGGGATAGGCAGGGTGTATATTTTGAAGCATGTCATTAGAGCCAGAGGCTCTAAAAGGCTTCAAATTTGGGTGGGCTCGGGGCGCAGAGCACTGCGTCCCGATCCCACCCTGTTGTGTGGCATAATTTTCGCTATTTTTACTAACGCTCTTCCCTGCCAATCAGAAGGCAGGTCAGTGAGACGTGTCTCCCGATTGGCCAAAGCATTAGGCAATCCTATTGGATGGCTAACGCTTTGGCGGAAGAGGAGACACGGCAGGGGGAAGCCTGAGGAGCCGAGCGGACACAGGAGCCACAGCTATCACTACAGAAGAGGAGGAGGAGGGGGGTTAGTGAAGTGACAGCCGAGCCGGAGGACGCGCCTGGCTGCATTTGACCATCACAAGTGGCTGTATATGATGGGCACAGTGGCTGCATATGATGGCACAGTGGACGGACACAAGTGGCTGCATATGACGGGCAAAAGTGGCTGCATTTGATTGGCACAAGTGGCTGCATATGATGAGCACAGTGGCTGCATATGATGGGCACAGTGGACGGGGCACAAGTGGCTGCATATGACGGGCACAAGTGGTTGCATTTGATTGGCACAAGTGGCTGCATATTACGGGCACAAGTGGCTGCATATGACGGGCACAAGTGGCTGCATATGATGGGCACAAGTGGCTGCATATGATGGGCACAAGTGGCTGCATATGATGGGCACAGTGGACGGGCACAAGTGGCTGCATATGAAGTGGCTGCATTTGATTGGCACAAGTGGCTGCATTTGATTGGCACAAATGGCGCCTGGAAAGGAAGAAAGGTAACAGCGCTCTCTGCAGGGACAACTCAATCCATACACCAGGTCCACTCACAGGTGCCGAGGCTCGATGTGGCCCAACACACTCCAATGCAACAGTAGTAAGAAGCCGGCAGAACTACTGTAATCCTTGAAGTGTCGTTTGTTGGTACATCAGAGTGGCAATAGCCTTAGTCGTAGCTAGTTTGAAACTTTGTATATGTATATATATATATATATATATATGTGTATATATATATATATATATATATATATATATATATATATATATATATATATATATATATATATATATATATATATATATATATATATATATAGATAGATAGATATATCTATATATACACACACACACACATACACATATGCAAACTCCATCTCTACATAATTGGCCTATCAGGTTAGTGTCACAGAAAATTAACATATTTAATTGATACCACCAATTATCCAAGTGGTTAGTGACTACACCTGTTTTTAGCCAGCATGAGAAGGGGGAGAGGAAACAAAGGTAATATAAAAAAAGTTATTTTGGTGAGCCAAAAAGAAGTGTGTAGAAAAAATGCTACATGAGATATTAGGACCTTATTGCTCCAAGGGAGAAATGTATTCCTTAGAAGAAAGTGAAAATGCAGACTCATGTTCAAGTAAAATGCTTTGTGGTAGCAACACAATGTAAAGTCAAAATTAATGGCAGGATCAAAAAAAAAAAAGGAAGAAGGGTTCAATTTATGCCAGGATCAGAAAAAGGGGGAATTGAATTTATGGCAGGATCAAAAAAGAGAGGGATTCAATTTTTGGCAGGATCAAAAAAGAGGGGGATTAAATTAATGGAAGGATAAAAAAAAATAAACAAAGATTCAATTTATGGCAGGATCAAAAAAAAGGGAGGATTAAAGAGAGGATTACATTTATGGCAGGTTCAAAAAAGTAGGGATGCAATTTATGGCAGGAAGAATGAAAAAGGAGACAGGGAAAGGGGGAGAGAGGAGCACTCAATTTGCCACATCTGTAAGTATAGGGAAAAAGTGGTATTACATGGTAACCAGAAAGTCGGACTTTGGAGGCATAGAAACATGGAGAAGTATTGAAAATAATAATCACATAATTTATTGAAAAAAAAATCATAATATTCACATAACAATCAAACAAAAAGAATAAAACCATAGACAAGTGATACAATTTGTACAATGAGCCCTTGTGTGTCTACGCGTTTCACCGTAAGGCTTCTTCAGGACACAAAACAGGGTTCAAAATGGTAACAAAATAGAGACAAAAGTGAATCTCATTATCTTTAAGGGGATGAGCCTCCTACAAATTTGCAGAAGCCGGAAAGTTTCCGAAGGTAAGGAATGCTTACAATTTAGTATTTTACTTTCTATATAGAATTTTAACAGGGGCTGATGTATGTCAAATCTCCAAGGGTGAAAGTAACCACACAGATAATCAGGCATAGATAGGTCCAGATACCATAGAGGAGAGGTCCTGGTGCTATTCAATCGTATAAGTAGCATATAGCAAGGTTCAGAGAAAGCATACTGCTTTACCCTTGGAATAAACCAGTGTGCCCCTGGGAGACAGCCGAATGCTAATCACACGTGTACATGAGGCTCATCTCTTAAAGATGGTGAGATTTGCTTTTGTCTCTATTTTGTTACAATTTTGAACCCCGTTTTGTGTCCTGAAGAAGCCCTACGGTGAAACGCGTTGACGCACAAGGGCTCATTGTACAAATTGTATCACTTGTCTATGGTTTTATTCTTTTGATTTTGTTAATATTCGTTTGATTGTTATGTGAATATAATGAATTTTTTTCAATAAATTATGTGATTATTATTTTCAATACTTCTCCATTGTTTCTATGCCTCCAAAGTCCAACTTTCTGGTTACCATGTAGTACCCCTTTTTCCCAATTTATGGCAGGATCAAAAAAGAGGGATGCCATTTTAAGGCAGGATCAAAAAAGTGGGATTAGAAATCCGCCCATCACAAATTTTTTATATTTTACAACACCGCCCCAAAGTGCCCATAAATCCCCCCACAAGAAATGTAAAAATCCGCCCGTCACAAAGTGGCCAGGTAATTCCGCCCACAAAGTGTAGAAATCCACCCATCATGCACATGAACTCGCCAATGGAGTGCGGCTGAGTGGGGGGCACAATCTGAGAGAAAAGAAAAAAAATCTATTGATTCTTCTGCGCCTGTGCCATCTCGCCATAACAGCTGATGTTAAAATCAGCTGTTCTGCTGTTACGTACGGCGCATGCCTTGCACATGCGCAATTCAGGCCAGGGCACTATCCGATGGGGGGCACTTCTCGACATAACACCAGCGATTCTGGCCCCTCCCTCCTGCCGAATGCCCCCAAGCAGCTTGCTGTTGGGAGACCCGAGCCAAGCTGCTGTTCTGTGTCCATTTAGACACAGAGCCGTGGCTCTGCCCTGCCCCCTCTCTCTCCTCATTGGCTCGCTGACTTTAATTGACAGCAGCGGGAGCCAGTGGTGCCCACTGCTGTGTCTTAGGCCCCTTTCACACTGGGGCGGTGGGGGCGTCAGCGGTAAAACAGCGGTATTTTTAGCGCTGTTTTACCATCGTTTTTGCGGCTGTATTCAGGCACTAGCGGTGCGGTTTTAACCCCCGCTGGCAGCGGAAAAAGGGTTAAACCCGCTCGCATAGCGCGGCTATAGCCGCGGTATAGCCGCGCTGCCCCATTGATTTCAATGGGCAGGAGCGGTTTAGGAGTGGTGAATACACCGCTCCTTCACCGCTCCAAAGATGCGGCTTGCAGGTGTTTTTTCTTCTCCTGCCAGCGCACCGCTTCAGTGTGAAAGCCCTCGGGCTTTCACACTGAACAAACAGCAGCGGCTGTTTTGGGTCGGTTTGCAGGCGGTATTTTTAGCGCAATGACGCCTGCAAACAGCCCTAGTGTGAAAGGGGTCTTAGCCAATCAGGAGGTAGTCCTGAGGCACTCGTGCAACATCGCTAGATTGAGATGGGGCTCAGGTAAGTGTTAGGGGGGCTGCTACACACATGGGTTTATCTTAATGCAAAGAATGCATTAAGATAAAAAAAAACCTTCTGCCTTTAGAACCACTTTAACTTTATACAACAAGTTTCAGGCTCCTGGCCCTTCTCTATTGAATCAAGAGCAACTTAAAATGGTACATATGCTTGTATTTCACAATATAGTGTGAAGCAAAACCAAGAATGAATCCCTTAGAACAGTTCACAGAGGTAACACACTAGAATACAGAATTTTATTTGAAAAAAAAAGTTAAGTTATTTTCAGTCAAGTGAGCTTTGACATTACAGTCACATGACTAAAGATACTTATCAAGCACATACAATTTCTAAGCACTATGATTGCTCACAACATGCATATACAATTTAAAGTAACAAATCCTAAAATCTGTATGCCATACTGTCTGAACAAAAAAGGTAGTATAAATACAGTAGGTGTTTATCACAACAACACATATTCGCAAATTGTACATGAAATTGTGTATATGCACTTGCCATGGCAAAAGTCTTCACTTAGGTGCATGCTGCATGTGCACTGTGATAGCCTTAATAAAAAATGGACTATGGCTTTTTCACCTAAAGGCCAGCTACTGACAGTTTTCTTATTTGTTTTGGACGGAGAAGGGTCAGAGTCTTTATCAGATTATTATTGCTGTGGTGACAACTGCAAGTGCACATAGAAAATTGTTTTCTATGTGCTCTATTCCCACTGCAATGCAACCAGAGGTGCAGTGCAGTGAGCTGCAGTAATGAAGGACTCACCGCTCCAGGTGGATTGATTAGTGTCTGATAGGAATATCCAATCAGGGGGCGCATGCGCGGCGCGATGCGGGACAGACGTGTCTGCTGAGAGCTCCGTCTGACCGGGATCGCCAGACCTGATTCCCAGGGCTATTTCGCCTAAAAACAGACCTAAATACTCCAGCACCCCTGGGGAACATAGCGGTGCATGAGATCGGGCAGACGGAGGAGCAAACAGAGCTCCGGAAACCACCTCCTCGGCCTGGATCAACAGCAGGGGAACATGTCCCAAAATGGCGCCGGCTCACAGGCTGCTTCTAACAGCTCCACACAGTCACACACGCGGCTCAACAAGGAACAACAGCAAGGGAAGATACCCCAGAGTGGCGCTGGCTCACGGGCTGCATCTAATAGCCCTACACCATCACATCTGCGGCCTAACACTGAATGTGAGTACAACATGCCCCTGACTAAAGCTGACCTTGATGACAGTCTTTCAGCCATATATGAGAAACTAGCTGCCAAAATACAACTTGAACTGCATAAATCAACCAATGCTCTGACACAGGAGATTGCTAGCATAGGAAGCAGAACAGATGTGCTAGAAACAAAACATGACGAACTCTCCCTTGCACACAGTGACCTTAGGAGGGACTATGAAACTCTTGCAGACAGCTTCTCCTTTATGCAGGCACATGTGGAAGATTTGGACAATCGAAATCGCAGAAACAATATTAGAGTGCGTGGGATCCCGGAATCCACTACTGATCTGTACCCTGCAGTGTCTAGAGTCTTCCACATGCTTTTACCAGACAGGCCCACATCGGCTTTCACCTGCGACAGGATTCATAGAGCTCTTCGCCCCAAACCACCTCCAGACAAACCCCCACGCGATATAATATTATGCATGAAAGATTTTCTCACGAAGGAAGATATCATGAGGGCATCCAGAAATACTTCAAATATTGAGCTTGATGGCGTCAGACTACAAATCTACCCTGATATCTCTCCAGCTACCCTTGACCGCAGACGCAGGATGAAGGAAGTCACCACAGTCCTTCAAACAAACAGGATCAAATATCGCTGGGGTTTCCCATTCAAATTGTCAGTGCTCCATAATGGTACCACACATACGGTATACAACGTCATCGAGGGAAAGGATCTTCTTATCAAATTAGGCCTTTTACAACCAGAACCTCCGAATCGCCTCCCTGCTACACCCCGCTCTTCCCCCATATGGTCCACTCCTTCTTCCCGCCGCAACCAAAGAGAACAGAGAAGATGGCGCCAATCTTTCCAAGACCAAGCCTGAAAATCTTGTAAAATATCTCATTTAAACTGACTACCGTTATACATCCTTCTTCTCAAGAACCCTCCTGCAACAGCCACAAAGACCTACCAGACTGCAAGAGACCTTTTTTTTTTTTTTTTTTTTCTCTTTTTCCTTCTCCCTCTCCTTTCTCCCCTCCCCTTCCTCCCTACCCAATTTTTCTCTCTCAAATGTTTATTATTGAGGCAGTTGTTATTATTCCTCTAAACTTAATTGTTTATAACTTAGGATGTAATTTACCTGCTGGGTTACATTTGAGGTTTTGTTCAAAAAAGTTATATTAATTTTGCACCTTAAAATATGTTATATAACTTTTTCCTGGCTCATCCGCCGTCGCTGGTTTGCCCCCATGCTCCCGTTCATGGCCTGGTGCGGATCCTCCATAGCTTTGGATGCCGCGGCGGGCCTTGCGCGTGAGTTTAGGACATTTTTTTGTCCACCTTTAAAATTTACAAGGTCAAGGGTCACCCAGTCCTTTGGCCCCCCTAGGCTCTATTACAGCCTACAATTTTTCTTTGCCCTGTTGGCATTAATTCTAATTGAAAAAATTTCTGGAAGATTCTACTTTTACCTTTTCACTTGCACACACCAAAAGAAATTCAAACCTCTACCATACAGTTGTTTCACCAACCCAGACTGTAACTATTTACTATATGATGTATTTGTAGTTTATACCGATTATTTTGACATTAGTAATAACTGGATATCTCGCAATGTATATCAAGATTTATTTCATTCTCCATACGAATTTTTGTCCAAACCCAATCAAAATAATCAACGCGTTTATCTCAATTAGAAATGGGTCTTAGGATATTTTCACACAATGTTCAAGGATTCAATTCCCCACACAAACGCAAAAAGGCTTTTAGACATTATAAAAGACTAGGTGCAGACATCATCCTCCTTCAAGAAACTCATTTTTCTACTGATAACCACCCGTGCTACTTCGACAAAACATATAACCAACTATATTTCACCACATTCTCCAATAAATCCAAGGGGGTTGCGATTTTTATCCGCAACTCTATAGTATTCGAGATACAACACATTTATAAAGATATAGACAGCAGATACATTATTCTGAAAGGCACACTGAACAAACGCGCACTCACAATCGCCTCTATATACGCCCCCAACGAGGCCCAGACATCATTTTTTAACAAATTTTTTGAAACCCTAGATCATTTTAGCTCCCCCCATATAATATTAGGAGGTGACTTTAATCTGGCTGCTCATCCTTCTCTAGACAGAAGCAAAGTCGCACCTACAACGAAAGCATTTTCTAAAACAATAAATAGATCACTCAGTAAATCCCAACTAATAGACTCCTGGAGAGCCCATAATATTGGAGTTAAAGCTTTCACTCACTACTCCCACCCACATGACTGTTACGCTAGGCTAGATTACATTTTCACTACTCCCATTTTGTTGGCAAACTCATCTAGAGCCCGAATCCACCCTTGTCCATGGTCTGACCATGACATGGTTGAATTTGAAACCTCTCATATTGGTCTTGCCCCTACCCCATTTAATTGGCGTCTAAACGATTCGATTTTATCTGACCCATCCACTATTCAAAATATAACCACATACATTGAAGAATATTTCAAGAATAACTCAACTAACGATATTTCCCCCACTACACTCTGGTCTGCACATAAAGCAGTTATCAGGGGACATCTAATTAGTATAGCAGCAGCAAAAAATAAAGCTAAACTCTCTGACATCAAAAGCCTTACAAAGGACCTAGACCTTCTATATATTAAACTAAACCAATCCCCATCCCCTGAAACCTCAAAATTAATACAATCCAAACGTCAAGCCTTAGATACGATTCTGTCAGCAGATACTGAAAAGTCTCTTAGATTTTCCAGGGCAAAATTTCTATTACATGGTAACTCCACTTCCACTATGTTCGCAAAAAAACTTAATCAAGAACATAAACCTCCCCATATATACAAACTACGCAATCAATCAGGCAACCTAGTCACGCACCCCAAAGAGGTTCTAGACATATTCTCCTTCTATAAAGATCTTCTCTCAGGCCCTCAAACCCAACCTCATCACACCTCACTTAAATGGCTTGAGAAATTACATCTCCCCACCCTCAACGATCAACAAGCCTCTTCCCTCAATGATCCCTGTACAGATACCGAGATCATCAATATAATTAAATCCCTGAAAACCTCAACTGCACCGGGTCCAGATGGTTTCTCATCACTATATTATAAAAAATTTGCTCCCCTTTTAGCCCCTAGACTAACCAAATTATTTAACCACATTTTGATTGGTGGCCAATTTCCAGAAGATATGCTCCTAGCAAATCTATCCCTTATTCCTAAACCTTTTAAGGATCACACCCTTCCCCAAAATTTTCGCCCTATCTCAGTGCTCAACAATGACTTAAAAATTTTTGGTAGACTCCTGGCTGACAGATTGGCCAAAGTCATCACCTCCCTTATACACATCGACCAAACTGGGTTCATTCCCGGCAGACAGATCACAGATAACGTAAGACTTGTTACTAACATAGTACAGGATGCCAACCACTCTTCCTGCCCGGTCTGCCTTCTTAGCCTTGATATACACAAGGCTTTCGATAGCGTTAGCTGGTCATATCTCAACCATCTACTTCCTAAGTTTGGCATCACAGATAAATTTATCCACGGATTTAATGCTCTCTACCACTTTCCTAAAACCAGAATAAAAATCCCCGGCCATAACTCAGACTTCTTTCCTCTAAGTAGAGGAACCAGACAGGGCTGCCCCCTTTCTCCCTTATTATTTGCATTAGCAATAGAACCCCTAGCCCAAGCTATAAGAAATAACCCAGATATCAATGGATATAGTAAAGGCCCAAATGAATTCAAACTAAGTCTCTATGCAGATGACGCCCTACTATTCCTCACTAACCCTCTCATATCGTTACCCAACCTTATATCCGAACTCAATTCTTTTCACACTCTATCAGGCCTAGGTATTAACATTAATAAATGTTCAGCCCTACCCATCAATCTGCCCCCTAATCTAACCACAAACCTTCAGAAAAATTTCAACTTCATATGGTGCTCTAAATCATTTAGATACCTGGGTATCCAAATCACTTCCCACCACAAACTTCTATATAAAACTAACTACATACCTCTTTTTTTAAATATTACATCTCTTTTAAAAAATTGGTCCTCTTACCGTATCTCTCTTCTTGGTAGAATATGCGCTTTTAAGATGACGATTCTCCCCAAACTTCTATACTATTTCCGCTCATTACCTATCAATGTCCCCAAAACCAGACTCGAAGCTTTACAAAGAGAAATTAATAAATTTATCTGGTCTAACAAGAAACCTAGATGCAGCTACCCTCTCATGTTCAGACCCCAAAACAAAGGCGGGCTTGGCATTCCAAATATTTGGCAATATTTTATAGCAACCAAACTTACACAAATAGCCCAATGGTTTGCCCCCAACTCAAACATCCCATGGCTAAACTTTGAATCAAACTCTATCACTCCATACTTTATACAGGGCCTATTATGGTCCAACCTAAACTCCCACCACAAAATCCTTAAACTAAATAATATTGTGGCCCATCTTCTCCAATTCTGGCTTAAAATCAATAAAACATTCAAATTATCATCAGACACTCCCCCTCTGGCATCCTTTTTAGGGGACCCCAGACTCATTCAAAACCATAACAATAACAATTCATTTCCTCATTGGCGCAACAACGGTTTGACTACCTTAAGATCACTACTCCCATTCAAAACATTCATTCCTTTTCACACACTCCAATCTAGATACAACTTTCCATCTTCCGAGCTCACAAATTATCTCCAGATTAAAAACTTCTACACAGAGCACTACTCATTAAACATTCAATCTTAAACGACCTTATTTGAGCACATCTGTCTAAACTCCCCAAGGGATAAAGGCCTGATTTCTATAATTTATAGACATCTTAACGATACAATATTACCTGAGAAGTCTGGCCCAATGCTGCAATGGGAAGCTGATTTAGACATTTCTATCCCCTTAAAATCATGGAACGCCATGATAGACAACCTCCGTAAGTGTAATATTGCAGCTTCATTTAGGGAGTCGCCAATGAAATTATTCTCTAGATTATACCTGACACCCTCGAAAATCCACTCCTTCTATCCCTCTGCCTCTCCTAACTGTTTTAGGGGTTGCAATGTACCTGGCACATACCTTCATATATTTTGGGACTGTGTATACCTAGAGCCTATATGGAACGCTACTGCAAACAAAATAGAATCTATAACAAAAAAAAAAAATCAACCTCTCGCCACAATTATGTATACTGTATGCAACAATTCCTGACATACCTATTTCTTGTATAAGACTGACCCACTCCCTAATTAGTTCTATCCAATGGATGATAGCTCTAAACTGGAAATCCCAAAACTTACCCTGGACTCAAGTCCTGTCTAGAATGGATATGCTCAATCTCTCAGAAAGAATTTATCATACCCTACATGATAGTATGCATTCTTTTGATGAAAAGTGGTCTTTATGGTCTCGTGACTGAAATTTATTACACTCTATTATATAGATTGCTTACACCCCCCTCGTTGTTATAATACTTTCACTTGCCTCCCATTTATGTACTACACAAATCATACTGTATATTGACCATTGTATACATTATTTTGTACTCAACTGTCTTAACCACCATAACCCTGTAACTCTTTTGTACTGAATCTTCCAATAAAACTTTTGTAAACAAAAAAAGGAATATCCAATCAAGTGCTAGCACCGGCCTGCCTCTGTGGGTATATGGGTAAAAGAAGAAATGTTTGCACATCAATTGAAATCCAAAATGTTGTTTATTGATCACCAGGGTGACATCAAAGGACACAAACACACAAGTCTTGTAGACGCGTTTCACACAGTACAGTTGTGCTTAATCATTACCAAATGATTAAATGTACTTTGATGTCATCTTGGTGATCAATAAACAACATTTTGGATTTCAATCGATTTGCAGTAATTTCTTCTTTTACTCAGTGAGCTGCAGTAAATGGAAGACATGTAGAATTTTACCACAGTGCACAGGTGGGCATGCATGTCACTGCACAGCAGCACAGCACCCCATATTGCTTTGTGGAGACATGAATAAAGTGTCACTTTGTGTGCTGCAAATAAAGTTAAAAAAATAACTAAAGTAAACAGTAAAATGCACTGAAAGAGGCATCTCACTGCAGAATAACTGCCGCTGAAAATGTAAAAAAGGAAAAAAACGAAGCTTTTAGCTTGCGGGCAGTTTAACTGAGCCCTTAGTCATTCAGGCCTATTGAATCTCACAACTTTCCTATAGATAGGAAATATTTTAACAATGTTTTGCCACAAAAAAGGAGGCTTTGCACTGAAGTATATTTTGTTGGTGGTGGGGCTGTTTTTATAGTGTTATGAGGGCCTCTACTGGCTGCTCCTGAATTGTACAAAACTTTATTTCAGGTAGGAAAATGTGTTTTTTTTGTGTACAAACTTTTTTTTTATTTAGAGCAAAATTGGTGGTACGAGAGTATATTACATATAAAAAAGAATTGTTTAGATAAACTATTGTATACATCAGGGGTCTCCAACCACCGAGCCGTGGCCCACTACCGGGCCGTAGCGTCTCTGCAGCCGGGCCACAGAGGGCGGCATGAAATTGCAAGATTGCAAGGCGAGCGAGCGAGAGAGCCCGGTGGATCAGAGAGGCAGGCGGGCGGGCGGATTAGAGAAGCGGGCTGGCGAGTAGAGATGACATCATCTCTCTCTTCCCGCCTAGCATCACCGCTCTTCCACCCTCACAGCATGCAAAATTTTAGGGGTGCAGCGGGGAGCAGAGAGATGACATCATATCTCTCCTGCCCTCACTCAAGAACGACCAGTACCAGCAATGCAGTGACAATCTACATCTGTTGGCACTGGCAGGTGACCTGGCAAATGGCATTCCTTCTCTGGTGGCAGGCAGCGTGGCAAGTGGCATTCCTCATCTGGTGGCAGGCAGCATGGCAAGTGACATTCCTCATCTGGTGGCAGGCAGTGTGGCAAGTGGCATTCCTCATCTGGTGGCAGGCAGCGTGGCAAGTGGCATTCCTCATCTGGTGGCAGGCAGCGAGGCAAGTGGCATTCCTCATCTGGTGGCAGGCAGCGTGGCAGGCACTTACAATATAAGAAATAATGTGCTTCAATCATTCTGACACCATACCAATCACGGTGCCGTGATGATTGAAGCGCCAACACCAGCTATCGCCCTGATAAATTGCCACTGGTATACATGTAATAACATAATTTTTAATTATTCTGTTAGCCTAAATACACAAGTATTGGTTGTAAAAAAGGGGACACTGATAAAATAAAGAAAAAAATAAATAAAATCCATTTGAATATGGTACATTGGGTTTTAAATATTTAAAAATATATTATCATTATAAATTGGTATTTAAATTCTTACATAAGTATTACCAAAATATAAGCTTAGTTATTTAGGGGTTGAAAGAGAATTTCAGCGTGTTTGAACCATGGATGCCATTTTTTGTTGTAGAAATATGTAGTGTTATATAATGTATGAAAAATTATTTCCGTGAGACAGATTGAATTCAATCTTACTTTCAATTGATTGATAGGAAATAAAGATGACTTCCAATGAAAAGCAATTAACCAGTGAATTTGTATGGATAAGTCTCACGTGTGGTATGGAAATGCAAGGAATAGCTGTAAATAATAAGCAGTTAGATAGGGAAAGATTAATACGGGTGTCAGAAATAGCTGAAGCAAAGTTTTCTAGTTGGCGTCAGATATGTGAAATTTTATCGCAATCCCAGAAGGTAGGAAAATGTTTTGTTGAAACCTTGCATTCAGTGCATTCTACAGTACATTATATGCAAGAATAGAATTGCTAAAACAATTCTACTGTATATAAAAGTTATTGTCATTTTGACTTGACAGGTTTTTAAAATTGGATGTAAAGAGAAAAGTTGATATTGCGTGAGTCCCTAAATAAATATATATATATATATATATATATATATATATATATATATATATATATATATATATATATATATATATATATATATATATGCAACCAGCACAGTAAGAGACAAAATTGTGTAAGAATGAAGAAGAAACATACAGAGCTGAATAAGGTGAAAATAACCTGTATAGCTACAGTTTAATCTGGTGAATGTACCAAACACTAAAAAGTGTCTTAAATACTGTGTTCATATAAAAACAGTGCAAATATTTTAAATCACATAAACATGATCTGAAAACAGATAACTAAGTGCGAAAAAATGTCCAATAAATCCATATAGTGAAATGCAAATGTTCTGGGTGATCCAGAGAAAAAGAGGGGAATACGAGTCCCAAATGCCAGCAGCAAAAATCACATAGGTGAAAGAACCCACCACCAATTTTGAAGTGGCTTAACGAAACCTGTGGACTCAATAAGGCGTATGCCCAATGAGTCAACCGAGCAGAGGGGTGTAAACACACCAATATGGGCCTTAAGTGTACATTGGCCGCTCTAAGAGCTCTGGGAGGTGCGCGACACCGGAGCCAGCAAGCGCAATGTCTGCCGGTCACCCGTGATCGCTCCACAGGGAGCCAGAACGGGGATCTCAAAATGTAAACACACAGATCTTCGTTCTGACAGGGGAGGAGAGAGAGATCCGCTGTTCATAGTGATCAGGAACAGTGATCTCTCTCCTCCTCCAGTCAGTCCCACCCCCACCCCCAGTTAGAAACACCTCCCAGGGAAGACATTTGACCCCTCGATCGCCCCCTAGTGTTAACCTCATCCCTGCCGGTGACATTTACACAGTAATCAGTGCATTTTTATAGCACTGATTGCTGTATAAATGTCAATGGTCCCAAAAAACTGTCAAGAGTGTCCGATCTGTCCAATGTCGCAGTCCTGCAAAAAAAAAAAAAAAAAAATCAAAATCGCTGATCACCGCCATTACTAGTAAAAAATGCCATAAACATATCCCCTATTTTGTAGACGCTATACTTTTTGCGCAAACCAACCACAGGTTTTTCGGTAAGCCTCTTCAAAATTCAGTATTTAAGACACTTTTTACAGGTTATTTTCACCTTATTCAGCGCTGTACATTTCTTCTTCAGGTTTTTAAAATTGGTGACTGCTGTTCCAGTTATTGAAGGCAAGGCTGATGTATGTGAATAACTAATGACTGGAGTATTTTTTAACATCAGTAAGTCTTGCATACATGGTCTGTGCTATGCTTCAAACACAGAAAATGGCATGACACATTACTATGCCATGGTGACGTACTATGGCCAGTTTAACCTTAAACTGCGTAGGTTTTTTTTTTACTATCAGGGCGGTAAGGATGTGAAACTCACTTCCACAATCAGTGGTGTGAGCGGAAAGTATTGATAGTTTCAAAGAACTCCTAGATGGGCATCTTAGCGAGCACATTATACAGGGATACGGGATATGATTTTTTAGATGAGCACAAACATACACCCACACAGGTTGAACTTGATGGACTGGCGTCTTTATATTACCTTACCAACTATGAGTACCCCGCGGGGTATACAGAACACAATCCTGTCTTTGATGTCCTGTCTTGCTGGACCAATTCTAGCTTATGCCTTTGCCGCTGCTATTTTGTTTTGATGCCTTAGAAAATTTACTTTTCCAGGTCACAAGGATGACACTGCTCTCTGTGTATATGAACAGAATTTTGTGGTTGGTCTGCTAAGCCTGCTTGGAAAAGGCGTCTTTTATGCATGCCCGTTGATAGTGAATGCCTGGTTGGTGAATCCCTTGATTAAATTTTTTTTAAGGAAGTTACTGAGAGAAGGTAAGTTTTACCCCACCAAAAACAGCCTAAGCCTACTACTACTACGGTTACTACTTCTTCTCGAAGAATGGTGTCTTTTTGCTCCACTCAGGTGTCCTTCTCTAATTCAAAGACAAGTCCATCCTTTCATCCTTTTTGCTTCTTATGATTTGGCAGCAATTACTTGTGGTGAGTTTTAATTTTGTTTGGTGTTTAGCGGTATATACACCTCTGGCAGATGCCCATCTGACGGTTGTGAAGAACTTCACAGAGATATAATTCTGAAGGACTTTTTTAAATGATTAGTGATAGTGTTTTTAAGTTTCGAGGTTTATGTTTATCAGCCTTGATAATAGCTGCCCATACAAAGTTTTCTTCTAGTGTTGACTTGTTTGTTAATTTATAATCCGCTTTAGCCTGCTATGTTGCCCATCCATCAGTTGGACTCCTTATGGATGTCCGGTTAGTGTAGGACTTCTTTTGTCCCACAATGGAGAAGAAAGAAAATCGATTATACCTTCACCTCATTCCTTAAAGTGGAACTTTAGTCAGAAAAATAAGTCCTGCTAGATTACTTCAGGCTGGCCCCTTTTGCAGGTATGGCTATGTAAAACATTAAAAATAAGTTCCTATACTGTTTAAAATTCAGTAATACACTGTGTCACCCAGCTGTGCACATGCTCAGCTGCTCTCCATTTTTAGGCACTGCTGAGTTTGTAGCGGGCGATCTGCTGACAGGCTTGAGATAAGTAAAAATTTAATTTGCAAAGTGAAAAGTTACCTTGCACAGTACACCGTTGGTAAATCAACCCCATTGTGCAGAATTGTATATAATGTAATTGGCAACAACTTTCAGAAAAGTGTGCCTTTATTTTTATTGTTTAAGCCACGGACATCAGTAGCAAGCATGTAAAAATAATGCAAGTAAATTCTAGTATTATCTTTATGAAGCTATTAACTAGATTAGGATACATATGCCCCCAGTTTTAAACCCAGCTAATCAATAATTTGCACTGTTGTTTATTGCCCGTACAGAACCCAAGTGTTGTCACAAACTGTTAGCACTGCAGGTACAGGACAATTTGCATTTCAGTTTAGTGGGTGCTTTTCTCTTGAAACATTCTATGATTTCTTATCTCTCTTTGGAAATATGATTGCAGTTCTTCATTACAATAACAAATGTGGGCATCTTTTTATGTTGTACTGCACTGTTATGATACAGGTAGGGTTAATGAATGCCCACACTTATTTTTGTTAATGCAGTCTGACTTCATTCCAGTAAAAAAAAAAAAATCAACTTTAATTGGTAGATATACAAAGCCACTGGGTAAGTGACTTGAATCCATTGCCCACTTGGTAGTTCTTTGGGAGAAATAACTTTTAATAATCATAAGAGACAGACATGGTAATGATAGCCTAAATTGTATTACATTTTCCAACATTAGCATGTTATAAATTACTTGGTTGTGAAGATATGCTTGTTAACCAGAGCAGATTAGGTTACTAGCCAATTACTGTAGCTGTCTTGTACCTGGTGAAGATTGTCAGCATGCTGTGTGTGCTTTTGTCGACTCTTGTAGGCTGCTTCTCGATTTTTCTCTCTCTTTTTTAACTCCTGATGAAATAATACACGTTAACAAAAATTAGCTGTTGTATGTAACATTTATTTTTCACAGGCCTTCTTAGAATGGTTCTCTAAAAACAGTTTCATACAGGTAAAACATTGTAGTCACCTATCCCTGACACAGAAATTAATCTATACTCACATAAAAGAAGAACCTATTGTAGTGCTTCCTGGTGTTTGTGTAGAGAAGAAATTTCAGCAAGAATCTGGGGTGGTTTACAGCAGCGAGAATTTCTCGACCAGGGTGCCGCAGCAAAAGGACAAAAATCTGGCATGTGCTAACTCCAATATACAGAGATAAAGTATAGCCCACAACTCCTCCTCCCAGCTCTATCGTCCTCTCTGCCAGTATCTATACTACTGTCAGCAATACAGCATGTAGTCTGGACCTCATCAGTTGCTAAGGACTGGTTGGGTGGCCCACACAGCCTTCTGTATTGCCAACAGGAGTACAGATACCTGCAGAGGGGAAAAGAGAGCCGGGAGGAGGGGTTGCGCTCTCTCTTTCTATACTGGAGTGAGAAACACTACCTTAGACTCCTGAGGAAATATAATATGCTGTCTGACTCTGACCAGAAAAAGATAAAGCCAAATGAATGACTGGAGGCATCAAGAGACTCATCCAATGCAGAACAGGTTTGCAAAGCAGCAAAATAAAGCAGCTGGCAAATATGCAGAGCCCGCAAAGATCAGACAGTATAGGATGTGATTACAGCCTCCCCAAATTGTTGGGTGGGTGGACACAGCTCACAACTTCTCACTGCTCTTTCTCACTCCTCCTGTAGTGATAAGAGGGATGTAAGCTTTTATGTTAGAGGGGGGCATATGGAGAGGGGAGGAGGAACATACTTTGTGCTGGGGTGGGGATATTTACTAGGGGAGGGGGTTTTGGGGGGGGAGGGGGGGGAGTTGGCATTGTGCTAAGAGAGGAGGTTTGGGGGGAATTTGTGATAGGAGAGGGGATATTTGTGGTAGGAGAATGGATTTGGGGAGGGGGATTTGTGCTAGGAGAGGCAATTTGTGCTAGGAGTGGCTATTGGGCTGGGGGGTTGTTCTAGGAGTGGAGATTGGGGGGTATTTGTGCTAGGATAAGGGATTAGGGGGGGCGATTTGTGCTAGTAGGTAGAAGGATTTACAAACTGCTTCAGGCCATTAGGCCTTGCAACACGTGCAAAATCACACAAAAATGTGCTGCCTTTTGCAGTTTTTTCGGGCACCCCCAAATAGCTAGCAAATGTGTGTGCATTCACCATAGGTGTGCTGAATTTAATTGCAGCATCGATGTATCACAATTCGGCATCAATGCTGCAACCAAAATAATATATTTTTGGATGACGTCATCTGCGTTGTGCTCTGCCTCTGCAAACAGAGCCAAAGTGAGCTGTGGGCACTAGCTGTTCCCTCTTTTCCTGCCTCCTGCTGATGCCATCCCCAGCCGCCCGGCGTCGCTGTGTGTTGAGCTGGCTGCTACAGGAGAGGAGACATGTGGAGCAAGTGTCCCCGACTCCCGGTCTCCGGAGAGTCCTCCTTTGCTCACTGTCACAAAGGCTGCTGCAGAAGACCTGAGCCAGCGTCCCGTGCTTGTTCTCCTCACAACAGGCTGCTGCGGGCAGCGGGAAACCAGTGCACACTCTGTCATCATCATCATCATCATCATCATCAGGTACTTAAGTCTGACGCTGACAGTTTATATCTGATGCACCATTATATGCAAATTTGCCAAATTATGACCGATTGACCGCAATAAAAATAATAAATAAACTTGATTGTGGAGATAAAAACATTAAAGTGGCCATACCATTTCATTAATTATGATTTATGTATGGCTTATTATTATTGATAATTTTTCTTTTTCATATGATTTATGGTTTTGCTCATCACTGCCCCACACATGCAGCCATGCATTGCATGCGTGGAGAAAAAAGGTATCAATGAAGTTGTGATGTGCATCAAGACCAAGACAATAAGACATATATAAACTATAATTAATGAAATGACATACATTGTCCTTTGGGGGGCCTTTATGGGGACATTGTCCGTAGTCTCTGTCCTTCTCTTGCATCATGTCTGCAGTCTCTGACCATCTCTTGTACCATGTCTGCAGTCTCTGACCATCTCCACTAGCATTTTAGGGGAGCCTGGAGCTCCTCTTTAAGTTGTCTGCTGTGTTTAGACTTTGCTACATGCAGAGAGTGTTGTCTTTTTTAAGAACAGATAAAATTTAAAAAATGGCACATGGGCAGTAATCGTGATGCATCGCGGAATTGAATCGTTGACAGGATAATCGTGATCAAATCGAATCGTGAGACCAGTGAAGATGCACACCTCAAATTCACCATGCGTTTTTTTCGTGCATCGCAATTTTCTAAATCTTTGCATCACCTTCTTTGCGTGTTTCACGCAAATTGGGCAGCCCGTTAAAAAACGTGATGCATGGGGGAACATGCAAAAAAGCATCTTCTGGGACACACCTCCTGATGTGAACGAGCCCTCAGTTTGGTGATTGATGATTTGATAGGGTGCTTTGCAAAAAAGATTTGTTGGTTTTTGAATGTGTCTTATAAATGTTAAACATTATTTAAAGATGAACTCCAGGCAACTAGTCTAACACATAACTGAAATATCTAAATTGGAGCTGTCTACTTCCAAAAAGATAACCATTTTGCCAGTCTGCTAGTTCAGGCGTCCCCTCCAAACTTCACTTTAGCAAATGTTTAGTCCAAGAAACACCCCCAAGCTGTGTTTGGACAGTTTAGCAGCATGCTGATGAGTCATTGCCTAGTGTGCTCCATACCCTCCTGTTAGCTTGTTTCCTGTATTAAAATAAGCCCTGCAACAGCGCCAGATTGGTTTGTTCCATTCTGCTGTGTAAGGCTTGGTTCACACCTATGCGAATTGGATGCAGGTTTTCTCCGCATCCAATTCGCATAGCAGGAGAATATAACCGGCTCTCTTTGGAGCCGGTTCACATGTCTCCGGGGCAGCTGCGGAGCCCACTGCACAGAAACGTCAAAAGCGTCTTTGCCTCCGTTTCAGGGCCAAATTCAGGCAAAGATTCTGCCCTAATTCGTCCCTGAAACAGAGAACAGGGATGGACAGCGTTGCTGTGCGATCCGCGGCTGATTTAAGTGTGAACTGAGCCTCAGGGATTATACGAATCCTATATTAGGAAAGGTTCAAGTCTATATACCCTAAATGGGTACAGTAAATGGTACTCACAGCTTGTTTAGTGCAGCAGACTTGCTATGGGGCATAAAGGTTCTGATTTCTAGCTAGTAAGGGGAGGTGGTGGGAGGGGGCTAACGCTATTGAGTGTTGTGTTTTTTTTAAATCCTAGAGATGGATTCTATAAAGAAAACAAGTAAGGGCCGAGTACTAACAATACTTTCTCTAAACTAGACTTAATAAAATAAACATAGGCTTGCAGGAAAACATGGTCCAGCTTTCCACTGAAAGTAAAATTATTATAGTAAGACCTTGCTATAGAGTTATTGTTCCATTGATCTTTGAAATCCTTAATCCCTGTATCGCTTAAATTAGGGGGCACAAAAAAATAGGTTTTTACTAAATTAATAGTTTGGTTTAGGTTTTAAACAGTGTCCATAGCAAGTGGGAATTTACTTCTTTCATCTTCTAACTTAGATTCCGTGAACATGCACTGCTTTTTTAGGTAACCCAACTCTTTATTTTTTAACCATCCATTGAGGGACACAGGAATTTAGTCATTCATGGGCATTTGGGTTATACTGTCACCACCAGGAAGTGACACTGGCAAACAAAAAGTATAAACTAGCCCCTGTATAACCCCACCTCCAACTATCATGCCACAGTAATTTGCTACTTTCCTTGAATGCCTTTTCCTCAGCTCCACTGAAAAAAAATATATATTTTTGCTATCCTTTTTTATTCTTATTTTTTCAGTCAAGGTATTTGGTATACCATAGATATTTTACTTTTTTTGGTGACTTCATTTAATACTTTAAAAATGCTCCTTGAGCTTGTCTCTATACATCAGCTATCTGGATTGGCATATCCTCAGCAATAACTTTGGAGGTTGTACCCAAAACTCACTTGACTGGAAGATTGCCGGGCTAGTCTGAAATGTGCCGTGGACACTGAATTGTGGCACTTTCCAGATCCAGAGTAGTGGCACATCCTCTGTTTTGGCCCAGTCCCTAAAGGCTCACACTGAATAGGCCCCTGCATTGTGGTGCTTTTCAGACCTTGTGTACAGTGTTAGCTGCAGTTCTCTCCAGCTCCACAACTGTGGCACAGCTTCTAGTGTGACTCAGTCTTTGAGGAATCATGTAATGAGCAAGGCCAGTCAGGCTAAACACAGTTGGTACCATTGTGCACCATTTAAAAATTCCTGCCAGTGTCACCCTACAGTGGTAACGTTTAACCACTTCAATACTGATGAGGGGGCACTTAAAAATATGCACTTGATAAACAGCTACGAAAATATTGTGCGATAAACAATTTGAAACAGCCACTATTCGGTTCTCCAGAATAGTGGAATTCCAGAGTCTCTGCTTTTAGAAAATATATACTTTGTTGGGGATTTAAAGCAATTTCTAATACAAAATGCAGATTTTAACATGTCTGCAAAAAGTTTAAAAATTGACAGATTCTGAACATGCAAAACAAGCAGTAAAAGAGCTTTAAAAATGGAAAATTGTATATTCACCTTTCTGTAATTTTCCTTTCCTGGTGCATCTTCATGGTAGCATATAATGGGTTGTGGCTCCGCCCCCACAACCTGATAGGACTGGTTAACTATAAATCAAAGACAGACTCGGCTCACAGCATTCTCTGTAACTCTCACCATTTGGGTGGGAATCTGTATGCTGCCATGAAAAGAAAATTACAGAGAAAATGAAGGTGAGTATATAATTTTCCATTTTCCTGGTGCATCATGGCCACATACAATGGGAACTAACTCGCCATACAGGAGGGTGCAAGAATAATTATGTAAATCATCAGTAGCGCAAGTATGCACCATGAATTTTCCAAATTTTACTGTCCTGAGCCGGGTTCACCTATTAAAAAGTGTAATGAAGGTGTCCTGGAAGGACCATATTGCTGACTTGCAAATAGCCTCAGGAGACACTCAGCACTGAGCTGTCCACAGAGCTGGCACTGCCCTAGTTTAATGTGCTCTTAAGACCTCCCAAAGAAGAACATTTTGTCAAGAGTAGGCTCTTTTAATTGTCTTAACAATCTAGGGAGGTGACTGTACGTGTTGACGCTGACTGACCCTGTCTTAAGCCGCGCTGGAACCAAGTACAGATTTCTGCTTTCCTGAATGAAAAGGTAGCTGCCAAGAAGGTCACTAGTGTTAGATCACCATCCAGGGGATTTGGTTCTCTCACTCAACCAAGACAATAAATTGACTTCCAGATTAAAGTGGAAGGAGAAAGACACCCCATGGATAAAAGCAGTCTGAAGTTTTAGGACTATTCTGCCTGGGTAGAACATTAACCGCTTGCCGATCAGCCGCCGTCATTATACGGCAGCAGGTCAGCACGATCCTGCGAGCCGTCATAGCTATAAGTCGGCCCCTTTAAGTGGGATAGCAGGCGTGCACGCCGCCGGAGGCAGCCGATGCTCCTGGCCGACGGTTGCGATGACCGCCGGCCACGAGCGATCGCGGGCACGAGAGGCAGAATAGGGACGTGTGTGTGTAAACACACAAATCCCTGTTCTGTGAGGAGAGACAGATCGTGAGTTCCTATTAGCTAGGAATCACAATCTGTCATTTCCTCTAGGTCAGTCTTCTCCCCCCACAGGGAACACAATTAACCCCTTGATCGCCCCTAGTGTTAACCCCTTCCCTGCCAGTGATATTTTTACAGTACTCAGTGCATTTTTATAGCACTGATCGCTGTATAAATGCCAATGGTCCCAAAAATGTGTCAAAAGTGTCTGATGTGTCCGCCATAATGTGGCAGTCCCGATAAAAATAATAATAATAAAAAGGCTATAAATCTACCCCTATTTTGTAGACGCTATAACTTTTGTGCAAACCAATCAATATAGGCTTATTGCGATTTTTATTAACACAAATATGTAGAAGAATACATATCGGCCTAAACTTAGAAAAAATTTGCTTTTTTAAAAAAAAATGGGGATATTTATTATAGCAAAAAGTACAAAATATTGTGTTTTTTCAAAATTGTTGCTCTTTTTTTGTTTATAGCACAAAAAATGAAAAGCAACAGAGATGATCAAATACCCCCAAAAGAAAGCTCTATTTGTGGGGAAAAAAAAGGACACCAATTTTGTTTGGGTGCAGTGCCGCACGACCGCACAATTGTCAGTTAAAGCGACAGTGCCGAATCGCAAAATATGGCCTGGTCATTCAGCAGCCAAATCTTCCAGGGCTGAAGTGGTTAAATGAGGCTCCTTGAGTACAAAGCCTGCAGCTCTGACACCCTGTTCACAGAGGTTGTAGTAACCAGAAATACGGTCTTCAGGGTTAGATTGCAGAGTGTAGCCAATTCTGTAGGATAGAAATGAGGCCTTAATAGAAATGAGGACCATAAACAAGTCCCACCTAGGGAACAATGGTTTCCTGGGAGGTCTATAACTTCATGCAAGCCTTTTAAGAATTGCATCACTAAAGGGTTAAGGACCCCTTAAACTCTTGTAAGTGTAGAAAAAGCTGAACTTTAAACATATTTAAACATATTTGAACCTAGGCCCCTGTTCAGCCCTAGTTGTAAGAACTGTATAACCTTGGCTGGTTTAGGTGATAAAAGGACTCCAGGCTTTTGCTGTGTGAGATCTGCATAATTTTCCCATATTCTTCGGTAAGTCTTATTCATGAAGACCTCTCTGACTTGACACAAGGTAGCCACTACCTGCACTGAGCACCCTTGACTTGGTAGCCTCTGCCTCTCAACTTCCATGCTATCAAAAGTAGTCTCTTGGAGCTGGATGGCAAAACTGTCCAGGAGAGAGTAAATCCGTCATCACTGGAAGAGGCAGTGGTGACTCAATGCTTAAGTGTACACAGTAGAAAATTGTTTTCCTCTATTGGGACTTTGTAAGGCAAGAGTCTTCAAACAGTATATCAAAAAGTGTATAATTTTATGATCAAAGGTTAAAACATGACAAAAAGTTGAATAAAAAAGGTGGATGCCAGCAATTCAAATGGTGGTAGCAAAGGAGATATACATATCTGTTTACAGTAATGACACAAATAACCCCACATAGATTGTTTCAGCAAAGGCTGCACAACAGAAGCCCGACGCGTTTTGAGGTTATGAAGTTTGGAACCTCTTCTTCAGGGGCTGATGGTGAGGTAAGTAGTTATCTAAACATTTTGCAAAGAAAGAACACATTAAGCAAAGGACCTAGGGGACAGACATGATATAATGTTCACATATAATGATACATAGAACATAAAAGTCAAAATGAATTAGTACATTTAGAGGATATTCTCACCATGTTACTCCTAAACCAACATTAGATAGCATCCAACTTCAAGAGAAAATGGGGCAGAATGGTTTGCCAGCAGGGATCGGTCACGTAAGCCAATGCTGTCATCAAAAGATCCACACAGGTCCATAGCCCAAAAACAGGAAACAATGGGCGTCCTATCACTTGCGAGGTGACACCACTGATATCAGCTGTCATGGATTATAACTATCGCCTAGGAAAACGAGAAGGGACAATATAATAAAGCCCATCCCATGGGTATAAATAAAGGAGTAAAGCTAAAATAGGCTTACAACTACTGTGAATTGGTGTAGTAGGAATATCTGTATATCCTACACATACCTGTTGGTTTATAAGCAGTGAATCACTCCTAGTGTGGGGTCACCTAAGGCACTGTCTAGTTGGGGATGGATGTTAAATCCTTCAGTGCGACAAAGTCATACACCGAAGGAACAGTAGGCACATCTGCATGCGATAGCTGAAAAGAGAAAAAGTGCTGTGTGATTGATTAAATTTACAAGTAGCAGTCATATATACCCCAACACTACAGCAAGTGGTGTCCTACTTAGGCAATCCACATTGCAATGCAGTGTGTAAGTGGGTTTACATGTATAAGCCTATTGCACAATGCAGAGTGTCATGTAACAAAAATTCAGCGTGTGATTGTATAAAAAATAGGGATAAACAGTGTTACCTTACAGATGACAAGGCTGCACAACCAGTCCGACGCCTGTACCGGCATGAGACTGGCCATCTAGATGTGCAGCTTACATAGTATTACTCATTAGGGAGGATACTGCTCACAGCTGACTGCAATTTAGGTGAGCGTCATAGGCAGTAGGAGGGATTGCCCTCTGAGTCCTCGGCGCGCAGGCCCACCCCCATGATCCCACACACGTTTTAGCATCAAGGAGGAGGCGGCATCGCACTCGAGAAACAGCTGACACGTGCTGGGAGGGAACCGGCGTCCGCGTCAGGGACCCACGGCGCGCTTATCCCCATGGCAATGGAATAGAGTCATCCCGACCATGTACGATCATAGGAAAGGAGGCCAAAAGTGCCAATTAGAAAGATGACACATTGGCCCCCGTGCGCCGAGTGGACTGTCCGGCACGGACCGGCCGATCCTCCAACTCAGCACCGACCCAGGAACCAAATCCGCAACGGCAACAAAAATATTCATGCCAAGGAATCAAAAGGAAAAAGGATGCACAGATGGGAATAAAAGAAGGAAAAAAGGGGAAAAGTAGAGAGGCAGGAAAAACGGGGAGAACAAAGAAAGAAAGAAAGGAGCAATAACAAAAACCACAAAGGGAGAGAGAATGCTGTACATCAAAAAAAGTGGCAGAAAAATAGATACAGGCAGTGTAGGCCAATGCAGCTGTTCATAATAATCAATATAGTAAACGGCCAAAACATATTAGTCTATAGAGATATTCATATCCATATAGGGTCCCATATATATATATATATATATATATATATATATATATATATATATATATATATATATATATATATATATATTGTGAGGGGGTTAGCTCGGCAGCGGGTGTGTGTGACCCCCTGGATGGGTTCACCACACAAAAACAGGCACAGCAGACAGTGTTGTAGGTGAAACAAAAACAAAGGTGCGGTTTATTTAGACTAGATGCATTGAAAAATAACAGAAAAACAAAAAAAAACATGAAAAGAAATCCTGGTCAGCTTGACCGCTTACTACACACGTAGATTCCCTAACTAACAACTGGGTGCAGCCTTGTGCTGCCCCAGTCCCTATCTCTCTTTGAGAAGTTTTGCCACACAGGCGTTAACTCACCGCAAAGCTCAGATACCACACTCCCCAGTCTACACAATCACAGAACTGGTTCCAGGATCGAGCATCTCCCTAAGCATGCTGGGGTGTTTTCTATAGGTCTTAATGAGCCCACTTACTTCAGCTGGGCTCATTAACTCTTCCCCTGCAGGACTCCCAGCACTCCCCCTAGTGGTATAAGTCAGCATAAAGCCTGAATCTAGGGCATACATATTTTCCATCCTGGATGCAACCAGGTGTTTTTACCTGCCTGCTGTCACATACCCCCCCCTCTTGTTTCAACCTTGGGGTTGGAACACACGCAGTCAGGCACGCATGTACTCGAGACAAAGCATCCACATTCCCCATTTTAACGCCAGGGCGATGCTTTACTGTAAAGTTGAATTCCTGTAGGGCCAGGAACCACCTATTTATCCTTCTATTGGTCTCCTTGTTTTGAGCCATCCACTTTAAAGGAGCGTGATCAGTTACCAGGTCAAAGTGCCTACCTAATAGATAGTACCGAAGGGAATCTAGAGCCCACTTCACAGCTAAACACTCCTTCTCAATTGTGGCGTAATTTACCTCATGGGACTTCAATTTCCTGCTGAGGTAAATGACTGGGTGCTCTTCCCCGTTCCAGACCTGGGACAACACTGCTCCCAACCCAACGTCTGATGCATCAGTTTGTACAACAAAGTCCTTAGAGAAGTCTGGTGAGTACAACACTGGCTGGCTACATAAGGCGGTTTTTAATGACTGGAATGCTGCTTCAGCCTCTGGGGACCATTTGACCATGACAGACTCTTTCCCTTTTGTCAGGTTGGTGAGGGGCACAGCCTGAGAAGCAAAATGGGGGATGAATCGCCGATAATAGCCAGCGATTCCCAGAAAGGCTCGTACCTGTTTCTTGCTGTTGGGACGTGGCCAACTCTGTATGGCCTCGACTTTATTGACTTGAGGCTTTATCACTCCCCTCCCAATAGTGTACCCCAGATATTTGGCCTCCTCCTGTCCAATGGTACACTTCTTTGGATTGGCCGTAAACCCAGCTTCCCGGATGGAGTCTAAGACTGCTTGCACTTTTGGCAGATGTGAGACCCAATCTGTGCTATGGATAATCACATCATCCAGGTAAGCTGCAGCATACTTCTGATGGGGCCTCAGAATCTTGTCCATTTTCCGCTGGAATGTTGCAGGTGCATTCTGTAACCCAAACGGCATTCTCTTGTATTGGAACGCCCCATCTGGGGTTACAAACGCAGTTTTCTCCTTGGCCGACTTGGCCAGGGGAATTTGCCAATACCCTTTGGTGAGATCGAGAGTTGTCATGTATCGGGCTGTTCCCAGCCGGTCGATCAACTCATCTATACGTGGCATGGGGTAGGTGTCAAATTTTGTAACTTTATTCAATTGTCGAAAATCGTTACAAAACCGCCAGCTCCCATCAGGTTTGGGCACTAGTACGATAGGACTGGACCAGTCACTCTGGGACTCCTCTATCACACCCAATTCTAGCATCCTTTGAACCTCCCCACGTATTGCCTCCCGTCGGGCTTCTGGTATTCTATAAGGTTTTAGTTTTACCCTTTCTCCTGGAGGGGTAATAATATCATGCTCTACGCCAGAGGTTTCTCCCGGCAGCTCAGAGAAAATCTCTTTGTTGCGAAGTACAAACTCTTTAACCTCCTGTTTTTGGGGTTTCGATAAGGTGACTGCGATTCCAACCTTAGGAACAAAGCAATCAGACTGGACCGGTGACAAAGTCTCTGCGACTAGGGATTCCCTATCCCTCCAGGCTTTCAGCAGATTGACGTGATATACCTGTTCCGGCTTTCGCCTTCCTGGCTGTCTGACCCTATAGTTCACCTCACTCACTTTTTCAAGAACTTCGTATGGACCTTGCCATTTGGCCATGAATTTGCTTTCAACCGTAGGGACTAGCACCAATACCTTATCCCCTGGGGAAAAAGTACGGGTCTTGGCCCCACGGTTGTACACTCTCTGCTGTGCTAACTGCGATTGGGCCAAATGTTCCTTTACGATTGGCATTACCTGTGCAATTCTATCTTGCATCAGGGCGACATGCTCAATCACACTCCTGTGGGGAGAACTCTCATTTTCCCAAGTTTCCTTGGCGATATCCAGCAGTCCTCTTGGGTGTCTCCCATAGAGTAACTCGAAGGGTGAGAAACCCGTAGAGGATTGGGGTACCTCCCTAATGGCAAACATCAAATAGGGTATTAGACAGTCCCAATTCTTTCCATCTCTATCCACCACCTTCTTTAACATTTGTTTTAGGGTTTTGTTGAATCTTTCAACCAACCCATCTGTTTGGGGGTGATACACAGACGTACGTAATTGTGTCACTTTGAACAACTTGCATAGTTCTTTCATAACCCGGGACATAAAAGGTGTACCTTGGTCCGTAAGCAGTTCCTTACAAATACCCACACGGCTAAAAACAAGTGATAGTTCTTTGGCTATGGTTTTGGCCGAGGTATTTCGAAGAGGAATCGCTTCCGGATAACGGGTGGCATAGTCCATTATAACCAAAATGTACTGATGCCCCCTAGCGGACTTCATTATCGGACCTACCAAATCCATTGCGATCCTCTCAAATGGGATCTCAATGATAGGAAGAGGTACCAGCGGGTTACAGAAATGTGGCATAGGTGCCGACTTCTGACACACAGGGCAGGAGGAACAATAATTTTCTGTTTCCTTCATGACCCCAGGCCAATAGAATCTCTGCAATACTCTCTCTCTGGTTTTCTCTGTCCCCAGATGACCTCCAAGAATGTGCCCATGGGCCAATTCCAACACCAACTTCCTGTAAGGTTTGGGCACCACAAGTTGCTCAATGGTTTCTTCTGCCCTTTGAGCCACTCGATACAGTAGGTCCCTTTCCACAGTGAAGTACGGGTAAGTGCAAGTTTTTTCTGGGTTCACTAACTCGCCATCTATTTTCACCACATTTTCCCGTGCCTTTATTAGGGTGGGGTCTTTTAACTGTTCTGTGGCAAAATTTTCCCTGTGAACCTCAAGATCCGAAAATTCCACAGACGGCATGTTTTCATCTGAGGATGTTGGCTCCTCCCCATTTTCTCGAGTTTCCCCTGCCAATACCGACAAGGGAAATTCAGGAGAGTCCTCACCACTCTCAGAGGAATTCTGGTCATCATCTTTCTGGTCTATAGGGGCACCAGTGGGGGGCTCAGGACAATCCCAGAGTTCCCAGAACATTGGAAAATCCCTTCCCACAATGGCATCATGTGGTAAGTGAGACACTAACCCCACCTGATGAGAGAGGTTACCTTTGTGGGTCTCAAAAAACACTGAAGTTACAGGATACTCTCGGGTGTCCCCATGCACACAAATAACAGCCACCTTGTTATTCCCAGAGACTACTGTAGTAACTAATTCAGCCTTTATCAATGTCACCAGGCTACCTGAATCCAGCAACACATCAACATTTCTACCATTAATACACATTTTACATAAATGTTTCTCAGGTCCCCGAATGGCAGTACATGCGACTGTCGCAAACAGCGACTGACGTCTGTCCCTTGTAAAGTCACATTGCATAGGTTCATCCACAACTGGGCAATTAGCTGAAATATGTCCCTCTTGCCGGCAGCGGTAGCAAATAATCTTTTTCGCTGCCTCTTGCGGCCTGGGCTTCCTGGGCTGCTCCCGCCAGACATTAGGTTGAACCCCCACCCTCTCACTCTCACTCTCTCCACCCTCACCCCTTGGAGTCATCTTACCCGCCATTGGGGATGGTCTGGTCTTAGGGTGGAAAGTCCGTGAGTCCCTGGAAGAGGTGGTCAGGTTCTCTGTAGCCAAGTACCTCTCAACCAGATCCACAAGCTTATCTGCAGTTTCTGGGTCTCCATGGCTTACCCACTTTTGGATGGCAGTAGGAAGAGCTCTTAGAAAACGATCCATAACAACACGTTCCAAAATGTTTGGTGCGGTCAAAGTCTCTGGCTGCAGCCACCTCCTGCTCAGGTGAATGAGATCATACATTTGAGACCTGGGGGGTTTTCCAAGCCGGAAAGTCCAGTTATGTACACGCTGAGCCCGGACGGCCAGGGTGACACCCAGCCGTGCCAATATTTCTGTTTTTAGCACCACATAGTCTTTTGCTTGGTCCGGCTCTAGGTCATAATAGGCTTTCTGCGATTCCCCCGTTAACAGAGGGGCCACAAGTCCAGCCCACTGCTCCTTAGGCCACTTTTCCCTTTCAGCAGTCCTTTCAAATGTGGTCAAAAACACCTCCGGATCATCCTCTCCAGTCATTTTTGTCAGTAAACGGCTCACACCAAAGGATGCAATATTAGTGGAACCACTTGCCTCACTGGTCTGCGGCCGTTGCTGCATTAATGTCTCGATTTGTTGTTGGAGTCTCTGCTCTTGCTTTTGTAACAGCTCTATGAAGCGGGCCTCAGATTGCTGCTGGGCTTGTTGCTGAGTGTCCAGACTCTGCAGGTGAGCTTTCTGCTGAGCTTCCAGACTCTGCTGCAAAGTTGCATTTGTCTGCTGCTGGGCTGCAAGGCTCTTTTGCAAACCTGCATTTGTCTGCTGCTGATTTGCATTTGCTAGAGCCAGCTGTCTCAGTATCTCCTCCATGCTGGCCTTAAAAAAACTGCCCCTGCTTCTCCACCAACTGTGAGGGGGTTAGCTCGGCAGCGGGTGTGTGTGACCCCCTGGATGGGTTCACCACACAAAAACAGGCACAGCAGACAGCGTTGTAGGTGAAACAAAAACAAAGGTGCGGTTTATTTAGACTAGATGCATTGAAAAATAACAGAAAAACAAAAAAAAACATGAAAAGAAATCCTGGTCAGCTTGACCGCTTACTACACACGTAGATTCCCTAACTAACAACTGGGTGCAGCCTTGTGCTGCCCCAGTCCCTATCTCTCTTTGAGAAGTTTTGCCACACAGGCGTTAACTCACCGCAAAGCTCAGATACCACACTCCCCAGTCTACACAATCACAGAACTGGTTCCAGGATCGAGCATCTCCCTAAGCATGCTGGGGTGTTTTCTATAGGTCTTAATGAGCCCACTTACTTCAGCTGGGCTCATTAACTCTTCCCCTGCAGGACTCCCAGCACTCCCCCTAGTGGTATAAGTCAGCATAAAGCCTGAATCTAGGGCATACATATTTTCCATCCTGGATGCAACCAGGTGTTTTTACCTGCCTGCTGTCACAATATATATATATATATATATACACACATACATACACACACATATATATATATATATATATATATATATATATATATATACATACATACATACACACACACACACACACATACATTTTATATATATATATATACACACACACATATATACTGTATATATATACACACACACACACACACCTTGATTGACTTGCATTGGAAAAAATGTGACAATCTGCCTGTTCTAAAGGAATACAGGGAAAACATTATAACACCCATATCCCAAAGAGCAGGAACATATGGGGATGGTTATTGCAGCAAAATGATGAAAGTTTTCACAAGAAGTGAGGTATATTCACCTCGGTGAAGCCCTCCAGAAGAGGTCGGAATGAGATGGCATCATTCAAGCCCGGTGGCTTGGTGGCCTGGAGGCGATAAATCCACTTCTGTTCTTTTTGCAACAGAATTTTGTTCCAATCCCCACCGCGCAACCCTGGATGAACGCGACCCAGAATCAGAAAGGACACTTTGGGGAAGTTTTCCCACATGGAATGCAGAAACATGTCTACCCAGTGGCAAGCTGGGGTTGCAGGATTTCATTGAGGCTATGTGGCGGTATGCCCGCCGTCAAAACTCCTGATTGGTTTTGCCGACATAGTAGCATGCTACTATCGCAGATTAATAGATATACCGCGCCAATTGTTCTACAATTGGCGAAGTGCTTCGGTGCATACTTGTGACCATTGGGTAATTTAATGTTTGTCTTAATGTTCATAGATTTGACAGTACGGGCATCCGCCGCAACGAAAGGTACCGGGACGTTTGCAAGGATCTCGTTTACCCACACCACCACCCAAGTATTCGCTGGATACTAAATTGTCCCTGATGGATTTGGCACGCTTAAAAGTGAAGGATGGTTTATCCTGCACAAAGGGGCCGATGGTAGGATCTAATTTGAGGACATGCCAGTACCGTTCAACAATGTTTTTTTACGGTCCTGTGTTGGTTAGAAAACCTGGTTATTATCCTAATTGGATTAGTTTTGTTACTATTGGATTCTGAGTTAAAGATAAGTTCATGTCTAGGTTTAGAACATGCCCATCTAAAGGACCTCTTTAGACATATCTTTGAGTACCCTCGTGCTAGGAGTCTCCCCTTCAACAGGTCAGCCTCACGTTTGAAGACCTTGTCGTCGGTACAGTTCCTCCTAACACGTAGGTACTGGCTGTAGGAAATCGAGTGAATTAGAGGTTAAGGGTGGAAACTGGTGGCGTGTAGAATAGAGATGCCAGATGTCGGTTTGCGGTATAGGGAGCTGGTTAGTGAACCATCTTGTTGCTTATGGATTGTCACATCCAAAAAAGTGATCTCATGTTCATGAAATGTCATGGTGAAAGTAAGATTGAACGGGTTGGTGTTCAGCTTTTGCATAAAATCTTGAAGATTATCTGGGGTGCCGTCCCAGACAAGCAAAATGTCGTCTATGTACCAATGCCAAATCACCACATTGTCCATATATGGGCGTGTGGATGTTGACTGCTCCTACATGCTTTCCCATTCCCCCAGGTACAGGTTCGCATACGATGGGGCACAAGAAGTCCCCATCGCAACCCCCTGTACCTGGAGAAAAAAGTTGCCGTTGAACATAAAGTAGTTGTGGTCCAAAATGAAGTCCAAAGCGTCAATCAGAAAATGTCTTTTGCTTTCGCACAAACGAGTATCTCGTGACAAAGCATGCTGGATACAAGCCAGTCCTTTGTCGTGAGGTATTGAACTATACAAAGCTTCAACGTCCAGAGCTACCAATAGCGATTTGGGTGGAACATGGATGTTGTCTATGATCTGCAAGAGATGCATAGTATCTTTTACATAACTGGGCATGCTCAGCACGTATGGCCACAGGTGTCCATCTATGTATTGACTTAATTTCTCAGTAAGGGAACTATTACCGGAAATTATTGGCCAGCCCGATGGTTTACATATGTCTTTATGCGATTTTGGTAAAGCATAAAATGTTGGAGTGCGAGGCAGGGCAGTCCTAACATAATCATATTCTGATTTAGTGAGCAAATTCGCAGCATACGATTCATCCATAAGTTTATAGAATTCCCTATTGAACTTTTCAATCTTACTTGATGAGATCCTACAGTACCATTGTTGGTTGGACAGTATTCTGTTGCAAATTGCCACATACTGGTCACTGTCTAGAATGATAATGTTTCCCCCCTTATCCGAAGGTTTGATGGTAATAGTGGGATTGGAAGCCAGAGTTTTTAAGGCTTCGCGTTCTTTGAGACTAAGATTGTGTTGTTGTTTGGAGGTAGTATTAATCTTACGGATTTCAATACATGTCAATTTGACAAAGGCCAGCACGTTGGAGTTCGTGTTCAGTGGGGGAAATTTGTCCGATTTTTTCTTAAAGATTGTACCGGGGGTTGAGGAAGATCAGATTGATCAAATGGGCCAAGCAATTGCTCAAGGTCGATCTGATCAATCAGGTCTGGGGGTTCGTTTTCGTCCAGTAGTGATATCAGATTGTCTAATGCCATTAGTTCCTGTGATTTAAAGTTAGGTTGTTTGGGTGTCTCTTTGGAATATAGAGGTTTCAAAATAAGTTTGCGTGCAAATAACTGAATATCCTTAGTCACTTCAAACTTGTCTAAATCCTGGTCGGGGCAGAAGCTCAAACCACGAGCAAATACGGAAATCTCGGCCTCACTTAGGATACAGGAAGAAAGATTCACCACATTGAGATTATGATTATCCATCAATGAACGTGGTACTTTCTGAGAACCAAGATCATTTATATTGCGGCATTGTCGGCTGGGTTGACTAAAAAATTGTCTGTTAGTGTTCTGGGCGGTTGGATCCCACTGCCTGTAGGATCTCTTTGGGAGATATTGGTCTCTAAGGGTGTGAGTGAAGCGGACCCGCCACCACCTATTTTACCTGTCACCAAGTGAGGACTCGAAAAGGCCGACGGTTGTGCGAGAATCGGTGATGCGTTTTTTGGGTTCTTTTCATTTTACCCATTGCCCTGGGAGTTCCTTTTGGTCTTTCATGATAATTTATGTCTGAAGGATCCCTTGGATGAAAGAGAAGATATAGAAGAGGTCTCAGACATGACATCAACATTTTTGGCATGGCGGTTTTTACTTCTATTCATTGTCACATTTTTCCAATTATATGCCCTAGACTCCTGAAAGGCAATCTTATCTCTATGAAACTTTTTTTCTTTTTTGATTAAAATCTCCCTGTTATAGTGTTCCAAATGCTTGTTAAGGTCCTTGTCATACAACGCATGATCTTTAAAGCTTAGTAATTGCTTATTCAAAGGTTCCAACTCTTTTTCTATATCATTTAGCTTTCGTTGGTATTAGTCCATTAGTAATGACATCATACCCGTTGAGCACTTTGAGAGATTTTTTTCCCATTCATTTTTAAAAGTAGTGCTCATATCATCCAAAGTGGGAAAAATTTGGATGCGTAACCCAAAAGGATTCATCTCGTTCCTAATATATTGTTTAAAAGAGTGAATATGCCAGTGATAAGAAGATTTCTTCTCTAGTACCTTTCTCAGATTAAGGAACACTGATGACAACTCTGTGTCTCTCTTTTCCTTCTGTACAGAATTCCTATACAGTCCCGACATAGTAGAGTCCCAATTAGAGCTAGCATAATTAGTAATAATGAAAAAATAATAGTTATTGAATCAAAAAGAAGAATTTATTTGTATACAATGCTTAAGTGTAGGAGAGACAGACACTAGAGCCTCCTAAGCCAAAATGGTATATTTGCAATTATTGATACAGGAAGTTCCACTGACAGCCTAAGAATTCTACCCTTCCACTGCTGTCTAGGTGCAGTAAAAATATTGCTCCCAGACAGCAAGACCTTTGTGAATGACCTGGGAGAGATGTACAGATGTGTTTGATAAACCTACAGAGCAACCAGTCTCCCAGATTTATCAATATTATAATTGATTGGAGGTTTTCTATCTTGCACGACTCCAACTTCCTGTGCTTTTTGAGTTTTTTTTTTTGTTCTTCAACTTTAGCACTGGGCACAGATTACCTGATTTAGATTTTTTTTTCTTTTGCTAGGAACAGAGGTGAACCGAATCCCCAACTCCTCTGGGCAACTGGAACCTTCACGATTGCTCGTTTTTTTATATTTAATCCGGCTACAAACTGGACCAGAATTTTTTTACTTTTCCATCAACTCTGGTAGCCTGGCTGACTGGAAGAGATTGAAAGGTGGACATCCCACCTATCAATGTTATATGATTGTTATGCTCATTGAATTACACCCCTGCATGGGTGAACGTTTGTCATGATGTCAAAATTTTTCCATTAAAATTATTGTACCAGAAAGGTGGACATCCCTTAAAACTTCCACCAATGTCATGCCAATATAGCTGATATGGCCCGCTGATCCTGAAAATTTTCCATCCAGGTGTGTGCGCAAAGCTTCACAATACACCCCCTGGATGAGTGCATCCTTAAAAGGACTTCTGCTGGTTTCCCAAGACAGGTGCCATCGATTTTTAAGGCTTCAATAATGAAGATTGGGTACTTCTCCAGTTCCTTTAGTAATCTTTTTCCGGGTCCGTAGGATTTTGCCTCTTTGTATCCACTTGGGAGCTGCTGCCTGTATGCTGGACCTTCCTGAATTTTCTGTTTTTTGTCAGATGATATTCGCCCTGACTTGCTAGTGATCACCCTTGAGATGGCTGTATCCTGTCTACTCCCAAATAGATTGGATCCGTTGTCTGGTATCTTGCATCAGTTCATTTAGTTTATTTATTTTATTTTTTTAAGGTAGAATCCGCCAACCATGGCTTCAGCCATAATGCCCCTCTTGCCTTGACTACAGGGAACACCGCTTTTGAAAAACATCAATTGACGTCCACTGACACAGCCGCCACAGAGTCTGCCACCAATTTCAGCTCTTACAAAGCGTCCTGCAGGTGCAGCAGCTGGTTGATAATTGTGAAACCACTCCCACTCACTCAGCACACGGGCTGGTTATTGCTCGTCTGCCGACACCTGCAGAAATGTGAAATGTCTTGCCAGCTACATTAACCACTTCAGCCCCGGAAGATTTGGCTGCTCAATGACCATAGCACTTTTTACAATTTGGCACTGCGCTGCTTTAATGGGTAATTGCGCGGTCATGCAATGTTATACCCAAACAAAATTTGCGTCTTTTTTTCCCACAAATAGAGCTTCCTTTTGATGGTATTTTCTACTTTTTGTTATATAAAAAATCCAATAAACTCAATTTCAGTCATACATTTAGGCCAAAATGTATTCAGCCACAGAGCTTATACATCTTGACCCCATATCTGGCACGCTTGCTGGGAAGATACTGTTTGATAGACGAGGGGCCAGAAAACTTAATCAGGGACTCATCAACGCAGACAACTTGATCGAGTAATCAAGGCTGCAAACTGCTGGTTGAAGTGGTTTACGAGGGGGCGAATTTTGTGGAGCCGATCGTATCCAGTTGACCCCGAGGACGACAGAGTTCATTGTCACTGAAATGCATGAACCGCAAGATCTGCTCGTATCGTGTCCTGGTCATGGAGGCAGAGAACATGGGCAGTGGACCAAAATGACCGCAACTCACTTTTTTTAGTTATGCCCATGAGGAGGCATAGGCCCAGGAAGGTCTTAAATTCGGAAACCGTAATAGGTTTCCAATCTCTGGCAAGGGTCAACTGGGGATTAGCGGCGATGAATTGACCAGCATACTAATGGCTTTGGTCCACAATAGGTCTAAAGAGATCTTCTGTGAAAAACAGCGAATAAAATATATAAACCCTGTATAATAATAATAAAAATCAAGTGATGTAAAATCAACTGTTTCCACCTGAATTCCGGGTTGGCCAGTGAATGGGGGAAGTACAGGTGCTGCAGAAGTGGTGGGCTCCCAATTCGGATTGGCAAATGCAGCAGGAAGGGCACTATGGGCTCGACGGGCCTGTGTTTGTCTTCTTCTTGGTGGCTGCGGGACACTAGTTGTGCTAGCCACCGCACCAGCTTGAACTGCACTTATGGGACTCGCCATGTCACCACGTGATACTGCAGTGCTGGATGTACAACCAGGATGTACTAGGCCGCTGGTGCTTGCCAGTTCACCGGCATGATGAGCGACACTAGTACTGGCTCTCTGCTCCATAGCCCTGCGGTTTTTGCACCTCAACAGCAGAAGAACAGGATCGGGTACGCCTGACCTTGGCAGGGACCACTACTCTGTCGTCAGAGCTATCTGTCAGGGTGCCGCTGCTGTCTACTGGTTCATATTCTGGGCCAGAATCAGACAGATGGGTGACTTCCTCTTCACTCTCATCTGTCAGGCTCAGAAACGTGTAGGCCTCTTTACTAGTGTACCTTCGATTGGACATTTTGGCCTGTAAAGTTACTGGTACACTAGTGAGACTCAAAGGAAAAAAGAGCACTTGTCAGCGACTGCTTTAAATGCTACCAAAAAAACTGTTAGCGTTCGCAGGGATCAGGCCTGACTATGAATTCTGCAGTTATGTGTTTTGTAAGTGACAGTGATCGATTGATGCTGCACTTGGGTGGGCTGGGCTGGGCGGAGGGGCTAAACGCAGGTGCTAGTAGGTATCTGGGCTGATCCCGCTACACTGCGTTTTTGGGAACCCTAAACTACTGGGGACGCTAGTATTGATCCGTTCAGACACTATACTACTAAGGGAGGTGTATGGTGCGTGCGTGGGTGTTAACGCTACTGGCACTAATCTGACGCAACGCAGACCCTGACTGACACTAAAACTTAACTGATATCACCTGCCGGGTGATCAGGGTGTTAAACCTTTATTTGGGTAATATACGGCGGGTGCCCTGACACTATAAAAAATATAACTAACTAACCAGCGTCACCCATAACGCTAATATGGTGATCACTGGTGACAGGGGGTGATCAATGGGTTAAACCTTTATTGGGGGGGGGTCCCTAGACCTATCTGGGTCTACCACTAAGTACCCTAACACTGATTATTGTCACAAATGACACCACTACAGTGATATAAAAAAATATATACACTGCACTGGGTGACAGGGAGTGAAGGGGTTAACTGGTAGTAAAACTATACTACAAAATTTCAATATAAAAAAAAAAAAAATGCTAGTAATATATAAATTATAGAATGAATACAATCCTTATATAAAAGTATCCCATAAAGTGCAACATGCAAAAAAACAATATATATATGTGGTAATAAATATAATATCAAAGTGCAAAATCAAGTGTCCACATTTAAAAAGTTCAATTCATTGATATCAACACATAAAGTGCAAGTAAGTGGTGTCCACAAAAAACAGTGTCCCTTATGCTCCTCCTTAATGGTGTTCACAATCCAGCATGCTTCAGTGCTCTCCTGTGACCCCCCACTTGTGCTTGCGCTCACCTCTGAGCGTGTGACACGGTAATTAAACGGTGTCTAAACACACATTGGAGCCACCCCTTGGGCTCATACAGGGTATGCTAGTATAAACTCCACCACTCTCAGATGTCATCAGATAGTCTCACATACAAGAAAGAAAAAGCTCCATAGTGTGATACAGTAGGGATTTATTTAAAATATATTAAAACTTCCCTCCAGAAGGGTACTCACAATATGTAGGTGCGTGAGTGCACCAATCTTTCCAGAGAGTGTTTGTATAAAACAAGCGTTTGTATGGCGTGCGGTGTGTGCTGACAGCTCAGGACGGGGTAGGACGGAGCTGTCAGCAACAGAGGTAGATTTTGTGAGATACTGTATGTGTTTTGGGGAAAACCTCGTAGTTTGCAAAAGTATCCAGCAGAACATGTATGCCGGTATCCCCATTCTAAGTACTGTAATCCAAGGCACCAATAAACAACTAAAGAGGGCTTAGGAACCCATCAAGAGAAAAGAAACAGAGAGCAAAGACAAGAAAGGAAGGTAAGGGAGAGAAATGAAGAGTAATGCTGCGTACACACGAGCGGACTTTCCGGCATACTTGGTCCGGCGGACCAGAGTCCGCCGAACAATCCGACCGTGTGTAGGCTCCGGCGGACTTTTCGGGCGGACTTTTTCCCAAAAGCCCACCGGACCTAGATTTGAAACATGTTTTAAATCTTTCCGTCGGACTCAGTTTCTGGCGGAAAGTCCGCTCGTCTGTGTACTGGTCCGACGGAAAGCCTGCTTGTCTGTATGCTGGTCCAACGGACCAGATACGGCGCAAGGGCAGGGTATTGCATTTCGCGCTCACTGCAATAGGAAAACAAATTTTCCTATTGCGACGAGCGCGGGGCATACCAGGCCCTTAGGTCTGGTATGGATTATAAAGGGAAGCCCCTACGCCGAAAAAAAGGCGTGGGGTCCCCCCTAAAATCCATACCAGACCCCGATCCAAGCACGCAGCCTAGCCGGTCAGGAAAGGGGGTGGGGACGAGCGAGCGCCCCCCCTCCTGAACCGTACCAGGCCGCATGCCCTCAACATGGGGGGGTGGGTGCTTTGGGGGAGGGGGCGCCCTGCCGGAGGAAGACCCCCCCCGGAGCTGTTTAATAAATTATTTTTAAAACCTGTGTAGTGTGTTTTATTATTGACACTTTTTCCCTAGGTGAATGGGTAGGGGTACCATGTACCCCATACTCATTCACATAGGGTGGGGGGGCCAGGATCTGGGGGCCCTCTTATTATAGGGGGCTTCCGGATTCCGATAAGCTCCCCCGCCCGCAGACCCCGACAACCAACGGCCAAGGTTGTCGGGAACAGGGCCTAGTCCTCATCAACATGGGGACAAGGTGCTTTGTGGTGGGGGGGCCCCGCAGGGCGCCCCCTCCCCCAAAGATCCCACCCCCACATGTTGAGGGCATGCGGCCTGGTACGGTTCAGGAGGGGGGGCGCTCGCTCGTCCCCACCCCCTTTCCTGACCGGCCAGGCTGCGTGCTCGGATCGGGGTCTGGTATGGATTTTAGGGGGGACCCCACGCCGTTTTTTCGGCGTAGGGGCTTCCCTTTATAATCCATACTAGACCTAAGGGCCTGGTATGACCCACGACGGGGCTCGCAAGATTGAATTCCTTTTCTATGTGTGGGCAAGTCCGTTCATTCTGAAAGTCTGTCGGAAAGACAAGCGGACTTAGCCCGCCGGAAAGTCCGGTCATGTGTGGGCAAGTCCGTCCGTTTTAAAGTCCGGCGGAAAGTGTGCCGGACCAAGTATGCCAGAAAGTCCAATCGTGTGTACGCGGCATAAGGACTAGGACTGAAACAACTAATCGCTTAATCAACAACTAATCGATTATGAAAACAGTTGTCAACTATTTTCATAATCGATTCATTGTCCAGCCGATTAATCGGCCTGCATACAGAATTATTATGCATTATTTGTTTACATATCAGGAAATACAGTGAAGCACACATACAGCTCAGTACACCATCCATACATTTCAGAAGACACAGTGCAACACACATAAAACTCGGTAGACCATCCATACATGTCAGTAAGTGCCTGAGAACTTGTGAATGTGTGAGGAGCAATGCCTAATGGGACATGATTCCCTGGGCAGGAAGTGAGTGGTTCTAAAGTCAGAAGTTTTTTTTACCTTGCTATAGGGGCACTATACTATACTATGCAGCTTGCTATTGGGGCAATCTGCAGGCAGGAGGAGCCAGAAGCGTCAGTGGGGGGACCCCAGAATAGGAGGATCTGGGCAGGGAAAATCAGCATCTGAACCCAGAGAAGGTGGAGGCTGACAGACTGGAGGTAATAGAAGGCATTACAATTACATTTAAAGTAATAGTTTACTAGTATTGTGCATTATACTTAAAATGTTTATATCCAGGAAAAAAAAGTCTCAGCTTTTACTACTTTAATATAAAAGATTTATATCTCCCTTCTACCCTTCATATAGCTTCATGTTTGACTCCTAGTTAAAATGCCCATATATCCTACTTCTGGGTGTAGTTATTATATATATTATATTATTATATATATGTGTGATTACTTTCACTGTTTCACAGTATAAATGAACCTCTTATAGTAGCGATTATCTGCTCTTTGTGTACTATAAAGAGCTCATTTTAACCCCATGATGACAGGTGATACAAAAAAAAGCATGCTGCTGCTACTAAATGTCTTAGGCCTGGTTCACACCTATGCGTTTTTTGGTGCTTTTTTCAGAAACGCACTACAGTTCATTTAACATTGAAATAAAAAATTTGATCTGAGTCTGATGATATTTATCAGATTTAACCTCCAATAGTATATACGGTATATCTCTTCTGTCTATTATTCTCAGCGTATATTTGCTTCCCTAATCATATAGTTGGTAATTTTGTTCCCTAACCATATAGTTGGTAATTTATATTTACCACTGCATAGAGATATGTAAGAATAAATTGCCTTTTTTTATATACTTTACATATTAACTAAAGGATACACTTTTTTAAGGTTATCCGATTAATCGATTAATTGAAACAATAATCAGCCAACTAATCGATTATGAAAATAATTGTTAGTTGCAGCCCTAGCAGGGACCCAGGATCACATGAGACACCAGTTAGAGCCGACCAACGCTTGTCAGGGGGAGGTCAGGGAAGGCATACGTCAACCATAGTTCTCAAATTTTTAGGAACTCAGCATGTGTGTCTTTAACCACTTGCCTACTGGGCACTTTTACCCCCTTCCTGCCCAGGCCAATTTTCAGTGCTGTCGCACTTTGAATGACCATTGCGTGGTCATGCAACGCTGTACCCAAACAAAAGTTTTGTAATTTTTTGAGACAGATAGAACTTTCTTTTGGTGGTATTTAATCACCACTGGGTTTTTTATTTTTTGCTAAATAAATGAAAAAAGATGGAAAATTTTGAAAAAAAAAGAAAATTTCTCCTTAGTTTCTGTTATAAAATTTTGTAAATAAGTAATTTTTCTCCTTCACTAAAGTGCACTGATGAGGCTGCACTGACGGGCACTAATAGGCGGCACTGATGAGGCTGCATTAATGAGGCACTAATATGCAGCACTGATGGGGACTGATAAGCGGCACTGATGCGCACTGATAGGCAGCACTGATAGGTCGCATGGATAGGCGGCACTGATTGGCGGCAATGATGGGCACTGAAAGGCAGCACTGATTGGCATCACTGCTGGGCACTGATGGGGCTGCTCTGATAGGGACTGATTGGCATCACTGCTGGGCACTGATGGGGCTGCACTGATGATCAGTGTCCCGATTATCTGTGCAGATCTCCCCTATGAGGAAATGCCGCTGATCGGCTCACCTCTCCTCATACGCTGTCAGCGTGAGGAAGGAATGCTGATAACCGCATTTCTTTGTTTACGTGTGATCAGCTATGGTTGGCTCTTTACTGGGATCTGTGCTGTGTCCCAAGGACAATGCGCACCACTGATCACCACACAAGCGCGTTGAGAGTAGGAAGACCCAGAATGAGAGTGCTTCTGCCTGCCCGTCATTTTACAATACAGCCAGCGGGAAGCAGTTAAGAATACTGGACATTTGTTTATTAAGCATCATTGCCGTCAAACGGTCTCTCACTCCATGGAAGGGAAAATGTAGGGTTCTTCCTGGCCTGGGTAATCATCCTTTTGGCTGCTGTGAACAAACAGGATGCCAACTTTTGTTGACAAGCTAATAAGCTTGGAAGGGTCAATACAGTGACAATCTTTCAAGGAAAAAAAAAAATTAAACAACATGAAAAAAAAAATTAAACAAAAGTATTTTAAATGTAAATATGTAAATAATAAAATGTACATCCTGAGGAAGGGAACTACTGATTCCTAAAACCAGTTGATAAAAGAGAGCCCACAGATGCTGACAGACAAAATCACACATGCGCCAGATGTCTGACAGACACCTGTATTGACCCGCCACAGGGAAGCCAGCTTCCTCCAAATAGTTTGAAACACTAAGCTATGGAAACCCCCCAGTACTGGACTTTTACCCAACCGGAAGAGTTATTTAGAATAGCAAGACTGGAGTTTTCCTGTCTCCAGCCACTACATACAGGTACTACATCTATACTACAAACAATTCTGCAAATATATTAATAGTAAAAAGGTCAGGTCTGAGCATGTAGGCCCTTTACAAAATAATCTAGAGTAAGTGACTGGGGACAAAGAGAAGGCTAATTTATTAAATACTTTCTTCAGCTCTGTGTATACAAAAGAGCATGGGGGAGCTCATGTGCATAATGGGGGTGGTATTGACACAGCCCCTAATGATCCACAATGGCTCAAAAGTGATATGGTCCAGAAATATTTAGACAGAATAAAGGTGAGTAAAGCACCTGGACCTGATGGCATCCACCCATGGATCCTAAAAGAATTGAGCTCTGTAATTTCAAAGCCATTGTATCTAATTTTTAGGGACTCATTAATGATGGGAATAGTACCACTGGATTGGCGCAGGACAAACGTAGTGCCTATATTTAAAAAGGGATCAAAGTCTGTACCAAGTAACTATAGACCTGTTAGTTTAACTTCTATAGTCGGGAAGATACTGGAGCATTTAATGAAAGACCACATAGACGAGTTCTTGCTGGAGAAAAACATTTTAAGCAACAGACAGCATGGATTTATGAAAGACAGAAGTTGTCAGACAAACCTGATTTCTTTTTATGAAGAAGTAAGTAAAACCTTGGACAGAGGGGTGGCTGTGGACGTGGTATACTTGGATTTTGTAAAAGCGTTCAATACAGTTCCGCACACACGGCTCATGTGTAAGGTAAAGTCTACAGGCTTGGAAATATCAGTTTGTAAATGGATAGAAAACTGGCTAAAAGACAGAATTCAGAGAGTAGTGGTTAATGATTCTTACTCTGAATGGTCTAAGGTTATCTGTGGTGTACCCCAAGGTTCAGTGCTGGGACCCTTACTTTTTAATAGCTTTATAAATGATATTGGGTTTGGGATCAAAAGTAACATTTCTATCTTTGCAGATGACACCAAGCTATGCAGTGGTATAATGTCCTTACAGGATGTCTCCAATTTACAAGCCAACCTCAATGCACTGTCTAATTGGGCGACTATGTGGCAGATGAGGTTTAATGTTGAGAAATGTAAAGTTATGCACTTGGGGGCTAAGAATATGTATGCATCATACATGCTAGGGGGAGTACAACTGGGGGAATGCATAGTGGAGACGGATCTTGGGGTTTTGGTAGATCATAAGCTCAATAATAGCATGCAATGCCAAGCTGCGGTTTCCAAAGCGAGCAAAGTCCTTTCTTGTATTAGCCTCCCTGGTGGTATGATTATTTCAGATTTTAGGTGCTGAAAGCGGTACCATTATTTTGCATGGAAATTTGGCGTTTTATATTGTAGGCCTGTAATTCTTAGGAATAACTCACTGAAATCTGTCCAAACAAGAGTCTAGTAGACATCCTGGGTATGATAAAGTTTAAAACACAAAATCATAAATTATAATATAATAAATAACCATAAATAATAATATAATAGTAATAATACTTTTCAATAAATTTTAGTAAATAATATAATCAAAAACACTGACATTTTTTTTGGCCAAACAAGAGTGCAATATTAGTAGTCATATTGCTTCAGTAAACGTCTCGGGTATGGAAAATTTTAAAACTGGGTACAGCACAAAGTCCGACATCACAGTCAGGACAGTAGAACCAGGTTTCTTTTCTGATTTTCCTTCCAGTTTGGTCACGTTTAGAGCAGCAAACCACATTTACGTCTTTTCCACCTTTTGTATGTACCATGACAGTAGAGGTGTTGTGAATGGTACTCATTAGGCACACATCTTGTTTGTCGCGCCATCTCAGTGCCATAATTTTGCCTTTCTGCCAGGCAACTATTTCTCCTGCCTTGAGCTTTTTATTGCCAAAGGTTGGTGGCATGTCACGCCGGTTAGCTCTAACAGTCCCGTATGCATCCGTCTTGTGCTGTAGAAGGAACTCATAGAGTTCTAGAGAAGTGTAAAAATTATCTGTGGTTACACAGTACCCCTGATTCAGCAATGGCACAGTCAAAGTAAGAACAGAAGTGGTTGCCATTCTATAATTACTGAATCTTTCGTTGAATTTGGTCCCTTTCCAGTTGTAAAAGACCGAATTCCATATGTAACCAGTGCTGGCTTCACAGAGCATGAAAGATTTTATGCCAAATCGTGCTCTCTTAGATGCGATGTACTGTATCCCGCTAAGTCTTCCTTTGTAGGCCATTAGACTTTCGTCAATACTGACGTCTCTGTCTGGTACATAGGTCTGCTGGAAATTTTTCTGAATAATTTGATATAGATCCCAAATCTTTTTCAGTTTTGGAGCTGGATGAGAAGTCTCATCAAATCCTTCATTATTTTGAAAATGCAGATATTTCATTATGAGAGAAAATGTGTACTCCGACATGATGGTGCCAAAAAAAGGAGTGGCTAGTATTTTGTTGGTTGTCCAGTACCACTTCTGCAGGGGTTTCCCCACCACTCCCTGGAGAATAATTAGGCCCAGAAACTTCCAGATGTTCTCTTTGGTCACTGGTTCCCATTTTCTGCTCCTTGAAAACCTCTGAGGTATAGCAGCTTGTTGCTCCTGGTACCAATTTGTCTCTGTAACAATTCTTTCTATAACCTCATCAGTCAAAAAGAGTTGGAGGTATCCCAAGGGGCTGTCATATTCAACCTTCACTTTGATACCAGGTGCTCCGGTAAACGAGAATCTTGGGGGCGCTGCGTGCTCTGTACCACAGTCAATCGAGCACCAAGTCCGCACATCACTGGGCACAGTCGCAGGATCATCGCTGAAATCGCTTTCTGTGCCTGATGACGAACTTCCCCATGAATCGCTATCATTCACTTCTGCAAGCGATTCTGTCTCGCTGTCGCTATTTTCCAGCAGGTCATATGCCGCTTTTGAGGTCGAAGCACGCTTTTTTGATGCCATGGTCGCTCTGCAGTTTCCAGACAAAAAGTACAGTAAAACTGCAGGCAGGGGCACTTGACAAAGCACTGGGGGGCAAACTAAGGTCAATTTTATTCTATTTAGTAATGTAATCCAATAGGATTACAAAGTATCAGTGTGTTTGTGTTTTATACTATTTGAATTTGCCGCCGGTTCCACCCCCTGCATCGCTGCGCTCGCAGGGAACAGAAGCCAGGGCACACATCGGGCAGAAGATCCGGCCGCCGAACACAGCGGGAGAACATCGCGGGAGACAAGGTAAGTCACGTCTTCCAGGATCCAGCGATGCGATCCCGAGTCTGGCTTGGGGTTACCGCTTTTGGTACTAAAATCTCACCCCGAGCCAGACTCGGGAATACCGCCAGGGGGGTTAAGAGAGGTATGGACTCCAGAGAGAGATATAATTGTGCCCCTGTTCAAATCGTTATTAAGACCTCATGTGGAATATGCAGTTCAGTTTTGGGCACCAGTTCTCAAAAAGGATATTGGGGAACTGGAGAAAGTGCAGAGAAGGGCAACCAAACTGATAAGAGGCATGGAGGAGCTCGGCTATTAGGAAAGATTAGAGGAACTGAATTTATTCACTCCATATAGTCCATATAGTGAACTTGGTGTTGAGTTATTCTCTTTAGGTCAACACAGAGGACAAGGGGGCACCCTTTACGTCTAGAGGAAAAGAGATTTTATCTCCAAATACGGAAATGTTTCTTCACAGTTATGCTCCGTACACACGGTCGGACTTTGTTCGGACATTCCGACAACAAAATCCTAGGATTTTTTCCGACGGATGTTGGCTCAAACTTGTCTTGCATACACACGGTCACACAAAGTTGTCGGAAAATCTGATCATTCTGAACGCGGTGACGTAAAACACGTACGTCGGGACTAAAAACGGGGCAGTGGTCAATAGCTTTCATCTCTTTATTTATTCTGAGCATGCGTGGCACTTTATCCGTCGGATTTGTGTACACACGATCGGAATTTCCGCCAACGGATTTTGTTGTCGGAAAATTTTATATCCTGCTTTCAAACTTTGTGTGTCGGAAAATCTGATGGAAAATGTGTGATGGAGCCTACAAACGGTCAGAATTTCCGACAACAGGGTCCTATCACACATTTTCCGTCGGAAAATCCGACCGTGTGTACGGGGCATAAGAGCTGTGAAAATGTGGAATAGACTCCCGCCTGAGGTGTTTCTGGCCAGCTCAGTAGATTGCTTTAAGAAAGGCCTGGATACTTTCCTAAATGTACATAATATAACTGGGTACTAACATTTATAGGTAAAGTTGATCCAGGGAAAATCCGATTGCCTCTTGGGGGATCAGGAAGGAATTTTTTACCCTGCTGTAGCAAATTGGAGCATGCTCTGCTGGGGTTTTTTGCCTTCCTCTGGATCAACTGTGGGTATAGAATTGGGTATATTGGATTGTACAATATTTTTTATATTATTTTTTTTTTTTTTTTATGGTTGAACTGGATGGACTTGTCTTTTTTCAACCTGACTAACTATGTAACTATGTAACTACACTATCACACCTTAGGCTGTCACATTATCTATTTGTGTTGCTGACATTTCCTTGGAGTCAGATTACTTGTTACAACTCATTTCATGGTTTATTAGCCTTTCAGATCTGTATCAGTATTCTTTCAATTGTTGATTATATTCAACCCTTTTCCATCTACCATCTCATTTCACCTCCTTGGCTCAGCTATGGCATGATTAGCCAAAGGGGAGAAGGTGGAAAGGGGAAAATGGGCAGCACAGAAGGGAAAGTAGCTGCTCTGCACCCTTCAGGGGGTGGAGAAAAGAGCATATTAGCAGTAAAAAATAGGCTGCTATGTGCCCATGAGGAAGAGGAGGAAAGATGTGCATTAGCAGTCCTGAAACAAAATCAACAGCTAAGCGCCCTTGACGAAAAGGAGGAAAAGAACACATTAGCAGTGGCCCCAAAGAATGGTTACTATGTGCCCTTAAGAAGAAGGAAAGGGTGCATTAGCAGCGCTTGCAGGCAAGTGTCTGCTTGGGAGAAGTAAGAAGAGAAAGGCTTTATCCCTTCAGTATTCTCTTCACGATTCACCACTAGCAGGGTAAAAAAAAGGTCTCCCCAAAGCCTCACCCGGTAGCTTCTCTGATATATTTGTAGCCCTTGAAGGAAGATTTTAGGGCGGGCAGCCTATGAATAGGATTCAGTGATATAACTGCTGCTTGTCATTCTCCCAGTTGTAGAATTTATACTCTGCATTTGCTGCTGCATGTGCTCCCCTTGCATTGTGTAAGGATGGGCAGCCTAAAAATATTGCGGGGTGCCCTTAAAGTGCCAGAGCACCAGAATAGGCCTGGAGATGCTGGTAATGATTGCAGCATTTAGCCTAGAACTTTGCATATGTTCTGGGGTGCTGGGGGGGACTGCTGGTTCCGATGAGGCCAGTGAGGAACGGGGTTTAGGTGACTGCATTGTTACCTTACGAGAATTTTGCAGAGGTTCAAGTCTTCACTAGTTTGTTCTAAGCGTGGCCCAATGACCCTCTTCCCTGCCTAATGTGGTATATCCTAAGTCTCTGAAACCCCTTTTGAGATTTGCCTCCCTGTCACCAGAGGCCGCAGAAGTTGCAGTGGATGCAGTAGGGAGAGTGTTATGGGGGACAAGGAGTGGACATGCAGAAAGTGAGGAATAATAAAGAGTGCAGAAAAAATATATATAAAACACAAAGCGCTGTGATGCTAAATAGCTGATAATTACACATAAAACCAAGTGAGGCTGCTATCAAAAGAGAGTGTTTTCAGAGTCACTTAAAAAGAATAAATAATGATATTTGAAGCGCTTCACAATGTGCATGAAAATTAATATATAAGAATAAATATAGATAGTCAAATAAATCCAGCGGTGAGTAAAAATTCCTAAAAAATCCAGCAATCAAAATAATGTAAAATTATAAAAAATTAGTGACACCAAATGTGTAAAAAAATTCACATAAAAAATCCACATAAAAATAAATATATAGGGATGTATTCAGAAGGTTCAATTATACAGGTGTAGAATCCTGATTGGTATAGAGCTTTTGATCACTAGCAAAGCTGTTTAAAAACACTTGCTTAATTAAGGTGCTCATTGACCTTCATAGTAACAATGTGTTTTTTGCTTCTATTGACAACCAATGTGAGAATCATAAACAGGCAGATAAGAGAAAAAAACAATCATTGTGCAATAGTTAGGATACCAAGGTACACAGGCAAACTTCAATCCACTCACGTGTGCCTTATAATGATAAGGCATATGCAGGTTTTACTATAGCAGTCAGCCGCCTTAGACAGAAGCAGATTCAGTGAAGTACACTGTGTGATACTGCTGATCTGCACAGAGCCTCCTTGGATCCTCCCACACGTTACATCACAGTCACGTGACTTTTTCAAGGATCAAGCAAGTGTTTTTAAACAGCTTTGCTAGTGATCAAAAGCTCTATACCAATCAGGATTCTACACCTGTATAATTGAACCTTCTGAATACATCCCTATATATTTATTTTTATGTGGATTTTTTATGTGAATTTTTTTACACATTTGGTGTCACAAATTTTTTATAATTTTACACTATTTTGATTGCTGGATTTTTTAGGAATTTTTACTCACCGCTGGATTTATTTGACTATCTATATTTATTCTTATATATTCATTTTCATGCACATTGTGAAGCGCTTCAAATATCATTATTTAATAAAGAGTGCAGGCCTTCTGCTGCCTGTGTTTCCTGATGAATATGGTACCTGAATAGTAAGTAGTTGCTATTTTCTTCACAGCTTACATTCTGCAGGCAAATGCTGCAGACCACAATGGTGTGGTTGGCAGTAGGTGCGTTAAAGAAGAGCTTTTACTATTTGCTGTCCATTCAAGTGCTCGGGTACTGTCCTGATGCTAGCCAATTTTCACCAAACACCTACTTGCAGAGTGCCCTCTGTTCTGACAGTTTATTTAAGACATATTAACTATTACGACAATGTAGTGTGGTATTTTAAGAAATTATGCTCACGAACTATACTATGACACTGTTTTGCCACTGGCCAATTTATATCAACTTTTTAAAAGTGATTGTAAACCTACAATTTTATTTTTTTTTAAATAACAAACATGTAATACTTACCTGCTCTGTGCAATAGTATAGCACAGAGCAGCCCTGATCTTCCTCTTTTCAGGTCCCCTGTCAGCGCTTCTGGCTCCTTCCCCCGCCAAATGCCCCCATAGCAAGCCCTTGCTATGGGGGCACTTGTGCGGACTCATTCCTGAGCCACACTCAGCATGGCTCACCCTCACCCCCACTCTCTCCTCACTGGCTGTAAATGACAGCAGCAGGAGCCAATGGCCTTGTTCCTCTGCTATCTACATGAGTCGCTTTTGACAAGTTTTCCTGACACCAAAAAAAGGTGCTGGGGAGGTATCCTGTGTGCTGTGTAAATAGGGGGGGTCCCTTCTCTCCAATCAGCTCTCAGAGCTCTTCTCACTGAGCTCTGCAGAGTGTAACTTCAACTCTCCACCACCTGTTTCTGACAGCTCAGACAAGCTTTATTAATTCTGGAATTAGAACGGATGTTCAGAAGAAAAGACTGCAGATATACAGATACAAGGTATGTAGGAGGGTTTGTTTTGTCTCTGGGTATCATCTGAGGCCAATCACTTCACTGGGTATAAGTAAGGGTTTACAATCACTTTAAAGCCCAACTCCAGCTGTCTCCCACCCCCTATGATGCCAATCAGTGCCCATCAGTGATGCTTGTCTGTACTTATATAGCGTCAACAATATGCACCATACGTTACAATATAAACAGAGACAGTACAGTTACAATACAATACAGTGCAAGAGGGTTAGGAGGGCCCTGCTCATAAGAGCTTAGGGTGGGGCAAGTGGTACAAAAGGTAATAATTGTGAGGGATGAGCTGATGGAAGAATTAAAAGTTCAATTGTTAGGTGGAGTCGGAATAGGCTTTTAAAGTTCACTTAACAGTGGACAGAGTAGGACAAAGTCAGACAGATTAGGGTAGAAAGTTCCAGAGGATGGGAGAGGCTCTGGCGAAGTCATGGAGGTGAGCATGGGAGGATGAGAATAGGAAGCTAGAGAGTAGGAGGTCTTGAAGGAGCGGAGAGGACGGTTTTGGTGATATTTTGAGACAAGATTGGTGATGTAGCTTGGGGCAGATTTGTGAATGGCTTGATATGTTATTAATATTTTGAATTTAATTAGTAATTGGAATCCAGTGGAGGGATTGGCATAGAGGAATGGTGGACCGCGAGCAGTTGGTAACATAGATGAGTCTGGCAGCAGCATTCATGATAGACTGAAGTGGGTATAGCCTATGGAGAGGTAGGCCAATGAAAAGGGAGTTGCAAAAATCAAGACGAGAGATAACAAGGGACAATGAATGAGTAGCTTGGTCGTTTCATTGGTTAAAAAGGGGAATATTTTAGAGATGTTATTGGGCTTACATGCTTTTGACAGTGATTTGATTTGGGGTCAGAGTCTAGAACAGTGATGGCGAACCTTGGCACACCAGATGTTTTGGAACTACATTTTCCATGATGCTCATGCACACTGCAGTGTAGGTGAGCATCATAGGAAATGTAGTTCCAAAACATCTGGGGTGCCAAGGTTCGCCATATCTGGTCTAGAATTACACATAGTATCCTGGTGGGAGGGGAGGGACTGATGGTTGTAGTATTGATGGAAAAGTCAGGGAGAAGGGCATGAGCAATGGGGAATATTATGAGGTCAGTTTTAGAAAGATTTAGTTTGAGGAAGTGGTGTGACATCCATGCTGATATGTCAGTTGGTAAGTTAATATTGCGAGAGGAGATTAAAGGAGTGAGTTGAGGGGTACAGAGATGGATTCGGGTGTCATCAGCATAGAGGTGGTAAGGGAAGCCATGGGAGGTTATTTAGTGACCCAGAGAGGAGGCGTAGATACAGAAGAGAAGGAGTCCAAGGACAGAACCTTGGGGACCCCTACAGAAAGAGGAAGTGGAGAGGCAACAGAGTTGTAGGTAACATTAAAAGAACGTGATTGATAGGAGAACCAGGAAAGAACAGAGTCTTGGATGGCAAGCGAGTGGAGATTATTGATAAAAAGACGGTGGTCAGCAGTATCAAAGGCCACAGAAAGGTCTAGTAGTAAGAATATGGTGTAGGGGGCATTGGTTTTAGCAGTTAGTAAGTCATTAGTGAGTTTTAGTAGGGCAGTTTGCTGTGAGGGAGACTGTAGGGGGTCAGGACGTTTGTTTTCCATGAAGTAGGAATTCAGATGGTTTTAGAATAAACGTTCTAAAAGTCTAGAAGTAAATGGGAGCGAGGGGGTTGGTCTTAAGCTGTTCAGGCTGGTGGGGTCCAGTGAGGGCTTTTTGAGTATAGAGGTGATCTGTGCATGCTGAGGAGAAGGTGCCAGTAGAGAGGAAGACATTTAAAATGTGAGTGAGAGAGCATAGGATAGAAAAAGAGGGCGACCGTGGTAGTTGTGAAGGAACAGGGTCCAGGAGATAGGTGGTTAGGTGAGTGTCTGAGAGAAGTTTGGCAATCTCTTCTGTAGCAGCCGGGTCAAAAGAGAAAGGTATTGAATGTGCTGTTTGACAGGATGTGTTAATTGGGGAAGATATCTATACAGTGGAGATACAGAATAATCTCTACCTAAAGAAGCCAAAGTTTCACTTACCTTATTTTGCATCTTGCATGTTGTCATCTTCAATTCACAGAAATCTTTTTCTTCTATTTTCATATTTCTAGATGTTTGTTTAAGCTTGTGTATGCAGAATGTAAAAAAAAAAAAAAATTCCCTGGAGATAGTTTGTGCTGTATTGAAAAAAAACACAAGCACACCTAAACAGCTATAAAGCAGTCACATAGTTTTCCTCATTGCTTTAAGAATAACATAACTTCTTATATTCCTGCCACTTGCAGCTTTGCATAATTTTAAAATATTTCAATGTTTCCTACATGTTTTAAAAATCTAACAAATTTGGGTTTTAACTATTTTACATATCTTCTATAAAACAGCAGCATTGACTAATACTATCAGAGTGAGAAATTAGCTGGTACTGTTTTTCCCTTCCACTAAGAAAAAGTATGTTGCACAGATCCTAGTAGCTGCTTTTTTCCCTAGTTTCGCTTTACCCTAACTGCAATCCTTCTGTCAGAAGTCACATGGAGTATAGTTTTCACTAATGATTGGTTGACTAGAAGTGTGGAATGCAAAGGGAAGGACGGATACACTACTACTATACTGATACTATCATGCAAGAGCTGTACAGTTATTATTTGGAGGCAAATAATGTAAAATAGTTTAGATCAAAGAGCCATTGTCATATTGGAGCAGTTCCATTTGCAAACAAAACAGCTTCTCACCATACTAAGGCTAGCACATTTATACTCAAGTTAGCTAATGTCCACACAATTTCCTAATGTCAAGCATTAATGCTATAATATTTATACATTTATTATACACGGGTTCCTCAAAAAGTGTCTGCACTTTTTAACTATTAAATATGTATAAAAGTGCAGAAACTTTTTGAAGACCCCTCGTACATTGTATTTTTTATTAATATTGTTTTTTTTATTAAATCCCAATTGAAGCCCCACTTTTTTTTTACTTTTTATGCAGTCAGTCTGTATAACATGTAAAGAATGTGGCATTTTTTAAAGCGGGGTTCCACTCAAATTTTTAACTTAATCTTACCCCCTTCAGTTAATTGCATAGATGTTCAAATGCCGCACGAAATTTTTTTTTATCGCTGTAATTACCTTTATATTGTACTTAATTGTGGCACTTCCTGTCTCTCCTCCCATGGGAGTAGGCGTGTTTATTGCCTTTCCCTGGCGCCGCACTGTCTCCTGGGAGCTTAGTGTCAGGCTTCCCAAGATTCAGCGCGGGAACAATGATCATGCTTGTGAACAAGTTGTGAATGAACAGCATTCACTGCATCCAGGAAATCAATGCTTGTGGGCTTCACATGACCACAAGCAAGATGGAAACAGCCAGCATCACATTTTTAAAGTTATTCTTCAGTACGAAAACAGACAGAGGCGGAAATATTACACCCAAACTGTGAGTATTATTTTGGGGTTATCAAAGTGTCTCAATGACCTAAAAAAAAAAAAAAAAAGATTGGTCGCCGGACTCCCACTTTAAATCTAATCTGATTGTTTTTTTAAGTACAGAGAGTACAGAGGTTAACATTAACATGGGGCCATCAATGTTTCGTTACATATGCAGCTCATTTATGTATGCATCTACTTTATAAAAGCTTTGAAGTGTTGATAGATTCAAAAACACAGTCACTAAAGGCAAAACCTTTTTTTTAAGTTTTGAATAGAGTGGAAATGGATTAGAACCCCTGTCAGGTTTTATTGCTTTCTGTGCCTTCGTTAGGGAGATACTGCTACCACTGACAGTGAACGCAAAATCAAATCCCACATTTTGGGTTGACATCAGAACAGTAATAGAGAGGAAATCTTCCAACGGAGACGCTAGTTCTGGTGACACCCCGGGACTCCCTCGCTTTGGAGGGATTTTATCTCATTCCCTGTTTTTGCTTTGGGACAGGAAGTGAAGGGAGATCTCCCCAGTGGGACACAGATGGCAAAAAAACTGACAGGGGTTATAACCCTCCCTTACTCTATCCAAAAATGAAAGAAAGGTTTTGGCTTTAGTGACACCTTAAGTATCCCTTCTTCCTTGCTACATACCAAGATAGCAGGATATCTAAAAATTGTGATTGCAGTTGATGGAATCAATGATGGTTCTCCATCAGCTGTAGAGAAATATATAATAAGGAAAGTAAAAAAAAACTAAAAAATGGTGTAGTAAAAAGAAACAAAAGACAATTATGTGCACAGTGGTGTAGGGGCAGCACAGTGGTGTAGTGGGTAGCACTCTCGCCTAGCAGTAAAAAGGGGGGGTGTAGCAGTGGAAGGTACAAAACTAAACCGGATGCTCTCTATAAATTTTGCTTCCAATCATATACCATTTCAACAGTGGAGGAGGGTAAATGTGTCTTTAATGTGGAAAAAATATGTCATATTTATCTCAGGTTGTAAACACATACCTTTCAGCCACTATCTTATCATAAGACATTTCGTGGCATTTAATAAATGTGGGGTGATACTATTTTTGTAAGATTTAATGCAGTCATGGCAAAAGTGCGGCCCGCGGGCCAATTGCGGCCCGCATTCCAGTTTAATGTGACCCCCCTGGTAATTTGGATATATACTGTGTTTATCTGCGCTGCCTCGAAGGGGACAGGGAGGCGGCAGGACGTTTACATACAGGAAAATCTCCTGTTTACTCGGCGGCATCTGTAATAGGAAGTCCCGTGTCCTGGGCTGCCATTGGACGACTGTTCTGTCTATCATAGGAGGCGGAGCTTTGTATTAAAGAGGCCGTCGTGTAAACAGGAGATTCTCATGTATGTAATCTGTCGGCGCTCATCCCGCCACCCCTCACTGTCCCCTCTGAGGCTGCAGATGGGCATTGATCAGGCTCCACTGATGGTAATGGTGAGGCTGCATTCATGGCAATGGTAAGGCTGCATTAATGGCAATGGTAAGGCTGTATTCATGGCAATGGTGAGGCTGCATTGATTGCAATGGTGAGGCTGCATTCATGGCAATGGTGAGGTTGCATTCATTGTAATGTTGAGGTTGCATTCATGGCAATGGTGAGGCTGCATTCATGGCAATGGTAAGGCTGCATTAATGGCAATGGTAAGGCTGTATTCATGGCAATGGTGAGGCTGCATTGATTGCAATGGTGAGGCTGCATTCATGGCAATGGTAAGGCTGCAAATGGGCACTGATTAGGCTAATTACATAGAAAATACCGCGCTATAAACCAAATGAGTGAAATAAAAAAAATATATATATATATAATATAAAAAATTATTCTTGGATTGTGAAAATATTATGGGAAAACAATAATAGAAGGTAGAGACTATAAACCGGAAGCAGCTGCTAGGAGTGAGATACACACAATAATAGATGGAAAAGTTGGTAGCAGCGCTAAAAATGAATAAGCTAACTAGTAGCAGTGATGTTTGACACCAGTGCTTCAATATAAACTGTAATGATTATAATAAAAGTACATGAATTCTAAAAAAAATCATGGTAATGATAGGAGGACTACCTATGCCAGTTCTGGGCCGTTTGGTCAAGACTCCCAGCAATGGGGTTTTCACAAGCCCAGTCAGGGCACCAAGCGAATGTCAGATCAAGGAGAGGAACTAGAGGGGGTAGACGAGTACGAATTAAAAAGAAAAAAGCTATAGCTGGGACAGGTATTTTTAATTTAAGAAAATAATATAAAATTACTGCGCTTCCCTCTAACTCCAAGCTGCAGTTCTAATTCTTAGGTGTAGAATAAATGGCATAAGTGGCAGCTCTGTGGCTTAGAGGTTAGAACTTCTGCTTAGTATCTCTGAGGGTCTGGGTTCAAATCCCAATCATGTTACTTCATGTAGAGAAGTTGTCTCATCTCCCAGGTCCTATAATTATAAGGCCTCTCTGCAATTCAGCCTCCTCAGCAGAGAAAACACACTTCTGAAAAGGATTTGCTACCTCCCAGCCCAGCCCCCCAGTTGCTCCTTTGAAGGAAACTTGTGTGATACTAGGGACTGTGTCTTAGGGTGCTGGATGGATTATACTAAGAAGCATGTGGGTCCTTTTCATCCTGTGAGATAAACGAAGCTTTTTTTTTTTTTTTTTTATTTCCTGGTTTTTACGTTTCATTTAAGCCCTGTTTGCCGAGCTTAGAGGAAGCTGAATGAACAGCTGGACAGCTGGATATCAGGTCTCCATTGCTGAGCCAATCATTATTGATAAATCCCGGGTGATCTTTCCTCCATGCTGAGACAGATGGTGATGTCCCTATTGAGCGGATTTCTGGCATAAAGCTTCATTACAGCTTATCTCTGGTAATCATATACCTTCATAGGTGGTGGATTTTTTCACAAGATGTCTTTAAAGTCTTCAGTCACTATGGGTGGAATATAATACAATAAGGACTGTTGATAACAGAAGTCACCTTTTTTTCACGGACTGTGTTTTTTGGTTTCTTTATTTTATTTTAATAATTTTTCAAATTGTCACAATTATTCATTATCCTTATGTGGGTCATAGCACATTTTTCTGATTTTCCACATTGTGTTGCTATTTGAGTTTAATATTTTGATCACTTTATATATTTTTCAATTATCCAAATATGATCTGTGTTTAGCGCGGTTCTTTTATACATTTTTAATTTAAGTACAGTTACCCTAAGTGATCAGGAGAAACAAGTATATTTATCCGTAAAATCAATATTAAACGATATATGCTTTCCAACCCAATTGAAGATAGAAGAGAGATGTTTAATGATTACCATCACTCAGGACTTGCCAATGCCTCTCTTTTCAACCCTCCAGGGGCAACAGCCCCCTCTATTAAGGTTTTAAGAGACCTTGAGAAGATGCCTATTAAAACTGTGAGGAACAACTGAGATTTTCAGACAGGTTTAGATTCATGTACCAACAAGGAGTTGGTCATTAGACCTGCAGATAAGGGGGGGGGGGATTGTAGTTCTAAATAGAGGAGATTATCTGGCAGAAAAGTACAAAATCTTAAACGATAGAGATACTTATACCCCTCTCAAATCAGACCCCAAGATCCCTTATCAAAAGGAACTAGCCAAGATAGTAGATAGAGGATTCTCACAAGGGATTACTAACAAAAATGAGAAGTTGTATCTTATTATCATGGCTTATCTTAAATCATGGCTCCAGTCTGTTCCCAAGAGCCAATTTATACGCCTTAAGCGTAATTGTACAGATGCTAATCGGTTTTTGGAACAAGCAGATGTTCTTGTAAAAAGATTTCTAGAGAAGGGCTACCTTTTGGAAACACTTAATTCCACTTTGAATGAAGTCAAAAATTTAGATAGAAATGATTTGTTGACTGATAGGCCGCCTCGTGAGAACAATTCTTCTCTTGTTCCATTCATCACTACATACTCAGTGCAACATAATAGTATTAAAAACTTGGTGAAAAAACATTGGCATATTTTGGGCAACAATCCCATCTTAAGATCATTTTTACTGGATAGGCCACAAGTTATGTTCAGAGGAGCACCGTCCCTCAAGGATAGACTGGCCCCCAATGTTCTGGATCCCCCTACTGCTAACAAAAAAGTTTTTTTTTGATAATCTCACAGGTTATTATAAATGTGGAAGATGTCGGGTGTGCTCTATTAATAGTGGCACACAGAGACGTACCTACAAGTTCATTTCTCACAGTACACATATTGAACATGAGATTGAACCCTTCATTACGTGTTCGACGGAGGGGGTCATTTACCTGCTCCAGTGCCCTTGTGGGTTACAGTATGTGGGCAGGACTAAACGACTGCTCTCCGTCAGACTTAATGAACACATTACCAACATTAAAAATGGTTTTCCGAAGCACTCGGTCTCAACACATTATTTGACCACACACAACAAAGACCCCTCTAAAACCATCTTTTTTGGGGATTGACAAATATCGTCCCCATTGGAGAGGGAGCTCTCTTGTTAGGAGCATTTCCAGACTCGAGATGTTATGGATCCATAAGATAATTTGTTATACTCCGCATGGGCTTAATGTGGATATTGATACTAATGCCTTTATTGACAATTCCTGAGGGTATTTTGGCCTAGTATTTTTCAATACATTTACCTAGTCTATTTTTATTTATATCTTCTATTTTTATGTTGATTATTTGCCATTTGTGTGTGACACCCTAATGTATGTGGGACAATATGGTTTATTTATGTGGGATATTCATGTCCTTTTTTGAGTATATAAAAGGGAACTATACTCCATGTGGGTCAGTAGAAATCATCTTTGACCCAAATATGGTGACAATTGTTTGACATTTTTGTTTCTATGTGTAAAAGCTGTGAATACTGGGAATGAGAATGCGATATACTGATCAGTTTGTTTACATGGACCCTATAATCAGTTATACATATAGGTCCAATATTACTATATATTTTTTATTTATTTATTTTTAGTTAATTTTATGTTTAATTTTCATTTTATTTAAATTTATTCTAATTACCTAAGCATGTGATATTGCTTGGGTATAATAAATTATCATCAATTTAGTATCAATTCCATCAGGTCCAACCTGTTTCTCTTGTCCTCTACCTATCTGAATGCCTGTATTATATCAAACAGGGCGATGATTGCAGGTTAATTTCTAATTTTTAATTTTTAAAACATTTTTTTAATTATTTTGGTATAGAAGTTGATCATGACTGGTACATGTTTCAAACATTTAGTGTCAGTGATCCTTCTCTTAATATTAATCTTTTCCTATTTTTATTTTTACTAGCCTTCTTGGTCTCTGTCTAGCTCACTATGTTGGATCGTTTTTCCAGCATCCAATATGGTGATTCCTGGCGTGTGCCAGGTTTACTGGTGAAGCGCTAGATGATTTCCTGGTCTGACCCATATCGAGGCTTGGTTCAAACTAACATGTATTTATACGTGACACGTCAGTGTGTCACCCGTGCCCCAGACGACGTCATCTTATGAAGAAACGCGCGTCGGGAGGAGCTGACGTGCAGACGTTCTCGCGCATGCCGTTCGTGGGACGGGTGTTTGTACTAGCCGGCCGGCTGCTTTGCTTTTATACTTCCTGGACATTTGTAAGTGTTATTCTATTCTTTAATAAATGATGGTTATCAGTATTACGCTATGGTGAACCTTTTCATTCTGGGGAACATCTGAATGCGATCTAATCTGGCTACCCGTTTGAACCCGTGATTGGTGAGATCTGTGCCGTATGCTGACCACTTCCATAATTTTTGCTGGGATATCGCCCTCCTTGAATTTCTCCTGGATAAAGGCCCTGGCCGGATAACAGGTCGCAGGCTTATAGAGCTTGCCTTGGGGTAAGCGAGCATTCTGTGTGGTGTCATCACTGTGGTTGTGGTGGAGGATTTATTCAATTTATATGAAGTTTATCCACATATTGATAACGATTTTGAGCACTATCTAATTTTATATAGAAGGACGTTTTTTTATAATTCATGTACTTTTATTATAATCATTACAGTTTATATTGAAGCACTGGTGTCAAACATCACTGCTACTAGTTAGCTTATTAATTTTTAGCTCTGCTACCAACTTTTTAGGCTACATTGATGGGCACTGACCCTTATTTTGCTTCACAGTTCTTTATTTAAAATTTAAGTTTTTTTCCTGAAACTTGCCTCTTAAAGTGAAGGTGCGTGTTATACGCCGATAAATACCGTACATGCTTAGTCCTGATCGGCGCTCTGGGATTCATTGGTGCCACAAAAGATATATATCAAAATAACACGGCCGAGCTCATCTCTTCACCACAAAGGCAAGAGAATTCTTGTTGGGCAGTGTATTAGTACTCGGACGAACACACTTTTTAATGGTTCAAAGCATGTCAGGCAAAATGGTCCGCCCGCATGCATGTTCAATTCATCAAATCTGGCACTCTTTAAAAAAAGTTTGGACACCCCTGATTTATTAGAAGAGTGAGTGTCAGGAAACAGGTACTGGAGGGTTTAACCGCTTGCCGACCAGCGCACGCAGATTTACATCAGCAGAATGGCACTGGTGGGCAAAAGGGCGTACAGGTACGTCCCCTCTAAGAAGCGGTGTTGCGGGCGCGCCCGCCGCGGTCTCTGACTCAATGTCCGCTGGGTGCCCGCGATCGTGTGTCACGGAGAGGTAGAACAGGGAGATGCTTTTGTAAACAAAGCATTTTCCCGTTCTGCCTAGTGACAGGACAGAGATCACTGCTCTCTGTCATCGAGAGCAGTGATCGCTGTCATGTGAGGTGTAGTCCCTCCCCCCCCACAGTTAGAATCACTCCCTAGGACACACTTAACCCCTTCACCGCCCCCTAGTGGTTAACCCCTTCCCTGCCAGTGTCATTTACACAGTAATCAATGCATTTTTATAGCACTGGTCGCTGTATAAATGACAATGGTCCCAAAAGAGTGTCAAAAATGTCTGATGTGTCCGCCAATGTTGCAGTCCCGATAAAATTGCAGATCGCTGCCATTACTAATAAAAAAAAATTAATAATAAAAATGCCATAAAACTATCCCCTATTTTGTAGACGCTATAAATTTTGCACAAACCAATCAATGTACACTTATTGCAATTTTTTTTTTTTTTACCAAAAATATGTAGAAGAATACATATCGGCCTAAACTGAGGGAAAAAAATGTTTTTTGTATATTTTTGGGGGATATTTATTATAGCAAAAAGTAAAAAATATTGCTTTTCTTTCAAAATTGTCGCTCTGTTTTTGCTTATAGCGCAAAAAATGAAAACCACAAAGGTGATCAAATACCACCAAAAAAAAGCTCTGTTTGTGGGAAAAAAAGGACGTCAATTTTGTTTGGGTGCAACGTTGCACGACCACGCAATTGTCAGTTAAAGCGATGCAGTGCCGAAATGCAAAAAGTGCTCTGGTCAGGAAGGGGGTAAAATCTTCCGGGGCTGAAGTGGTTAACACTTGATAGATTTGAGAGTAGTCTTCTCTATCTTAAGTGAAATGGAATCCCAATATTTTTTAATCTTAGGACATGTTCACCAAATATAAAGAAACTTGCCATCTTGTGGGCATCCTCTACAGCAGCCCTCAAAAATTCCACTCGCCTGCTTGCAATTTGCGAGTGGATTTTGAGGGATGGCGAGTGTGGGCCGCCTGGGAGGGGGGGGAGCACCGCCGGCAGGCTGGATGGTGTGGGAGCCATTTTCCCAGCGAAGGTAGGGGAAGAGAGAGGAGAGACGCCACCTGGTTGATTAGAGAGCTGGGGAACATAACAGCTTTCATTTCAATAGCTGTGTTTTCCCCACCGTCAAATACAGCCCCTCCCCCTTGTCTGGGGAACTTTGATAGACAGATCACCCATCCCAGGATTGGACGGGTGATGGATACATTTTGGAGAGGCGCTCTGATACCAAGTACCATCTGGCATATACTTTGTATCCCGCTTTGATCAGGGTGACTTTAAGGATGCCTTTGTGGATTCGGAACTCCATTTGTGCCAGTCCTCCTCAGGGCTTAGTTCCAGATCCCTCACCCATGCCACCTGATATGATGGCAGGAGGGACAGTAAACTGTTTATAGAGCACAGAGATGCCCCCCCCCCCCCGTCCTGAACGCACCTGTTTTCGAATATGGTGCCAAATCTATCGGGCTGCATGCCAGGGGGGAACAGGGTATTGCCAAAGAGTGGGGCCCCCAGGGTATGTGCAGACTGCAGGGACCATCTCCTGCAACTCATATCCCAGATGTATAAGGAATGTGAAAGCGTTGGACACAAAATAGCTTTACTATGCTTTGGGGAAGTCCAATGAATAAGGTCCATTGCCAGCGGAGTGCATGCCTGAGACTCCAGTGGACCCCACTTAGGGCAATAGTTTTGCCTGTCTTGGAGTAATTGTGCCAACTGCGCAGCTATATAATACTTCCAAAACTCAGGCACCCCCATACCACCCAAGTCTTTGGAGGCATACATCGTAGCCCGAGCTATTCTAGGACCTTTGGTGCCCCAGATATAATGGAGGATTTTAGATTGGAAGCGGCGCGTGGCAGCAACAGGGACCTGGATTGACAGAGTTAAAAAATAATGTAAATAATATAAAAATACTAATGCGCAAACCACTAAGAAAACCTGGTCAAACTAATGAATAGCTGCCAACATAACAAGGTGTTCTCATACTAAATTAATTAAAAAAGGGGAATAATGTGGCGCATACTCAGTGATAATAAAGCAATAATAACTAAATAAGTCTAATAATAAAGTGCAATATTCAAAAGAGAAACTTCAGAAAAATAACAACAAAATAAATAACTTGCATGAAACTGTGCAAAAATTCTTCAAAAAGTGCAGACTGCATCAAAGTGATAATAAGTGCAAAGAAATGTAATGTCCAATCAAGGATAACAAATGATTCATAAAGTAAAGTGCTTGTGCAAGTAAACAGGAAGCATCCAATTCATCCAAGTGTTGTCACCATCCGCTCAGTATTGTCCAATCAAGGATAACAGATAGTTCATAAAGTAAAGTGCTTGTGCAAGAAAACGGAAACCATCCAATTCATCCAAGTGTTGTCACTATCCACTGTGCGCTATTGGTTTGTCCCAGCCTCTCACCTCATATGGAGACCCCTACGGGTCGAGTCAAGCCTCTTGTATGGATGGAGCAATGATTCCCCAACACTCAATTGGTTTCCAGAGGTATCCAAGACAGCACCAATATAAGGATCAATTTCACGGCTCATCAAATTACATGTAATGAAAGAAGGGGGGCTCCATGGTGTAGTAATCCAATAAAGATTTAATAAAACACACGTAGTAACGTACAGTTTAAAATTGCTGCATACAGCTTCACAAACGAAAGAACTTCTGGTCTCGGCCGCGACCGGAAGTGATGACACCTGGCTCCTCCCTAAGCCGGGTGTTGTCACTTTGAGGATTTTGAGTGTAAGAACAGTCAGTTTTCCTGATTTTAGGGACGTAGGGAGGGGAGCGTCTGGGGGTCAATCTCGCTGATTAAAGATTACCCTGTTTATCCGCCTGGGTCCAACGCAATTGTTTTTCTGCCTTTGTGGTAAGGCAGACATTTAATTCCAGGCATGCGGTCTCAATTATATCTCTTAGGTCTAGATGGGGGCTATTTTTGTGTTCTTTGAGTAGATCTCCCTCCTTTTGTTAAGTAGAGCATTATAGTGTCTCCTATACCTGGCAGCCATCTTAATCAGGTGATTGTAGCCTCGGGGGCAGCCCAAGTGCACATTGAAAAAATATGCGATGGGTCATTCAGTGAAAAAAATGCCAATTCAATATCCAAACATTTGGCCGGGTTGCTGAGGTGGGACTCATTTAGGCACCCAGTGAAGGAGGCTGTAGGATTGCACAGTGAGGAAAGGATAACCACTACTGGGGAATGATCAGACCATGAAGTTTCTAAAATCCTAGAGGAGGTGCAAAATGGCAGGGAACTAGCAGACGTGATAGACCACCCACGGTCTCCCCCTTAAAAGCCTATAAAGCCTCTTACGCAGGATACATTGGATGGAAAGCTATTAGAGCTTAGAAACAGAATGAGTAACCCCAAACATTCAGTGTTACAGGTGTCCCAACCCTGCATTGAACTCTGTGGAGGTGTTGGCCCAAACAGCATCTATGATCTGCTTTGAAAATGGGACAGAAGGCCTCATGCAGCCACCTCCTATCACTATTATATACATACAGTGGGGCAAATAATTATTGGATCCCCTGCACCTTTTGTAAGTTTGCCCACTTACAAAGAAATGAAGGGTCTATATTTTTTATCATAGGTGTATTTTAAATGATAGAGACAGAATATCAACCAAAAATCCAGAAAAAACACATGATACAAATGTTATAAATTGAGTTGCAGTTCAGTGAGTAAAATAAGTATTTGATCCCCAAGCAAAACATGACTTAGTACTTAGTACTCGTTGGCAAGCACAGAGGTAAGATGTTTCTTGTAGTTGGTTACCAGGTTTGCACACATCTCAGGAGGGATTTTGGTCCACTCTTGGTCCGGATCTTCTCTAAATCCTTAAGGTATCTTTGCTTTCGCTTGGCAACTGGAAGTTTCAGCTCCCTCCATAAATTTTCTATAGGATTAAGGTCTGTAGACTGGCTAGGCCACTCCATGACTTTAATGTGCTTCTTTTTGAGCCACTCCTTTGTTGCCTTGGCAGGATGTTTTGGGTCATTGACATGCTGAAATGGAAAAAACACATGGATTGGAGTCAGCCGCACACCCCAAAAAGTTTTTGGAAAAGAATTGAGAAGTTCCCCCAAGGGGTTATTTAGCGGCATAATGATATGTTGATCAAAAAGAATGGAAATATAATAAGATCATTTATTTGTGCAAACAACAAATTGCAGATCATTCATAAAAACATTTTTTTAAAATACAGAACTCTGGTTACGGGCATGTGTCAAAGAATATTCCATCAATGTTAGATAATACAATGCATTTCAAATATTAAAAGTATTTAAAAAATCAATTAATAGACATCCACATGAATACCCCCACACGTTTTGACCAATGCTGTTGCGGTCTTCTTTAGGGGATTTTTTATTCTAGTGAAGATATCAAAAGATTTCATTGTTCCAACACTTTATATCGTACTGACAACTATATATATATAGTATTATATCATTATATTTACCAATCGAAGGATGAATTCCGAACAAAATGTCACATATCCAGAGGTTTCTAAATAAAGGCACTGATCCAGGGATCCTCATAAGTCAATCCCCACCCCTCCAGACAGGTGCCAACACCAAGTGGCTTGCAAGGAGTCACACATTAATGGAACAACAGAGGGGGAAGAGATGGACGACACCTGAGATATAATGCAATAAATAATTCAGTTATTTAACAGTAATGTCCTAGCGCCCAATGAGCTACATCCCTACCTGTATGTACGAGTATTTGATTCTTAACTCAATGCATATGGAGAAGAATACAGTATATTGAAATATACTATATTGCTGTTACTATATCTTGGTTATCATATTGTAGTATCATATCCAAAGGGAGGATACGATGGGTAAAATGAATAATGTATTGTTATCAAATAGCAAGTTTGGATATAAGTAAGTAATGAAACCAATGTGAGTAAAGTGAGTAAGTGCATGTGTCAAAAGGATGAACAGAAAGTATTAGATGTATAGATTCTGAAGACCTATATCTTGGAGGTGTGTGTGGATGTGTGAGGATGCGTATGTGAACAAGTGACGAAATAAACTAAAAAAACAAAGAAAAAAAAGGAAGACAAACAACAAAACAAAACAAGCTGAAAAGTGATGGAACTACGTGAACGAGTAATCAATGCAGTGAAGTAATGGTGATGGGTGGTTGTTGTATCAGTGTCATAATACCTGTAATATATGGCCAGATGGTATAGTCTCTAAATATATGGGGTAATCAATGCGGTGAATTAATAGTGATGGGTGATTGTTGCATCAGTGCCATAATACCTGTAGTATGGCACAGATGGTGTAATCTCTAATTAAATATACGGGGTGGTGGAAAATGCTGAAGGAGGCACTGAAGTGCTCGATACATCAAAGTTATATAATATGCACTGATGTTGTATTGGCTGATCAAAAATTGATCTACTATGCTAGATATTGTACTTTTATGCCGCGTACACATGAGCGGACTTTACGGCGGACTTTGCCCGGCGGACTGGATTTCGTCGGACAATTCGATGTGTGTGGGCTCCAGCGGACTTTGTTTTCTCAAAAGTTGGACGGAATTAGATTTGAAACTTGTTTAAAATTTATCCGACGGACTCTTCTTTCTAGCGGACAAACCGATCGTCTGTGTGCTAGTCCGACGAACTCAAACTGACGCATGCTCTGAAGCAATTACAAGACGGAAGCGCTCGGTCTGGTAAAACTAGCCTTCGTCTTGAAGCTAGCACATTACTCTTCTGTCGTCTTTTAATACAGCCTTTTTTTAGGATTGATAATGCGAGAGGAATGAAGTTGTTTTTCTGCTTTATATTCACACAGAGTTCTCACAAACTTCTTTCTTCATGATTTATCCTCCTGCCATGACTAATATAATATTTTGTAACAGCCAGATCTCCATAACTTTAAAATTTTAAAATAGATTTTTTTATTTCAACACTTTAGCTATTTTACAATGTGTGTTAAATGCTAACTACATTTTTTGTGTGTATTTTCAAGTTACCACAATTAACATTCATATTTTGTGTTGTTTTAAAGAACCTTAATGAGGTTGTTGTTGTCCCTTAAATGTGAAGCAGCTCTGCTGACTTCCATCATCCAATCATGTGCAAGCAAAAACTTTTTTTTTTTCCTTTTACTTGCACAGGATTGGGTACTCTTTGCAAAGTCAAGCTTTTAAATAATTTCTGATGCTCTGGAGCAATTGCACTTGCAGAGGGCAACTGCCCTCTGCAAAGTGCACAGACTATTTGCTTTTCTCAAATCAACCCCATAGTCTTTTCAACCTGTACTTGCCTACTCCCAAACAAAATGGCGTTTTTTAATCAAAAGACATAGGCAAGAATGTAAGGTAACCCAAAATGTATTTATTTTATTCCCAAAAAAATTAGGAAGGCAACACTGGACACACTTTTAGAATCTGGGAAGCCTTTCGTCCCCCAGGACACACATCAAGTTTGAGGACAAGAAAATAGGTATCTTGCGACTATAGGGAGCACAGGGAGCACAGTCAGACCAGACAGAAACCAGGCAATCACTTTCGACTCTTCCGTGGAGCCTTCCCTCCACGCTTCTCTGAAGCCTTCCCTCCACGCTTCTCTGCAGCCTTCCTCGGAGGTTGTGCCTCTGGTGGTGTACTTGGGGCAGGAGGAGGAGGAGGAGGAGGAGGAGGAGGATTGGCTTCATCTGCTAGATAGGTTGTAGTAGTAAGCTCCCCTCTCAAGCCCTTCTGGTAAGCCTGGAAAATTAGACCCTCACAGAGGAGGCGTTGGCCCTTTTCCAACTCCAGTAATCTGCTGGCTATATAGGTGCCATACGCCTCCTCTGCATTGGGAGGTTTGCTCAGGATCAGGCTTGCTTCCCGTATGAGGTCTAGGGATTCCTGCTCTGTTGGTGGCATTCTACTGGGCCTTTTGTGGAGAATGCGGAGGGGAGGCACCTGACACTCTGTGCGGCTTCTACTTGGCCCAGCCACAGCCTCCTCCTCTCTCCCACTGGGCAAGGCCTCCTCCTCTCTCCCACTGGGCAAGGCCTCCTCCTGGCTGAGGTCATCCTGTGTAAAAAAAGGGACATAGTTGTAATTTTCTGTTATGCAATCACACACAATTTTCAGCTCCTAACTTTCAAATATAATTACACAAAATAATAAAGGCTATCTATTTGACCACACCATTATTTCAGATGATCAACAAGATCTGAAGTTACGTATATATTTGGCCACTACTGTCTAGTGATATATCTACATATTACTCTTTGTGCAGAAGTGATTTTTTATGAAGCACTTTCAAAATAACACCTTAACATCATTAATAACATTTACACAATCCCCAAATCTAAAAAAAAAGTATACCTGGCTGAAGCTGGGCGCATCCACTTCATCAATGGTGAAAAGGCCCAGTTCATCCTGGGACTCCTCAGCTGGGGTGGAGGTGGATGGAAGGCTGGAGGGAAGAGTGGATGGAAGGCTGGAGGGAAGAGTGGAGGGAAGGCTGGAGGGAAGGGTGGGGGGAAGGGTGGAAAGTGATTGCCTGGCTTCGGTCTGCTCATCCAGGAATCGCAGTTTGTGGTAATACCACAACTTGGGGACATAAACTTGGTCAGCTGCTGCCCCGGATCTGAGCGACTCCTGGATTTTTCTGTGTTCCCGCTTATACATGTTACGCAAGATACCTATTTTCCTGTCCACAAACTTGAGGTCTGCCTGGGGGAGTCGAGTCTTCACAAACTCTAAAAGTGTGCCCAGTGTTGCCTTCCTAACATCCCGATTATAATATAGGGGGTGTTTGACCTCCCACAGGTTTTTCTTGTCCTCATAGAGCTCAATAAAATGGCACAAAAATTCTTCCTCTTTAAAGGGATTCATTTTTTCTGGAAAACAAGACACAAGATCAAAACTTAAATGTCAGGCCCAAATCTCAGGATTAGTTTGTGTTGTAATCTAGGACACACACACACACACACACACACACACACTCTTTAATCTTACCTTCGTTTGTGACGGTCGCTACTTCCGCACGGACATACGTAGGCAATCGTAATAGCTTTATATACACTGCGCATGTGTCATGCTCCACCTGCGTTGCCCGCCCCTGACGTTCGTAAGTACGATTTGGCCCCGCCCCTTCACTCTTCGTTGCGCAGTGGGAGTAGATAGCAAAAGATGGCGCAGCGATTAAGTGAAAGTAGCGCGGAGGAAAGCCCGGAGCCCCAAACATCCACATCCCGGAGGAGATATAAGGCCACCAACATGGCTTTTGAAGAGATGGTGGAGATGGTGTCCATATTGAGAAGGGAGGACTACGATGGCAAAAAAGGACCGTACACACAACCCAATATGAGAAAGGACAAAATAATGTCCTCAATTGTCACCGCTCTAGAAGAGAAATTTGGGACAAAACGTTCGAAAGAACAATTGCGGAAGCGGTGGTCTGACATAAAAAGTCGGGAGCCAGAACAATATTGGCGAATAAAGAAGCTGCTTAAAAAAAGTAAGTACTTGTGTTTTACTATTGAGATACAGAACTTGCATGCTGATCCTTATTTTTCAAAAACATAAGAGAAAGAGTTCTCTAAAAGAGGGTCAGCAAGGAACACTGATATTGATACAAATCAGCTTTATTAATTACCAAATAGTATACCAAATTAAGTACAAAAGAAAGTGAAAAAACCAGCAATGATGACTGACGGTTACCACATTTTTGGCGTTTTTTCTGCATCGTTCGTAAATACCGTTCTTTGGAATAGATATGATACTTTATAAAGTGACGTTATTTTTTCGCCAAATACGATGGGACAGTGTTGGACATACATTTATGGCTTGATAATTTGTCGAATTCCCACAATGAGTTGATGTGGTGTAGATGTGTTTGAAAATATAATGCTTCATCAAAAATGATTCAGTGTAATGTAGGGACAGGACACAGCAGCTGTTTCCACATCTGGACTCACGAGCACTATAGTTAGTGGGAATGATTTAGCAGTCCCACTATTGTTCTTCGATTTTATTTATTTTTAAATTTACTTTTAATTTTATTCCGTACGTTTTTTGGCTCTGCGTAACTTCTGCATACTTTCAGCTATTAAAACCATTCAACTATTAAAATGTTCGTCTCTTTTAGCTGATGTGTGTTTTTCAACTTTTTTACTACCATTTATACGTTTTTAAATATTAAGGTTTTTTTCACTTGTTTAAACATTGAATTCAATGGGAGCATGCTTGAAATCCTTAAATTCTTCTTCCGCTCCCAAAAGTTTCAGCTCCTTCATACTTTCACCTAGAGACACCAAACAAACTTTACAATGCTCAATAAATATTCAGCTATCTGGCTATATCCTTTCAGTTTGATATTTTTGTAATTTTTGGAGAAAAAGCTTTTTGTTTAGAGGTCATTTCGTGAAATTTTAGACATTAATCAGAGTGTACTGTGTTTGTTTTGTTGCCATGGTTACCAAAGCTTCTGTTATACACAGGGGGGGAGGTGGCTGGAGCATCTCAGCTCTGATTACAGAGCCCGGGGGGAGGGGACAGACACACCATGTACTGATTTATAATAGAGGAATATGATGGGGCAGTTTTGATGGCGGTCATTTTAGCAATTTAGCTATTCAGCATTCCCACGCATTTTGCGCAGGAAATGCATTTTCTAGTGTACTATGTGACCATAAAAAAATTTTTGAGGGGTAATACACATAGGAGATCATTGAGGTGTCAGCATCTGTGAAATTTGCCCGAAAATAAGCATTCTTTATAATTGTTGTTCATAGGTAATGTTCATCCTGTCTTCAACATTTATTATGATGCAAAATTGGCAAAAAATCATAACCAACGTTTTACTTTATTTATTAAAACCTAAAAGATCAGTGTGTTTTAACTATACCTTTTTTTCAAATCTCATAGGGGAGAAAAGACTCAGACAACAGTCCAAGGATCTCAGGACCCCCCCAAGTCACCAGCCTGAGGCCGAAGCTACCCCAAGCCCCAGCCCAAGACCACGCCCACCCGACGACCTTGAGGAAGGAGAGGTGGAGGAAGTGTGCGAGGTTTCAAGCCCACCAAGTGAGTGACTGACACCCCAGCTTGAGTTACTGTATTTTGGCGTGCATATTGTAAACCTTGTTTTTATTCACTCGTTTTAGGTGAGTTTCTGGTTGTGGAAGGCCAAGCGGCAGAGCATTTCACCACAGACAGTGCGCAAAGACTAATTGGCCAGATAATGCTGTGGAATGGCCACATAGATCAAATGCGTGAACAAATTCACAGCATGAAACTTCGCCTGGACTCCATGCAACAGGAAATGAAGAACATGATTGATGTTTTGGGCAGAATATAATCACGTTTGGCCTAAAAACATCAATCATGTTCTTCATTTCCTTGGGAAGTTATTTTGTTTGAAAAAGTTTTTTTTCTATTTTTGGGGTATACCCAAATTTACATTGTGTGATGCACACGGTGTGTCATCATGTGCTATCTTCCATCATGGGTTAGCAATGTACTTGTTTTGTGTTTGCAAACCTTTCATCCTGAAAAATCTTGGGTGGTGAGAGGAACCAAAAATGGGATTGCACACACAAAACACGTACATTGCTCTCCCATGATAGGAGATAGCACATGTTGACTTGACCCTTTCGTAAAGCTCAATTTTGAGCATCTTATAAATGACAAATTTCTGCAAGGGTGACATTACATGCACCGTTCTAGAAATATTGAACTTTGTAAGTTCATTTATTGTAAGTTTTGTTTCTAAAAACACTGTTGTGTATGTAAATCTTGTTAGATAAAGGTCTATATATTTGTGAAAAAATGGCTTGAATAATTTAGTAAAAGATAATTTTTTTACACAACGTAAAATATTTTTGAAAAAAAAAAAAAAACAAAAAAAAAAAAAAATATGCTAAAAAATGCACCTTTCAATGTGCACCAAGTAAAATTTTTTACCCTATACAATGTGTGTGGCTGTTTCTTGAAGTCAAAATTTGGGGTTTGTTTTTGTGGGCCTGATTAACTAAAGCTAAATGCACTTGACACTACTACAAGTGCACTAGGAGACAGACATAACTTAAAGGTAAACAACAATAAAAACAAGATATTTAGATAAACCAATTTTCTTTTTTATTTTTGAAACAAACTTACAGCTGTTGCTGAATAGCAATGGCCCCCCGACCATTAAAATAATTCACATAACGGTCACGCACTTGACGTGTTGAAAAACATAAGGCACACTTATAAGATTACTCACCCCCTATGATGGCCCATTGATACATTTGAATGTGGGGGGAGGGGTTCTAATTAGGTTAACAAACACACCTGACTGGCTCAAACATTTGTGGGGTGGGGGAGGGGGTCTAATTAGGTTAACAAACACACCTGACTGGCTCAAACATTTGTGGGGTGGGGGAGGGGGTCTAATTAGGTTAACAAACACACCTGACTGGCTCAAACATTTGTGGGGTGGGGGAGGGGGTCTAATTAGGTTAACAAACACACCTGACTGGCTCAAACATTTGTGGGGTGGGGGAGGGACAAACAAGACAATGGAGCAGACAATATACATTGTTCAATGGACTATAGGCTAGAGATAAAAATGGACCCAGCATTGCATGGTGGGGAGGTTAATGAAAGAAATTATGCATGTAGGGCAATAAATGATTAAAATAGGCATGCACGAAGATAAAGGGGACATTCACAGCAGATTGAAAGCATGGCAATTAGGTAAAGAGGACAGTTCTACAATACATCTAAAAACAGTTAATACATATCATGTAATGTTAAAGGATAAAACTTACCTTCATATATTCCTTCTGCAGGACCTGAATAATAGCAGAACAGGTCTCTGGGATTATGATCCCCAGAGCCTGGGGGGAGATGCCTGTCGAGAACTTTAAGTCCTGAAGACTTCTCCCTGTCGCCAAGTAACGTAACGTGGCAACTAGCCTCTGCTCCGCACTGATGGCTTGCCTCATGCAGGTATCCTGCCTGCTGATATAGGGGGTCAGCATAGCCAGCAGACGCTCAAAGACGGGGTCCGTCATCCTGAGAAAATTCCTGAAATCCTCAGGATTATTCTCACGGAGCTCACGGAGCAAAGGCATATGACAGAACTGGTCACGCTGGCGCAACCAATTCTTGGTCCATGAACTCCTCCTCACCCTGTTCATGGACTGGACTCGGGTCAAAGTATTAACCCCAACACCAAGTCCCCACACAGCACGAACTCGAGAACGAGAACGTCCACTCGACATGGCTTCAAAACTTATAACAAACGCACTGAAGAACAGCAAGGCCTATGAAGAACGACCTGAAAATCAGGAACGAGCGGACCAGAACGGCCTGCAAGGCAGGTTACGAACTGACCAACACGCACTGAAAAGCAGATACAAACCTCACAAGCACAAACTGAACCGCAGAAAACGAACGAAATAAGCTGAAGTGTGAAAAGCGCGAATCGTCTCTAATCAAACTTCTACTAACACGAGATAAACACGAGATTAGCAGAAGGAGCCCAAAGGGTGCCGGAGTGGGGCTTGGACTTCCTTTTTCTAGTCCCGTACGTGCTATACGTCACCGCGTTCAAAACCAGCGGACTTTTGCAGTGAGCGTGTGTGGCCAAGTCCGTCCGTTTTTAAGTCCGGCTCAAGGAGCCAACAAAGTCCGACGAAAAGTCCGCCGGGCAAAGTCCGCCGTAAAGTCCGCTCGTGTGTACGCGGCATTACGTTTGACCTGAATTCTTCCTATGTGTGTGGGGAGTTCTCCTGGGATCCCAACAAGATCCCCAGGGGATGAGGTGCTTAAATAGTGTCTAGACTAATTGATAACAGCTAAATGCAAAAAGGGAGTTTGGGACTTTAAAATGAAGCGGTTGGAATGCGGAGGGTTAGAAAATATAAATTTAATAATCATAGTAGATATAGTATAGGGATTTCATACATATACACATATATATAATTAGTACAAAAATAAAGCATATAAGATGAAAAAATACATGCAATGGGTATATCATCATACTAGGTGGATAATAATAGGAGTAATGTTGGTACAAGGTAGCAAGGGCCTAGGGTGCCAACTGTGGCATGCCCAGTGACTGGAGTCATAATCACATAGTAGTGGTAGTACTCGTAATAGGTACCAGAGATGGTGTGCCCGGGACCTGATAATAGAATAACGTAATAATCATAAAATTGGTAAAATAATGATAACATCATCAAAATGCAAGTAGTTGAGATTGAAGCATCAAGTGTAGCTCGACGCGTTTCGTGGATGATATTCTCCACTCATCAGGAGCTGATGCAGTGTTATCCTGTAAATATATACATATAATGAGCCTCCTATCTTGAAAGAGAGGAGTGGAAAAATGTTCAAAAATAGTTGGCCAAAAGGCGCACACTTACCAACCCTGGCACTGAGTGCGGTGCATGACAAACGGTACGGAATGGGCCAGAGGCACCAAACCCCGGCACGGGAGCTGAGGCAGCATAATATGTCTGAATGGCAGCGGGTGATGTAATAGCAGTGTCTGGATCATGGGGTGATGTCCATGTGACAGCAAAGATGCTAGAGAACTTGTCGGAAGGAAGGGATATCTGATTACAAATTGTAAGTATTTGTGATCTGAAATAGAATTCGTATTAAGTAGTACGTAAATAAATAATGTATCCCAAGATACCCTAGTGTAAGGTGTTGATAAGTAATATAAAAGAGATTGTGTAATGGACACATAAAGTTAAATTGAAAGGGTGACTGGTGTAGATCTAAATGAGTGTGGACTGATAGAGAGGGAATGTTAAAGATAGAGTGTGACTAATATCTAGAACGGGGTGCAGTCAAGCAAGACAGGGGCATACCAAGGAAAGAGAGCCCATTTCTCCAAAGGCTTACCCGATGCTGCAAGGCAAGCACAAACAACAAGATGAAAGCAGCTGATGTGCAGAAATCCCAGTCGGAAACAGGCCATGTGAATAGCCATGTGAATAGCCCGCTCAGATGGGGAGACATATAAACATATGCCGCCAACGCCACGTGCGAACCTTCCAAAAAGGGGAGGAGGGGGAGGACCCAGGGAGCGCATCGCAGCTCCCGCGCCGAGGAAAGAAAGCCCCAGCACGGAACCATGCCAGAAGCCACGCTGACGCAGAGCAGTGGCAGAGCTGTAGGGGTTGAATGTATAGCAAAACCATAAGATGAATGTATATATCAACCAGTACCGGGAATGCCATCCATGGTGACATAAGTAAACTAAACAGAAACATAACAGTATGTGCAAAATGTAATACTATTCCAGAGAAACAGCCCTAAGTAGGACCTGCATATTCCCTCTCACGTAGATAGCAGGGGAGCACTGCTAATCCAACTTTCCAAACGCTTCCATCCCGGTAATTGATAACAGGTGTCGTTCCAAAAGTTCCACCCCCTCCTTGTCCTCTTCACCAGAGGCGGTCCTCGTGTGGCTCCCTCGGCGTTACTGTGGGCCAAAGCTCCGGCCTTTGCCGTCTCCTTTGTCGCAATTGCGTGATGTCATGATGCAGCGTGTACATGGGGCCACAGTCGCCAGTGCACGCCGCATCACTGGAGATCAAAGAACGCTGCCGGTGTCTTCCCGAGAAAGTTCCCTCGGCGGATAAGGACCCCCCCTGTACTGCGCAGGCGCAGCGCCTGCGCAGTAAGAACTACTATGAGCCAACGGAGATAGCCGAAGCTCAAAACGTTCAATCAGCTGTACACGGCGCCTGCGCCCTAGGTCCAGGTTCCTTCCCCACCATCCAAGTGGACCTAGAGGGGGAATAAAAAAGAGCCGAGCGAAGCGAGGCCGTGCCCGAAACGTGGCGAGCGAAGCGAGCCCGCGAGGGGCCCTCCTACAGGTGCCGTGTACAGCTGATTTTCACCTATTCACCTTCGGCTATTTCCGCCGGATCCTACTGCGCAGGCGCAGCGCCTGCGCAGTAAAAGGGGGTCCTTATCTGCCGAGCGGAACTTTCTCGGCAGAACACCGGCACGGTAGTGCTCCCTCTGGTGGACAACAATGTTAATCGTCCTACCATAAAAGGGAGCATAAAGAAGGGAGAACCGTGAAAGATTTTCACATCTCCCCGCCGTGCCGGGACGCCTGAATCGGAGCTGGCGCTCCCCAAAGAGAGGAGAAAGAGAAGCAGAGAGGAGACCAAATGGATCAGTGTGTTAATATAATCCTTGAAAATGAATATTGTTGTATACAGTTGTAAATATATTTAAAACTTTGATACAAGGTTTCATACTTATCGGAGCTGTAAACATTATGGAGTGTACTTTTCCTATGTTAAAGCCATATTGGATGTATTGGTGAGTTTATTGGGCCAGAATTTTGTCTTTCAGGATCCTTATCTTTAGTCAAACGTCTATACCTTGGTTATCATATTGTAGTGTCATATCCAAAGGGAGAATACGATGGGTAAAATGAATAATGTATTGTTATCAAATAGCATGTTTGGATATAAGTACCGTATTTATCGGCGTATAACACGCACTTTTTTCCCCTTAAAATCAGGGGAAAATCGCAGGTGCGTGTTAAACGCCGATCCCCTGCGATCCCGAGCTGTTATAACTTTAAAATCGCCGACCGCGATTCGAAAATGGCGCCGCCGGCACCGAAATACAAAGAGCCGGTCCTCGGCTCTTCTCGGCGGCTCTCGTTCACTTTCGGCTCCACTCGTAGTCCCGAGCGGAGCTATCCGAACCTACTCGGCTAGGTTCGGATAGCTCCGTCGGGACTACGAGTGGAGCCGAAAGTGAACGAGAGCCGCCGGAAAGAGCCGAGGACCGGCTCTGTGTATTTCGGTGCCGGCGGCGCCATTTTCAAATCGCGGTCGGCGATTTTGAAGCCCAGGACAGAGGATCGAAGGCTGCACTGGGGAAGGCTGCACTCACAAGGCTGCACTGGGGAAGGCTGCACTGGGGAAGGCTGCACTGACAAGGCTGCACTGGGGAAGGCTGCACTGACAAGGCTGCACTGACATGGCTGCACTGAGAAGGCTGCACTGACATGGCTGCACTGGGGAAGGCTGCACTGACAAGGCTGCACTGACATGGCTGCACTGGGGCAAGGCTGCACTGAGAAGGCTGCAATGGTGGGCATTTAAATGTAAGTTTTTTTCCCTTCAAGTTTTTTTTTCCTTAAAATTCCCTCCTAAATTGGGGTGCGTGTTATACGCCGGTGCGTGTTATACGCCGATAAATACGGTAATTAATTAAACCAATGTAAAGTGAGTAAGTGCATGTGTCAAAAGGGTGAACAGGAATTTCAGATGTATAGATTCTGAAGACCTATATCTTGGAGATGTGTGTGGATGTGTGAGGATGCGTGTGTGAACAAGTAAGAAATAAACTAAAAAAAACTAAGAAAAAAAAGGAAAAACAACAAAACAAAACAAACTGAAAAGTTATGGAATTACGTGAACGAGTAATGTAATCAATGCAGTGAATTAATGGTGATGAGTGGTTGTTGCATCAGTGCCATAATAACTGTAGTATATGGCCCGATGGTATAGTCTCTAATTAAATATATGGGGTAATCCATGCGGTGAATTAATAGTGATGGGTGATTGTTGCATCAGTGCCATAATACCTGTAGTATATGGCACAGATGGTGTAATCTCTAATTAAATATATGGGGTGGTGGAAAATGCTGAAGGAGGCACTGAAGTTGGTAAATATAATAATATAATACTATATATATATATATATATATAGTTGTCAGTACGATATAAAGTGTTGGAACAATGAAACCTTTTGATATCTTCACTAGAATACAAATTCCCTGAAGAAGACCGCAACAGCATTGGTCAAAACGCGTCGGAGTATTCATGTGGATGTCTATTAATTGATTTTTTAAATACTTTTAATATTTGAAATGCATTGTATTATCTAACATTGATGGAATATTCTTTGAGACATGCCCGTAACCAGAGTTCTGTATTTAAAAAAAATGTTTTGATGAATGATCTGCAATTTGTTGTTTGCACAAATAAATGATCTTATTATATTTCCATTCTTTTTGATCAATATATCATTATGCCACTAAAAAAAACCATGGGGGAACTTACCAATTCTATTGTCATGCTGAAAGACCCATCCACGACCCATCTTCAGTGGTCTGAGGGAGGACGGTTCTGATCCAAGATTTTACAATATATGGCCCCATCCACTGGCCCCTTAATGCGGCAAAGTCGGCCTGTACCTGTAGCAGAGAAACAGCTCTAAAGCATAACGTTTTCACCTCCATGCTTGACTGTAGGGATGATGTTCTTAGGGTCATAGCCAGCAATTGTCTTCCTCCAAACACGGCGAGTCGAGTTAATGCCAAAGAGCTCAAATTTGGTCCCATCTGACCACAGCACTTTCTCCCACTCATTCTCTGAATCATTTAGATTTTCATTGGCAAACTTCAGACGGGCCTGTACATGTGCCTTCTTGAGGAGGGGGACCTTGTGGTCGCTGCAGGATTTCAATCCATGGCGGCGTATTGTATTACCAATGGTTTGTTTGTGACTGTGGTCCCAACTGCCTTGAGATCATTCACAAGCTCCTCCCATGTAGTTCTGGGCTGATCCCTCATTTTTTTGTTTACTAATGTTTTTTATTGAGGCAAAGGAAAATATACAGTCATATGACAGAACATAACATAAAATGAATGTCATGGGGACATTTATGAAAATCAAAATAAATAACAAAAACTTCCGAAGCATACAGGAAAGTCATCAAAAAAAAAAATACTGATCATTAATATCTAACATAACATATACCTACAAAAGAAGAGAGAAGGTATACCTGAGAGTATTACTTATGCAAGATCTGATAACCTAGATTGGTATTTAGTCCTGTGATAGTAAAACATGCCTGTGGGTTTTCCAAGCATCCCATCTACGTTCGAACAGGTGCATTTTTATTAAGTAATGTATACAATATCCTCTCCATTAGCATAATCGTATCCATTCTGTTTAGAACGGAGGACAGGGGTATTGCGGGGGTCTTCCAGTGCAGAGCAATAGCCCATAGGGTACATATGTAAATAGTGTGTATAAGACATTCTTCCTTGCGGAAGATACCTGGGATTGATGCTCCAAGAAGGCACATTGAGATTGTGAGCTGTAGAGGAGTACCCGATATTGCAGAAGCAATGGCAGTCACTTTCTTCCAAACTGGAGAAAGTAGTACGCTGTCCCAAAATATGTGCTGAAAGGTACCTGGAAGCTGGCAGCCCCTGAAGCATAGTTCGGATGTCCCTGAAAATGTGGCCTGAAGTTTGGATGGGATATAATACCATCTAATTAATACTTTGTAGGCTGTTTCTCTAACTGCCAAGAATTTTGAGGCTTTGCGCAAGTTATCCAACATTGTGTCCCAATCTTCTGGGACGAACTGTTCATCTCAGTCCGATTCCCATTTTCTTTTATATGGAGGCTCCCCCGGGAAACCTGAGGTCAGTGGTCAGTGCTTTTTTATAAAGGACGGAAATAAGGCCCTTGCCTCTGGGGGAGTCACGGCAGATCTGTTTAAACAGTGTAGGAGGGGAGGATGGGGAAAGAGCAAAGTGGGAGGTATAAAAATACCTTATTTGTATAAAGAAGTAGTGTTCTCTAAGTGGGATCTGTTTTTGTGTGCAGAGGAGGCCAAACGTGGCAAATGTATCACCTAGTTGGAGATCAGCAAAGGTGACCAAAGAGTTAGAAATCCACCATGAGAAACCATCTGGATGTTTAAATGCTGTGGTAAATAAGGGCTCTCCTAAGAAAGACGAGTCTTGGGGTGCAGACGATATTAGGCCAAGTTTACCCTTATAGCGGTTCCAAAGGGTGAGAGAATGAGACACTAAGGAATTAAGGGAGGTAAGTTTATGTGTGGAGTTGGTGGGAGACCATAGTACATATGGGAGACAATAAGGTCTGATAGATATGGATTCAAACCTGACCCAGGGTACCATGGAATCGGGAATATTCCATTGAGCTATCTGGGAAAAAACAAGCGGCTAATTTAAAGATGGCTTGTCCCTCTAGGAAACTGGGACCTAAGTTTATGGGTCCCTTCCAGGTAAAAAGGAAAGTAAATGACGTTGCGTATGAACTCAACCTGCCGGATTCTTTTAGAATACACCCGGTTTTCCATGTGTCACTTCTGAAACCAGTTGTTCCTAATCCTTTCTCTGACCGTAATGCCAAGCCACCTGAGCCTATCATGATCAATAACGAGGAGGAATTTGAAATCGAGGCAATCCTGGATTGCAGAAAAAGGCGTAATCAGATCCAGTATCTCATCAAGTGGAAGGGGTATGGACCCGAGGATAACTCCTGGGAGCCTGAAAGTAATCTTCATGCTGAGGAATTGCTACAAGCCTTTAAAGACTCTCACGCAACCAGGTTGGCCCAGCTGGGCATCCGGAGGCTGCCCTTGAGGAGGGGGCACTGTCAGAGAGCGTACCTCGGCGGGCAGGGTGCTTGCGGTGGTGTGCGTCGGGGCGCGTCGGGGCGCGTTGGCGCGCGCGTTCCTGCGGGCTCCGCTGTGCGCGTTCCTTGCAGCGCTGGCATGCGTGTCCCGGGCAGGTCTGCTGTGTGTGCCGGTGTGCGGGGGCACGCGCGCGGGCGTGTGTGGGTGCGCGCGCCTGTGCGTGCCGGTGTGCGCGCGTGCACGTCGTTTGGCGCCAAACGGCCCATTTAAGCCGGCTTCCCTCTGTGATCAGTGCTGCCTGATCAACAGCTTTGCCGTCCTTAGTGCCTGACCCTTGTACCTGTATTGATCCTGATATCCTGACGACCCGGCCTTGTCTCCTGAACCTCCCATTGAACTGTGCCTGCACCTGACCTCTGCCTGTCTGACTATCCGTTTGCCTGCTCCACTGTACCTCAGCTGCCTGTCTGTTGCCGAACCCAGCCTGTCTCCTGACCATCCTGCTCAGTCTTGTTGCCTGTGTTCCAGCCAGCTCCAGCCATCCACCTGCTCATCCTTCAGTATCTGGACTGCTGCAAACAGGCTCTCATACCACTCCGCACTCCTGTGCCTCCTGTTTACCTTACCAGGGGCCGCGAGTCGGACGCGTAAGGGAGCCTACCTTCTGCCCAAGCGGACTCACCAGTCTGGTAAGTAGGAGCCTGACAACAGGTGTCTTTTATACACATAACGAGTTGTCGTTAGGAGCACCTTCTTAAATTGACAGGACTAATCTGTGTACCACATGAGCACATACTGTAGCCAGTCTGTGGGAGCCAGAATTATTGTTGGTTGGTAGGGGATCAAATACTTATTTTACTCACTAAACTGCAACTCAATTTATAACATTTGTATCATGTGTATTTTCTGGATTTTTGGTTGATAATCTCTGTCATTTAAATTACACCTATGATAAAAAATATACATCCTTCATTTCTTTGTAAATGACCAAACTTACAAAATTTGCAGGGGATCAAATAACTATTTTCCCCACTGTATACATACACTGAGGACAAGAAAAACATATACAATACTGGGTGGGTTTCAACTGTATAGTTTGAAGGAGAGTTGAATTACTGGGGTGAATAATGAAACAAAAAATGCAAATCTGCCTTCTGAAGGTCCATGATGTTGAAGGCTACCATGATTCTTGACGTTGTGGCATAGGAAACTCCTCTGCTATCCGCCAGTCAGGATCAGTTTCAGGCAGGTCCGGATGACTAAGAAAGCAGGATAAATCAGTTTTATTATAGAGATGCTATCTTCTCATTTCTGTGGGCATTTAAACAAAAAGGAAAGCCTCTAGTGGTAATCGATCCTTTCCCAGTGGAGGACATTTAGTAATGGGTGCAAGGCCCTGCTCATCATTGGGATTCTTCTAGAAAGATCAATGAAAAGCAGTAACTTTGCCCCATCAAAGTGAACATGCTGAATGCCTATAGTATGCATAAAATACCGTTTGATAGAATATTTGTGCATATTTCACATTACATCTCAGTGCCTATTCACATACTGGGTTGGTGGTAGGAGGCCCTTATGGGCTCTATCTATTTCAATGTGCGAAGGGGGCACCATCACACATTATTTGCCTGAAAATCCGCTGTAGCCCTCTGGAAGACCTTTAATCCTTATATTTTGTCTCCTGCCTCAATTTTCATAGTCGTCTAGCTGAGATAGTAGCGTTTCAGTGTTCGGTGTTCTGCCTCATCAATTTATTCCTAAGGCATTTCAGAGCTTGCAATAGGTCTTTAGCCTCAGTGCCCAGTCTCTGAAGTCTCTAATCTAACCCATATGTGTGCTCCTGTTTTGGAATATCAACTTCACCTTTAAAAGCGTTTTCTGCTGAGGCTTTTAATTGCATAATATCTGCTTTAGTAGGTAGTCCTCTAATATGTTCTATGAGGTATCAGTCTCCTTCTAATGCCCCATTTCTGAAGCAGCATGAAAACTACTGAGAGATTTATGGGAAGGAACAGAGATAGTGCCTTGTATCTGAGAGCTGAGAGGTGATGCAGGTCTTTTTCCTCTTTAATAGAAGAATCCCTACGAATTGAGTGGGTGCAATGTTGGAAACAACTCTGTCTCTTGTGGACCAGCCCAAGAAATAAAGAGTTCAGGAGACAAGAATGGAATCCATATCCATATTCAGGCTTCCACAACCCCCCCTCCAAAAAAAAAATGTTTGTGTTTATCAGGGCTGAGCTGCGAGTTTGAGTCGAACATCGGCTGTTCGATCGTTCGGCGAAGATCGAACATTATGGGCTGTTCGTGCCAAATTCGAGCGGCGCGTCATGGCCCATAGTGCACTGCGTCATCGCAGTGGTTTGCTGGCTGATGATTGGCCAAGCATGCACTATGACTCGCATGCTTTGGCCAAACACAGTGCCGTAAGCAAACAGAGCCATAATTGGCCAAAGGCAGGGTGCCTTTGGCCAATTATGGCTCAGAAGATTAAGTACACACCCCACACTATATAAGGCCGCCCGCACTTCGCCGTGTGTAGTGTGTTCCAGCGTTCAGAGAGAGAGAGAGTGTCATTTAATTTCATTTAGATAGATTGAGCAGACAGTTGATTCAGTTAGCTCCAGTATATTTAGTATATATATACATATATATATATATATATATATACTGTATCCAGTTTAGCTAGATCTCACTGCAGACCATTCCTGTTCTCTTCCTAATATACTACAGGCAGGCAGTTCATTCAGTTAGCTGCAGTATATTCAGTACTGTATCCTGTGCAGCTAGATCTCGCTGCAGACCATTCTTGTTGTTCTCTTCCTAATATACTACAGGCAGGCAGTTCATTCAGTTAGCTGCAGTATATTCAGTACTGTATCCTGTGCAGCTAGATCTCGCTGCAGACCATTCCTGTTGTTCTCTTCCTAATATACTACAGGCAGGCAGTTCATTCAGTTAGCTGCAGTATATTCAGTACTGTATCCTGTGCAGCTAGATCTCGCTGCAGACTGTTCCTGTTGTTCTCTTCCTAATATACTACAGGCAGGCAGTTCATTCAGTTAGCTGCAGTATATTCAGTATATATATATATACATACCAGCTTTGTGCAGCTACAGCTCACTGCAGGCCATTCCTGGTGTACCTATTCAAATACATTACAAAAACATCAAATACAGTATTTTTGGAAGGTCAACACGGAGAGGCAGAAGCTCACAGGCCACTAAAAGAGGGCAAGAAGGCTCTGTGTCTACAGCCAACATTGCTGGTCGTGGACATGGTGCATCCTCAGCACGTGGCCGTGGGGCACGCTTGTCCTTTTGTCCTTGGCCGTGTTGAGCCACAACATGCAGAAGAGTTGGTAGAGTGGATGACCAAGCCATCCTCATCCTCTGTCACCCAGGCTCAGAGTACTTTGGCTGCCAATGCAGCTGCCAAAGTGGCCTCTTCTATCGGCTCAATGTCATCAATCACTCCTTCCCTAGCCCCACCATCATGCCCTGAGGAGTCCCCCGAACTGTTCAACCATAGTGTTGGGTACATGCTGCAGGAGGATGCGCAGGCTCCGATGATGGTACCCAGATTGAGGAAGGCAGTAACGTAAGCCCAGAGAGAGGGGGTGCCCAAGAAGGACAACAAACTGGCAGTCATGTTCCCCCAGCTGCAGCATACTGCCAGGTTTGCTCCAGTGATGAGGAGAGAGGGGATGATGAGGTCACTGACTCTACGTGGGTGCCTGATAGGAGGGATGAGGAGGAGGCACATCTCCAAAAGAGGCAGGATGCCCTCCAGGGGCCAGCTTAAGGGCAGCCAACTGACTGCATCACACCGCAGAGCTCCGCATGTGCAGGGCGCTGCTGACTCCGCGCGTTTTTCCAAAAGTTCTTTGGTGTGGGCCTTTTTTGAGACGTGTGCAGCAGATTGCACCGTTGCTGTTTGCAACATATGTCTGAAGCGTATCAAGCGTGGCCAAAACAGCAGCCGCTTGGGCACCACATGCTTGACCAGAAATATGTCGAACTCCCATGCAGTCCAATGGCAAGCGTACTTAAAAGACCCACATCAAAGAACAAGGCGGACCTCTCCAAACCCACTATATCTTCAGTTCTCTCAGAAACCTGCACTGAGAGGAATGAAGGTGTAGAATTAGGTGCGCCAAGTACTTGTGGGCAATCTGCTATAGTTACCCCAACGTTTGATTGTAGCAGGCAAATTTCCCTACCCCAGTTGCTAAACCGGCAAAAGAAATTCGGTCCCAGCCATCCACATGCCCAGCGGCTGAATGCTAGCTTGGCTAAATTACTAGCACTCCAACTGCTGCCTTTTCAGCTGGTAGACTCTGCCCCCTTTCGTGAATTTGTGGAATGTGTGGTACCTCAGTGGCAGGTTCCCACTTTTTTTCACGGAAGGCAAATCCTGCTCTCTATCAGCATGTGGCAGGCAATGTCTTGGCCTTGCTGGACAGGGCGGTCAGCGGTAAGGTGCATATTACCACTGACTCGTGGTCCAGCAGCCATGGACAGGGACATTACCTATCTTTCACGGCGCACTGGGTGACCCTGCTGGCAGCTGGGAAGGATGCAGGATAGGGTGCAGTATTGTTGGTGCTTGTTCCGCCACCACGCCTCCAATATGCTACTAGTGGTGATTCTGACACACCTGTCTCCTCCACCCCCTCCTCTTCTTCTTCCTCCTTGGCCTCTTCCTCTATAGATTTGTCCTCGGAACCAGCGGTGCTCCATAGTCATTCAAGGGGCTACACAAGCACTTAGGCAAAAAGATGCCATGCGGTGCTTGAGCTGGTGTGCTTAGGGGACAGGAGCCACACTGGGGCAGAGATTCTGTCAGCTCTGAAGGGGCAGGCTCAGAGGTGGTTGACGCCACACCAGCTTCAGGCAGGAATGGTGGTTTGCGACAATGGCACCAACCTCCTCTCAGCCCTCCGACAGGGACACTTCACCCATGTTCCCTGTTTGGCTCACGTCCTTAATTTGGTGGTGCAGTGGTTCTTGTGCAGGTAACCGGGCTTACAGGATCTCCTGAGGCAGGCCAGGAAAGTCTGTGTGCATTTCCGCCAGTCATATAAAGCCAGTGCTCGGCTGGCTGACCTCCAAAAGGAATACAACCTGCCCAAGAACCGCCTAATCTGTGACATGCCCACCAGATGGAACTCAACGTTGGCCATGCTGCAGCGGCTACACATACAGCAGAGGGCTATCAATGAGTACCTGTGCGACTATGGCACCAGGACAGGGTCAGGGGAGCTTGGCTTTTTTTCGCCACACCAGTGGCTCATAATCAAGGATGCATGCACTGTCCTGTCACCATTTAAAGAGGCCACGAGGATGGTGAGCAGTGACAGTGTATGCATGAGCGATACTGTCCCTCTTGTCTACCTGTTGGAGCACATGCTGCATGGAATAATGGACAGGGCACTTGAGGCAGAACAAAGGGAGGAAGAGGACGACTTCCTTACCTCTCAAGGCCCCCTTTATCCAGACAGTGTTCCTGCGGGCCCGCCGATCACACAGGAGGAGGAGGATTGTGTCAGCATGGAGGTGGAGCCTAGCACTCAGCATCAGCAGCAGTCTTCAAGGGATCATTTACAGTCCCCAGAAACCCATGGACTTGTACGTGGCTGGGAGGAGGTGGCTGCGGATCAGGTCGTCCTTAGTGACCCAGAGGACTCCGGACCGAATGCCTCATCAAACCTACGCTGCATGGCCTCCCTGATCCTGCAAAGCGTGCGAAAGGACCCTCGGATTCGTGGTATCAAGGAGAGCGATCAGTACTGGCTGGCAACCCTCCTTGATCCACGTTACAACGGTAAGGGTATGGAACTTATCCAGCCGTCGCAGAGGGTGCAGGGGATGAAACATCTTCAGGAGGCCTTGCAGAAAGGTTTGTGCAACGTGTTTCCAGAGCCTGGGATGTTACAAATTCCTCGTCCTGGATAATGTGTTGCTGAGGCTTCGGTCAGTCACAGAAGGAGCGGTGGAGAAGGTGTACGTCTGACAGATATGTTCAGACAATTTTTTAGTCTGCAGCCCCAAGGTCTGATCACTTCCAGCAACCATCGCCAGCGTCTGATTTACAGGGTGCAGGAATACCTAGGGGCAGAATCAGACTTGGAGACCTTTCCAACCGAAAATCCTCTGGGTTACTGGGTCTTGAGGATGGATCACTGGCCCAAGCTTGCACAGTATGCAATTGAGCTACTGGCCTGTCCTGCATCCAGCGTTCTTTTGGAACGCACATTCAGTGCTGCTGGAGGCTTTGTAACCGATCACAGAGTGCGCCTGTCCACCGACTCGGTTGATCGGCTCACCTTCATAAAAATGAATCAGTCTTGGATCACCAGCTACCAAGCACCTGATGCTGATGTAACTGACTAATTTTTTTATGAGCGTGAGATCCCTTGAAGACTGCACATGCTGATGTTAAGTGACTATCCTGTTATGCTGAGTGACTATCCTATTCCTCCTCAATGTTCATGTTGATAGCTTGTAAGAACATTTTTGGTTCTGGGCACCACCACCAGTGGCTAAGGCCCAATTTTTCTGCCCCTGTTCAACAGGGGCGTGTAATTACAATTTTTTCTGTAATGTTTTGCAGCAGGGCTTGTTCCTGCGCTCAACTAGAGTATCTGTGAGGGGTTGCAGTGTTGTGGCACCACCACCACCAGTGCCTAAGGCCCAATTTTTCTGCCCCTGTTCAACAGGGGCATGTAATTACAATTTTTGATCTAATATTTCACAGCAGGGCCCGTTCATGCGCCCACCAAGAGTAACTGTGAGGGCTTAAAGTGTTATGGCAACACCACCACACCACCACCAAAGGCCCAATTTTTCTGACCCTGTTCAACAGGGGCATGTAATTACAATTCTTGATATAATATTTCACAGCAGGGCCCGTTCCAGTGCCCACCAAGAGTAACTGTGAGGGCTTACAGTGCTCTGGTACCACCAACACCTAAGGCCCAAATTTCTGCAGAGTATATACGGCAGGCCCCTACTTTCAAACATCCAACTTACAAACGACTCCTACTTACAAACGGAGGGAGACAACAAGAAGTGAGAGGAAATCTACCCCTAGGAAGGGAAATTCTCTCCTGTAAGAGTTAATATGGGAAAAAGGTGTCTCCTTCACTAATGCTTTATCACCAATCCTTGTTTCCCTAAAAACCCCACATTTTAAAAATCCAATTGTCATTGGGACAGAAAGTGAGGTGAAATCTTCTGAATAGGGGCACAGACAGCAAAACAAATGTTACAGGGGTGATAACACTTCCCTATGTTTTTCAAAAAGCTTAAAAATAGATTTTTTGGCTGGAGCTACACTTACAAAATGTACCTGTTCCAAATTACAAACAGATTCAACCTAAGAACAAACCTACAGTCCCTGTCTTTCTTGGGACCGCCTGTATACTGGTGTTCCGAGTATATAGGGCCTGGGGGCCCCATGTCTTTTCTTTTTTAAATTTGGGTGCGGGGTTCCCCTTAATATCCATACAAGACCCAAAGGTGCCTGGTAATGGGCTGGGGTGTTACCCATGCTGTTTTTCTCAATAATTTTCAAAATTTATTGCCGGGACCCGACATTACATTACAGCCGCAAGCAGTTTTAAATGATTTTATTCCTTTAGAAATGTAATTTTGTGCAGGTACTGTTCTAAACACAGGAAACATGTGCCACTTTACAGGCATACTATAGACACCCCCCCAGGTACGATATTTAACCACCTCAATACAGTGCATTTTCACCCCCTTCCTGCCCAAGCCATTTTTCAGCTTTCAGCACTGTCGCACTTTGAATGACAATTGCTCGGTCATACAACACTGTACCCAGATGAAATTGTTATCATTTTTTCCCCACTAATAGAGCTTTTTTTTGGTGGTATTTGATCACCTCTGCGGTTTTTATTTTTTGCGCTATAAACAAAAGAAGAGTGACAAGTTTGAAAAAAAACACAATATTTTTTACTTTTTGCGATAATAAATATCCAATTTTTTTTTCTTTAAAACAAATTTTTTCCTCAGTTTAGGCCGATATGTATTCTTCTACATATTTTTGGTAAAAAAAAAATCGCAATAAGCGTATATTGATTGGTTTGCGTAAAAGTTATAGTTTCTACAAAATAGGGGATAGATTTATAACATTTTTATTATTTATTTATTTATTTTTACTAGTAATGGCGGCGATCTGCGATTTTTATCGTGACTGCGATATTGCGGCGGACATATCGGACACTTTTGACACATTTTTGGGACCATTCACATTTATACAGCGATCCGTGCTATAAAAATGCATTGATTACTGTATAAATGTGACTGGCAGGGAAGGGGTTAACACTAGGTGTGTTTGCTAGGGAGTGTTTCTAACTGTAGGGGGAGGGGACTCATTAGGAGAGGAGACCGATCGGTGTTCCCCTGTACTGGGAACATACCATCGGTCTCCTCTCCTCTGACAGGACGTGGATCTGTGTGTTTACACACACAGATCCACGGTCCTGCTGTGTTACCGGCAATCGCGGGTGCCCGGCGGACATCGCGGCCGCCGGGCACGCGCACCGGGTGCCCAGTGACACGGCGGGCGCGGGCAATCGCCGCCGGCGGCGCGCGCGAGCCCCCTGGTGGCCCGGGAAAGCGAGGCCGTCCTATGACGCCCGCCCGCAACGAGAGCTGCGCCGCCTGGCCGTCAACTGACAGCCGGCGGTCAGCAAGCAGTTAAAGAAATATTTCACTTTTATTTTTTCAATTTAAGCATCATTAAAATCACTGCTCCTGAAAAAACGGACGTTTTTAAAACTTTTTTTGCATTAATACATGTCCCCGGGGGCAGGACCCGGGTCCCCGAACCCTTTTTAGGACAATAACTTGCATATTAGCCTTTAAAATTCACATTTTTGATTTCTCACGTTCGAGTCCCATAGACTTTAACGGTGTTCGAAAGTTCGTGCAAGCTTTCGGTCCGTTCGCATGTTCTGGATGCAAACCAAACTAGGGGGGTGTTCGGCTCATCCCTAGTGTTTATATATTTAACTGTACTATGCTGCTCTGTGGTGGCATAACACTGGAGAGTCAGACCCCCCCAAACCTGTACTCAAAATGTGAAAATTTGCTTTTCCTTATTGTCCATTGAGAGGCCAATTTAGTAATTCTTAGAATTCAAATTAAACTGCTGCCTACAGGAGTTTGGGACACTGGCAAACATAAAGAATAAAATGTTAAGCAAGCACTGTAAAACCCAACCTCTGTCATGCCTTAGTTTTTTCCCTAATGTCCTAAGAGGTTGGATGCTTTTTCCTCAGCAGTGTTTTTCCCTAGCTTTTTTTAATCTTAGTTTTTCATTAAATTTTCCACCAATCAAGATACCTGGTACATCGTAGATGTTTTTAATCTGTGGTGACTTCAATCAAGGCCTCAAAAACATTGCTTGAGCTAGTCTGTACTCAGCAGCTATCTGGACTGGTGTATCATCAGCCACAGGTTTGGAGGCTGTATGTCACGTACCTGGTAGGAGACTTAAGTGACAAGGTCGGCCTCTCTTGTATCTCCATCCCAGGCCCCACTGAGAGTGGAACAAATGGTGGCTAGGGTCAGGAGGAACAATAGTGTTGCTTGCAGAGCTTGTGACAGGAATTGTAGACTCAGTGATTCAGGCAGAACATCAGGTCAGGAACTGGAATGATGCTGTATACATCAGCCGAGGTTAAAGGATAACTCCAACTGGCTTGCAGGTTCAGGATACGTGGCTTGCTGGAACTTCCTGTAGTCTGGAGACAGAGGTACACTGGACCCAATGGAGCTGGGATGGAGGGCAGCCAGCACAGGCACCCAGGGAAGGCGTTGAGCCAAGCAGGGAACAGGAGCAAGGTAACTAGGATAGTCAGATTCAGCAGCAGGCGGACAGCAAGGAACCAAGACATTAGGCAATAGCAAGGTCAGTAGGAAGCTGGTATCAAAAACCAGTAATCATTAATGATTACAAAAGCCAGGTCAAGGAAAGCCAAGTTCAGCAACAGGTATCAAGCAGGATTCAGGGTATCAGGAAACAACTGAAGACCAGTCAGCACTGATCAGGAGTCAGGGCACCCTTTAAATAAGCCATTTGGCGCAAAATGGGGCTAGGGACGTGCTCCAGCATGTGCGCACAGTCCGCCACGCACGCGCGTTGGCATAAAGGAATCTGTGTTTACCCGTGTTGAACCTGCACACTGTTGAACTGGATTGCGCTATTAAGACTTTAGCAAAAACCATTGTCATGAGTTTTAGACAACGTGTCTGTCATTGCGTACACCCTTCAGTTGGATTTTAAACCTGCAGTAGTTGTCGTATGTGTCAACCCATCACTTGGAGTGCCTGGGACTGGTTCTGAAGAAACATCAAACTTGAGTCTTCTTTTCACAGGAAAAGCTGCAGAAACTTCAGCCTTAAGTTCATGCACTCCAATCCTAAAGATAACCACCTCTCCACTTCTGCATAAAGCCACGTACACACGAGCGGAATGTCAGACGGAAGCTTTTCATCGTCTATTCGATCGTGTGTCATCGGACTTTTTTTTCGAAAATTCTGACAGACCTAGAAATGAAACATGTTCTAAATATTTCCGACGGAACCAATTCCTGTGGGGAAAACCGATCATCTGTATGCTGTTCCGAAGGACCAAAAACGACGCATGCTCTGATGCAAGTATGAGACGGAAGCTATTGGCTACTGGGTATTGTACTTCCTTTTCTAGTTCCGTCGTAAGTGTTGTACGTAAGTGTTGTACGTCACCGCGTTCTTGACGGTCGGAACTTGGTTTGACTGTGTGAAGGCAAGACCTTCACACAGTCAAATAGAATTCCGTCGGAGTTTCGTCTGAGAAATCTTCGGAGCTTATTCCGACGACAAAACCGGTCGTGTGTACGCAGCAATAGAGTTCTTGATCTGGAGGCAGTTTTCTTCAAAGTTCTACCTTTTTGTTCAGTTCCATTCCCAGAACCTGCAGCGCATCAACTTGTCAGCAGCTTGTTGACATGGGACCAGTTGCTCTTGTCTGACACTCTAGAAAGAGTAACTAGTGGGTGAGTGTATCTTTACACAACTTTAGCAGCCCTTTTCCGGTACTATAGCAGGCCTACCAGTACTACTATGCCCCCAGGAATTAATACATGACATTTTGTACTCTGACCATAGAGTATTACTGGCATTTCCAAGGTAGAAGAGAGTAGATGTCCCATACATTGATGAAAGAATCAAGCCAGGATTGGTAGCTGGCAATAGGATTAATCTGTGGATGCAGCGAAGGTCAGTGCAGGCATCAGACTGTAGATGCTGTGCATCAATTCACCAGAAGAGAATTTCTCTCTACTGTTTGGATGGGGTTTCTTTTTCAGTTACAGCTGCTTTTAGAAAAGACTGGAGAATGGCACTGTTGCACCTCTACCTGCTCACACTCATACACTGACTGGCCTTGTGCCAGACAGCCCTGGACCAGGAAAAGTGAAACCAAATCTGAGCTGCCCATTGTGAGGAGATGTTGGGCTGTGATCAGTAATTTTGGGAAGGAGGAGACCCATTTCCTAGTAAACGATAAATTGCAAGTAGTGTTAGGCAAATGGATCGGTCCGAGCATGAATTCGGGCCAAACATTGGCTGTTTGCCCGTTCGGCGAACACCCGAATTGTCAAGGTGTTCACCTGTTTGTTCGGTCCACCGAGCCCCCCACAATGCACCGCGAGCCGCACAGTGCATTGGATGCTCTGATTGGGAAAATCCTTCATTGTTTCAGCCAATCAGGGCACAGAACACTGTCAGAGCCATGATTGAAGAAAGTAATAATGACTGTGCCCAGTCATGGCTCATTGCTCATAGACACCCCCCCCCCACTATAAAAGGATCCTTCCCAGAGCAGCGTGATATTGGAGTGGAGACAGATAGAACTGTGCTCTGTTTATTGCTACAAGCAAGTTAGTGTGCTATTGTAATTCTATTGTGAGTGTAGAGTGTAAATGTAGTGTGAACATAGTGATAGTGCAGCGTGAGTGTAGTGCGACCATTTATTTTTACTTTAGTGTCACTGTAGTGTTTTAGTGCACGTTTACTGCAGTATATTGAGGTGCATTAGTGCATGCTTACTGCAGTATATTGATGTGCGTTAGTGCACGTTTACTGCAGTATATTGACGTGCATTAGTGCACGTTTACTGCAGTATATTGAACTGGGTTAGTGCACATTTACTGCAGTATATTGAGGAGCGTTAGTGCACGTTTACTGCAATATATTGAACTGCGTTAGTGCAAGTTTACCAGGGAGGCTGGAATGACTCATCAGACAGCAGCCCTGGTGCCTCCCCTACTTGCTGAAACTTTGCAGAAACTTCCAGAAGAGTGGGAGGGAGGTTAGGAGAGCTGCCTGGAGTATTGACAAGGGCCCCAACCAATCCTCGGCCAAGTAGGCTGGTAGGGGGTCGGACCTCTTAAATACTCTGGGTCAGGCCAGCAGGGACAGTGGAGTTTGGGTGAAAGCTGGAGAAGGAGTGCTGTGCAGGCTGTCGGAAGACCCTTGATGGTAAGCTCCCTAGTCTGGGGAGGGTGTGACCTCAGGCCTGGGGCTTGGGTGCAGGAGGGATCCTCTCACAATCCAAAGAGAAGTCCTGTCCGGTGGCACGGGAGCAGGTGTGAGGACAGCAGGAGCCAGCGAGCACATCTCGAAAATCTCCAGAGAGAAGACAGCTGGGTGGCTTGTGAGTGAGACCAATCGGGGAGGACTGAGAGACAGCCTGAGAGGACTGAGGAGTGGCAGTCTGAGATGGTTGTAGAGTCAGTCTGGGAGGACTGTGAAAGATTAGCCAGGAGGGCTAGTGAAAGGGGCATCTGCAGCCAGGTGGGCTTGCAGTGCCTGAAGAGGTGATGCTGGGATCAGTAGCCACAAAAAGACAGTGCAGTGCTGGGCACTGGGACTTTTCTACACACCAATGGTACCAGTGGTCCCTGCCTGTAAAGGGCTTTTACTGGATCTGACTGAGTGCCTTGTCAGATCCCACAAACAGTGTTCCAGCTGGGCCTGAGTGTTTCTGCAAGCAAGATTTGTGCAGGAGGCAGAAGAGGAGTGTGTATATATGGGCTGTATATAGTTGTGTCACTGAAGAGTTGCTTTTGCTGATGAGTCAAGTGGATATGCCATAATATCCCTATCCCCATCCACGTTTAATACCACTAATAAATAAAACAAACAAAGTTGCCAGACTGTTTCCTGACTCAAGTGTGCTGTGGAAATGCGGTGTGCCTGACTGCACAAAGTGGGGCATCCCTATTCACTAACGGCTCCTACGGGGGTAGCGCTATATACGGATAAAGTTCCATCTTTTCCTATAAGGGCACATTCTACTAGATCAGTAAATGCCTTTTGGGCTTTTCAGCAGCAGGCACCTTTTTCTCATTGCAAGGCTCCCACCTGATCTTCCATTTACATTTTCTCTAAGGCTACTTTCACACTCAGACCGCTCGAGCATTAGCTAAAACTAGCGGCGCTTTACCGGTGTTGTGCGGGCGGGAGCGGGACTCTTTTAATCCCAAAGAAGGGGTTAAGATTGGGTTAAAAGTGCCCAAAAAGCGCCGCTGCCCATTAATTTCAATGGCAGGGGTGGTATATACCGCTCCCGCACCACCCCAAAGATGCTGCTTGCAGGACTTTTTTTTCCGCCCTGCAAGCGCACCGCCCCAGTGTGAAAGCACTAGGGTTTTCACACTGGGGAGGCTTGAGAGGCCTTATCTTTCTTCCCGGGGACTGAATTTACTAGTGGCCTACAGCCACACACACCTGTCCAGGGCTCTGTATATGTAGTGGGTGTGGGGTATAGTTTGCCTTGGGAGCTAACTCCATAAGTGTTGATTTGAGTACAGTGTATGTAGTTGGGCCTGTGGTGTCAGGGGACAGAAGAGAGAGGTCTGACATAAGAGAAGGTCATTCCTCTGCTCTCCTTTGGCCTGGACTCATAGCGCTAACTTATGTAGCGGTAACTAACCTGATATAAAGCTGTTGTTGTTGAAGTGTTTGCCCCCTGCTCTTGGTGGTTTTTCTCAAGTTTGGAATCCCCTGAAAGCAGCCTGAATATAGTATTGAGCTATATTGCTCTTAATCTCAGTTATTACTCTCCAGTTGAATTACTTAAATATATACTGTTCTGTTACTCTTTCCACAGAAATATTGTAATAAAGACAATTTCTGTGTTTTATCATAACGTGTGTGTTTCTCATTGGTCCATGCACCTTCACTATTGCCAGGGGGGCTGTGACTGTTATTGGGGTTGAGAGGCAGAGTACACAACAAACATACTTAAGCGGCTCCTGAGGGGGTAGCGCTATACCTTTAAAAGAAAAGATCAACATGTTTTTAAACTTTTGCTCTACCAAACAAAAAAAATGATTTACTATAGCCCGGGAACCCGGAAGTGACGTCATGACATTGCTCCGGTCCTCCAAGGGCATAGAGATGAGTGATGACCATCTTGGCCTCACTTTTCTCCATACCCAGCTGCCACCAGTGTCGGATCGCTCCCGGGCTTCACCGATCGGTCAGGTAGGCCCGGAAACCAGATCGCTTCTAAAAGTGATCCCGCTGCAAATCCGCCTGCGGGACCACTTTTATCTGAAAGGATATTTTTTTACTATAGTATAAAAGTATACTGGGGTTATGGGAGTTAGCTGCTGCCTTAACCCCGGTATTTAACGGCAAACAAATGAAAAAAAAAGTTTTTACTATAGGCCGATCGGCAAGTGGTTTTAAAGTGTGACTAAACCCACAACAGTAAAATCAGTCTGTATATGCAGTAAAGCATACTTGTTATACTCACTGTGGAACCTAAGGGGTTAATCCTCTGCATTGTGCAAAAAGACTGTTTGATCCTATCTTCTCTAATCCTCCCCTTCTTCTGCTTATAGCACAGAGCCCTAGGAGGCACTCTGCACATGCTCAGTTTGGTATGTATTGCTAGAGAGTTTTTTTTGGGGGGGAAGGGGGGCGGGGTGCACGTGATCAGCACAGGGCCAATCAGCACTGTCCAGACAGAAAGTCAGGGGTCATGCAGCCTCATAGGACAATCAGAGGAGAATGATAGTTCCTCCTACTAGCTTTAACCAGACACTGTTAGAAGTCACAGGACTGCTATATACTGCTGATAAGAAAAGGTATTTAGCAGTTTAAATTTACTAAAATAATTGCATTTCTGTGTTCTGTGTACTGTGGGAGACCAGATATAATGAATTCAGTGTCCTGGGTTTAGTAGCACTTCAATAAATACCATTGAAAGCAAAACATTTCAGCAGGTTATAATGTGTATAGTGGACACTTATACTGTCTTCAGAGGTGTCAGGTTGGGGCAGGGCTGGACTGGGACAAAAATTTGGCCCTGGACTTCATCCAGACTGGCCCACTTTGACAGGTCTCTCCCATGCCGGCTTGCCACCCAAGCCCCCCCCCCACTAGCCATTAGCCGTTCTACATAATTTCTCTTATAGGCAGTACCAGTGGGGAAGCTAGACATTATTTCACCTGGGGCAAAGAATCAGTTTGGCGCCCCCCCCCAATGGGACAAGATTAGGCAGGAAAGTGAGGCCGCCCTCCTTCCAGATCGTATGATGAGCTTCTCAGTGTTGACTCCTGAGCATCATGTCTGTATTCAGGCGCACTGCATAACTAGCCAGGGAGAGGAGGTGAGCACTGCGGGGGGGGGGGGGGGGGTTGGGGACGACAGAGGACCGGAGGGAGGCAGCGGTCCACTGTCACTGAAATCGGCCCACTGAGCCATCGGCCCACCGGGAAACTCCCTGTAGTCCCAATGGGCAGTACATGCCTGGGTTGGGGCATTTCTGTGAACATATTGTACGGTATATTCCTAATGAAAATAGAACTTTGCCAATTGATAAAGTGTAAGGTTCTCATACTGTTACAGTGTATTCCCACTTTTGCAGCAAAATCAGAATAACACCTACTTTAAATTTGTTGCATGTGCCCATTCACATAGCATAACTTTTCAAAAATATTTTCAAAAATTGCAGTATACCTTTTACAGAAAATACAAAAGGTAAGAACTCCAGCAAAAAATATCCCATTAGTTCTCTTTGTTTATGATGGAGGCAGTGAGCTGTGTTTTCCATAATTACCATGTCTGTTCTGTGACATATGTTTTATCATATGTCACAGATGGTTAAAGCGTAATTCCACTTTTGTTGAGAAAAAATCATTCCCCCATGGGTGATCTATGTACATTGCAAGGATTATAACAAACTTTGTTGCAGATTCCTACTTTTTGTTATTCTGAAGAAATCCATGTGTGTTTGTCTGTGCCTCTGTACTGAGTGGGTCTAATGGGAGTGGTTTCATAATTAACTGTCAGGTGTGCAGCTGCAGGGCGCTAAAGAGGAAATCTGCTGAGCCTGCATCCCTTTAGACGTGTTCCTATTAAAAGTATTTCTCCAAAAATGACATTTCTGTTGCAGGGGATGCCTGAAGTCTGACTTGTATCTTAGGCAGACTTCTGGGAAAACACACATATTGTTGTAGGAAAAAAAGTGTATTTATTATTTTTTCTCAGGAGCCTGCAAGCATTGTACCCATGATCAGTGGATAGTGGGTGCAATGTAAGGCTCCTGCAGACACTTCCATCCTAAAGCCCCTTTCACACGGACGGACTGTATGTCCGTTTTTCATCCATCCGTTTTCGGATGAAAAACAGACATACATGTATCCCTATGGGATAGCGGATGTCAGCTGATAAACATCCGCTGACATCAATCTCCGCTATGCTCTGTTTCTGATGACGGAGGAAAACCCTACTTTTCCATCCGTCTGCGGATCGGATCGGATAAAACTGACTCTACGATCCGTCTTCATCCGATCCCCCATAGAGGAGAGTGGCGCTCTGACAGGTCAGTCCCTGCACAACTTGTAGGAGGAATTACACTACATAATGAAATATAAATTGACGTAATTAGAAATCATATATATTTTACACATTGCCTGCATCCTAAACCATTCTGTACAGCTTGACATCAAAAACAGAAAAAACGATAAAAATAAATTACATAAAAGATGATACACATACCCAAGTATATTCAGGGAAGAAGGCTCACTGTAAAAGTCTCGGAGGTAAGTACGAACAGAGCGCCACAGGAATCCAGAGAGGAAACGGGTGTATATCTGGCCCCGCCTTATCCACACTGGTCCCACCGTGTGGCCCCAGGGGAGCGAGCTCAAGAGGGGCAGCACTATCCCGGTGGGATCCAAAAAAGAGAACCAAGAGGGGATTATCTGAAACACAAAAAAAAAAAAAAGAGACCCGAATAGGCTGATGTCCCTCCAGACAAGGAGAAAGATCTATATTCATGATCGCCACCGCATGAATGCAGGGCCACGATGTTCGCCGTGCGGATCTGCGTCCAGGCAGGGCGTGAGAATGAAAAAAAATGAAAAAAAATCTAATGTACCGTATATACTCGAGTATAAGTCGAATTTTTCAGCACATTTTTTAGTGCTGAAAGTGCCCCCCTCGACTTATACTCGAGTCAAGCACTTTTCTGCAGCAAAAAATTTCATTTTCCGAACCGACTTTGGGGCCCCGTATCTCAGGGCCACTTGGTGCTAGAAACTCCAAATTTGGTGTGCAAACCCAGTGGACCTGGTACCACAACATATCCAAAGCTGAAGTTCCTAGCACTAAGTGGCCCCGAGATACGGGGCCCCAAAATCGGTTCGGAAAATGTCATTCTCTGCTGCAGAAAAGTGCTTGACATTTTCTGAACCGAATTTGGGGCCCCATATCTCAGGGCCACTTGGTGCTAGGAACCCCAAATTTGGTGTGCAAACCCAGTGGAACTGGTACCACAACATATCCAAAGCTGTAGTTTCTAGCACTAAGTGGCCCTGAGATACGGGGCCCCCAAACCGGTTAGGAAAATGTCATTCTCTGCTGTAGAAAAGTGCTTGACATTTTCTGAACTGATATTTGGGGCCCTGTATCTCGGGGCCACTTAATGCTATAAACCCCAGCTTTGGAAATTTTATGGTGCTAGTTCCACTGGGTTTGCACACCAAATTTGGTGTTCTTAGCACTAAGTGGCCCTGAGATACAGGGCCCCAAATTTGGTCAACTGTGTCCATCTGCTGCAATGTCAATTTGGGGACCCTTTGGGTTCAGAGACCCCAAATTTTGGCTGCAGCTAGGGGGCATCTAGGAACCCTTAACTACCGAGTTTGAAGTTCAGGGGACCTATGGCTGCAAATGGGCACAGTGAGGCTGCAAATGGGCACAGTGATGCTGCAAATGGGCATTGTTGACCCTCTTTTCCACTTACAGTAGCTGTGCATTTCTCACCCTCGTCTTATACTCGGGTCAATAAGTTTTTCCCATTTTTTTGTGGTAAATTAGGGCCTCGACTTATACTCGGAACGACTTATACTTGAGTATATACGGTATGAAGCTTACCCTAGTGCTGGTTTAGAAAGGATTTCATTGAGGGATATAGGCGGGTACCCCCAAAATACTGGCAGGGGAGCGGGGGCCCCCTTAAAAGCACAAGCAGCTCCGAAGGTTGCAGGGGATAACAGCTTCCTACACAGGCAGAATCTATAATATGATACAAAAAAGAAGAGACCTGATCACACAGGCTGGAATGGAAATATCCTCTATGTGTTGCAATATATAGTATATATTGCATAAAAACTCCATCAAAAAAGGCAAAACAGAGAGCCTGCAACATGTTGGAGTTACCAGTCAAATAAGAACAAAGAGAAGGGACGAAAGGCAGCCTTACCATGTGAGTAGTGGGGCTGCACTACAGTGTGTTAGGGAGCTTGGTTCGTCTAGTCTGTAACCACCGCCGCCGAGCAGGACAATGACACTGACTCGGCGTGCGGTGGCTTAATATGGAGGAAGAGGAGGACAGGTGCGGCGCTGATTGGCGTGCAAATTCCGCCCATCATGACGCCGCTCCAGTGAGAAGATAGAAGCCATGGCAACCACATGACGCCGCTCCGCCTGAGAGAAGGAGGAGATGGGAGTCATGGTAACCACATGACGCCACTCCGCCTGAGAGAAGGAGGAGAAAACGCAGCTAAAAGCACAATTCTATCCGTCCGTGTGAAAGGGGCCTAAGGCGCTAGTGCTAAAAATAGCGCCTGAAAAACGCCGTAAAGAAGTGGCTCCATTCACTCCCTCAGGCTTTCACACTGGAGCGGTGCGCTAGCAGGACGGTAAGGCCCCTTTCACACTGGGCCGGTGGGGGCATTTGCGGTAAATAGCGCTGCTTTACCGTTGATTTAGTGGTGTTATTCGGCCGCTAGCGGGGTGGTTTTAACCCCTCACTAGCAGCCGAAAAGGGGTTAAATCCGCCCGCAAAACACCGCCGGAGCAGCATTTTGCCGGCGGTATCACAGCGCTGCCCCATTGATTTCAATGGGGAGCAGCGGTGGAGGAGCAGTGAGTTCACCGCTCCAAAGAAGCTGCTGGCAGAACTTTTTGTGACGCCCTGCCAGCATACCACTCTAGTGTGAAAGCCCTCACTGGAGTGAATGGAGCCTCTTCTTTAGGGAGTTTTTCAGGCGCTATTTTTAGCGCTGTAGCGCCTGAAAAACACCCCAGTTTGAAAGGGGCACTGCAGCCCCCCCACCCCAAAGCACCTTGTCCCCATGTTAATGAGGACAAGTTCCTCTTCCCAACAACTCTGGCCGTTGGTTGTCGGGGTCTGTGGGCGGGGAGCTTATCAGAATCCGGGAGCCCCCTTTAATAAGGGGGCCCCCAGATCCCGGCCCCCCACCCTATGTGAATGAGTTTGGGGTACATGGTACCCCTACCCATTCACCTGGGGGAAAAAAAGTGTCAAGAAAAAAACACACTAGACAGGTTTTTAAAGTAATTTATTAGGCAGCTCCGGGGGTCTTCTTCCGACTTTGGGGGTCTCTTCCACGCTCTCCGGCCTCTTCTCCACGCTCTCTGGTTCTTCTCCCGGTGTCCGGTTCTTCTCCGCGCTCTCCGGCCTCTTCTCCCGGTGTCTGGTTCTTCTCCACGCTCTCCGGCCTCTTCTCCCTGTGTCCGGTTCTTCTCCTGCTCTCCGGTTCTTCTGCCGGGCTCCTCCTATCTTCTGCTCTTTTGCCGCTCTTTTGCTAGCGGTGGCCCGGTCTTCTCCGTTCTCTTCTTCCGCTGTCCAGTTCTTCTGTCGCTATCCGGTTCTTTTCCGCTTTCCGGTATCTTCTGCCAGACTCCCCCGCTACCTTCTTCCAGCTCTTTTGCTAGCGGTGGCCCGGTCTTCTCCGTCGTCTTGTTCCCAGCATGCCCCAGGACTGTGACGTCATAAGGGGTGGGGTCACCCTGTGACATCACATGGTGACTGTGCCCCATGCCTTTATAAGTCGGCGCACACCTCGCAGATGGAATTACAGCGGGAGAGAGCGTTGTGTCACCATCGGAAGAAGAGGGAACAAGACGACGGAGAAGACCGGGCCACCGCTAGCAAAAGAGCTGGAAGAAGATAGCGGGGGAGTCCGGCAGAAGATACCGGAGTGGGGGGGCTGCAGCGCGCCCCCCTTCACCAAAGCACCCATCCCCCATGTTGAGGGCATGCGGCCTGGTACGGTTCAGGAGGGGGGGTGCTCGCTTGCCCCCCCTTTTCTGACCAGCCAGGCTGCGTGCTCGGATAAGGGTCTGGTATGGATTTTGGGGGGACCCCCATGCCGTTTTTTCGGCGTAGGGGATTACCTTTAAAATCCATACCAGACCGAAGGGCCTGGTATGCCCCTCAAGGGGGCACCAATGCCGGTTTTTCTCGCGCTGCTTTAATAGGAAGATGTGTTTTTCCTATTGCAGCGAGCGCGAGATGTACCTCGCCGAGAACCAGCACGATGGGATTGCGCTGGAAACATTCTCGCGGGCAGGTACTGCTGTGCGTGTGCCGGTTCACACGCTCAATTAAGGATTTATCCGGTGCACCAATTAACCACTTGCCGACCGCCTAACGCAGATATACTGCGGCAGAATGGCACGGGCAGGCAGAATCACGTACCCGTACGTGATCTGCCTCCCGCGAGCGGGGGGTCCGATCCCCCCCCGGTGCCAGCGGCGGTCGGCATTTGACTGGGAGCGTCGGGAGGCGAGGGGGAGTCCATCCGATCGTGGCCCCCCCCCTCGCGATCGCTCCCAGCCAATGGGAATCCTCCTCTGCCTGTGTGTAGTTTCACACAGGCAGAGGAAGTGATGTCATCTCTCCTCGGTCTGGCAGTTTCCGTCCCAGCGCCGAGGAGAGAAGACAAGTGAGTGCACAACACACACACACAGTAGAACATGCCAGGCATACCTTACACCCCCGATCGCCCCCCGATCCCCCCCCAATCACCCCCCCCCCCTGTCACAAACTGACATTAGCAGTATTTTTTATTTTTTTTTCTGATTACTGCATAGTGTCAGTTTGTGACAGTTACAGTGTTAGGGCAGTGAGTATTACCCCCCTTTAGGTCTAGGGTACCCCCCTAACCCCCCCTAATAAAGTTTTAACCCCTTGATCACCCCCTGTCACCAGTGTCGCTAAGCGATCATTTTTCTGATCGCTGTATTAGTGTCGCTGGTGACGCTAGTTAGGGACGTAAATATTTAGGTTCGCCGTCAGCGTTTTATAGCGACAAGGACCCCCATATACTACCTAATAAATGTTTTAACCCCTTGATTGCCCCCTAGTTAACCCTTTCACCACTGATCACCGTATAACTGTTACGGGTGACGCTGGTTAGTTCGTTTATTTTTTATAGTGTCAGGGCACCCGCCGTTTATTACCGAATAAAGGTTTAGCCCCCTGATCTCCCGGCGGTGATATGCGTCGCCCCAGGCAACGTCAGATTAGCGCCAGTACCGCTAACACCCACGCACGCAGCATACGCCTCCCTTAGTGGTATAGTATCTGTACGGATCAATATCTGATCCAATCAGATCTATACTAGCGTCCCCAGCAGTTTAGGGTTCCCGAAAACGCAGTGTTAGCGGGATCAGCCCAGATACCCGCTAGCACCTGCGTTTTGCCCCTCCGCCCGGCCCAGCCCAGCCCACCCAAGTGCAGTATCGATCGATCACTGTCACTTACAAAACACTAAACGCATAACTGCAGCGTTCGCATAGTCAGGCCTGATCCCTGCGATCGCTAACAGTTTTTTTGGTAGCGTTTTGGTGAACTGGCAAGCACCAGCCCCAGGCAGCGTCAGGTTAGCGCCAGTACCGCTAACACCCACGCACGCAGCATACGCCTCCCTTAGTGGTATAGTATCTGAACGGATCAATATCTGATCCGATCAGATCTATACTAGCGTCCCCAGCAGTTTAGGGTTCTCAAACACGCAGTGTTAGCGGGATCAGCCCAGATACCTGCTAGCACCTGCGTTTTTCCCGTCCGCCCGGCCCAGCCCAGCCCACCCAAGTGCAGTATCGATCGATCACTGTCACTTACAAAACACTAAACGCATAACTGCAGCGTTCGCAGAGTCAGGCCTGATCCCTGCGATCGCTAACAGTTTTTTTGGTAGCGTTTTGGTGAACTGGCAAGCACCAGCCCCAGGCAGCGTCAGATTAGCGCCAGTACCGCTAACACCCACGCACGCAGCATACGCCTCCCTTAGTGGTATAGTATCTGATCGGATCAATATCTGATCCGATCAGATCTATACTAGCGTCCCCAGCAGTTTAGGGTTCCCACAAACGCAGTGTTAGCGGGATCAGCCCAGATACCTGCTAGCACCTGCATTTTGCCCCTCCGCCCGGCCCGGCCCAGCCCACCCAATTGCAGTATCGATCGATCACTGTCACTTACAAAACACTAGATGCATAACTGCAGCGTTCGCAGAGTCAGGCCTGATCCCTGCGATCGCTAACAGTTTTTTTGGTAGTGTTTTGGTGAACTGGCAAGCACCAGCGGCCTAGTACACCCCGGTCGTAGTAAAAACCAGCACTGCAGTAACACTTGGTGACGTGGCGAGTCCCATAAGAGCAGTTCAAGCTGGTGAGGTGGCAAGCACAAGTAGTGTCCCGCTGCCACCAGAAAGACAAACACAGGCCCGTCGTGCCCATAGTGCCCTTCCTGCTGCATTCGCCAATCCTAATTGGGAACCCACCGCTTCTGCAGCGCCCGTACTTCCCCCATTCACATCCCCAACCAAATGCAGTCGGCTGCATGAGAGGCATTTTTATGTCCTCCCGAGTACCCCTACCCAACGAACCCCCCAAAAAAAGATGTCGTGTCTGCAGCAAGCGCGGATATAGGCGTGACACCCGCTATTATTGTCCCTCCTGTCCTGACAATCCTGGTCTTTGCATTGGTGAATATTTTGAACGCTACCATTCACTAGTTGACTATTAGCGTAGGGTACAGCATTGCACAGACTAGGCGCACTTTCACAGGGTCTCCCAAGATGCCATCGCATTTTGAGAGACCCGAACCTGGAACCGGTTACAGTTATAAAAGTTAGTTACAAAAAAAAAGTGTAAAAAAAAAAAACACATACAAAAATATAAAATAAAAAAAAAATAGTTGTCGTTTTATTGTTCTTTCTCTCTCTATTCTCTCTCTCTATTGTTCTGCTCTTTTTTACTGTATTCTATTCTGCAATGTTTTATTGTTATTATGTTTTATCATGTTTGCTTTTCAGGTATGCAATTTTTTATACCTTACCGTTTACTGTGCTATATTGTTAACCATTTTTTTGTCTTCAGGTACGCCATTCACGACTTTGAGTGGTTATACCAGAATGATGCCTACAGGTTTAGGTATCATCTTGGTATCATTCTTTTCAGCCAGCGGTCGGCTTTCATGTAAAAGCAATCCTAGTGGCTAATTAGCCTCTAGACTGCTTTTACAAGCAGTGGGAGGGAATGCCCTCCCCCCCAACGTCTTCCGTGTTTTTCTCTGGCTCTCCTGTCTCAACAGGGAACCTGAAAATGCAGCCGGTGATTCAGCCAGCTGACCATAGAGCTGATCAGAGACCAGAGTGGCTCCAAACATCTCTATGGCCTAAGAAACCGGAAGCTACGAGCATTTTATGACTTAGATTTCGCCGGATGTAAACAGCGCCATTGGGAAATTGGGAAAGCATTTTATCACACCAATCTTGGTGTGGTCAGATGCTTTGAGGGCAGAGGAGAGATCTAGGGTCTCAATTTTTTTTTTGCAAAAAAAATACCTGTCACTACCTATTGCTATCATAGGGGATATTTACATTCCCTGAGATAACAATAAAAATGATTTAAAAAAAAAAAAATGAAAGGAACAGTTTAAAAATAAGATAAAAAATAACAATAATAAAGAAAAAAAAAAAAAAAAAAAAAAAAAAGCACCCCTGTCCCCCCTGCTCTCGCGCTAAGGCGAACGCAAGCGTCGGTCTGGCGTCAAATGTAAACAGCAATTGCACCATGCATGTGAGGTATCGCCGCGAAGGTCAGATCGAGGGCAGTAAGTTTAGCAGTAGACCTCCTCTGTAAATCTAAAGTGGTAACCTGTAAAGGCTTTTAAAGGCTTTTAAAAATGTATTTAGTTTGTCGCCACTGCACGTTTGTGCGCAATTTTAAAGCATGTCATGTTTGGTATCCATGTACTCGGCCTAAGATCATCTTTTTTATTTCATCAAACATTTGGGCAATATAGTGTGTTTTAGTGCATTAAAATGTAAAAAAGTGTGTTTTTTCCCCAAAAAATGCGTTTGAAAAATCGCTGCACAAATACTGTGTGAAAAAAAAAAATGAAACACCCACCATTTTAATCTGTAGGGCATTTGCTTTAAAAAAATATATAATGTTTGGGGGTTCAAAGTAATTTTCTTGCAAAAAAAATTATTTTTTTATGTAAACAATAAGTGTCAGAAAGGGCTTTGTCTTCAAGTGGTTAGAAGAGTGGGTGATGTGTGACATAAGCTTCTAAATGTTGTGCATAAAATGCCAGGACAGTTCAAAACCCCCCCAAATGACCCCATTTTGGAAAGTAGACACCCCAAGCTATTTGCTGAGAGTCATGTTGAGTCCATGGAATAATTTATATTGTGACACAAGTTGCAGGAAAGAGACAATTTTTTATTTTTTTTATTTTTTTTTGCGCAAAGTTGACACTAAATGATATATTGCTCAAACATGCCATGGGAATATGTGAAATTACACCCCAAAATACATTTTGTTGCTTCTCCTGAGTACGGGGATACCACATGTGTGAGACTTTTTGGGAGCCTAGCCGCGTACGGGACCCCGAAAACCAAGCACCGCCTTCAGGCTTTCTAAGGCCGTAAATTTTTGATTTCACTCTTCACTGCCTATCACAGTTTCGGAGGCCATGGAATGCCCAGGTGGCACAAAACCCCCCTAAATGACCCCATTTTGGAAAGTAGACACCCCAAGCTATTTGATGAGAGGTATAGTGGGTATTTTGCAGACCTCACTTTTTGTCACAAAGTTTTGAAAATTGAAAAAAGAAAAAAAAAATTTTTTTTCTTGTCTTTCTTCATTTTCAAAAACAAATGAGAGCTGCAAAATACTCACCATGCCTCTCAGCAAATAGCTTGGGGTGTCTACTTTCCAAAATGGGGTCATTTGGGGGGGTTTTGTGCCACCTGGGCATTCCATGGCCTTCGAAACTGTGATAGGCAGTGAGGAGTAAAATCAAAAATGTACGCCCTTAGAAATCCTGAAGGCAGTGATTGGTTTTCGGGGTCCCGTACGCGGCTAGGCTCCCAAAAAGTCCCACACATGTGGTATCTCCATACTCAGGAGAAGCAGCTAAATGTATTTTGGGGTGCAACTCCACATATGCCCATGGCCTGTGTGAGCAATATATCATTTAGTGACAACTTTGTGCAAAAAAAAAAAAAAAAATTTGTCACTTTCCCGCAACTTGTGTCAAAATATAAAACATTCCTTGGACTCAACATGCCTCAAAGCAAATAGCTTGGGGTGTCTACTTTCCAAATGGGGTCATTTGGGGGGGTTTTGTGCCATCTTGGCATTTTATGGCCTTCAAAACTGTGATAGGTAGTGAGGAGTAAAATCAAAAATGTACGCCCTTAGAAATCCTGAAGGCGGTGCTTGGTTTTCGGGGCCCCGTACGCGGCTAGACTCCCAAAAAGTCCCACACATGTGGTATCCCCGTACTCAGGAGAAGCAGCTAAATGTATTTTGGGGTGCAATTCCACATATGCCCATGGCCTGTGTGAGCAATATATCATTTAGTGACAACTTTTTGTAATTTTTTTTTTTTTTTTTTTGTCATTATTCAATCACTTGGGACAAAAAAAATGAATATTCAATGGGCTCAACATGCCTCTCAGCAAATTCCTTGGGGTGTCTACTTTCCAAAATGGGGTAATTTGGGGGGGTTTTGTACTGCCCTGCCATTTTAGCACCTCAAGAAACGACATAGGCAGTCATAAATTAAAGGCTGTGTAAATTCCAGAAAATGTACCCTAGTTTGTAGACGCTATAACTTTTGCGCAAACCAATAAATATACACTTATTGACATTTTTTTTACCAAAGACATGTGGCCGAATACATTTTGGCCTAAATGTATGACTAAAATTGAGTTTATTGGATTTTTTTTAGAACAAAAAGTAGAAAATATCATTTTTTTTCAAAATTTTCGGTCTTTTTCCGTGTATAGCGCAAAAAATAAAAACGGCAGAGGTGATCAAATACCATCAAAAGAAAGCTCTATTTGTGGGAAGAAAAGGACGCAAATTTCGTTTGGGTACAGCATTGCATGACCGCGCAATTAGCAGTTAAAGCGACGCAGTGCCGAATTGTAAAAAGTGCTCTGGTCAGGAAGGGGGTAAAACCTCCCGGGGCTGAAGTGGTTAAGGTATGAACCAGCGCAGCGCATTTATCTTAGTAAATGACCCCCCATGTGTGTATGAGTCCTTAAGGTAAACTTAGCCTTTAACATCTGCACAGCAAATCGTTTTATATATATAGAACATTTTGGGTCACCTGCTTTGTTTTTTTTCTCTCTCTGTTAACATCTTTTGGAAAAATAACAAAAGAGAACATTTGTTTTTTAGTTTCTACTTCCCTTCCCTGACTTTTTGTTGATTTATACATTGTTTGACCTTTTTATTGACACATTTAATCTTTATTGTTCATTAATTTTACATGTATTCCATTTTCTGATACTGTGCACATCAATGTTACACATTTGATTTTGCTGTAAAACCTAAATTATTTTAACAAATAAAGAATATACATACATTTAGCAGTTGTAGTTCATTTCCACCACTAGATGGTGATGTAAGTATGTACAGGGCTCAAGCATCGGAGTATGTGTTCGAAGAAAGAGGTATACGTTTTGAATAATTATAGTTTTAGATAAATCCAGGTTACCCCAGCCCCTTTTGTGGGTGCACGACATCCTAGTAATATTGAAAATTCAACTATTTTATACCCGCAGTGGACTTTTATTTAGAAAAATGAAAGCGTGGCCTACCCACCTACTTTCCCTCTGAATAAGCAGGCAAAACATGTAGAGGGACTACGTTCACCATTAAAATGGATGTTTTATTTATTGAGGGGATTTTTTTTACCCCGTGTTAGAAACCATTTACTTATCAAACATGCGTTCGGTATGCAGTTATGGTGGGGATGCTGTTTAAGCAATTTTTGTCTTTTTTATTAACTTGTAGGTTGACTTATGTCTAATTTTTATTATCTGTACTGATAAAATTGGAAAGGAGAGTGTATTTTCCCCAAACGTTTAATACTGTATTGGTGTGGCTATCTTCTTGAATAATAATAGTAAACATAAATACTTAAAACACAGCTTGGCATCAATAAATGTGCAACATAGCAGAAGAATGTCAATCCAAAAGTGGTTCTAAAGGCAGACAAGTTTTTTTTTTACCTTAATGCATTCTCTGCATTAAGGTAAAAAAAACCTTCTTTATGCAACCCCCCTTTATTCTTACTTGAGACCAATCTCGATCTAGCGCTGTGCCCGAGAGCAGCGGCTCTCTGGGCTCTCTCTCTCGTCCATTGGCTCCATTGCCATCAATCACACCCGGGGGGGGGTCCAAGCTGCACTCTGTGTGTCAGTGGCTTATACTCAGCAGGAGCCAGGAGGGAGACCCAAGAAGAGGAACCATTGCACAGACCAGGTAAGCATAACATGTTTGTTATAAAAATTAAAAAAAAAGAATTTTAGGTTTGCAATTACTCTAAACACTTCAGCTTCAGGAGAATTTACCCCCTTCCTGACCAGGCCATTTTTTGCCATTTTTTGCGAAACGGCACTGCGTTGCTTTAACTGACAATTGCGTGGTCGTACGACATTGTACCCAAATAAAATTTATGTTCTTTTTTTCCCCCACAAATAGAGCTTTCTTTTGGTGGTATTTGATCACCTCTGCTGTTTTTATTTTTTGCGCTATAAACAAAAGAAATTCGACAATTTTGAAAAAAACACAATATTTTGAACTTTTTTCTATAATAAATATCCCTAATTTAAAAAAAAATGTCTTCATCAGTTTAGGCCAATATGTATTCTTCTACATGTTTTTGGAGAAAAAAATCGCAATAAGCGTATATTGATTGGTTTGCACAAAAGTTATAGTGTCTACAAAATAGGGGATAGATTGCAGACACTTTTTTGGGACCATTGACATTCATTTAGCGATCAGAGCTAAAACTAGCCACTGATTACTGAATAAATGTCACTGGCAGGAAAGGGGTTAAGAATCTGCCCCTGTTGAAGACCTATTGGTTGAAACACGTAGGGTTTTTTGGCTTATCGCTCTCCACATTTTATTTTTTTTAATTTTATTTTTAAAAGCCCAGCTTTTATTTTTGTGATCACTTTTATACTTGTATGCTGGTTAAAATACCATCTTTTGATCTACACCGTGTGGAAATATTTTCTTTCTCCACATAATACTTTGCTGAGAGTGGCCCCGGAGTCCTGTTGACCTTACCATCCAGGTCCAGTTCGATGCACCAAGGATTAGAGGTCCATTTGGAGGTTTTCCGTCTCTTCTCTGGATTCCACCCTGGAGGTTCTGGACCCTGTTGAGCTCCACACTTTGGCCATTTGTGGCACCATGTCTGTATGACTCCATGTCATTGACATTGGAGTCCATCAGTTTCGGTAAGGGCACACGCACTTCTCTATTGTTGATGATGCATTATCTTTGATGTCCTCCATATCAGACTGTGTTTGGCTCTTCACCACTCTTCACTAGAAGATCAGCCTTTGTTGGACTGTAACCTATACACCTTTTTGCACTGTTTAGATTTTCACTTTTTCCAGGGCCCTTTGGTGTCTGGTTACCCATTCATAGAGTTTTGTACATCTAATTTGTTTATCACTTTTATCCACCATTTTTTTCACTCATTTATATTGGTTAGCGCTGCAGCATTTACCACTTAGCAAAGGGGTTAACACTAGGGGGCGATCAAGGGGTTAAGTGTGTCCTAGGGAGGTGTTTCTAACTGTGAGGGGATGTGGCTCACAAGAGGAGGAGTCAAATCGTTGTTCCTAACTAGTAGGAACAGACGATCTGTTTCTTCTCCCCTGTCAGAACAGGGATTTGTGTGTTTACACATACAAATCCCCGTTCTGACTCTCGTGCCCGCGATCGCAGGTGGCTGGTGGCGATCACTCCCGCGGGCCACACACATCATGTCCCTCGCCGTGCAGGGGGCGCGTGCCTGCTATGACTCTTAAAGGAGCCGCTGTACATATAGGACCATTCGCGCAGGAGAGCCATCTTGCCGCCGTATATGTACAGGAGCCAGTGTTGAAGTAGTTAAAAAGGGCCAGAATTATTTGCAAGAAGTTACTTCAATCAAGTACTGTATCCTGGACATCCTTGCAAGTCAGGAAATAATATTTCTATGATTCATGAATTGTGTCCAGAATCTCTTGTACTTTTGTGATGATATTTTTTTTATCTATATTATTTAAGGGCCTTACTAATATAAGAGTGGGTAACAACATTGTATGATCTAATTTGTTTGGTGCAGCTTAATCCTCCAAAGCTGGCCAGAGATGGTTAATTTTTTTTTCTTTTTTTGGCAGGCAGCAGGCTGAACGAAAAAAAAAAAACGAACAGATTCCTCTATTCACCTCCATGGCTGGGACATTGCCACTGTCAGAATACATTGATCATCACCCACAGTCAATGAGCGACAACAGTTTATTAGCATGTCCCATTAACAGTAGAGACTGCCACACACTGATCGAAGTTCAGCCAGTCCTTGCTGAACCAGCTGATTTTCGATCAATAAATGGCCAGCTTAGTGGTTGTAAACCCTTTGTACATATAGCCAGTGAAGTGACTGGCCTCAGGTGATACACAGAGACGAAACAAATCTTCCTACATAAGTTGTACCTGTTTATCTGCAATCTTCTCTCCTCTACATCCGTTCAAAGTCCAAAATTTATGCAGCTTGTCTGAGCTTTTAGAAAAAAGGGGACAGAGAGCTGTCACACTCTACAGAGCTCAGTGAGGAGAGCACTGAGAGCTGATTGGAGGGAAGAGAAACACCCCTGCACACAGGAACTGCGCTGAGGCTGTCAATCAGCTGGAGATCCCTCCCCTGTCACCTTTTTTCTCTTGGTGTCAGGAAAACTTGTCAGAAGGTACTTATGCTGATAGCGGAGGAACAAAGCAGCAGGCAGAAATGGCACTTAGGACTCTGTGTTGAGACAGATACACACGATAGAGAGATATGCTTTGTTCATATTTCATGTCTGAGGTTTGCAAAACTTTGTCACTGACAACCTACCTACAAGACTTTCCCTCATAATTTGTTAAAGACCCGGGGGGGGGGGGGGGGGGGGGGGGGGGGGGTTGTGAACTGATAGTGGTTTCCCTAAAAAATGTTCCACTGAAATGTGTTGTGCCTGTATTTCTGCACCTTAGTAATAATAACAACATAACAACATACCTGTAGCGTCTCCTGATAAGAAATTTCACATTTACAATGAAAGGGAGAATGTGCTTGTGTACTGTGGGTAAATACAGGTAGTTCATGATACAGAAATTTTGATAAACTGGGGTTGTCCCAGGCCCACAACAAGGGTTCCAGGCTTGGGTAAATTATGTCAATAAGAACGCCCATTTTTCCTGAGCTGTATACCATATTTGCTCTAGGTCAGTGACTCAGAAAGTATTCAAGTCAGTGAGTCAACAGAACTTCCAGACATCTAACATTTTTAGAAGGAAAGCATTGGCAGTCTTCATGTTTCGCGTGATAGACTTCATTTAACCATTTGACTGCCAAAGATGTGGAAATGGCAGTCAAGTGGTAGAACACAGCAATGAGCTTGTTTCTGTTTATTCATCAGGCTCCTGGCTTTTAGCTAAAAGTGATCTGAGTGGAAGATGCAGATGTGATAGCTGGTGCCATTTTCATGTATCTTATCCAGGGCTATATAGAGATCTCACAGCGATTTACTCCTTCCTTATCTTGTTCCTTGGAGGAATTATACAAATCATGCAGTGATTACCGTATTTATCGGCGTATAACACGCACATTCATTTTAAGAGGGAAGTTTCAGGAAAAAAACTTAAATTTTAAATAAGGAACTTTGAAGCAAAATAAGGGTCAGTGCCCATCTGCAGCCTCACCATTGCCATCAATGCAGCCTGATTAATGCCCACCTGCAGCCTCACAAGTGCCATCAATGCAGCAGCCTCACCATTGCCATCAATGCAGCAGCCTCGCCATTGCCATCTACTGACTTCCTATTACAGAGGCCGCCAAGTAAACAGGAGATTCTCACTGTATGTAATCTGACGGCACTCGTCCCACCCCCCCCCCCCCCGTTGCCTCAGAGGCAGCTGAAATTGAAGTATTGGCGTATAACACGCACACGCTATTTGCAACCGATTTTCATGGTGAAAAAGTGAGTGTTATACGCCAATAAATACAGTAAATGACATGGACAATTTAACCTAGTATTCCACCCCACAATCAATATCTGGTTTTAAATCACACAGTAAAAGCATGCACAGATAAGCATATCATTATTGTCTACAATAAGGTAGAAGTCATGCATCAGTAAAACATATTGCATTTATTTAAAATGGTTAAAAGAAAACTAAATATTCAATTATCAGCAATAGAAAATTAATGATAAATATGTTCCCCCAGATAAGAAGAAATGAACACTATAAACATAGGTACCGGTTGGATTAAATTATGACATATCTAGGCATACAGAGTGGGATATGTATATATTTAAAAAATTTAAAAAATAAATTACCGTAGTGATATTGGTCATAGAATAAATAACTTCCTTTTGTTTTCCTGCTCTAGATAATGAGTGGATGCTGCACTACACTCCAGGGCCCTCTGCTTTCATTCTCTTCTATGAACCATCATATTGTCCTGATCAACCAGTTGTAATTATTGTTGCTGTAAAAAAAGTTTTAGAGTGCTTTATTGCTTATGGCTGTATTCATTATTAGGGCTCAATAAACAATTTTATGTAGTACTTAAGATAAGCCAAAACACTTGTAAATCAGTTTATAGCCGGGTATGTTAAAATGATAAAATATATTTTTTCTCACTGCTTTGGGTTATTCTTCATGTCCATTCAGGTAGCACACAGGTCCCCGCTGCTGACTGTGATTTCTTCAGGAAATAATATCTATATTTCTGAGACATAGGATTTTTATTTACTCTTATCTTTAGAAGACCCTTGAGGTAAGGCAACAGTAGTATGAATAAGTCTGCATCTGCTGTGATGTTGTTAGGAAGGGTATAAAAATTGTTTTTTGAGCAGAAATCTCTATATGAATATATAAAAACTACTACACTCATTGCCTCTGTTTGCAGTTGACAGTTCATCTGGTGAACCATTTTTCCAGTCACTTTTCAGCAACTGTCTCTTGCTATTACTGGTTCTGCCGTCTGCTCCTTGTAATAATAGCAAGGGTGGCTAATGCTGCTGCTAGTATTCCTCCTCCAACTGCTGTGTAAAGGGCAATATTAGCAACCTGCAAGAAATAATAAACATCATTGTAACATAGTCTGTTTAATTACAGGTTGTTTTGCCTAGCTAGACGTGAATTAAAATGAACATATTGATTAGAAAAAGGAACAATTTGGATGAAAAAATACATTTAAAAACCATGTTTCTACCTGTAGTCTTCATATATTTGTATAGTATCTAACTTCTTAAATTCAGCTGTAAAGTGTCTGGTACAGTTTGTGGGAGCAAAGGTAAGTTAAAACGGAGTTCCACCCAAAAGTGGACCTTCCACTTTAAGGAGTCCTAACTCCCTGACATGCCACATTTGGCATGTCATTTTTTTTTTGGAGGGGGGAGGGGAGTGAGTACCTAGTTTTGACAGGTACCCAGCTCCCACTTCCGATTGGTCGGCCATTTAGGACAGCGCAACTAGTGATTGCGCAGTGCGCACCCGGCTATCAAGCCACAAGCTGTCACAGCCAGGTGCCCACGCTAGTGATGTCGGGGGGACAGATCCAATGCTTTGGACAGCCGCATCGCTGGACCATGGCTGGACCATGGGACAGGTGAGTGCATGTTTATTAAAAGTCAGCAGCTACACTTTTTGTAGCTGCTGACTTTTAATAAACTGAAAAACGTCTGGAACTCCGCTTCATGTGTACACTGCTGAGGGTAGTGTTGATGCAAACCTGTTGCTTTGCCCTAAAAAGCACAGGTTTGCTATAAACGTAGTTGGTAGGTTTGGCTTAGTACACGCCACATATCATCATTGCTCTTGGGACCTATTTAATATTTTATTTGGTAAGTGTAGCTGCACTGTATCCATGCTCGGCAGCAATTTTCAACTAGGAAATGTTACCAACTATAATTGTGTGGAATGGGCCCACAGTCTTACAAATACTGTATGCATGTATGTTTAGAGCCATCTGAACTTCACACATCTATCAGAACTTAAAGACCAGTAAACCACTTATTATACTGGTCCTAGGAAGGGTTTAATAACAAAAACACCATCTCTATAACTGTTATGTCTGTTATGTACTGTTTTATGCCTCTTAAGCTATCACTGGAAACAGTGCTGAAACATACACTCACTCGGCACTTTATTAGGTACACCTGTTCAATTGCTTGGTAACACAAACTGCTAATCAGCTAGTCACATGGCAGCAACTCAATGCATTTAGGCATCTAGACGTGGTGAAGACGACTTGCTGAAGTTCAAACCAAGCATTAGAATGGGGAATAAAGGGTATTTAGGTGACTTTGAACGTGGCATAGTTGTTGGTGCCAGATGGGTTGGTCTGAGTATTTTAAATACTGCTGATCTTCTTTATGACTGCAGTGTACCCATCTTCTGATGGCTACTTCCAGAATAATAATGCACCATGTCACAAAGCTCAAATAATCTCAAACTGGTTTCTTGAACATGATAATCAGTTCACTGTACTTCTATGGCCTCCAGACATGTGCAGAATGAAAAACTTAGTTTAGTTTCCTATCAGATAGATTTGTTATGTTACTAATTTTGTTAAGTTTCGGAATTCATTCAGTTTCATTTTCATAACATTTAGATTTGTTTATTAATTTTCTAGCGAATTCCACATTTTTGGAACAATTCAAATTCGGATCGGTCGAAAAATGATTGACCAATTCAAATTCTGTTTGAAGAATAGCTGGTTGTTAAGCAGCAGGTCGGGAAGCCTGCCGCTGCATCCTTAACAACCGGTTGACTCATCAGCTGTCGGTGGGCTTCCCCACTGACAGCTAAAATGTACGAAAAACAATGCCAGCAATGGAAAAAACAGAAAAAAACTCCTTGGGGTCCCCCCACCCCCAATCCATACCAGTAAAAAAAAAAAAAAAAACGGCATGGCACCCCCCCAAAAAAAAATCCATACCAGGCCCTTATCCGAGCATGCAGCCCAGAAGGCCAGGAAAGTGGGGGGTGAGCGAGTGCCCCCCCTCCTGAACCATACTAGGCCACAAGCCATCAACATGTGGCAGTGCTTTTAGGGCAGGGACCCAAAGCACCTTGTGCCCATGTTGATGAGGAAAAGGACCTCTTCCTCATAACCAGATCCCGCCACCGCCAGAACCCGGAAAAATAAAACAAAACCAGCCTCGTTGATAGCTTCCCGCCGAATGCCTGCTCTTCCATCTGACATTTCTTAAATAGCTAAGAAAATAATGTCATTGCGTGACTATGCCCCTTAGCTATTTAAGAACTGTCAGGTCAGATGGAAGAGCAGGCAGTCCGCGGGGAGTGTTCGACGAGGCTGGAGGTTTTTCTTTTTCTTTTTTGGGGTTCGGCGTTGGCGTTCGGCATGATTGATGGTGGATCTACATTGTTTTTTATTTTTTAATAAAGGAATTGTCAAAAACTCATGAACTGTCTTTATTCACTTTTTATACATTTTTGGTGTATGGGTACCCCATACTCATTCACATGGGGGGCAAGATCTGGGGTCCCCCTTGTTAAATAGGGGTTTCCAGATTCTGATAAGCCCCCCTGCCCACAGACCCCCACAGCCCAGGGTTGTGGAGAAGAGGCCCTTGTCCCAAAGCATCCCCCTGTGTTGAGGGCATGTAGCCTGGTATGATTCAGGCGAGGGGTGCTCGCTCCCCCCCTTTCCTGGCCTGCCGGGCTGCATGCTCCGATAAGGGCCTGGTATGGATTGGGGGGTACCCCACACTGTGTTTTTTTTGGGAATTTTCTATTGCCGGCATTGTTTTGTTTACAATTCAGCGGTCAGTGGGGAAGGCAGCTGACAGCTGATGATTCATTGGTTGTTAAGGATGCGGCAGTCGGCTTCCTGGCCTGCTGCTCAGCTATTCTTCATGCAGAATTCGATTTGGTCGATCATTTTTTGACCGATCTGAATTAGAGTCTTTAAGAAAATTTGAAATTTGTTTGAAAACGAATAAATTATACAAATTTCAGCAAAATTCATTACTATTTCGGATACATACGAATCTCCGAATAACCAAAACTTCAAACAAATTTATATTTGGACCGAATTGTCTAATGGCATCCACAGTCACCAAATCTCAATCCAATAGAGCACCTTTAGGATGTGGTGGAATGGAGATTCACATCATAGATGTGCAGCCGACAAATCTGCAGAAACTGATGATGCTATCTATGTCAATATGGACCAAAATCTCTGAGGAATGTTTCCAACACCTTGTTGAATCTATGCCACAAAGAAGTTCTGAAGGCAAAAAGGGGTCCAACCCGGTACTATCAAGGTGTACCTAATAAAGTGGACGTTGAGTGCATATACCAAGTCCCGAAGTGAGAGAGCATGCTATCCTACACAACTATTTGATAGCCCAGAGCTCTTCAAAAGAGTGAAGCTTACACTTACCACCTGCTGAAAAGGTATTTAAAGTGTAATTTGTTTTTTTAACGTTGTGGTCTTGTCCATTTTTTTTACAGAGGCAGCAGGGTTTCTTTAACTTAACACCTAGGTCAACTCCTAAAGTGATTGTAAAGCTTTTAATTTTTTTTTCAAATAATAAACATGTTATACTTACATGCTCTGTGCCATGGTATGGCACAGAGCAGCCCTGAACCTCCTCTTCTGAGGTCCCCTGCCGGTACTCTCGGCTCCTCCTCCCTTCAGAGTGCCCCCACAGCAAGCCACTTGCTATGGGGGTACTCATGCGGGATCGATCCCAAACCAAGCTGTGTGTCCATTGACTCACACAGTGCAGCTCGGCCCTGCCCCTACCCCTGCTCCCTCCTCACATGATTTGATTGGCAGCAGCAGGAGCCAATGGCTCCCACTGCTGCATCTGACCCTGTGAGGAGAGAGAAAGAGCAGTTCTGCTGCTCCCTGGCACAGTGCTGGATCGGGATAGGTATGTTTTTAGATGGGTCTGGGGGGGGGGCTGAAAATGCATTAAGGTAAAAAACCTTTAGGGTCATTTCACATAGACTTGTCTACCCAGCGGACTCTGCGTGTTTAGCGGGGGGATCGATCTGCTGAACCCCGCTGAGCAGGCGGATGACAGGTCCGTCTCTGCTCACTGTGCTGAGATGGACCTGTCAGAGCCCCGCTCTCTATGGGGAGATCAAATGAAAACGGGCCGCCTGTCCGCTTTCATCCGAACCGCCAGACTGATAGAAAATAGGGTCTCCATCCGTCTGGATTTCACGGACAGGATCGGATCGGATAGCAGCGGGTGTCAATGGACATGTCACCGCTGACATCCACGGCTCCATAGGAGTGAATGGAGCACCCGATTAGGTCCGCCTGAAAAAATTGACAGGAGGACCTGATCGGAAAGCCCATGTGAAAGGGCCCTTAGCCTTTACAACCACTTTGACTTATAATTAATACTTATTCCATCACTTAAAGTGCATGCTCATCTGCTTTCAGAAATGCTTACTTTCTTTTACAGGACCATCTTCATAAACAGAACTCAAATAACTTGCAACTTACACTTGCCTCTATAGGGTGGCTACACTGCATTACAGCGTTTCCCTGGAATGTAGCCACCCTTATCTCTGTGCAGACATGCACAGGTGACACAGCCTTCTCAGTGACTACATGACTCTTCGTCATGATTTGCTATTGGCACATTGCATTACAATGCGCCCAGGAAAAAAATAATCACTTTGTGTAAAGCATTAAGGTTTAGATAAGATGTATTCAGGTTTGCACACACAGAATTAGCACACTGGCGACATTCTCATTCTCGTTAAATTATGACACTGTGCTTGTTATGCATTATTTGATATTTCCAAAGTAAATGCAGATGCCAAACCACATTGATCAGCCATAGAACTACCCCTATCTGTTACACAGGCCCCTCCCCCTTCTCATCAACCACAGCACCATCACCACCATCAGTCAGTCATAGTGCCTCTCTCCATTTACAACACCTCCCTATCTGTTACATTGCCCCCATCTAGCCATCAGTCATCATTGCCCCCCTGCCAACATCAATCACAGCAGCCCCTTCCTCTAATCAGTTACAGTTGCCCTTGCTCTGAGTCACCATGCTGCCTTCATTGACCAGAGATTCCTCTAGTGAAATCTTCCATCAGTTACAAATAAAAGTGTACCCCTCTACCCACCACACAGTGCACACATTGTTTTACTTACATACACCACCAGTTGACCTATAACAGCTGTATACCAGTAGATGCAGACTTATCATCAGCCAGCCTTAGGCCCTGGATATCGGCAGGCCAGCTGGTGCTGTATTCTGACAACATTGCCATTTGGTATATGACCATGTTCAACCAATGCTACGTCACTACTGATACAATTTTGTACTGTTTGCACTTGAGACTTAGGCCCCATTCACACATGAGCGTAGCATTTCCAGGCAGAAAATCGCGTGATTTTACCGCGTTTTTGTACAGGTCAAAAGGTCACCAATGTAAAAACCAGAAAAACGCCCAAATCTGCCTAAAAAAAAAAGTTGCAGAACTTGTTTGACCTTCAGGCGTTTTGAAGCTTCTGACAAAATAATAAAGTGTAGCGCTAAAATGTGATGTATCAAAACCCATATAAACCTTAGGTAACAGTGATACTAAAAATAAAACCCATAAAGTCAATTATTAAACATGTATACATAAAAAATCACTTAAAGCGGAGTTCCACACAAAAATGGAACTTCCGCTTTTCGGAACCCTCCCCCCCCTCCGGTGTCACATTTGGCACCTTTCAGGGGGGAGGGGGGTGTAGATACCTGTCTAAGACAGGTATTTGCACCCACTTCCGGCATAGACTCCCATGGGAGTCTATGCCTCTTCCTGTCCCTCTGCGCTGTCTCCTGGGAAACACACAGCTCCCAGGAGAGAGCGGGGACCACTTGGGACGCGCAGCGCGACTGGCGCAGTAGGGAACCGGGAAGTGAAGCCGCAACGCTTCACTTCCTGATTCCCTCACCTAGGAAGGCGGCGGCAGCTGCCGAGAACCGAGCGGGTTCTCGGCGTCGCCTGCCGACATCGTTGGACTCTGGGACAGGTAAGTGGCCATGTATTAAAAGTCAGCAGCTGCAGTATTTGTAGCTGCTGGCTTTTAATATTTTCTTTTTTTAGATGATGTAGGTGGACCCCCGCTTTAAAGACTTTGTGAAAATTTGTGCAAGGGAAAGATATTAAATATAATAAATAATCCCAGTTTATATACTTGGTGGTATAAAATTCATTGATGGAAACCACTGATGTGAGGAATCGCTTCAAGAGCAGGGATAAGTGAATGTAGGAAAACACCACCACCGTGTGAAGGGGAGGCTTACCGAATCGTCAAACAGGCTTGTAGTAAGGTAGATAGACTCTGGGTCAGTATCCCAAGTTTGTAGTGAGGTGGATGGACTCTGGATCAATATCCTAGGCCAGGAATTCTCAGTTCTCAGCAGGGTGGAGACATAAGGCCCATAACCTCTTATACGGAATGATTGAAGATGAAAACAGCGCTTGTGTAAAATCAATAGGCAGTGGTGGAGACCTTCTGACGCGTTTTGTCTCCAAGGACATCGTCTGGGGTGACACCCCAGACGATGTCCTTGGAGACGAAACGTGTGACACCCTAGACGAGGTCCTTGGAGACGAAGTGCGTCGGGAAGGTCTCCACCGCTGCCTATTGATTTTACACAAGGGCTGTTTTCATCTTCAATCATTCCATACAAGAGGTTATGGGCCTTATGTCTCCACCCTGCTGAGAATCCCCGGCCTAGGATATTGATCCAGAGTCCATCCACCTCACTACAAACTTGGGATACTGATCCAGAGTCCATCTACCTTACTACAAGCCTGTTTGGCACACAAAGCATATGCTCCGACGTGTCCAAACAATTCGGTAAGCCTCCTTTTCACACGGTGGTGGTGTTTTCCTACATTCCTTATCTCAGCTCTTGAAGCGATTCCTCACATCAGTGGTTTCCATCGATGAATTTTATACCACCAAGTATATAGACTGGGACTATTTATTATATTTAATATCTTTCCCTTGCACGATTTTCACAAAGTCTTTTAAGTGATTTTTTATGTATACATGTTTAATAATTGACTTTATGGGTTTTATTTTTAGTATCACTGTTACCTAAGGTTTATATGGGTTTATATATTATATATTATTTTGTATGTACATTTACCATTTATCCAATTTGGTGTGTTAGCTGCTAACGTTGTGAGCAGCGCAGAATTATTTATTTACAGTTTTGGACCTTCTGGCTTGAGGCGTTTTGGAGCTTCTGGCTTGAGGCGTTTTGGAGTGGAGATGTGAACCATCCCCATAGAGAATAATAGATTTTTTCCCTCCAGCGTTTTGTAGCTTCAAACTTCAAGCTACAAAACGCTCAGGTGTGAATGGGGCCTTACAGTTCTTACATCATACCTGCTCAGAGACGCAGTCTCCATATCGTAGTTCTGTAACAAAATGTTCGCAGTTGGCACTGGTGACACTATATGGCATTATCTGTCCCAATCGCTGCAGTGCTGCTTGCACCACCTTTTCTGAGGGGTACGGACTCATCTTCTGATCAAATTTATTATTCACTCTGTAATTGCAGCCATGTGCAATATCTTCCAGGTGATCTTTTCTCACCACTGCAGAGCCACCAAGAGCTGATGACAAGCTTGACCAGCCTTCTTGATCTAAGGACACAAAATGAAAGGATAATTCATTTTGTAAATGTTTTTCTTCTAGATCAACATGTTTTTCATTTAAATGCTTGTAGTTTCAAGGTTGGCACATACAGGCAATTCTGTTACTGAAAAAATGATGTGCTGATAAAATCGCCCATGTCTGTTCTAGTGCCTGCACTATCACAATATTTCTTCCTAAATGAAAAAACTGGAAAATGCTGCTAATTAATCAAAGAATTTTGAACAAGATGAAAAATCTTTTTTTGATGATGAAACACGCTCACAATCACAGTTACCTTTTATGCGGCTCAGCTTTTGGAATGAACGCTTGAATCCATTGCATCACGGAATATAATTTGTCATGTACAAGGTACGTCACACTTATACTTTGAAGACTTTACCATAGCTATTCTGCTTCAGGTAAGCCTCCTAATCTCATTACTCACTTTCCCCCTAACAATTTATGCTCCTTCACTTAATGCTCTTGCAAACTCTTATCCCATTATCACCACTTCTCCATCCAGTTTTGTGCATTCCACAAACGGGCCTTTTTCTGGAAAGGGAAATACCAACATACGCTTTCCCACCAGAATCAGTGATCTCTCTTGCTCTTTATGGTAGCTGTCCCAGTTGGGATGCATCTCTGCATGTCCCTAGGTTAAAAGCCAACCCTACGTATCAGAAATTAATATCTACCTGTGAGATGGACAACATAGCCATTCCCTACATATATTCCCCAGTGCTGGTACAAAGGCCGGAAAAATTCAATCAGGTCTCCCAGCTGAGGTGGTGGACCCTATAAAAAAGAAGAAAGTGTTAACAGCGTATAATGTTGACCAGGCCGTTTAAATTTATTGTTGTCTTTAATTTATTGTATTGTTTTTGCCAGCACTGGAAAACCACTTCTTTAACTGAAAAGCTCCACCCACTTGCAGTCCTAATACAGTCCTAATTGTTTCTGCTACTATAGAGACTAAAGATGGCTACAAAGTATACCATTTTTTTGTTCAATTTCCTTTAGATTTACCTATAACTATGTAGTGCAAGGTGATCCAATGCAAACTTAGTGTGCCGCTCAGGCTCTATTGAACGGGGTGTGTATAGATTTTTAAGCATTCGCCGCTGGGAGTGCTGGTGCTGGATGGAGTTCGGCCCGGGAAAGCCGGGAAGCCGGGAAAAGTCCTTTTGGGGGTTTACACATCTCCCAGGCTCGTCTCATATACATTCAGGAATCTCTGATCCACAGTCCAGTTTGGCTCTTGGTCCTCTCTCCCGGGTCAATTTATACTCACCTGAGGCAGCCAGCCAGTGCTCTCATGCCTGGGGAACAGACAGGTGTCTGAGAGTGTTTCTAAGATTGGTAAAAACAAACAAGCTGTGTATGCGGAGACTGCGGGTGACGCGCTCTGTAAACACAGTGTCCGGAGGACACTGCTGATCACAGATTGAGATAAAGAGCCAGTCAGCGGCTTTTTACCACATGATCAGCTGTGTCCAATCACAGCTGATCACGGATGTAAATAGAAGCCAGTTATCGGCACTCCTTTCCTCATGCTGACAGCATGAGGAAAAAAGAGACGATAACCGACTTCTCTAAAGTGGACATATACACTGACTATCAGTGTCCTGATTATCAGTGCAGTCCCTACAGTGCCTACCAGTGCTGCCAATCTGTGCCCACCAGTGCTGCCAATAAGTGCCCAATAGTGCTGCCAATTAGTGCCCATCAGTGCCTCCTCATCAGTGTCACCTACCAGTGCCCACCAGGGTCGCCTACCAATGCCTATCAGTGCTGCTGATCAGTGCAGCCTCATCAGTGCAGCCTATCAATGCCCATCAATACTGCCTCATCAGTGCCCATCAGTGCAGCCTCATCAGCGCACAACAGTGAAGTTGAAAAATTACCTGTTTGCCAAATGTTATAACAAACTATGAAAAAGCTTTTTGTTTTTTCTTTCCAAATTTTCGGTCTTTGTTTATTTAGCAAAAAATAAAAAACCCAGTGGTGATTAAATACCACCAAAAGAAAGCTCTATGTGTGTGAAAAAAATGATAAAAATTTTGTTTGGGTACAGTGTAGCATGACCGCGCAATTGTCATTCAAAGTGCAACAGGGCTGGAAGCTGAAAATTGGCCTGGGCAGGAAGGGGGTAAAAGTCCCCCACTTCTCACAGACACGAAGGGGTTGCCACGAGGCAAACTGCTCCAGTGTAGGACAGCAATTATTGGCGTGCAATTTACCAGTTGTCATGATCTGATCTCTCCTGACCTGCCTAGAGAGATAGGAACTACTGATACACACTGATAGCTCTGCGGTCTTTCTATCTATTGCTTTGCTGACAGCCCTGCAGTGTTCTCATCCTCTACCTATGCTGATTGTCAAGATTTTAACATGTAAGTGTACTATTTTTATTGAATAAATCACTTTTATCATTCTAATGAGAATCCCGTGCTGCAATCTCTTTGTTTGAGCTCCTTGGATCTTCCCGGATCTTTCCTTGGCAAGCTGCAGGATCCTTGTGAATTAAAATTTACCTTTGTCTACATCACGCTGATGTCATAGACTGCTGATTGTTGAAACTGGACCTTGTAATGCGCTTTTTTGGTCTGTGCTTTTTTCATTTTTTTCAGAATTTGCCAGAAAAAAAGGCTTTAAGGCTATAATATGTATGCAGGTGTATACGCTTTGCTTTTGCATGTATGGCATTTGAGCATAAATTCATTCTACTGCCCAGAATATTAATTTATTCTGGCCACTAAAAAACAGTCACTTGCATACACACACATTTATGTGCGTTTAAATCTATATGTGCATTTTTCTGCTCAACAGCTCCTCTTGGTGGTTTTTTGTTTTTTTTTCTGACTGTAAATGCTGCTCTTCAAATACTCCTGTAGATGCTTGTGTGGTCACATAGGCTAACATAGAGGTGCTTTTACAGGAATAAAAACACTGAATGCCTGTATTTAGCAGCCTTTTTTAAGCTCCATGTTCATGAGGCCTAAAGCTTAAAATGATATGTTGGCATTTTAGTTTAAAAAATTGACGTTATTGTAGCGCTGGTAGATTTACAATCTACCGCAGGTTAGGTAAATTTAGTAAATTGTGTGATAGGAAGGTTAAAAGTTCGCCTCTGTTCCAGCTTGGCTGACGTTGTGTGTGCTTCCGTGCTGACCGGTGGGTGTCGCTGTTACCACTGGTTGGTGTTGGAAAGGCAACGTGTCGAAGTGTATAGATGCTCCTCTTGTCTCGGAGACAAGCTCGGTGGAGGTGGTCCTCCGAGTTGCATTCTGGGAAGAGGATATTTATGGGACAGACGCCGTGTTTGAGGGTTTCTTTTTTTTTGTACAGCCACCTGCTTGCCCGACAGGTATGCGTTAAGGAGCTACCTCGTGGTCCTCCGATCTGGAGGCCCACGATGCTGCGGCGCAGGAGTGGGCCCAGAGGCTTGTCTGGGGCCTACCACCGCGGCCGAGGAATGGTCCTGAGCTGTCGGTCCTGTGTGATGAAGCTAGACGACCGGGGAGAGCCCAGGGGAGGACCCATCTTGGAGAGATCACGCAGCGTGCTGGTCTATAGAGGGGCCTGGTGACTCGGTCGAAGGACGTATCCAAAAGAAGTAACCATATAGCATACTGTTGCCGGTTTGGCTTAAAGGTTCAAGCACTGTGACTGACTTTCACTGCAGAGAAAATCTGATACATCCTGTGGCAGAGGATCGTACGGATTTACCCCGCAAACAGGTCTGTGGCAGAGACTTTTGATTCGTGCTCTGTACTGGCTGCTAGACCGGTGAGAGAGGCCTATCCAGACGAGCAAGGAGTGTGTCCCACGAGGGGAGCGCATTCCACCTAATTATCTAAATTCTACCGGGACATTAGTTACTAAGATTCTATAAGAAGATATTTGAGTTTCTCCTGAAAGTTTCCTTTTCCGCCTCTTTCCTGCTACTTCCAGAGTTTGTTTGTTTAATAAAGAATTGAAAACGTACTCCAGTGTTGGTGCGTGTGTCGTCCAGAGGTAAACTCAACGGAACCCTAGACCCGGTGCCGGTAAAACCAAGGGAAGCAAGGTGAAGGTAACAGACCCGCTTAAACCAGCAGCTTCACCGGGAGTTAGTGCTACATTATTATTTCTGGGTAGATATAATATAAAGCTCTTATCTATGAGGGGCTAATAAATGTCCACAAAAGCTTGAGAGGTACAATACTGTGTTTACATGGGCTCTGTGCAAGGTATTGCTCTGTGTTAGTATCTGTATTTTTTAACACAAAAGGGAGTGACAGAAGCTGTGCAGTGTCCATCAATCAAATCACGTAAATAGGAATAACACTTTTCTGTAAATGTCAACATTTTGTAGTTAATGAGAGTGAAATGAAATGACATTATACTTCTCTGGGACCACTTAATCCTGACGGTATTATTCACACTTACTACTGTTGTGTTAGCTCTCATTTTTTCTGTGTGACCTCATTTTTTCCTTCTTATGACCTGTTCCAACTTCAATGCTAGCCCCTGTGTGGGCAGAACTTTTGCATGGTAACCACTTGTTATAAAAGAATAAAAACAATTGAAACAGAAATAACATTATACAACTCACCGACATCAGTGGCATGACTTCTTGATGTTCTGCCTTTTTGTTATGCCGTCACAATCCTTCCCATCCTAGTCTAATTACTAGGCCACAGCTAGACGGTTGTGCTTAAAAATAAACATGATTATGTCAGAGCAGAGATGACCTACAGTACAGATCACACCCATACATGGATCCGTAAACAAAAAGGCACAGAGTCAGACAGCAGCACTAGCCAGAACGAAGGAAAAGCTGGGAGTGGAACATGTGAATAAGATCACCCAGAGTCTGATTTCATAATTACATTTACAGTATAACGTATCAGCAGCCCATACAATAGCAACACACAGATTGCAGTCCTTGGTGATATCAAGGGGATGCATGTGAGCAATCATCAGTGAAATACATCTATACTCTCATAAATACCTTCCTCAGTGCTGGAGAGAGGGTGAGGACCTGCTTCATTTGCGCGCTGAGATCTCTAGAGAAAACAGAGCCTGGCACCGGGCACATGACACAGCTCTGTGTACTCACAATGCACAACACACAAAGTCATGTTTTCAGAGCTAAGCAACAAGAGTAAAAAGGGCAGCTGTTATATAAAAAGGTATTGTTTAAAGGGATAGTTCACATTTACCACAAAACTGCCCATGCAGATAAGGGGCATACATAGTTAAAAACAAACTGTGCAGCTCTGACTAAAGTTGAATAATGCCCTTGCTATAGGTGTAAGCCATTTACATACCTTATGATGCCTGACTGGAATACTCCCAGGGCGTTGCTATTCCATCTCAGGATGTTGTTAAGTGGGACCTAGTCATTACTACTCACCTCCACCATCACACGAGTGAGTGCTCAAATGCTCAGCTCAGAGCTAATGCATCAGGGGAGAGAGTACTTGAGGGGGTTTGAATCTGAGAAAGAGCTCACTCCTGTGATGGTGGAGGTGAGCAGTGATGACTAGGCCTCACTTAGCAACGTCCTGAGAGTATTCCAATCAGGCTTCATAAGGTATGTAAATGGCCTACACCTATAGCAAGGGTACATTCATCTTTAGTCAGTTTGTTTTAATCTACAAACATCCCTTACCTGCATAGGCAGGTTTTTTGTAAAGGTGAACTATCCTTTTACCCTAGATTCACACCTATGCGTTTTTAGTGCGTTTTGCAGTTTGCAGAAACACACTACAGAACATTTAACATGGTTTCCTATGGTTCACGTTCACATCTATGCGTGTTGCAGCAGGTGCATTTTGCGTGTAATAGACTTCAATGTAATCACACCAGAAATGCAAGTGTTGTGTCTGTGATGCGATTTTTGATGTGTTTTGCATTTTGCGGGTTTTTATTTCATGTTTACACACTGTATGTATATAGCTGGTTGCTAAGGAGTGGAACGGGAAGCCAGCCAGCCTCCGTGTCCTAACAACCGATGAGTCATCACCTGTCAGCAGGGTTCCCCGCTGACAGCTGAATGTAGAAAAAAAATTGTCGGCAAAAGAAAATCACGAAAAAAACTGCATGAGCACCCCCAGATCCTGCCCCCCCCCCCCCCCATTGTGAATGGGTATGTCAGAGAGGTTCTCGGTTCAGGATACTTGCTGGGCACTCTAGAGGGCGCCGGTTGCCTATTTAAGCTGATGGGATGCTGTGCTCAGTGCTGTCCGATCATCAGCTTCCTGTTTCCGAACTTCCTGTTTCCTGTGTATTGCTCTGATCTCCCTGTGACCCGGCTTGTTTACTGGACTCTCTCTCTCTGCTATCCGCCTGCAAATTGACCCCGGCCTGCCTCTGACGTTGAACCTGCCTGACCCCTTGTACCGTGCTGATTGCCTGTTGCCAAAAACCTGCCTGTGACCTGGACCTTGTATCTGCCTGCTCCCTTTGTACCGTGCTGACCGCCTGCTGCCAACTTTGCTAGTGACCAAATCTGCCTGCTCTGCACCTGTTAGCTGATCTCCAGCCTACCTATTACCACCTGCCAGCTTGTGTCAGGATCCTGGGCCTTATTCCTGCAAACCACCCGCCAGGCTCTCATACCATTCTGTGCTCCTGTGCCTTCTGTGTACTCTATCAGGGGCCGGGAACCAGATACGTACGGGAGGCCATCCTCTGCTACATCGGGTTCGTCAGTCTGGTACGGGTAAGTCTGACAGTATCGGACAGCCATGTCCGAGCCCGAGCAGGGGACCTCTCCCATGGATGAATTATGCAGACACCTGGCGGGTTTCACACAGGCGGTAAAAAGCCTTCAAGAGGGCTATACCAGACTGGAGGAACGAGTTCAGGTGTTGTCCTCACCTGCGAACCCACAAGTTGCTTCCTCTGCTGGACTCTCACCTGCACCCTCAGTGGTTATGTTACCCCCTGAACCCAGGGTCCCTACTCCCGAAAGATTTTCCGGTGAGCGCAATAAGTATCGAGCGTTTCGCAACGCTTGCGAATTGTACTTCGCATTGCAACCACGCACCTTTTCTTTTGAAGCAACCCAAGTGGGTTTTGTCATCTCCCCGCTATCTGGAGAACCACAGTCCTGGGCCCATCGCCTTTTGGAGCAAAAATCAGGTGATTTTGAAGAGTGGCGCTACTTATTGGAGGGGTCTACACGGACCATAAGAATCTAGAGTACTTGAGGTCGGCCAAGAGATTGAGACCACGGCAGGCAAGGTGGGCTCTGTTCTTCTCTAGATTCCGAATCCACATAACGTACAGACCAGGTACCAAAAACACCAAACCAGATGCATTATCTCGTATGTTCCATGACTCCAGGGAACCTTTGCCTCCAGACACCATTCTTCCGGCTGGAAACTTCCTGCTTCTTCAAGGAGATCTCATATCACGAATTAAACAGGCCTCAAGGAATTGGTCCCCTCCCGTGGAAGTTGATGTAAGCTCGCAAGACGGCCTGTTCCGATACAAGGACAAAATCATGGTCCCAGAGGATCTGAGGATTGCTGTACTGGAACTCTGTCACGACCACAAATTGGCTGGGCATTTCGGTGTGTTGAAGACAACAGAGCTGGTACAACGTACCTTTTGGTGGCCCCAGCTGGTAAGCGACTGCAAGAGTTTTGTGGAGTCTTGTATCACCTGTGCTCGGAGCAAGTGCAGTCAAGCGAAGGCCTGGGGTCTATTAAGACCCTTACCCGTGCCGGAAAGGCCATGGAAAATGATCGCGATGGACTTCATCGTTGAGCTCCCGCCGGCAGAAGGCTACTCCACCATCTTTGTCATTGTAGACAGACTCTCCAAAATGGCCCACTTTCTACCCATGAAGGGTACCCCATCAGCTTTGGAAACTGCAAAAATATTCATTAAGGAAATTGTACGTCTACACGGAGTCCCCTCAAGTATAGTATCTGATCGGGGGGTACAGTTTACTTCCAGGTTTTGGAAAGCTCTCTGCAGATCTCTTGAGATAGAATTGGCATTCTCATCGGCCTACCACCCCCAGACAAATGGGCAGACGGAGAGAACTAATCAGACTCTAGAACAGTATCTCCGATGTTTTTCTGCTTTCTCACAAAATGACTGGGTCGCTCTTTTGCCTATTGCCGAGTTTGCCCACAATAACTCTGTGCATTCGGCCATCAAGCAAACACCATTTTTTGCAAACTATGGTTTTCACCCTTCCTTTTTAACCAGCTCCTTACCTGAATGTGCGATTCCTGCAGTCTCTGAAACTATGAACTTCTTCATCAGTAACAACAAATTATTGCAGGAAACCATGGCTAAAACCCAAGAGTACAATAAGAAGATGTATGACAAGAAGAAGCGAGGACAATTGTTGTTGGAACCTGGCAACCAGGTCTGGCTGTCTACCAGTAATGTAAGGATGGCCTGTCCCTCGAGGAAGTTAGGTCCCAGGTTCATGGGTCCCTTTTCAGTCAAGAGGAAGATCAATGATGTGACCTATGAGCTGGACTTGCCTAACTCACTGAAGATCCATCCGGTCTTTCATTTATCGACAAGGAGGAAGAGTTTGAGGTGGAGGCAATTTTGGATTGCAGGGAGAGACAAAACCAAATCCAATATTTAATCAAGTGGAGGGGGTACGGACCAGAAGATAATTCTTGGGAGCCGGAGGGTAACTTACACGCTGAAGAACTCTTGAGGGATTTTCGGAACACCCATGCGGATAGACTGGCCCGGCTGGGCATCCGGAGGCTGCCCTTAAGGAGGGGGCATTGTCAGAGAGGTTCTCGGTTCAGGATATTTGCTGGGCACTCTAGAGGGCGCCGGTTGCCTATTTTTTTTGTATAATAAGTTTTTATTTTTAGAACAAGACATTACATGACATGTCCAACAGTGCAAATCCTGTAAACAATGGCCTCGCAGGGTCATTTCAGTAACAATGTTCGATATGAGGGTTGAACAAACACATACATTACTAATAATCTAATGTAAAGTGCTCTTCTAGGGATAACTCTGTAGGACCCGCCAAGGGAGAAATCAGGAGCTCTGGAAGCCCCATGTTTTCATGAAGTATGTAGATGAAGCGGGGCCCGCCTAAGGGCTTGTGAGGGTGTGTATAAGTTGGGGGACTCTCTGGAATGTACGGGGTACACAGCCCGGTGGCCCACGCCCGGAGCAGGAAGTGGGGGCTCTAAACCTCCATCAATCCACCTCCCACTCCCATGCGGGCCACCGCGACCCCGCAACAGTGGTCTACTCATGTAAAATTTATCTAGCTCTTGGAAATCCAGAGATCCCCCCCAGCGGATTTTAGTTCTATATTGAACAACCCATACTTAGCTATTTCGCATGAGTATCCCTAATATGCTCTAGAATAACAATAGAGAGACATTAAAATATAAAGTGAATAATAAAAAAAGCTAGAGGTGGGGGGGTACAGTAAGAATGAGAAGAGGGAGTAGGAGAGGGAAGGGGGGGGAAGGGAAAGGGAGAGGGAACGGGTCAGGTTACCTGCTAATACTGGTAGGCTTCCTCTGCCTCTGTGACGGACCCCTCGGAGCTGGATTCGTTATTCCTGGGATGAATCAAGTTTAAGGGTCTTGCCTACAGGGTTGAGTTTTTGTTAGCCTAAGTACTCTGAGAGTGGGGTCTGCCAGTTCCAGTAGTGCAACGTCTAGACTAGACGGCACTGCGGTGGAGTCAGAGGTGTATTCAGCCCATGGCATCCATATTGTGTGGAATCGGTCTTTGTAGCCTTTATTGGTCGCCACCCAGTCCTCGGCCTCCCGGATCTCACTAACCTTTCCAATCCACTCAGCGCGTGTAGGGGTCGTATGTTTTTTCCAATGGATTGGGATCAGACGCCTAGCCGCATTTAATAAGTGCGGCAGCACACTTTTCTTGTATTTTCGTAGTGAGACCGGGGGGACCTGCAGGAGAAAGTGGGTCGGAAGGAAGGGGATTGCTATCTCGCTCACTATTTTAATTTGGTCACATATATCTTCCCAAAAGGGTTTAATTTGAGGGAAATCCCACCATATGTGTTTCAATGTACCTTTCTGACCACATCCTCTCCAGCACAGCTCGGATGTGGAAGGGTAAAAGCGGGCCAAATCCGCAGGTACTCTGTACCAACGGGATAGCAGCTTAAAGTTTGTTTCCTGGGTCTTAGACTCTATTGAGGATGAATGAGTAAGCTGGTACAAGTGAGTTAAGTCTGTTTTTGCAAATACGATGCCCAGGTCCTTTTCCCAACGTCTGATAAATGCGGGTGTGGTGTTAGAGAATGAGGAACCTAGTAATTTATAAAGTTCCGAGACTAAGTGTGGTGTAGGTTCTTCTGCAATAAAGAGTTTTTCGAGGTGGGTGAGGGAAGAAGGGTCTCTAATCTTATGGCCTTGTAATTGAAAGAAGTGATGTAGTTGTCTGTATTTCCAGAAATTCATTGGGGTGCCCTGTCTGCCTGTAGGCAGAGATTCGTAGCCCAGGAGTTTACCGTCTTTCATGAGTTTACCACAGCTGGCATCTCCACCCTCCAACCATGATTCAAAAAACCCTATTTGTTCTCCCGGAGGGAACCAAAGGAAACCTCCTAATGGGGCCAGTGGGGACACCGAGGGAGCCAAATTTAGCAGCGGGTTAATCTTATCCCAGGTTGACAGTACCTGGGTCGTCAGGGGGGACGTTGTCTCCGACAGTCCTCTATGTTCTCGAGATAGCCAGGGAGCATATGATAAGTTCCTACCCGCTAAACATTTCTCTAGTGGTACCCATATCTTAGAGCCAGAGTGGAAACGCCAGTTGAGCATCCTCTGTATCGCTATGGCCCAATAGTATCTTCTGACGTCTGGAAGGCCTAGGCCTCCATTTTGTTTCGAGCGTCGTAGGACTCGTAGAGCTATCCTAGGTTTGCGCGCGTTCCATATGAATTCGGACAGTATGCTAGATATTTTATCAAAAAAAGATCGGGGTAATCGAATTGGTAGCATCTGTAAAAAGAACAGTATGCGTGGTAAAATATTCATTTTTATTATGTTCACCCTTCCTAGCCATGTGAAGGCCATCTGTGTCCATTGGGTTAGGTCTTTCTTAATGGTAGTTATCAATGGGAGGTAATTTGCGTTATATAGGCTATTAAAATTATCTGTGAGTTGTATACCGAGGTATCGAATAGCCGACGTGGCCCAGGTGAACGGAAAGGCAGATTTAAGGCTCATTGATAATTGGGGTGACATGTAAATAGGGAGTATTTCTGACTTTGAAAAATTAATTTTAAAATTTGATAGAAATCCAAATAGCTTCAGTTCCTTCATCAGGTTGGGCAATGAGATCAGGGGGTTTGAAACGTGGAACAGGACATCGTCAGCATATGCCGATAGTTTATGCTCCGTGTTACCAACCATGAGACCCCTAATGTCGGGGTTAGCGCGTATTGTGCAGAGCAAAGGCTCTAGCACTAAGGCGAACAAGAGAGGTGATAGGGGGCACCCCTGTCTCGTGCCATTTCTGATGGGGAAGCGAGCCGAGAGGGTTCCATTTACCTTGACCTGTGCGCAAGGTGTTGAGTATAGTGCTAAGATAGAGGACAACATTCTCGGGCCTATTCGCAGTGATCGAAGCACCTCCGTCAGGTAAGACCAGTCAACGCGATCGAACGCTTTTTCAGCGTCTGTTGACAATATGAGGTACGGCTGTGGCTCGGGGCGGGTACGGGCCCAGTGAGTAAGGAGTACCGCTCAGATAGAGTTGTCCCTGGCTTCTCTGCCCGTTATGAATCCCGTTTGGTCTGGGTGGATAATGTCGGGTATAAGGTATTTAAGTCTGTTTGCTAATGTTTTCGCTAAAATTTTAATATCCAGGTTAAGGAGCGATATTGGCCTATAGCTCGGGGGTGCGGTGGGATCCTTGCCCTCTTTCGGGATTACCGTAATGTGTGCCAGAAGTGCCTCTGAGGGAATGGTTCTTCCTTCTGCAATAGAGTTAAAATATTTGCACATGGGTGTCTCTAAGTGAGACAGAAAGGCTTTATAGTATGCCTTAGTGAACCCGTCAGGTCCAGGACTCTTTCCGTTGGGCAAGGAGTTCACCGTGGCCCGAAGCTCATTTAGGGTGATTGGGGCGTCTAGGTCTGAGGATTGCTCTTCTGTAAGTGTCGGGAGTTTGGCTGCAGTCAGGTAGTCTCGGATCGCATTTTGTCTAATGTCCCGTGATGTAGGGGAGGGGTCAGAGTCTATGTTGTACAGTTTAGCGTTGTAAGCTCGAAATTCAGCAGCAATTTTAGATGGGTGTAGAATCGGTGTTCCCGAGGCGTTATGTAGTTTATGTATATATGTCTGGGCTTGACGTTTCCGGAGGGCCCGGGCCAACATGCGGCCGCATTTGTTTCCGTGTTCGTAGTACCTATGTGCCACGAATCGGAATTGTTTGCGTGTTTGGCGGTCGAGTAAGCGTAAGAACAGTTCGCGTAATTCTGTCAGCTTTCCCAGGTCTTCAGGGCGTCCGTTGGCTTTGTGCCTGAGTTCTGCTTTTTGGAGTTCGGTGTGTACTCGTAAAAAGTCTGCCTGTCTACTGCCCTGGGAAATCAGAGCCCCCCGAACCACAGCCTTGTGGGCCTCCCAAACCGTCCCCTCGCTCAGCTCGCCCACAGGGTTCTCTGCAAAATAATGGGCTAGGGTATCCGCGACCTCAGCCATCACCACCGCATCGTCCAATAGGTTCTCATTAAGTCTCCAGGTCCGAACCCCCCGTGCACCCGACGGCAAAGAAAAGGTCATCGTCACTGGGGCGTGGTCGGAAATGGAAATGGAACCAATGTCTGCGGACTGTAAAAGTTCAAGAATATTTCGATCCATATAGATGTGGTCAATTCTTGTGTATACGTTATGTACTGTAGAGTAATAGCTGAAGTCGCGGTCTAGTGGTCTAAGCGCTCGCCAACTGTCGGTGAGCAGGTGGGACTGAATAGTCCTGCGGAAGTGCTTTAAGAATGCATAGGAGTGGGAGGGTCTTGCATGGGAGGTGTCTAGCGTTGGGTCAGGACTCACGTTAAAATCGCCTCCTAAGATTAGGAAGCCTTCTCTGAATTCGGCCAAGCGGTCTAATGTAGTGTCTATGAAAGTAAGTTGGTCTGCATTCGGGGCGTAAATAGTGGCGAATGTATATTTTTGGCCTGCAATGTTGCCCTTTAGAAAAACATATCTCCCCAAGGGGTCTGTGTTGTGCTCTGTCGGTTGAAAAGGGCATGTCTTATGTATGGCGATAGCTGTCCCTTTAGATTTAGGGGTCGGGGATGTGCTAATAAACCATTGGTTGAAAAGGTGAGTAGGCAATTTGGGGAGAGACTTTGGTGTAAAGTGGGTTTCTTGAAGGAAAACCACTTGGGTTTTTAGGCGTTTTAACTCTCCCCAAAGCTTACTACGTTTGTGAGGGGAACATAGTCCCCGTACATTATATGTACTTACCCGTAGGGTAGCCATGGAAAGGAGCGTGGGTGTTCAGTGTGCGCAATTTGCGAGGGGTCCGTCACAGACAGCATGGTGGAGCAACCTGCAATAAGGAGGGAGGGGGTAGGAAAGAGACGAGAGGAAGAGGAAGAGAAGACAAAACATGTATGAGAAGGAGAACATAAAAACATGGTCATAACCATCAAAACAGTATGGATGCCAACATCCACGTATGTGAAACAACTACTAAGGGTCGTGTCGAGGGGCCCCACCCTGGGAAAGGGAGGGACCCCAGGCCACGACCCCTCATCCCAAAGAGGATTAGTGCCCAAAAAAAAAAGCAGGGCGGCCTACTAGGGAGTTAGTGTGCCGTCTATAAGAGAGGTCAGGAGGTCCTCCGTCTCCGTCCACCACGTCTGATATGGTGCGGTTAGACATGGAGAGAATGGTGGTGCTTCAGGAAACTCAAAAATGTGCAAACCATCAGGCAGCCTTTCGGCTAATGTTAAGGGGATAATCAAGTGCAATATGTATAAAAAGAAAAAAAAAAACACTTCGATATTGGCAGTTCGTACGCCCCAGAATGGGATGTGTGCTAGTTTCCAGGCAGGGATGTTCCCATCGAGGATTCAGAAAGATGTCTTCTGCGATTCCTCCTGCGATTCTGGTTTCTGGCTGGTTGTCACGGTTGGTGGGTAGGTAATTTGTCGTTTCCCAGTACTGAGGAACATCTCCAGTCGGGAAAGTCCACCGGATCTAGATCCAAGGAGGTCAAAAAGTGCAGGAGGTCATCTTTGTTGCGAAGAGTTATGGTTCTGCCATCTTTGGTAACTTGAAGACTGAAGGGGAACCCCCAGCGATACCCCAGGCCTGCGTCTTGGACAGCTGTTAGGAGAGGGCGAAGTGCTCTTCGTTGCATAAGAGTGCGCCTCGAGATGTCCTGATAAAAGGCCAGGTATGCACCATCAAAATCAAAATATGGTTTCCCCCTCATTTTTTGCATGATACAGTCTTTGAGCGTATATTTGTGTAATTTACAGATGATATCTCTTGGATTGTTCGCGTCCTGGGATGGGGGTTTCAGGGCTCTGTGTGCACGGTCTATTTGGATCATAGCAGTGGCAGGCAGTCCTAGTATTTCCCTAAAGACTCCTTCCAGGGTGGGCATTATGTCCCTGGAGCCAGTAGCTTCAGGTAGGCCTCTTATCCTGATGTTTGCCCGTCTGCTGCGGTTCTCTGTGTCATCCAGCTGACATAGCAGGGCCTCAATCTGTTGGCCCTGTATGTTACACTTGTCTTGTAGTTTAGAAATGACAGGGAGAGTTTCCTCAAATTTCTGTTCCAGAGTTTCAAGTCTGCCTCCTAAGTGGTTTGTGTCAGCTTTAAGCTGAGCAATATCTTCCTTTAAAGCTTTTTCCACTCTGTCAGCAAAGCGTTCAAGATCAGCTTTCGTGGGTAGGGACATGATATGGCGCCTGATGTCTGCATCTGCCAGGGGGTCCAGGTCAGTGGAGTCACCGTCTTGGGAAGTGGGGGAGCCTGGGGAGATCAGGGGGACTGAGTCACTCACCGACCCTGGAGATGGAGCGGGAGAGTCATCCAGTTGCTGTGGCTGGTCAGCGGAGGTCTTTGCGGCCTTGTTAGCACGCTGTGTCTTCCCGGTCGGCGCCATCTTGGCAGGCTCGCGGCCTTTCCCGGTCTGCCCCGTGTAGAAGGAATCCAGCTGGGATTGCCGCGATCGGTCAGTCCGTTGTGGCTGGGAGGACGCCCGGTGTCTCAGGGACATAATTTGCTGCGGGTGCGGGTGTTACCTCCGCTGTGGAGCTGGTGATGTGCTGCGGTGGAACGGAGCTGAGAAGGCACACGTCCTCACTCCTCCATAGTCCGGACACGCCCCCGCCGGTTGCCTATTTAAAACTGCATGAGCACCCCCAGATCCTGCCCCCCCCCCCCCATTGTGAATGGGTATGTCAGAGAGGTTCTCGGTTCAGGATACTTGCTGGGCACTCTAGAGGGCGCCGGTTGCCTATTTAAGCTGATGGGATGCTGTGCTCAGTGCTGTCCAATCATCAGCTTCCTGTTTCCGAACTTCCTGTTTCCTGTGTATTGCTCTGATCTCCCTGTGACCCGGCTTGTTTACTGGACTCTCTCTCTCTGCTATCCGCCTGCAAATTGACCCCGGCCTGCCTCTGACGTTGAACCTGCCTGACCCCTTGTACCGTGCTGATTGCCTGTTGCCAAAACCTGCCTGTGACCTGGACCGTGCTGACCGCCTGCTGCCAACTTTGCTAGTGACCGGATCTGCCTGCTCTGCACCTGTTAGCTGATCTCCAGCCTACCTATTACCACCTGCCAGCTTGTGTCAGGATCCTGGGCCTTATTCCTGCAAACCACCCGCCAGGCTCTCATACCATTCTGTGCTCCTGTGCCTTCTGTGTACTCTATCAGGGGCCGGGAACCAGATACGTACGGTAAGGCCATCCTCTGCTACATCGGGTTCGTCAGTCTGGTACGGGTAAGTCTGACAGGGTATCAGGTACATTGTACCCATTCACCCCAAAAAGCAGTGAAATGTTTAAAAAAAAATGGTTTTTGACAAGTCCTTTATTAAAAAAGAAGCCCTGAGCTGTCTTCCCCGGAGCTGTCTTCTCCCCGTGCTGTCTTGTGCTCTCTTCTCCCCGAGCTGTCTTCTCCTTGTGCTGTCATCTCCTTGTGCTGTCTTCTTCCTTGCCGCCGGTTACCCGCTAAAACCAAAAAAAGACCATTCTTCTTATGCCGCGTACACACGAGCAGACTTTTCGACCGGACTGGTCCGGCGGACAATTCGACCACGTGTGGGCAGCAGACTTTTTCGGTCGAAAATCTGACGGACTTTAGATTTGGAACAATCTTTCCGACGGACTCGAGTCCGGTCGAAAAGTCTGCTCGTCGGACTTTGGTGTGATCGTGTGTAGGCAAGTCCGTTTGTTCGGAAGTCCGCCGAAAGTCCGTCGGATACACCATCGGACCAGTCCGGTTGAAAAGTCCGATCGTGTGTACGCGGTATAAGGCTGTCTTCCTCCGTTGTGTTGTCACCCGCTGTCTGGCATCTCTTATATAGCCATGGGGCGTGGCCATCCAGTGACGACACAAAAGCACCCTTGCCCATGTGTTGAGGGTATGGTTCAGGAGGGGGGGGCGCTTGCTCGTCCCCTCCCTTTCCTGACCTGCCGGGCTGCAGGCTCGGATAAGGGTCTGGTATGAATTTTTGGGGGGCACCACGCTATTTTTTTAAAATTCTGGCATGGGGGGGTTGCCTCCGAATCCATACTAGATCCGATGGGCCCGGTATGGACCTGGGGGGGGCCCTATGCCGTTTTTGTCGCAACTTTTTTTTTCCCGGCAATTTGTTTTTTTCTACATTCAGCTGTCAGTGGGGAACCCCACTGACAGATGATGACTCCTCAGTTGTTAAGAACGTGGCTGAATTTATTGTTGCCACAAAAAGAATATACGAAAACAGCCCCTCCGGCTACTTCCGGATTCCGTCGTTGTGTGTTTCAGTTTTATTGAGGGCAATGCAAATGGCCGCATTCGTGTAAATACAAGCGCGAATGTGCTTTTTGTGCGGGGAGTCATCCTGCCTCGTGATGTTTTAAAAAAGTATCTTCTACGGCTGCACCTTCTCCTCGAGATCTTTTTCTCCAAAAGCGGACACACCTGTGAATCTTATAAACATGCTTCCATGGCTTCAAATATGGCCAAATCAACGGATGACGGCGGTCCTGTTGTTTGAAGGTTTCCGTGATGGTTTCCCATTGCCCATTTATCAAGGTTCGGATTGTTTGATTTATAAGAATTTACCTTCGGTTAGGAGACATGTTGCAGTGGTTGCAGAAAAAATCTTCAAAGAAGTTCAGGAAGGTAGGGAGGCAGACCCATTTGCTCCCCCCCCCCCCCCCCCTTTGCCAATTTATTTAGGATGACACATTACCTTTTTTATCCTGTCGGTTCATCTCTGAATGATGACATTGACTCTGCAATCAGCAGTGTCTGGTATTCCTCTTTCGATGATGCCTTGGTTAAGATCCGAAAATTGGGCCATAAAGCATTGCTAGCTAAGATGGATATTAGGTCCGCTTTCAGGCTTTTGCCGATTCATCCTACTGCATTTAATTCATTGGGGTTTTATTTTAACGATCATTGTTATTTTAACAAATGCTTACCTATGGGCTGCTTGTTATCGTGTCGTTATTTTGAGATGTTTTCATTGTTTTTAGAATGGGTTGTGTATTATCAATCCAGTTCATCGAATTTGTTACGTTACTTGGATGATTTTCTTTTTATGGGTCCTGCTGATTCTGATGAATGCCTCTATCTTTTTACTGAGTTTCAAATTGTTTGTCGTACGTTTGGTGTCCCTCTTGCCAAAGAAAAGTCTGTCCTTCCTAATACTTGCTTGGAATTTTTAGGAGTCACAATCAACACAGATTTAATGCAATTTTGCTTGCCACCTGAAAAAATATCTAGACTTCTTCACCTAGTTGACTATGTTATCTCTAAACGTAAAGTGGTGCCGGAAATGTAACTGTTTTGAAACTGTTAAATCTATGAGTTTACTTCCGCTTTAAGCAAGAGAAATGCTTGTCAGTGACCCGGCAGACACTCTCTGCTCTTTCAGATCATAGTGTTGCTATGGCAACATAGGGGAGAAACCTCCAAAATGCATTGCCATAGCAACAGTATGACCTGGACATGGGAGGAGACAGTTTATAATATATCTTGACAATGTGATCGCTGCATCTTCTGAGCAGCTTTCCTTTACATGCCGATCCCAGCTCTCCTTTGGAGTGTGTTTGCTGGGCCACTAACAATCACTAGGAGCACATTTTCTATTTGTTTATTACATTCTCTAACTATATTACAAGAAGTTGCTGCACACTGTCCTCACTATGTTTTTAGAATTGCTGGTCTGCTCAGCCATTGTTGGAGCTTCAAAACCTGTGTAAGGGCCCTTTCACATGTGCGGACCATTCAGATCTGCCTGTCAGTTTTTTCAGGTGGACCTGAACGGTCGCTCCATACATCTCTATGGAGCCACGGATGTCAGCGGTGACATGTCCGCTGACATCCGATCCGCTCCGCTAAATCCAGACGGACGGAAACCCTATTTTCCATACGTCTTGCGGATCGGATCGGATAAAAACAGACAGGCGGTCCATTTTCTTCCGATCCCCCCATAGAGGAGAGCGGAGATCTGACAGGTCCATTTCTGTGCAGTGTGCAGACGGAGCGATCCCTGCTGAGCAAGCGGATGTCTGAATACGGATCCGCACATGTGAAAGGGGCCTTATATCTGTTATACATTGCAGTGTGCTGCTGTTGGACTTCTTCAGGGGGACAGTGCAGGGAAGGGGAGGATCTGTGCATACAAGATCAAACTGCCTTTTTACACAATGCAGAAGATTAACCCCTTAGGTTCCACACTGAGAATAACAAGCATGCTTTACTGCACAGACTGATTTTACTGTTGTGGGTTTAGTAACACTTTAAATCTCACTGCTTTTTTCATCGATTACTTTTTTACTGTTTGGAAAAGTTTTGTTGTGCATTCGTCATAATTTTTTTTTCTTGTTTAGGAAGTTAGGAACACACTGGATTTCTGGCAGATCAATGGGTATTCTTCTGTACTTTTCTACATGTATTGCCAAAATGCACTGAATATGCAAATTTTTATTTTGCTCTGACATACACTTTAATTCCTCATAGTATACATAATAGGGGCATGGCAGGGGTGTGGCCTTTGTCTACATACTTTATCCCAAAGCTAGGTATACACGTTCAGTTTTTTTTTTTTTTCATTCAACCAGTGTGATGACAATGACAGCTGATCACACAATGTAAACAGAAGCCAGTTATCGGATATTTTTTTTCCTCACGCTGATGAAAGCTGATAACCGGCTTCTGTTAAAGGGACATTGGTCCCAACATTGCCGACCAATGCTGCTAATCAGTGCCCACCAGTGCCACCTATCAGTGCCCATCAGTACTGCTAATCAGTGCAACCTATCAGTGCCTCATCATCAGTGTCACGTATCAGTGCTGCCTATCAGTGCCACCTACCAGTGCCTATCAGTGCCCATCAGTCCCACCTATCAGTGTCACCTATCTGTGCCCATCAGTGCCGCTTATCAGTGCCACCTCTCAGTGCCCTTCAATGCCGCCTATCAGTGCCACCTATCAGTGCAGCCTCATCAGTGCTACCTATCAGTGCCTATCAGTGCCCGTCAGTGCAGCCTCATCAGCGCACATCAGTGAAGGTACCTGTTTGCAAAATTTTATAACAAACTATGAAAATGTTTTTTTTGGTCTTTGTTTGTTTAGCAAAAAATAAAAAACCCAGTCGTGATTAAATACCACCAAAATAAAGTTATATTTGTTTGGAAAAAATATGATAAAAATTTCATATGGGTACAGTGTTGCATAACCGCGCAATTGTCATTCAAATTGTGACAGGGCTGAAAGCTGAAAATTGGCTTGGGTAGGAAGGGGGTAAAGGTGCCCAGTAGGCACGTGGTTTAAGGATCACCTTTTCATAAAAAAAAAAAGAAAAATGCACATGTTTTTGCAGGTAGAAAAAATAAGCATTTATTATTTCTTTTTATTGGGGGCTTGTAAAGCATTGCACTGCAATCAGACTATCAGTGTAAGCTGTCTGCTTGTACCTCATACAGGCAGGCAGTTACACACTGACAGGAAGCATCAAGGAACTAATTAGAGCGCTTAACAGCACCTTAGTAGTTCATTGTGAACAACAAGCCCACAGCCACAAAGGCTTGTAGTTCTCCCATTCACAGAACTCTCTGAATGAGAGACACGGTCAGGTGGGCGGAGACCTGTACAGCCACATCTTTTTTAAATTGTGACAGCAGGCACAGGGATAAGATCCCCAGTCTGCTGTCACAGTGGGGGCGCAGGGGCAGCTGCAGCAGTAACATGTTACATGAATATGGGTGTAACATGTCACATGTTATAAAAGGTGTACTTATCCTTTAACTGGTTATCAGAGTGAGACAGGGCTTTTTTTCAGCGGGAAAGTGGAGGAACGCAGTTTCGCCACCTCCAGCACTGAAAGGGGTTCTGGGGTTTGCTGGATTGTCTATTGATGCTGGCTGCTAGGGGATCTATTGTTGCTGGGGGGGTCATTTGTTGCTGGGGTGGGCTATTGTTGCTGGTGGGGGATCTAATTTTGCTGTGGAGTCTTATGTTTCTAGGGGTCAATTGTTGCTGGGAGGGATTTGCTTTTGAGGAAGGGATCTATTGTTGCTGGCCACTGGAGGGTCTATTGATGCTGGCCTGCTGGGGGATCTACTGTATTGTTGCTAGTGGAGGTTTATTGTTTTTGGGGAGATCTATTTTTGTTGGGGAGATCTATTGTTGTTGGTGGATCTATTGTTGCTGGGGGGTTTCTGATGCTCAGGATGGGTCTATTGTTGTTGGCTGCAGATGATCGTGGTTGGAGGTGGTTAGGGGAAAAGACAAGGGATGACTCGAATGGGTGGGGGGGGGGGGGAGATTACCTGCACCTATTCTCTGAGAAAAAAAGCTCTGTGTTGAGATATCAGTCTCACAGGGAATAGACTGAACTGATTTTTTTTGATGCACAGTATATGTCAGGAAAAGCCCTCTTGCAGTTTTCCCAGCAGATTGAGGATTAAACGAATGCCTGTACATAGAAGCGCCATCCGGCGCTCGCGGACGCGCAATAGCGCCAATGGCGCTAATAGTGCTAACAAACGTACGCACATGCGCAATAGTGCCAATAGCTCTAATAGTGCTAACAAACGTACGCGCATGCGCAATAACGCCACTAGCGCTAACGTGCGTACGCGCATGCGCAATAGTGCCACTTGGCGCCAAAGGCTATTTAAAGAAGACTGTTTCAATGCTGCCTTGCTGTCCGGTCTACAGCGTTTCCTGAGACCCCTGCTACCTTGTTACCAGTTTTCCTGTATCCAGTACTGACTTGGCTTTTTCCTGACTTACCTGCTTGCTGCCCGCCCCGATCTTGGCTTGGACTCTGACTACTCTCTTGGTTTGCCCTTCTGTACCTGATCTGCCCGCCAGTACCTTGACCCGGCTTGTCTGCACCTCCCTGCTGTCTGCAACCTGCTACAGAACTACAGTGCACCTCCCTGCTGTCTGCAACCTGTTACAGGACTACAGTGCACCTCCCTGCTGTCTGCAACCTGCTACAGGACTACAGTGCACCTCCCTGCTGTCTGCAACCTGCTACAGGACTACAGTGCACCTCCCTGCTGTCTGCAACCTGCTACAGGACTACAGTGCACCTCCCTGCTGTCTGCAACCTGCTACAGGACTACAGTGCACCTCCCTGCTGTCTGCAACCTGCTACAGGACTACAGTGCACCTCCCTGCTGACTACAGGATCCTGCCTTCTGCTTCAGTGTTCCAGTCAGGCACTTGTGCCCCTCTGTACTTTCGAGTCCCTGTTCACACCTTCAGGGGTTCTTAAGTCAGAGGTATACGAGAGGCCGTTCTCTGCATTCCGGGCTCCACCTACCAGGTACGTGACAGTATATATAAAATAACAATGATGAGTCTATACTTTATTTTATGAAGATGAAAGCTCCCTGTATTAGAAGAGCATTTAATCTCATATCGTCAGCCTGTCTTTCCTGTCTTCCGTCTCTTCCAGCACTTCAGTCTACATCAGTATCTTAGGTATTTGGCACTTCCTGGAGTGTCAGATATCTATGTATATTCTCTGTAGCTATGTGTGTGATTTTTTAGGGGGAAGGGGGAACTGGAAGCAGACATCCAAACTCTTAAACTTGCTAATAAAATATAACTTTTATTAACTTCTTTTAACTACTTGCTGACCAGCCCCATTGTTATACGGCGCCAGGTTGGCTCCCCTGCATGAATCGCCGTAGCTGTATGGCAGCTGCTTTAAGGGCTATAGGGGACGGCGCGACGCCGGAGCCAATGCGCATGGCCGGTGGCCGTGATGTCTGCTGGCGACCCGCCATCTGCCTCAGGGAGCAAGAATGGGGATCTGTCAATGTAAACAGACAGATCCCCGTTCTGTCAGGGAAGTAGAGAGATCTGCTGTTCCTAGTGATCATGAACAGCGATCTCTCTCTCTACTCCCTGTCAGTCCACTCCCCCCACAGTTAGAAACACCTCCCTAGGACACACTTAACCCCTTGATCGCCCCCTAGTGTTAACCCCTTCCCTGCCAGTGACATTTATACAGTAATCAATGGCTATTTTTAGCTCTGATCGCTGTATAAATGTCAATGGTCCCAAAAAAGTATCAAAGGTGTCTGATCTGTCCGCCGCAATGCTGCAGTCCTGCTAAAAATCACTGATCACCGCTATTACTAGTAAAAAAAAATTAAAAATAATATTAAAAATAATAATAAAATAATAATTAAAAAAATGATGCCATAAATATATCCCCTATTTTGTAGACGCTATAACTTTTGCGCAAACCAATCAATATATACTTATTGCGATTTTTTTTTTTACCAAAAATATGTTGAATATTTCTTATAGCAAAAAGTTAAAAATATAGGTTTTTTTTTCAAAATTGTCGCTCTTTTTTTGTTTATAGCGCAAAAAATAAAAAGGTGATCAAATACCACCAAAAGAAAGCTCTATTTGTGGGGAAAAAAGCACATCAATTTTGTTTGTGTACAGCATCGCACGACCACGCAATTGTCAGTTAAAGCGACGCAGTGCCGTATTGCAAAAAATGGCCGGGTCAGGAAGTGGGTAAATCCTTCTGTGGCTGAAGTGGTTAAACCACATTTATTTATTGTTTTCAATTTTTTCATACCTGTATAGACTTTTCATGTCACACAAATTCAGAAGTTACAGCGAGGTGCAGTGGACCTATGCAGCCTCAATCACTATTCGGCAACCCTAATGAAAAGCTTGAGGGTCTATGTACACTTCCACATTGCGGTAACACAGTTAAAGCAGTGTTCCAGACGAAATTTTACTTTTTAGATCAAAATATCCCTATAATCCTCATGCTTAATATATTCTAGTAAAGGTATGCTGTAAACTAAGGTCCGTTTTTTTATTTTTGCAGCATTGTTTTCTTACTTTTGTAAGTCCCAGCAGGCCGTGGCCATGTCATGTGTGGGCAGTGCTGGGACAAGGCCATTTGGTGCCCAGGGCGAAGATGGCAAACTGCGCCCCCCCCCCCCGTTTTTAATTCAGATATCCCCACACAAAATCAAGGACGTCGTATGACAACCGCCGGGCGGGAAGTGGTTAAAACGCTTTTTTTTTTAACACAAAGTTGTCCATTTATACAATATTTCTAACACATAACATGTACATACCAAAAATGACCCCCCAAAATAGATTCTCCTACTCCTCCTGAGTACGGCGATACCACATGTGTGAGACTTCCACAGCCTGGCCACATACAGAGGCCGAGTACAGCCGAGTATGGCTGGGTATGGCTGACCATGGCTGGGTATAACTGAGCATGGCTGGGTATCACCGAGTATTGCAGAGTATGGCTGGGTATGGCAGGGTATCACCGAGTATTGCAGGGTATGGCTGGGTATGGCAGGGTATTGCAGAGTATGGTGGGGTATTGCAGAGTATCACAGAGTATGGCTGGGTATTGCACAGTGTTGTGGGGTATTGCAGAGTATTGCGGGGTATTTCAGAGTATTTCAGGGTGTTGTGGGGTATTGCACAGTGTTGTGGGGTATTGCACAGTGTTGCGGGGTATTGCAAAGTATTGCGGGGTATTGCAAAGTATTGCGGGGTATTGCAAAGTATTGCGGGGTATTGCAGAGTATTGCGGGGTATTGCAGAGTATTGCGGGCTTGTACCGGCCCTGTGTGTGGGCATCTGAGGCTAGACTGTATCTCTTCCTGTATTCCATGCATGCTGGTTACCCAGCCCTTACCCCCCACCCCTTCAACCTCTGCAGCAATGCTGGCAGCAATCATATGTCTATTTCCCAAAGACAACCACTGGATATAACGCTGAGCACATGTACTCAACTTCTTTGGTCGGCTAGGGCGAGGCCTGTTCTAAATAGAACCTGTTCTGTTAAACCGCTGTATGGTCTTGAAGACACATGGTCTTGGCCACTGTGTTGCAGCTCAGTTTCAGGGTCTTGGCATCTTCTTATAGCCTAGGTCATCTTTATGTAGAGCAACAATTCTTTTTTTCAGATCCTCAGAGAGTTCTTTGCCATGAGGTGCCATGTTGAACTTCCAGTGACCAGTATGAGAGAGTGAGAGTGATAACACCAAATTTAACACACCTGCTCCCCATTCACACCTGAGACCTTGTAACACTAACGAGTCACGTGACACTGGGGAGGGAAAATAGCTAACTGGGCCCAATTTGGACATTTTCACTTAGGGGTGTACTCACTTTTGTTGCCAGCGGTTTAGACATTAATGGCTGTGTGTTGAGTTATTTTGGGGGCACAGCAAATTTACACTATTATACAAGCTGTACACTCACCACTTTACATTGTAGCAAAGTGTCATTTCTTCAGTGTTGTCACATGAAAAGAATAAAATATTTACAAAAATGTGAGGGGTGTACTCACTTTTGTGAGATACTGTATATGTATGTATGTATGTATATATATATATATATATATATATATACACATACATACATACACTATATTACCAAAAGTATTGTGATGCCTGCCTTTACACGCACATAAGCTTTAATGACATCCCAGTCTTAGTCCAGAGTTCAATATTCAGTTGGCCCACCCTTTGCAGCAATAACAGCTTCAACTCTTCTGGGAAAGCTGTCCACAAGGTTTATGAGCGTGTCTATGGGAATGTTTGACCATTCTTCCAGAAGCACATTTGTGAGGTCAGGCACTGATGTGGATGCGAAGGTCTGGCTCGCATTCTCTACTCTAATTCATCCCAAAGGTGTTCTATTGGGTTGTTGAGGTCAAGACTCTGTGCAGGCCAGTCAAGTTCCTCCACCCCAAACTCGCTCAAACTCAACATTTGGTAGGTACGGACATCCAGGCCTGAACTATTTCAGCATTTACAGCATTTCTAGATCCCCTTGCACTGTCAGCATAGGGGATTTACCTGAAATGTGACCTTCTGCCACTAGGCTTTGTTTGTTACACTTGGTGTAGTTTGTTAGCTGCAAAGCGTTTTCCAGTCTCAGTCCTTGGCACAACCTCAGATGTGACCCAGTCTCTAAGAACAGTGAGAAATGTCAGTCAGATTGAAGTACTGGGTAAGCTACCTCACAGTTGGCATAGTTAAGCACTGTTTACATTTTTTTGTCATCACCATACTTACATTCTTTTCTCCTGCCTTTTAGCCTAGAGGAAACACCTTCCTATTGCAGCTCATGATTCTCTGATACCTTGTGGATCATTTGGTCTCATTCAACTGCCTACATACAGTGATTTTGTCACCTCCTCCTGCCTGTGACTCTCATCGGCACAAGCTGCTTAGGTTTGTAAGTATGCAAGGCCTTGTCTCATTTGGGCCTTGTTGTTCTACATTAGATGGTGTAACATGTCTTTCCAAAGATTCACAAAGAATAGTCTGCCATGGTAGACCTCAGCCAATACTAATCTATTGATGTTAGGGGTAATTTCTCAATTTTACCAGAAGGGACTCATGCCTGCAACATAGATCCAATGACCCTTATTACTATAGGGTTGTCCTCTCTAGAGTCTTACACAGCTTCACAGCACAGAGATCTCACACACTACTACAACCTTTAATCCTTTTCACTGCCGCCAACCCAAGGCTCACATCAGAAACAGCAGGGGAATTTACATACACTTGTCAAGCAGCCAGTTTTCTGGTGGAAATTATTCAGGCGGCTGTAAAGTCACACAATCACTTCCACGAGCACTGGAAAGTATCGCCACAACATGCAACCTCCCCTACCCCCTCTCTTCCTGCCATGTACACTGGACTTTGCTGTCCCATTTGGGGGACCAGGACTGGCATAGTGGATGTCACAGGGTGGAGCAGAGAGAGCTCAGTAAATATCCATTTGCCGCTCCTTCCTCCAGTGAATGAACCTGGAAGTGGATATCTCTTCCTGTTTTACAGCTGTCATTCCTTAACAGCAATGGCTGAGAATAAAGCTGATCAGTTTCATTGGAGTCCATAGGCTAACTAGCAAAATTTCAATCTACTGTGGGAAGCTCTAGCATGCCTGAGGCCCCTATTACCATATCTGAGCCTTCACAGCCTTCTCCTAAAGTGCCTATATTTCAGAAAGGCCCATATGACACAACCTTACAAGTAGTTTTTGATTATCTGATCCTGCTATTCCAGGGGACTGGGTCTTTTGGAGCTATGGCTACAAAGACCTTCCTATTACATTCTTTTTGTAAAACCTTCCTTTGTAAGTACTGGAAATATCCTGTGGAGCCATTGCTGCCTCTTGGCAATGTAAAAGTGCTTTTGTATCTTTGAAAGAGAATTTGTTGATAAGTAGTCTGTAGACACTCCAATCATCTGCCTTAGGAAAAGATGGCCAAACCGGTTGATGATGTTTTACCTTTAAGAATTTCACTATCAGTTGTATTCCATTCTAATATCTCAGATATCTTGGGTTATCTGAGGTAGCTGTCTGACCCTTATTGGAAGCGACTCAGATTTGTGTAGATGGGGTAGAACCACCGCATTCTTCATTCAGTTCTACATAAGCACATTATAGACAATTATAGTCTACTTCCCACTCTAATGACAGTTCCTGAGGCCACAATTCCTCTATATCATCTGCTCAGCCCTCTACGTGAAGGTATACCCTGACTATTCCATGTGGAAGGCTGCCTATTTGTCCTGCTGGATAACATACCGTATTATCTTGAAGCTTAGCAGTTTTTTGTTGTTCAGGCTTTCCCTTGTAGCTCCTCTCAAATGTTTTAGTTCAAGCATCTTTATTTTACTTCCTCTTGCATTACTGCACCCCATTGTGCCTTTTTTTCCAAAATTAAGTTACCTGCACCCTGCATTCTCAGGTTCCTACCTTGATAATAATCTGTCTGGGTCTGCATCCCATTTAATCCTCAAAGTTCCCATGAGGGGGCCTCCTTCCTCCTTGCAAGAAAGCATCCATCAATAATCATTTCAGGACCTCCCTTATGAGGGTCAACAGACAGAACACTCTTTATCCAATTGTATACTTTTACAATGTGTGATATTGTAAGTCCAGAGGCCGTTATGTAACCTGGTTCCTGGAAGATCGTTTATGTTCTTGTTATTATTAGACTAATTTAACCTAATCTTCGTAGGCAGACTCCTAACCCTAGCTCCTCGATGATGGACTTTGCTCCTTATAGGGTCAATTTTATTGATTCCTAGAATAATGCAATAATACTCAGTCATTCAGGTTAAAGTTTAACTATCACATCCCTGAATTCCTTTTGGCTGTCAATGGGAAGAACTCCTTATCTTTTATATCTATTTTCCTTGTTCATGTATTTTCAACACTTTATATAGGTGTGGCTATTCACCTTTCCCTTTTCTTTTTGAAAGATTCAGGGTTACAAGCCCTTTCTTCATTTAAGATTCCTGCTCAGATGGCTCTATATTTATACATGTCTCTCTTAGAGATTGTATTCCTCTCAGGTGACATCTTTCTGGACTTCTCATGTTCTCCCTGAAGTCAATGGTCCAATCTCTTTTGTGGACATACCTTGTTTGTCCATGCTCCCTTTCCCTAGAAATAAGGGTTAGGTATGCTAGGCTTAGGTCTTTCTCCTTAGTACCTTTGGGTCTTAAGGTATTCAAGCTGTTCAAATAGCTGTTGCTCCAAGTGTTTTTTTTTTGAAGATGGATGATTGGTTGTCCTCCACTTTGCTATTTGAGACCCATCACTCCGTCAGGTACTAGTTTTCCCCTCTGATTATCTGTCCTGGTCTGGAACACCAGGTTGATCCTTGGTGTCAAACCCTTGGGGCTTACCCTCTGCAAATCTGATTGTTTCTTCTCCCTTAAGTCCTCATTCTGGCACAGATCCCTGATCCTACTCTTGTAGTAAGATTCCACTAGTGTTGGTCATTTCAGTGGCTTTTTGTCTCTCAGCTGGACTGTTTTGGGACATCACATATGTTCAAGAATTCCTATAATCCTGCGTCTCTTAATAGGTGATAAAGAAACATTTTTGTGCTTGCTGTAAAATATTTTTATTACAGCTCATTGAAGGACAGAAGCCATGTGTTATTGAGCCTGATGTACTATTTGCTCACAAAACTGAAAAAATCACTTGTGCGCTGCCAATAATACACTGTATAGACTTATTCAATCAAAAAATACCATCCAGCTTCTGCAATCACCATATATTTGTGTTCATCACAAACTGAAATCTTAAACAAATATATAAATGTGTTGCACTACTGAATAATTGATTTTATATATTTCTACTGTATAGATTATGAAATGTTTTCAATAAACAATACTTTTTAAATACTCACCTGGTCTGTCCTAACAATCCCGAGGGGTTATGCTGTGCCTATGAGCACTAGGTTTGTTTTTTCACTGCTGAATAATAGTGAAAAAAGCCGCCAAAAGACTAGATTGGAAATATTTGAGGACTTTTTTCACTATTCAAAACCAGACTGTTTTGTGTTTAAATGAATTTCGGTATTTTAATTAAACTTATTTGCAATTTGGGTTGGTTAGCACAAATGACACAGTGACACATATTATTTAGTAGTACTCAGCAGCACAACACATTTATATATTTGTTTATCTTTTGGTACTGCGGAGGCTGTGAGTGTGAAGGACTTGCGCCACTCACTCATCCCTTTCTGCCGGCTGCATCCCCTAAATAAAAAATAAAAAACTAGCCTTTAGCTTTAAACCTACAAATATTGTTTTTCCAACATGAAATATATATACACAACTTTCAAATAAAAAATCTTCACTGTCTTTTTCCTACCATTTTTAGTATTAATTTAATTTAAAGTGGAAATTTGTGCTAAACCTATCTAATCCTAAATATGTTTCCACTCCCATTCTTACCCAGTGCCGGCTTCAGGGTAGAGGGGGGACAGTGGACAACGGGTGCCCCATAGTACATCTAAGAGAGATGTCACCACCCAGGCACTACAGCCATTGTCACTGCTCTCTCCTCTCCCCTCCCCTGAAGCTGGCCCTAGGGAGATCACAAGACCGGTCCGGAGAGCCCTGACAATAGGTAAGTATACACATTCTTCTTCTTCAGGTTAGTTAGCATAGCTCCCAACTGTCCCTGATTTCGAGGGACTGTCCCTGATTTGGAACAAAGTCCCTCTGTCCCTCTTTCCTCCTCATTTGTCCCTAATTTTGGTCTGATCTATATAGCTGTATACAAAATGCACTATTTATCTATCAAAAAGTGTTTCACAGTGCTAAACCTTTCATCCAACTTCTAAACTGTTGCATTTGTAAATTTCAAAAGCCAGTATAGAGGAGGTATAAAAAAGCACTTGTGGGTTAAACCTATAATTTTTTAAGGGCGCGTGGCGGGGTGTCCTATGCCTACATACTTTTGCTAATAGATGTCCTCGTTCCCATCTCAGAAAGTTGGGAGGTATGAGTTAGTATAGAAGTTAGAAAGGGGGTGGGAGCAAATTTAAGCTTAGATAGGTTTAGCCCAGGAATTAATTTTAATGAGTATTACTGGAAATAATTTTGACATAGACAGTGTTGCTAACTGTCAATATTTTTACTGGCAAAAAACAAAGAAGGTGCTTCTAAGTGCATTAAAACAAGACTTTAATAGCCTAAAGGACAGTTAAAAACACTTACAAGAAGTAAAGTGTAAATAGACTTATCAGATAACATGAGACGTCCAGCGGGAGATTTCCTTTAAGATGTAGTGGCAGCAGCGAGTAACCCCGGTGAGGAACTGCGTGTCAAATGTCCAAGAAGAGACACCCGCACTGCCGGAACCAGCATGGAATAAAGGAATCTGGATATGACGTCAAAGGGGGTGGTGAAGCCTTTCGGAGCTTGCGCAATAGTGCCTTCTTCATGAGTGCAGAGCCAGTGGGGAAGCTTATATAGTAACTAGGGTGGAACTATGGGCGGGGACAGGGGTGGCAGTGACAGGAACATATACAAACTGACCAATGCTAGTGGCAGCATTGAAAAAAAATATTGGCAAACAATACTTGTTTGATATACACTTCACATATAAGACAATAAAGATAACAGCTAAAAAACAAAAATAGACATTACGAGAACGCATGGAGATAGCTGAAACTGGTGAAACCACAAGTAACAGCACTTAGAAGCGCCTTCTTTGTTTTCTGCCTTTAATCAAAGTCTGCTTCTCTCTAATGGAGTGCTGTTGAGGTGTATCTCAAGACATCTGCCTGTTTTATCTGGTTTTCATCTAGGACCAAACTGTGAACTTTTATCCCTGGAGGGTTATTTTACCTAGAGCACCGTCTATCCCACCTGTTCAGTATTTTTACTGGCAGCTAGGAAAAACCGGGCACTTCTCTCCTGCCAGTAAATGCCAACAACAGGAAAAGTTGCCAGTTAAAAATATGGCTTGGCTCGGAACTGCGCATGCACAGTTCTGTCCTGGAGTCTGACAAGACCATCTTAGTGCCTGCTACAGTGTGTTCGGGCAGCGCCGGCAGGTGGCGGGTCTGGCGGAGGTGGTGCCTGAGCGTGTGTCGTGTGATGTTATGGTGCACGGAAGACGAGCAGAGCGGGCAGAGCCTCGCGTGCGGGTCTGTGGGATGGGAGCAAGGCAAGTTGGGAGCGAGACTGTCAGTGCTGTTTGGACTGGAGTGGACTGTAGGGACCACCTGGCATGGAGAGAGACTGCCACTGTGACTCAGGAGGGGACATGTCATGTCGGTGGTCTGTGCTGCTGCACACTGCTGTCAGTGTCACTGTGAGAGTCAATTTCATGCATGTGCCTGCCCATTCTAGTTTCTTTCCCTCCGGAATTGTGTCCCTGAGTTACTTACTATATTATATTATTTTTGCCTTAATAATTAACTTAAATCACATTGCTAATTGCACATTGTACTTTTGTGTAGCGTAAATACTGAAATTTGCAGATAAAACTATGATTTTGTAACTTTTGAAAGAGTCAGTAAAAAACTTGCCTGTGCCAGTAAATTTTGGGTGTTGTGTCAGTAAATTTAAATCTGGTAGGTTGGTAACACTGCATATAGAGTAGCATGAGGGGTTAAGGTTAAAAACTAATATGCCTGGGTTAGCTAATATGCTAGGTTGCCACTGCTATTCCTTATTGAAAGGAATAAAAAAATATATATATATATTAAATAAAAAATAATGGAAAAAGGAATAAATTAAAAAAAATTGTTCCAAGGCAAAACCTGGCAATTAACTTTACTGCAAGTCTTCCATATTACTGCAAGCCGGGTCTTCTTTGCAATGAAGGTGCGCCTCCACTTCACTTATTTGGGAGATGTTTGCTGACTTTTTCAGTGGGAGATCTCAGACACCAGATACTCTGGTTACAAACTGGAGTTTTAAACTCATCCTCTGCCTCTTTTTTTTTTGCCTTTGTCCCATTGTGCCTTTGTTCCCTCTGCGCAGAGTGGATTTGCACAAACCTGTATCCCAGCTCTCTGAACTGGGAGTTGTAACCCGGTTCCAACTCCCAGAGAGATTTCAGGGACTCTGTTCTGACTTGTTCACATATCCCAAGCCGAACAAGGACGCCAGACCCATTCTGGACCTCAGATCTCTAAGTCCAGGTCATTTCCTGTGCCTATACCGTGAAAGATAAGGAGCCTCTTTTTTTGGTTAATGCTCATTCTAGTAGATCTTTTGGAAAATGTTGAGTATTTAAGCATCAGGCTTCTATTGCACAGCTCTGTATGGCTGCCACCTGGTCTTCAGTTCACACATTTACTTCATTTAAGTTCTACCGGATTGATTTTCAGGCCTCTGCTGATGCCAATTTTGGTCTCAGGGTGTTGCAGACTGTATAAGGTCAATCTTGGCCTTTGTTTTGAACGTCTGTTGCCATGTTACCCTCCCCTCATTTACTGCTTTGGGATGTCCCATCCATTATAATCTGAAGACCTGTGTCCAGGACTGTACGATAAAGAGAACTGGATTTTTTACGAATCAGTAAAAGCCTCTTCTTGGAGTACAGTGCAGGATAAAGGACCCTCCTTTCTGTGACTTTGGTCCTAGCATTACTCGCTACAAAACTGATGCCCTGTACACAGGACCGGTTTTCCCGTCGGAATAAACTCTGAAGGTTTTTCCGACGGAATTCCGCTCAAGCTGTCTTGCATACACACGGTCACACCAAATTTGGACCGTCCAGAACGCGGTGACGTACAACACGTACGATGGGACTAGAAAACGGAAGTTCAATAGCCAGTAGCCAAAAGCTTCCATCTCGTACTTGCTTCAGAGCATGCGTCGTTTTTGGTACGTCGGAACGGCATAAAGACGATCGGTTTTCCCGATAGGGATTGGTTCCGTCGGAAAAATTTAGAACATGTTCTCTTTCTAGATCCGTCAGAATTTTCGACGTAAAAAGTCCGATGGGGCATACACACGATCTGAATATATGATGAAAAGTTCCAGTCGGACTTTTTCTGTCGGACATTCTGCTTGTGTGTACACAGCATTAGGCTTGCATGGTTGAAGGGGTTATATGAGAGAGTGTTAAAACTCTCTGTTGCTTTGCCAGTGCTCAGCATATAACCCATCCATATGATTTAAAGACCTGTTTCTTGTACTGTATTCCCACACAATAATTTTACAGGTGCATATCTCATATGATGAATACCCATTGGGAGGTTGAGATATTCAGTGTTGATATCATAGTGGTTGAACTAGAAAAGCCAAGGCAGTGAACCCTGTCATCATACATGTTATCACTGTGACAACAACAGTGCAAATGCCATAGGTGTTGTTGTCATCAGCCATGCAATTGTCAGGGTCCACTCTTTAGTGCTTCTGAGTACTTCACTTTGCATACACCAGCAGTGTCAGTCAGTTCTAACCCCTGGCTAACTATGCTATATACCAGCCCTCAAAATTTCCACTCGCCTGCTTGCATTTGGCGAGTGAAAATAAAGGTAGGGCGAGTAAAGCAATTAGAAGCAGCAAGGATCCTGCTGAGAAGAGATGCCCGTTGGATGCTGAGGGAATATCCCCCAACCGTCTCGGCTTGCTGGTAATTTTTGCTCTCCCCCTCCTCAATGCAGACACCGATGGCACAATTTTCAGGCCAGCTCCGCCCTCCGCCTTTCACTCCTGCTCCCGCTTTCTGCCTCTCAGCGGCTCCCCTGGTAAGAAATCCTGCAGCCCCTGCATGTTCTAGTTTGGAGAGGCAGCTTTTTTGTGCGAGCACCAGGCACCCAGGGAATATGCCCCAGATTTGCTGGTGGGTGCCCCGTGTCCCGGCGCCGCAACCGCCCGCATTGTTTTTGTTCCAGTCCAAGGTGCCTTCTTTCCCTATTTGTCAGGACTGTAGCATACAGCCGAGTGAAGTGCTGATAAACTCCTTCTCGGCTCTGTGTTACAGTCCCAACAGTTGGAGCTGTCAGCGGCACTGTGCTGAAGAAAAAAAAAAGCACAGAAATACCAAACAGCACGGTGGCGGCTGCATTCTATATTTCCAAGGAGTGAGAGAGCTGGGGGGGGGCAGCATTGGTAAGAGAGCTGGGGGGGCATTAATCAGAGAGCTGGGGGGCATTAGTGAGAGAGCTGGAGGGGGAGCATTAGTGAGAGAGCTGGGGGTAGCATTAGTGAGAGAACTGGGGGGTAGCATTAGTGAGAGAGCTGGATTGGTAGCATTAGTGAGAGAGTTGGGGGTAGCATAGTGAGAGAGCTGGGGGGGCATTAGTGAGAGAGCTGGGGGTAGCATTGGTGAGAGAGTTTGGGGTGGCATTAGCGAAAGAGCTGGGGGTAGCATTAGTGAGAGAGCTGGGGGGGCATTAGTGAGAGAGCTGGGGGGACATTAGTGAGAGAGCTGGAGGGGGCATTACTGAGAGAGCTGGGGGGGTAGCATTAGTGAGGGAGCTGGGGGATAGCATAGAGAGAGAGCTGGGGGCATTAGTGAGAGAGCTGGGGGGTAGCAATGGTGAACGAGTTTGGGGGGACATTGGTGAGAGAGCAGGGTGGGGTAGCATTGTTGAGAGAGCTGGGGGGTAGCATTGGTGAGAGAGGTGGGGGGTAGCATTGGTGAGAGAGCTGGGAGGTAGCATTGGTGAGAGAACTGGGGGGTAGCATTGGTGAGAGAACTGGGGGAATTAGTGAGAGCTGGGGGGTAGAATTGGTGAGAGAGCTGGGGCATTAATGAGAGCTGGGGGCATTAGTGAGAGAGCTGGGGGGCCATTAGAGAGAGCTGGGGGATAGATTTGGGGGGGCATTAGTGAGAGCTGGGGGGCATTGGATAGAGATTTGGGAGGGTGGCATTGGTGAGAGAACTGGGGGGGCATTGGTGAGAGAACTGGGGGGGCATTGGTGAGAGAACTGGGGGGGCATTGGTGAGAGAGCTGGGGGGGGCATTAGTGAGAGAGCTTTGGGGGCATTAGTGAGAGAGCTGGGGGGGCATTGGTGAGAGAGCTGGGGGGCATTTGTGAGAGCTGGGAGGGTTTTGTGAGAGGTGAGAGAGCTGGGGGGCATTTGTGAGAGAGCTGGGGGGCATTTTTGAGAGGTGAGATAGCTGGGGGGCATTTTTGAGACCTGAGGGGGGCATTTGTGAGAAATGAAAGAGGTGGGGGCATTTGTGAGACCTGGGGGGCATTTGTGGGTGGTGAGAGAGCTGGGGGGGTATATTTGAGAAATGGGGGCCATTTGTGAGAGAGCTGGAGGGGGCATTTGGGAGCAGCGAGAGAGCTGGGGGGCATTTGTGAGAGATGAGAGAGATGGGGGGCATTTGCAATCAAGGCATGATATGTGCATACCCCTGTATGACAGGATAAAATATGATAATTTTCAAGGGTGATTAGGGGCGGGGCAACTGGTGGTGAGTAACTCTTAAGGCCTGGGGATAAGCTCAGGAATTTTGAGCCCTGCTATATACTATCTGCTATGCGGAATTCAGACTCACTTTTGGTAGACAAGAACTAACAAGCAGAAACAACACCAGTGTGGTGGATGATGTCAGGCTGATATTTTCTAACCATAAACACTCCTCCATGATAAAAGTTTTCACCTATTAAGTGGTTGTAAACCTCAGTCATGGAATCTGAGCAAAACACATATATCTGTAGTGTTTACTTATCTTTCTCTAAAGCTCTAAGTGTTGTTTATCTCAGGTGCTTCGTTCCTCTGTTATCAGCATGAGTCACTTCTCAAAAGTTTTCCTGACACATGAGATAACATTTGTGTTGGGGAGGGAGCTTAGCACGGAGCTTGTCTTTTCACAAAACCGTTTTTTGTTTTTTTTGCTGTGTGAAGCGGGTGTGTTCCTTTCCTCCAATCAGCTCTCACACACTGTAACTACAGCCTCTCCGCCCCCTCCTCTGTGCTCCTGACAGACGAAGAAAGATTTTAACCCTTTTCTGCCCTTTTAAAGGGGTGTAGGGAAGAGAAGAGGGCAGATAAACAAGTACAGGCATACCCCACTTTTGTATATGTGAGGGTTTACAACCACTTTAAAGTTGCAATGCCCCCCCTTGGTCAGCGTCTAGAAATGCCTATGAATACAAGCACCGGCAGACATTTTATCAATGTTGGTACTTTAGCCATTTATTGGGCCAAGACATTTTCATTTAAATGCATACACTACACAATTTTTTGTGAGCATGCTGGAATTGCTTGAATCATTTATCAGTATAAATATAGGTTTGTCCAGTCCAATGCTAGGCATGTGAGAAAAAAAATCTCAATATTTGTAATTTCTATGTGCACATAATGTCTTTATTATTTTTGTGTGCCATGGATGCTACAATATAATGTTTACAAAGTATTAAGCAGTATGAAAACTGTATTTTACCCTCTACCTAAAATGTAAAAGTAAATAGTGGCGCTGATATTGAAATATGACAATCAATACTGTAACATAAACGAACATAAATGAAATAACACCCTGTGACAAGTGAAAGTTACTGTGAACATTTGTGACAGAAGTGACACAAATTAAAGTCCATGAACTAATCCAAATTTTGACTCCGTGACTTCAAAAATATCTTTCTATAATGCCCTGTACACACGGTCGGACATTGATTGGACATTCCGACAACAAGTCGTTTTTTTTCCGACAGATTTTGGCTAAAACATGTCTTGCATACACACGGTCGCACAAAGTTATCGGAAAATCAGATTGTTCTGAAAGCGATGACGTAAAACACGTAAGTCGGGACTATAAACGGGGCAGAAGCCAATAGCTTTCGTCTCTTAATTTATTCTGAGCATGCATGGCACTTTGTGCGTCGGATTTGTGTACACATGATCGGATTTTGTTGTCGGAAAATTTTATATCCTGCTCTCAAACTTTGTGTGTCGGAAATTCTGACGGAAAAAGTCCGATGGAGCCCACACACGATTGGAATTTCCAACAACACAATCCGATCACACTTTTTCTGTTGAAAAATCCGATTGTGTGTACAGGGCATAACAGTTGTAATTTGGTCAGGCTTAGTGTCTACTATTTTGGAGCTGGTGGGAAGAGAGCTTTTAGCATACAAATCTGAATAATGAGATGTGACACTAGGAATGGCATATTGTTAGAAACAATGAAAAGCAAATATGTTACGGAGGGAAGAATTGTTAAGCAAGTGGGCAGCTTACCATGGAGGTTGATGGAATGCGCTGACACTAAATATGTTCTGGGGAATGTTACCAGTACAATCCGCTGACATTTGCACTGTTAAGGAAGATTAATCATTGAGCAATTGTCACTTTCCTAAACAGCCCAAAGTAGCGCTAAATCTGAATGAAGGTTACAGTGTGTATACATAAATGAGTAAGAAAACAAAAAAATATATCATTTGTTTTCGAAGAAAAGAGATAATGGCTTTTATTTCTAGTATATATTAATCAGTATAAAGATAATGTAAAGTGATTTTTTAAACTTTTTTTAACTTACTAAAACTGGAGTGTGCAAAGTCTGGTGCAGCTCTGCATAGAAACCATCCAACGACCAGGTTTTTTTTTGTCAAAGCTTAAAGGGGTTGTAAAGTCAGAAGGTTTTTTTATCTTAATGCAACCTATGCATTAAGATAAAAAGCCTTCTGTGTGCAGTGGCCCCCCAATACTTATCTGAGCCTCATCTGTGTGCAGTGATGTCCACAAGTGTCTCAGCTGTCTGGGACTCTTCCTCCTGAATGGCTGAGACACAGCAGCATTGGCTCCCGCTGCTGTCAATCAAAGTCAGTTAGCCAATCAGGAGTAAGAGGGGGCAGAGCCGAACTGCAGCTCCGTGTATCTGAATGGACACACAGAGCAGCAGCTCAGCTTGGGTGCCCCATACCAAGCTGCTTGCTGTGGGGGCACTCAACAGAAGGGAGGGGCCAGGAGGACCAAAGAGGGATCCGAGAAGAGGAGGACCGGGGCTTCTCTGTGCAAATTCACTGCAACAGGTCAGGTGTGTATAACATGTTTGTTATTGTCATAGAAAAAAAATGAGACTTTACAGTCACTTTAATTGAACAAGCTGAAGTTTGAAGCTGACTGGCTACTATGCACAGCTACACCAGATTTTGCACTCTCCAGTTTTAGTAAATCAACCCCAAAGGGTCTTTTTTTTCAGGACTAAAAATATATTTTAAAGATATTTCTTTTAGTTAAGTATGAAATGTTTCATAGACATATTGAATATGTATTTTTATGTTTTTTTTTAATCCAGTGATTAAATGTTTTTTGGCACTCCTTTACTACTAATAAATTACATAACTAAGTAAAATTCAGAGCAGTGGCCCTATCTCCTTTCCCCTTCCTTCAGATGGCTCTATACAATATTTCAATCAAAGACAGATTTACTAAGGGAGAGATGTGAGAATATTCACACCATAAATTGTTCACTTAAGTTATTCAGTCATGTGCAGATGAAATAAGCAACCAGTATTTTCCTTTTCACACGATTGGCTGAGTGATGTTAATATTCACGCAGTTTATTGTATTAACATTCTCCACTCCTTTAGTGAATCAGCCTCAAAGAATGAAAGCTTCTGCTGTGCTGTCTCTTTAAAAAACCCAGTGGTCTGGGTGTCTTTTGTCATATTTTTTAGGTGTATGTATAGATATTAATTTTTATTTTGTTTTAGAGCAGAGAAGAATTAGAACCCTCGTAATATGGAACCAGTAGTGCCGTACCGAGTGCTCTTTGCATAATGCTGCAGAGATCAATTCATGGTTGAAGGAAAGGCCAAATGACAAGCTGGCTATAGATGGATAGAATTTAAACTCAGGAAAATTATATGAAAATTCCCAGAACATTTCAATGTCGTTCCAAACTTTTCGTACACTTTAACATTTGATTTTGGAATGAATGGACTTTACTGAACAAAAACCCACAAACAAACATTGATTTGACACACTGATGAGAAGGACAAATTTTCTTAGAACATTCTTTTCCCAGGAATTTTTATTAAAAATTCTACCCATCTATTGCCAACTTTATGCTCCCCTCTTCCCAGCTTTATTTCACCAATAAAGCATATATAACAGGCCCGTAGACTATTACTACTCCAATGGACCTCGCGGGATTCCCCTACATCACAGATGTGGCTGGAACTTATGGTTATGATGCAGTGGTGGCTGGTGCTCCATTTTTTGGGGAGTGGCAAACAAACCCCCCACCCTGCCAGATCCGCACTTACCCCATCCAGGTCATAGCTTCCTCGGCTTCTCCTCCTGACCAATCTGGTTTTAAGACCCGCTTCCTGTCCTGATTGGCTGGGAGGAGAACTTGGAAGACAATGGTGAATATTGATTCGCTATTGTCACAAGTGGATGGGCCCGGGGTGCAGAGCTCTGCGCCCCGAGACCAACCTTTTTGAAGCCAATTAGAGTCTCAGGCTCTAATCATGTGCTTAAAAAAAAACTCGTAGAAATCTATGCATCTGGCGCCCGCATGGAGATTAAAGTGGTTGTTAAGCCACTCTAACCTGCATACACCATCAGCACTGCTTCCTATTGCAGTGTCCCCCTCTGTGAATGATTTATAAAAATTAGTGCTGCAAATACCTCATTTCACAGCCGAGATTGCGATCACATGACCCGCCAGCTTTCTCCTTTCCTCCTGAGGGCTGAGATTCCCCTGCTGAGGTCAGTCTGGAGGGAAGGAGGAGAGGAGGAGAGCTGGCCGGTCATGTAACCGCAATCTCAGCTGTGAAATTAGGTATATACAGCATTTATATTTATATATCATTCAGAGGGGGGCACTGCAATGGGAGGCAGTGCTGATGGTGTATACAGGTTAGTGTTATGCAGCAGGAGGGGCGGCACTGTCACGAGCAGACAGACAGAGAGGGGAGGGGGGAGTAGGACTTAGGAGCAGAGAGGAGAGTAGATAGCAGGCTACAGATGATAGAGGCATGTAAACTGACCACGGTGTCAGGGCTCAGCAGCCATAATACACCGTGGTCAGTTTACAGAGGAGAGGGTAGAAACTGGCAGGATCAGGTGTTATAGGGGGCCAGATGACACAGGACAAGCACTGTGTCATATAATATGCTTTAAAGGAGCAGAATCAATTTTTTTTTTTTGGGGTTAACAAACTCTTTAAGGGCCGGCACATGGAGATTAGGGGGGTGGCCCATGTGCCCCTTATGGACCGGCCGCCGCTGGTATGATGTTACACTATGAGGAATTTATATATTAACAGAACCCACATACATATCAGAAATTATGGGGAGGATGGCTGGCTACTCAAGGCCTGGCTCCGGTTGATCTGGTAATGGATAGAATATTAATTTGATATTGATTATCCCACAAATAGAGCTTTCTTTTGGTGGTATTTGATCACCACTGGGTTTTTTTATTTTTTGCTAAACAAATTAAAAAAGACTTATAGGGCGTACACACGGTCGGACTTTTTTCGGACATTCCGACAAGAAAATCCTAGGATTTTTTCCGACGGATGTTGGCTCAAACTTGTCTTGCATACACACGGTCACACAAAGTTGTCGGAAAATCCGATCATTCTGAACGCGGTGACGTAAAACACGTACGTCGGGACTATAAACGGACTATAAATTCCCACACACGGTCGGAATTTCCGACAACACGCTCCGATCGGACATTTTCCATCGGATTATACACGGTCGGATTTTCCGACGGAAAATGTGCGATAGGACCTTGTTGTCAGAAATTCCGACCGTGTGTGGGAATTTATAGTCCGTTTATAGAGAGTAGGATATAAAATTTTCCGACAACAAAATCCGTTGTCGGAAATTCCGATCGTGTGTACACAAATCCGATGGACAAAGTGCCACGCATGCTCAGAATAAAATAAGAGATGAAATCTATTGGCCACTGCCCCGTTTATAGTCCCAGCGTACGTGTATTACATCACTGCGTTTAGAACGATCGGATTTTCCGACAACTTTGTGACCGTGTGTATGCAAGACAAGTTTGAGCCAACATCCGTCGGAAAAAATCCTAGGATTTTGTTGTTGGAATGTCCGAACAAAGTCCGACCGTGTGTACGGGGCATAATACTTTTACATTAAAAAAAAATCAGAATTTTTGGAAAAAAAAAGTTTTTCTTTGTTATAACATTTTGTAAATAAGTATGTTTTCTCCTTCACTGACAGCACTGATGAGGCTGCACTGACGGGCACTGATAAGGTGGCAATGATGAGGAGGCACTAATATGCAGCACTGATAGGCGGCACTGATATGTGGCACTGATGGGTACTAATAGGTGGCACTGATGGGCACTAATAGGCAGCACTGATAGATGGCACTGATAGGCAGCACTGATGAGGAGGCACTGACAGGCATTACTGATGGGCTCTGATTGACATCTGTGATGGGTACTGACAGGCATTACTGATGGACACTGGCATTTGTGATGGGCACTGATTGGCATTTGTTTTGGGCTCTGATTGGCATCTGTGATGGCACCTCTGATGGGGGCTGCACTGATAATCATAGTGATGATTATCAGCGCAGACCCCCCCTGTCAGGAGAGCCACTGATCAGCTCTTCTCAGCTCTCGTCTTGTGAGCGCGAACTGAGGAAAGCCGATTACCGACACTTCCTGGTTACTGCTGTGATCAGCTGTGATTGGACACAGATGTTCACGTGGTAAAGAGCCCAAGTCATAGGCTCTTTACCAAGATCGAAGATGCGGTGTGTCAGAGTGACACACCGCACCACCGATCATCGTCACTCTGGGGGCACGCATGAGCGGCTTATCCTGCTGGACTTCATATGATGCCCAGTCAGGATAACTTATCCACACTCGGCTGGCATTCTGCTATAGGCTGGGCGGGATGTGGTTAAAGAAAAAAACGCAAAATGCATGAAAACTGCATGCAAAAATGCATCAGAAACACAGGTTTCAAAACGCACTGCAAAACGCGCCTGAAAACCGCATCAACCGCAACCGCATAGATGTGAACCTAGCCTGAAAGCTAATAGTGTGCAGTGGCACTTTTTTAATTTATCTCTGTGCCTGATCATGGATAGCAGGTTCTGTAGACATTGGCAATTGAAAAGATTGCTTTACCTCTAGTACCTACTAAACCTGCATTCCTGTTTTCCAAACTGCCAATTATACTTTTCCCAAATTAAAAATAGTGAATGTAATTTGTATGAGATTTAATATTTGCTTTAATGTCAAAAGGTTGTACTAAGTTGATTTTGGCAGGCAGACGCATCCCTGAGGTATACATGCCATCAGTTCAGACACGTTATCATGGACATTTGAACGGTGTAATCATTCTGGTGGCCAGGAGTCACTGTCTGCCTTGCACTGAGCTGTAAAGTAACTTGTCAATAAAAAAAAAAAAAAATGACTATGAAAGAGTAAATTTAAACTAGTAAGGTATTTTCATTTCATGTGGTTGGGCCATCTTTAATATTTTTGTCATTTTAACCACTTCAGCCCCGGAAGATTTGGCTGCTCAATGACCAGGGCATTTTTTGCTATTGTCAGAACCCATGAAATCAGGCAAGACAGAAGTACAGTTAAATCACACTTGTTTAATAATAAAAGTAAAAAGAACATAGTCAAAACATAGCCAAAGTTCAGTAACCGGAACGGATAGTCAGACAAGCCAAACGTCAGGGATCAATGTAGTGGCACAGCAAGCAGGATCTGGAGCCAGAAGGGATGTCAGCAAAGCAAGTCTTGAAAAGGAGATAATTTCTGTGATGTTGACCAGGGTGAAGGCAGAGCTCCTCTGGACTGGACGGCTTAAGTAGGCAGGACTGACAAGCAGGATATCATCAACAGCTGAGTAACTGTGGAGAGATAGGAGCTGGCAATTAGCCGGCAGCTGAGCAGCCAGCTTAGAGAAGTAAGGGCTGAGCCCAGCCCTGAGAGTACCCCCTCCTCAATGACCCCTCCCCCTCGGAGGACCACCAGGCTTGAGGGAAAAACAGCTATGGAAATCACAGAGGAGGACAGGGGCATGTACATCCAAGGATGAGACCCAAGAGCGTTCCTCCGGACCGTACCCTTTCCAATGCACCAGGTACTGTATGCGCCCACGGAACCTATGGGAGTCAACAATGGACTGTACTTCATACTCCTCATGGTTCTCAACCTGTACAGAGTGAAGACGTGGCACCGAAGTGGTAAAGCGGTTGCAGACCAGAGCTTTTAATAAGGAGATATGAAATACATTCGAAATACGCATATTAGAAGGAAGGTCTAATGTGTAAGCCAATGGGTTAATCCTGCAAAGAATACGGAAAGGCCCAATAAACCGAGGTGCGAACTTCAGTGAGGGAACACGAAGACGGAGGTTGCGAGATGACAGCCAGACCCTGTCCCCAACCTGGTAAGAAGGCGCAGGCAGCCGCCTGCGGTCAGCATGGAGTCTGTACCTATCATTAGCATGTCGCAAAGCCTCCTGGACTTGTGCCCAAGTGGAACGAAGACCACAGAGATGCTCCTCTAACGCAGGAATACTCTGCGGAACAAACAAGTCAGGCAACATGGAAGGTTGGAAACCATTGTTGAGCAAACTCTGCCCATGGTAATAGGTCTGACCAGTTGTTATAATGGTCAGAAATATAGCAACGTAGGAATTGCTCCAAGGACTGATTGGCTCGTTCTGCGGCCCCATTAGACTGTGGGTGATACGCAGAGGAGAAAGCAAGCTGAATTCCCAACTGTGCAAAAAAGGCTCGCCAGAACCGGGACACAAACTGACTACCCCTGTCCGAGACAATCACCTTGGGTAGCCCATGTAAGTGAAAGATCTCCCGAGCAAAAATGGAAACCAGTTCCTTAGAAGTGGGCAACTTCTTAAGTGGAATACAATGACACATCTTTGAGAATCGGTCAACCACCATAAGGATAACTGTGTTGCCCTGGGAGTTGGGTAACTCCACAATGAAATCCATAGACAAGTGGGTCCAGGGCCTCGCTCCATTGGGTATGGGTTGTAGGAGGCCCACTGGAAGGTGTCGTGGAGTCTTACTATGAGCACACACGGAACAGGCAGTTACATCAGCACGTAGACTAGGCCACCAGAATTGTTGGGAAATGGCCCAAAAGAGTTGATTCTTTCCAAGGTGGCCAGCAGCCTTGGGAGAATGGTAAGTCTAGAGCACGGCAGAGTGGAGACTTTCTGGGACAAAGCAACGGTCACAAGATTTCTTAGCAGGAGCATGGACCTGAACAGCAAGAATTTTGTCACCCAAAGGAGAAGTGAGACTGGTGCGAACCGTAGCCAGATCACGAACAGGAGGAATCATAGGAACCGGAACCGACTCCAACTTGGAAGTGGAGGAAAATTGTCGTGACAAGGCGTCAGCCCTTACAATCTTAGTACCGGGTAAGAATGAGACAATGTAATTGAAACTAGACAAGAAAAGAGCCCATAGCGCCCTTATGGGAGAGAGGCGTTTAGCCTCAGACAAGAATGTGAGATTCTTATGGTCAGTAAGAATGAGAACCGGCACAGTGGTACCTTCAAGATGTCTCCATTCTTTGAGGGCTAAAATTATCGCTAACAGCTCTCTGTCACCAATCTCGTAATTGCACAGGTGACAATTTCTTAGAAAAATAGCCACAAGGATGCATAGTGCTCTCAGAGGTAGGACAGAGGTAGACAGAAGGGTGCCAACACCAGTCTCAGAAGCATCAAACTCAAGGATAAAAGGTAATGTAGGATCAGGATATGCCAACACAGGAGCAGAAACAAAGGCAGCCTTGAGACTCTCAAAGGCCTGAAAGGACTCCGGAGACCAACTCTGTGGGTTACCATCCTTTCTGGTCATATCAGTCAGGGGCTTGACCAGAGACAAGAAGTTACGAATAAACTTCCGATAATAGTTGGCAAAGCCCAGGAAACACTGCAGAGGACATAAACCCACAGGTCTGGCCCACTGTAGAACTGCCGAAAGTTTCTCTGGGTCCATCGAAAAACCAGCAGTGGAAATGACATAACCCAGGAATTTAACCTGTTCACAATGGAACTCGTACTTCTCCAGTATACAATAGAGATTGTTCTCTCTTAGTTTCTGAAGCACACGACAGACATCTGTTTGGTGGCTCTCCAGGGACTTGGAAAATTTGAGGATATCATTGAGGTAAACCACAACACATAACTGCAACAAATCTCGGAGGACATTGTTTATAAACTCCTGGAAAACTGCTGGGGCATTACAAAGGCCAAAAGGCATTACGAAGTACTCATAATGGCCTGTTCTGGTATTAAGCACAGTTTTCCCCTCGTCGCCCTCCTCACGAGATTTTATGCCCCTCTCAAATCGAGCTTCGTGAAAACCGTCGCTCCCTTGAGGCGGTCAAATAATTGCGTAATCAACGGAATCGGATAGGCATTCTTAATCGTGAAATGATTGAGCCCCCTATAATCAATACAAGGTCTCAGTTCACCTTCACAAAGAAGAAACCAGCACCAGCAGGAGATGAGGATTTGCGAATGAAACCTCGAGAAAGTGCATCTGCAACATACTCCTCCATGGCATTATCCTCCAAGACCAACAAAGGGTAAACCCGGCCACGAGGGGGTATGACACCAGGTTGAAAATCAATTGCGCAATCATACGGCTGGGTTGGAGGCAAACTACTGGCCTGACCTTTGTCAAAGACATCACTAAAATCGTAGTCTTCCTCTGGCAGGGAGGAGAGTGAAGAGGTGCATAGGACCTTGGCTACCTTCTGGAAGCATGTCTCACTGCATTGTGGTGACCAGAAGAGAACCTCAGCATGGAGCCAATCAAAAGAGGGGTTGTACCTCTGTAATCAAGGATAACCAATAACCAGCGGAAACTTAGGTGAGGAAATAACTTGGAGTTAGATTATCTCATGGTGAAGAGCCCCTACGGCCATGGACAACGGAACCGTCTCATGATTCACATGGACAGGCTGTAGAGGTCTCCCGTCAAGAGCCTCAATGGCAAGTGGAGTGTCACGCAGATGCATCGGAATCGAGTGCTTCGATACAAAGGCAGCATCAATGAACAGGCCTGCAGCCCCAGAGTCGATCAGAGCCTGTACCTCGATGGACGACTCAGCCCAAGAAAGGGTAACCGAAACCAGGGGCTTATCCTTCTGGATAACTGGGGATGAAACAACGCCACCTAAGGTATGTCCGTGACAGGACCTCAAGGTTCGGGTGTTCCCTGGACGGGTAGAACAAGACTTCAAAACGTGACCTGCCTGACCACAATAAAGGCACAATCTCTCCCTCCTCCTAAAAGTTCTCTCATCCGCAGAGAGACGTGTGAAGCCCAAGTGCATGGGTTCACCTTCACTGACCTCTGTACCAGGAGGTGAGGGAGGCAGGGTGAGACTTCAAAGCTCGGAGACAAACGTACAGGAGGCTTCCGCAAGCACTCCTAAAAATAGAGTCTTTCTCTGAGTCTGGAGTCAATGAGGATGGCAAACGTGATCAACTTCACCAGCTGCTATCTCATCCTTGATGGTATCCGAGAGACCATGAGAATAATCAGCCAAGGGCCTCATTGTTTCATGCAACCTCTGCTGCCAGAGTACAGAATTCAATGGCGCAGTCGGCAACAGTTCTCATACTCTGTTCAATGGACATGAGGTACTTGGCAGCAGAAGCGGAGCGTGCGGGAACGTTAAATACCCTTTTAAACGAACCATAAACTCAGGGTAGCTCAAGATAACAGGTTTTTGCATCCCCCATAGAGAGTTTGCCCAGGCCAAGGCTCTCTCAGAAAGCAAAGATATCACAAAACCTACTTTGCTTCTGTCCGTGGGAAATGCCTGGGGCAACATCTCAAAGTATATCTTAACCTGGTTGAGAAACCCTCTGCATTGGACTGGATCACCCCCAAGTCGCCTGCACAGAGACTGGAGCAGCAGCAGGGTCGGCCTGCAACATAGGTTGTACCGGGGCAGCCACAATGGAAGATTCCAGGTGAGCCGTGCGACTTGCAAACGTTTGTAAGGCAATGGCAAACTGATCCATGTGGTGATCCAGTTCATCCAATCTGGAAAAAATATTACCAAAAAGTGGATTGACTGCAGTACAGTTAAATCACACTTGTTTAATAATAAAAGTAAAAAGAACAAACATAGTCAAAACATAGCCAAAGTTCAATAACCGGTCCTGGGCACGGTACACCTGCAATCCAGTTTCAGTGCAAACTGTGCTAGAATATATTACTCTCCATAGAGAACTGTGTAGTACAACAGGGATCACTGGTCTGGTTAGCAGGGAAGTGTGCCTGGGAACACTTCTTTACAAACAAGTATGAGTGCAAACCAGTGGGGGAGTGGAGAAATCGAACTCGGGCATGGTTCACTTAAACCAGCTCAAGTCTAAGTACATCCTAACTTTTTTTTCACACTAGGACATCTTGTAATTTTTTGGTGTTGATGGCAAGAGTGTCCCAGCCCCTGTCACTGTCACTTCTGCTGGATAGTTTAGTCTGCATGTAAATGTGGAAAATGTGGAAATAAAGGCATATAAAAAAAGAATGAATATACTAAATACTTATGTGCATTAACTGCATACAGTTATGAGAGTACAATATGTTTCAGTATATTATATTTTATTAAGGACTGAAATGTATGTCAAGCCAAAAAACATTTATTTTTATTTTAGATAGAGTTGGTAAGAATTAAAACCCCTGTCTAGTCTTAATTCATACATGTGCCTGTTTTTTCTTTTGCATCTTTGTAATGTAGTATCTTCTGTTTCGTTTCCTAGTCTTCTGTCAAATAGTGGGGGATGCTGCCAGCCCCCCTTCATTCTTTTTCAATCTGACCACGCCAAGCATTGAAGCACATCTGTGCTGGCATGGTCAGTTTGCATATCAGTACATTCTCTAGGAGATACAGGAAGCCATGGCTATGCACAACATGCCTGCATCACCCGTGGTAGTGGGCACACGCCCTGCTGCAGCTAGAATAAGGTTGTAAAAGTGGCTGCATTAGTCAGGTACAGCCTGCCAATTGCATAGCTCCCAACTGTCCCTGATTTGGCACAATGTCCCTCTGTTCTCCTCATTTGTCCCTCATTTTGGTCTGATCTATATAGTTGTATATAAAATGCACTTTTAATCTTCTAAAAGTTTCCCAGTGCTAAACCTTTCATCCAATTTCTAAATTGCTGCATTTGTACATTTCAAAAGCCCGTATAAAGGAATAGTAGTGGTAAAAAAAGACACTTGTGGGTTTAATTAATCATTTTTTTGTATAATTCTCCTTTAGGGGGCATGGCAGGGCGTGTGTCCTATGCCTACATGCTTTTGCTAATAGGTGTTCCTTGTTCCCATCTCAAAAAGTTGGGAGGTATGTATGTTTTGGGCAATTATTGTGATTATCACCAATGAGAAGCTAGAGTTATTTTAAAGTACAGTCACCTATACAATAATTAGTGAATTACCACATATAATGTACTGCAAAAAACAGAGGATATAATTTGCATGTGGTAAAATCAGCTGCTCAGTTCAAACAACTTTGCTAAATCAATGAAATAACTCTTGATTGTAAAAATTTGAAATAGAAATTAAAATGTGCCAGGCTTTGGTAAATTAAACGTAAATGCAGAAGATACTGTATACTTCTACCCATTGGGATTTTGCAGAAACAGTGCTGTCCGTGATACTTTTTTTATTTGCACTAACATACAATTTTTCAGGACAAGCTTTCGGGGTATGTCCCCTTCTTCAAGGTCCAAGCAGTACTGCTTGGACCTTGAAGAAGGGGACATACCCCGAAAGCTTGTCCTCAAAAATTGTATGTTAGTGCAAATAAAAAAAGTATCACGGACAGTACTCAATTTTCTCTGTCACAATTGCACTAATACGGCTACAACAAATCAAGTATGCAGAAACAGTCTAAGTTTACTGAGCTCATTCACACTTAAGCTGGGTACACATGGGCCGATTGTCGGGAGATTTTTGCAGGTTAAAAAAAAAACGGCCAACATTCAGCCCATGTGTATGTCGGTCTGTCCAACAGAAGCCACCCATGTGACCAGCTTCTGTCAGATGAGCATGCTTGGAAAACCAGCAGCCGACCGACTCCTGATCAGCGCTCTCAGCAGGACTTTTTTTCAGCAGGAACGTGGGGGAACACAGTCCCGGCACTTCCAGTACTGACTGTATGTAATGACAAGGGGTGCTGGAGGGTCTATTGATGCTGGCTGCTGGGGGATCTATTGTAGCTGGAGAGGATCTATTTTTGCAGGGGGGGGGTCTGTTGTGGTAATGGCGGGGGGACCTATTGTTGCTGGGGGTGGATCTTATATTGCTGGGAAAGATCTACTGTTGAGGGAGGGGATCTATTGTTGCTAGAGGAGGGCTCTATTGTTACTGACTGCAGAGGATTTATTTTAAACAAATAAATTAATAGAAAAAATAATAGAAAAGAAGTTTAGTTTCTTAGACATCAGGAGAGTTCTTCTCTTCTACCTAGAAGTCACCAAAACCTTTAGGAAAACAGATGCTTTGTTTGTTCTCTTTTTGGGAACACACAAAGGAAAGGGGGCATCCAAGGCCACTTTAGCCAGATGGATAAAGCAGGCTTTTGCTGAATCCTACAGGGTTATTAAGGTTTCTCCGTCTTTTGTCAACGCGCACTCAACAAGAGCCTTGTCTGTGTCTTGGGCTGAAAGGGCTGAAGCCTCACCGGAACAAATATGCAAGTCTGCCACCTGGTCTAGTTTTTTGACCCTCATTAAACATTATCACCTGGACCTCCCATCTTCTCAGGAGCAGGCGTTTGGTTGTAAGGTCCTTTAGACAGTGGTCCCTCCCTAGAATGGTAAGTTCTGGCTCATCGTCTCATGGGCTGTCCTGGAAGACGCCTTGAGAAAAGCTGAGTTATACTTACCAGCAACTCTTTTTTTTCTGAGAGTCTTCCAGGACATCAGTATTCCCACCCGGTTATGTCTTGAGTTATGTGTATTATGCATATATTTTGCAGGTACGTCCTATGGTTCTTAAGAAATACTTACATGGGGCCTGGAGGACCGTCCTTATATCCGGCAGGGGTAATGTGTTTCCTGTCCTCGTAGGGGGAGCCCTATGTCTCATGGGCCGTCCTGAAAGTCTAACTCAGCTTTTTCTTTTTTTTTATTTGCACTTAATTGGAGATTCTTTGCAAAGGGAATCTTTACCTCATTTACTAAGCTCTGGAGCAACTGCACTTGCAGGGGGCAACTGCATTTTGAAAAGTGCACAGTCTAATTGCCTTTAGTAAATAAACCCCACTATACCACCTGTTAACACTCACTACAAGGTGCACAGACAAGTGTGAATGCATCGTTGAATATATGTCTCTATAGCTCATACAACATCCCTCTTTAAGCCCAGTTCACACTGAAAGAATATGTGGACCTCTGCGCTACTAAAAAATGTAGACTGTGTGTAGTGCTGCAAAATCTGATGGTATACACAAATCAACCAATACAAAAGAGAAAATAGAGTGATTTCGCGCACAACAGGAATAAAAATAACAATACAAGTGATAGTAAAAGTGATGCTCAGGTGTCCAAGAATCGTTGAATAAGTAGGTGGATAATGATGAAAATCCAAAAATTATAAATCCTGAGGAAGTCACGAGGGGTCGTGACGTAACGCGTAGGACCCACGTTAGCTGACGCAACCGGAAGTTATTACTCCGACCCGGTTGTTGTCATTGCGGACTGGAAGTTTTATAATAGGTGGTGGCAGAACGCCGTCTTGTGCTGTACTGCTTGCTTCCCATGCCCAGTACAGCGTTTTTTTATAATTAAACGGAATTTTTTATACTACACCATTGGAGGCTGTCCTTTTCCCTTTCTTTGCATACACCATCCGGATCCTGAGGCGAGCCTGACCCAGCCCTATAATTGACATCCAGTCATTTGAGGTATCCATCAGTCTCCATTGCCGTCCATCATCTGGAGTACTAAGGCATTTACCTATGCCTATGGAAGTAAGGGCTCTGTGAGCACATTATTTTACAGATGTCACCCATTGTTGCCCACATCACCCACTTTATTTTTGGAGAGGATTCATGAACATCCAGGTCAAAATATTTGTTGGACTTATTTATTGACTGACTTTACTTAATATTTTTTGATCCATTATTTTTTGACTTTTATTATTACTCACATTTATAATTTTTGGATTTTCATCATTGTCCACCTACTTATTCAACGATTCTTGGACACCTGAGCATCACTTTTACTTCCAGGTTCACACTGAGCTGCGGGAATGAAGCCGTGCAAGTTCACTCCCGCATGTCAGTCCCGATTTCAGCCGCGATTTCAGAGACATCTGTGCAGGTTTCTCACAAATGTCAATGTAAATCGCAGCCCGATATTGCAAAAAGTAATACAGAAACTACTTTTTGAAATCAGTGCAGCGCCGCAGATGCAGCGTTGCACCAATTAGGACGGTGACGGCAATTGCCGCCGATTTGACATATCAAATCGCATGTCAAAACGCTCCAGTGTGAACCAGGGCTAAAGAGGAAGTAAACTTCCTCTGCAGACATTTACCTATAGGTAAGCCTATAATAAGGCTTACCTATAGGTAGTGTAAATATCTCCTAAACATGACATCACTGGCACATGGTGCCATTTCTTCTGAGCCCTGTGCCATGACGTCATCGCGGCTCCGGCCACTCATAGCACCGGAGTCCGCGAACCTGGAAGAAACTCTGGGGAAAATGTCAGCCGTCTCAGCGGTGTGCGAGTGCAGCTGGAAGGCTTTGTTCTAAGATAAGTATTTCATAATGAGCTAGCATACGATTCATACTAGCTCAATTTGCCTTTGTCTTACAGGTTTTTTTTTTTTAAGAGTTTACAACCTCTTTAAGTGGCCATTAATTTTTCTGTAATTTATATTAAGTAAACCATAACGTTTTTTTCATTTTCAAAATTTTTTGGGGGTGATCTCTGCATCTTTTTGTACTTCATTAGGCTTCTGTGCCATCCCACTTGGACTGGCATTTCGTTCTCTCACTGCTTGATAAACCATGGATTGCTATGAAAGGCTCATTGCATCTAGGCATTTGAATTTTGTCAAATTGCAATAAACCATCTAGACAAATTAATTTTTAATTTTCTTTCTCATTCATTTTTGGGACACAGAATTCAGAGATAATTGGGTTAAATTGCTGCTTACAAATGGATTTTGGGAACTGGCAGAAAAAGAAACAGAGATCAGCCTGGTTTAACACCTCACACTCCCAGCATGTTTTTGCTAGTGTCCTAGGAGGATGGATGTCTTTTTTTACTACTGAATATTCAAAAGTCTACTTTGGAGCATTTGGAGAATCTAAGTTTGTTTTCACAAGAGGAACTTTCAACTCTCCATACTCAAACTCACTCTCTTCAATCCAGGAGTCAACCAAATCTTTTTTTCTGCATGAGAGTCCTGGGGCAAATGGTACCCTTTTATAAGCAGTTCCTCTTGTCCAGCTCCAATCCACACCCCTGCAACTCAACATCTTGTCATTGTGGGACGTATTGGTTCAGTCTCTGGACAAATCGACTCACCTGACACCAACAACCAAGTTGTTTCTGGCCTGGTGGCTCAGGAATCCAGATATGAAGTTGGAGAAATCCTTCTTCCTAGTCTCTTGGAAGGTCATCAGAACAGATGCCAGCCTGTCAGGCTAGGGAGGAGTCCCAGACCACCTTGTCAGTGTAGATGATGCCAGAGGAATCCCATCACACAATTAAAATTCAGGAGCTTCGGCTAATTTGGTTGCCCCTACAATGCTGGACATTCCTACTGGAGGGTATTTCAATAAGGATATTGTCAAGCAGTGGCCACGACAGTGGCTTATATCCACCAGGAAGCAACCAGAAGCCTAGCTGAGGCAAGAAGTGTACAGGATTCTGTTCTGAGAACAAGCTCAAATTTCAGTCTTGTCCATCATTTACATTCCAAGCTTAGACAATTGGCAGATAGACTACCTCAGCTAGCAGCACCGAGGCTTGGGGGAATGGTCCCTACACTCAGTGATGCTCTAGAACCCATGTCGGAGGTGGGGACACCAGATGTGGACCTCCAGGATAGGACTGTTTCTAGGTGCAGAGATCCTATGGTGGAAGTAGTGGATGCTCTGGCGGCTCACTGAGATCAGTACCACCTGATCTACACTTTTCCTCCTCTGAAACCCTTTCTTTGTAAGCTATGCAGAATCAAGATAAAAGATATCCTGGTGATACACATATCTGCCGCAGGCAGATGTGGTACTCTGACCTTCTCAGACTCCTGGAAGTGTCTTCATGGGTCCTTCCAGATCAAACAGATCTCCTTTCCAAAGGACCACTTTACAATCTGGCTTCATGGTTGTGGTTTTTAATGGCATGGCTGAAAAGCCAGAGAGTGATCCCCACTTTGTTGAATGCCAAGAAGTCCAGTTCTCACAAGGTCTAACACCACACATGGAAGGTATTTTTCTCTTTGTGTGACAAAAGAAGCTATCACCCCTGAAAATATTCTGTAGGATGAATCCTGGCTTTTTTTCCAATAAGGCCTGGGTCAACAGTTGGCCCTTATTACCATCTTGTTTCAGAGACTGCTCATCTCCCATTTTTTGAACAAGACCTTTGTACAGGGTGTTTCTTGTAGCTTTGCCTGTGTGCCCACCAGTGTCTCCTTGGGATTCAAACTCGGTTTTGGGCACTTATCAGGAATATTCCCCATTCTAACCTTTCTCACAAGGTTGCATCTCTTGTTGCCAGGCCTGCAAGGCATGTGTCTGAACTGGTGGTTTTGTCCTGTAAAGAACATTTTCTGGTCTTACACAAGGACACTGTAGTATTAAGGCCTACAGCCATGTTTCTTCCCATGGTGGTTTTGGCCTTTCACCTCAACCAGTTCATTGTCCTTATGTCCCTCAGTCTGACACTGATACATTTCCCTTTATTGCCTTTATGTAGTTCGAGTTATGCGTGTCTACCTCACAGCCATTTCTTCCATTCGAAAGACCGAATCTCTCTTTGTCATTCCTAATGTCGCCACAAAGAGAAACATCTTCTTGTTCTGGCATTTCTCTGTGGCTTAGACAAAATACCCTGTTTTAAGGATCAGGTTCCACCCTTTACTATCAAGGCACACATTACTAGATCTATACATGCTTCTTTAAATATTTATTTTCTGGCATCAGGCAACTATTTTCCAGATTTTGCAAGGTTGCCAACTAGTCTTCTGCTGCTCACACTTACACTATAAGTTTCACCAGGTGCATGTTATGCCCTCATGTGATGCCTGTCTCTAGTGTAAGGTCCTTCAGGCAGCTCTTTGAGCTGCAGGCAGTCTCTAGTTTTAGCTGTTGTTTTATAGTCGGGCCTGTTAGCATTCTGTTTGCTGTGAGTCCCCCCCCCCCTTGGTTGGACTGCTTTTGGACATCACAATTGTTTGGTAGTCCTGTATCGTTTAATGAGTAACAAAGAAAATTGATTTTGTGTACTCACAGCAAAATCCTTTTCTTGGAGGTCATTTAGAACATAGGCACCATCCCTCTGTGTTTATGGTATTGCTCTCTGCCCAGCTTGTTACAAAACTGAGGCATGCTGAGAGTGGGAGGGATTATACTAGGCGGTTCCCCAAATCCTCCTGAAAGCGGCAGTATAACCTAATTGTCTCTGAATCCCTCCAAGAAAAGGATTTTACTGTTACTGCAAAAAATCACAAATGTTTTGTCCCTGTTGTGCTTACGTGACCTGGATACTGATGCCAAAATGAACTTATGAAGTTCAGAATGGAGGAAACCCACCTGCAGGTAACGTGAAGCCTCCTGTACATACTAAAGTGAAGAGGAACCGTTAAGAAGGAAGTGTTGAGGAAAAAAAATCTCAATGGGGTATACTGTCAGATACGTACAAAATCAAGAAAAACTGTACAAAGAGAAACATGACATTGCTAGGCCTTCTACTGAAAAATGTTAGATGACTGCTGTCTCTGGCTCCAATACCATTTAAATTACATATATGGGAAAAAGCATGCAGCCAGTGAAGTAAAAACATTCATAAATCTTGATCTGTGTGTTTATTCTAGTCACTCATAAATATTGAAGCAGATGAATATTGGTGAACCAGCATTTTCAGATGGACAGGTCAACAATGGTATCCTCTATAGTGTTCTTAGTAGAGGATACTAAGAACCGTGATCACTAAAATGCACGCTTTCTTCCTCATACATTTGCATAGTTGCATATCTCCTCTGACAAGTCTAATATTTCTGTATTTACCAAATGGTGTACATTATGCAATATTTAAAGTGCATCTTTTGAAACTGTGGGGTTGATTTACTAAAACTGGGGCACTCAGAATCTGGTGCACATGTGCATTTGAGCCAATCAGCTTCTAACTTTAGCTTGTTCAATTAAGCTTTGGCAATAAAACCTGGAAGCTGATTGGTTTCTATGCAGAAGTGCACCAGATTTTGCACTCTCCAGCTTTAGTAAATAAACCACACTGACTGAATGCTCCTTAAAACTGTGGTATGTTTAACACAAAGCTTACATTCGTTTTTCTTTATTCTCTGGGCTATATAGGTAACCATTTATCACATTTATTACAGGCTAGCTGAGTACATTTAAATAATGGACAATGATTTACTCAGTTTGTATTATCCACACTGCACTGTAAGGGAATAGCTGTGGATAGTAAATCACATGTCATGAAATATCCTTCTGATCATGGGCAATTGCTGCTCAGGTAAGTGTTGAGTTCCTCTGTACTGTGTGCAGAACTCCATGCTGGTCCTACAGTAGTAATCAGGTGCTCCTTTTAGCATTTAGCCTGCCAGTGCACATTATTGTGTGAAGCTGGCTACACAGTAGTAGGGTGCAAATCAATAGGGCCTTGTACACTGATAGGTGTAGTCCTTGAAGGTTTTTAAACCTTATTTCGGGGGGCATATAGGTACACTAAAACCCATGTACACATGCAATGATTTGAATTTGCATCAAAATCCATGTGTTGAATTTTTTCATATGGGTGCAGATTACTGTGTGGTATCTCAAAGGAGCATGCAGTGCTTTTTATGCAAAAAAAAAACAGTGATAGTTATACCTAATGAATGTCAGCTTTCTTCACTTTAGAGTAAAATAGGAAAAGGAAATCTGGCCTGCTTCCAGAGAAAGCAGATAATCTTCATCCTTTCCCATGCAAAAGTTTTTATTTTCCCCTTTGAAACTTTAATTTCAAGGTGTAGTTGATAATATATAATATTTGATTGCAACATCACCATAATGAAAACAATTCTCTACTTAAAATTATAATGAATAAAGGATTATAGGAGCATTCTATAACTAAAACCTACCCAATTTACCCAGTGTACCCTTTCCCTATGGTAACATAGTACTCTATAGATAGGCAGGTATTGGAGAGCTGCTTGCAAACCTCATTCAAGGCCCTGCCTCTTTAATGATATGACAAGATGGATGTTAACATGGACAGCAGCAATAAAACTGCTCAAGCAGTTCCATAAGCTGAACACTTATATTTGGGAAAAGTACAGCTTCTGACAGCAAATAGGAGTCATATTATTGGAGATTTTCAGACTTCATTCAATGAAACTGAGCAGGTTAGAGCATTCACAATTTGAAATAGCCAATCAGTACTCCAGATCATTGTAGGGGATCTCTGAGTAGGTTTGCAAATACACTACATGGCCAAAAGTTTATGGACACCTGACCATCATACATACTTTATTGCCAAAAGCATGTGGAAACCCCTCCAATGTATTGAGTTCAGATTCTTCCAGTGAAGGGTACTTTTAATGCTACAGCATAAAAGAGACAATTTATTGTGTGTGTCTGTCCACACTTGTAGTAACAGTTTGGGTAAGGCCCTTTTCTGTTCCAGCATGAATTTTCACATATCTGGGTCCATAAAGACATTATTTGACAAGTTTGGTGCGAAGCAACCTGAGTGGTCTGCCCAGAGCCCTGACTTCAAGCTTACTGAATTTAGATAAATTGTAAAGCTGACTGCAAGCCAGGTCTTCTTTTTCATCATCAGTAACCTCATTCAGCAACTATTCTAGCTGAATCGGTACACATTCACATAGTCACACTTCAAAATTGTGTGAAAAGTCTTCCCCAGATCAGTAAAGTCTGTTGTAACAATAGTGGTTTTGGCAGGCATAACTCCAGTGCCCATGGTTTTGGATTGGGATGTCCAATATGCTCATATAGGTTTGATGGTCAGGTGTCCACAAACCTCTGGCCATATAGTGTAAAGCATTAAGCAACAGGTTCCCTGAAGACTCACCCACTTTTAAAGCAAGTAATAGAGAACCAATGGTGGTAATCATGTTTCTATGGTATGCAGTATAACATGATATGCTTATTCTACATGATGTGCCTCTTAGAGGCTTGAAGTAGCATGTTGTGGAAAACATTTTTAAACTTGCAATATTTAGGATGATATACATCAACAAATAGCAAAGGGCTTAGGCCCCTTTCACACGATCGGACCGTTCAGGTCCGCCTGTCAGTCTTGACGGCGGACCTGAATGGGCGCTCCATGTTAGTCTGTTAGTCAGATGTCAGCGGAGACATGTCCGCTGACATCCGACCCGGTCCGATCCGCTAAAAGCAGACGGATGGCTCTACGTCCAGGTCCGTCGCTGGTGGATCGGATCGGGTGAGATCTGATGAAAACAGACATGCTGTCCGTTTTCATCCGATCCCTCCATAGGCGGCAGCGGCGCCTGACAAGCCCCTCCCCGCTCAGTGAGCAGAGAGGGACCTGTCATCCGCCGGCTCAGTGGAGATCAACAGACAGATCTCCCGCTGAGCCGGCGGACCGAGGCGGACTCCGTAGAAACGGAGTCCGCCTCATGTGAAAGGGGCCTAACAGTGATAGTTGTTTTTTCTGAATACACCAAATTTAATGTTTAAATAGAATGAGGTAACAAAAGATTTAGGTGTGTCTCCCAATAGGGCTGGTGGCCTATTTAGCAAACCACACCACATTACATGATCTATTAGCTTTGAATACAGTCAGTTTTATGATGACCACCTTACATATACAGGTAATTCTGGGACAAATATAGCTTGTAGTTTAGCAAAATGTATAAACAGGATGGTACTGCAACTCCTTGTGCAGAACTGGTGGTAAGAGAGGTGTAATTAAACATAATTAACAGTGTAGTGACCTGTTTACTCACCTTTCAGAGCCTCCCACATACTCTCTTCCCCCCTCTTGTTAGAACCCAACTTTATCTGTTGTCTATTTCACGCATTCAACCATGATTTTGGGGGGTTAAGGGGTTAAAAGTTTTCGAGATTTGTCTGCAAAAGAAGACAAAGGGGTAGGTTGTTTTCATCCATCTTTTCAAGCGGAGAAAGCGTGGACGAGGCGGTATAACAGCGGAAGGGTGTGGGTGAGGAGCGGCACGGATTCTTCAAACAAACTTCAGTACACAACTCAACTATTTAATTACAGAATCAATTGTCACATTCCACTTGATATTCAACATATTTAATGAACAAGTTGTTTGTTAAGGTCTGTTCATTCTTAATCAGATTCCTTTTGCTTGCATATATATCAATATGCAGCATGACTAAATATGATCTAAAGAGGAAATATTTTTATATTGCAAGTTAAAGTCAGAAGCCCATCTGACAATACAGACACAATTAAAGGGCATGTGTAAGAGAGAACTTATGAGATGAAGCTTAAAATATTTTGAACTTTTAATTCAGATATGAGAGGCAAAGCCCCTAAATTAAGGATGGCCATTTTGCTTTTACCTAGAGCTGCTGCACAAAACCCGAACTAATATATTATGCAGAAAATCAAAAGTTTAATACTTAATGTATAGCAGTGTAAAAATGTTCTTGATCAAGTTTAAAATAATTGGTTGGAAGCTAAACAGAAGCAAGCAAGCTAGAGGTACTTTTTTGTTTTGTTTGAGCTTTTCTACTGCGAGGGTCAGCCATTTTCCTATGCAAAGACAGCTGACTCTCATGTGAGTCGTGTGATTCTGATGCATGGAGGTGAAAATATATTTTTATTCACTTGTACACAGCAAATATTAAACCCTTGAGTTCATTCATTTATTTGTGCAGCTTTAAAGCTAGACTATCGTACATACACAAATAAAATTCCACTTTAAAATATTTTAATTAAAATATAAACCAATTGCTATGAATAAAGCAATGAGCTATGAAGGTTATACTTTTTAGTTCCCAAGGCAAAATAAATGTAAAATAGCCATGGGGGACTTCAGTGAAATTTTTGGCCAACATTTATATGCTTCATTCGCATTAATACTGATTCAGCCCATAAATTCTAGATGCCGCAGTTTAGTCATAGAAAGAGGAGCCGTTTAGGTATTTATTGTATCATATAATGTTGTGAGATGATAAGCATAAAATGGCAACCCTTGTATAAGGAACGTGAATCCTTGGCATTTAAGAATGAACAGCCTTGAGTTCACAAGCAGAAAGGGGAAGGAAAAACAACTGCAGGAGGAACAGTGAAGAAAGTTCGACAGAAATCGGATGCAACGTCATATTGAAACTAGGCAGCGTCACGAGAGGAAAAGCACCATGTGGTATCTTCCAGAATTACATCTTTATTGCATCTTATCATCCAAGCCTTGTGAGTAATAGACAATTTTTGTTCAGTGGGAGGGAAGAAATGGGACAAGGAAAGGGAAGGAGAGAGTGAACCTGGTTCATAGACAGAGGGTAGCAAACAATTTTTTGGCAAGACGGATAATAGGTAGCGTTAGTTTGAAGTTTAAGTAAATCAGGTTGACTCTTGATAGAAAAGGTGCTACAGAAATAGAGCATGCAGGATGTACATCCAACTGTTAAATTACCCTGTGGTCTTCTCATATTTTTCACAATATTTTTTTTCATCAGTTTGCTGTCCACCAGTTTAAAGCAAAACTAAACTCTTTTGAAAAAAACTGCATTCAGGCAGGCTGTCTATTGCAGAAGAGACATTGCATGTCTCTTCTGCAATAAAATAATCCTACCTGCCTGCTCACAGTCTTCCCTAGATTGTACACTACTGCGCATGCTCAGCTCAGTATACATTCCTGCACTGTGCTTGTGTGCTGGGATGACTAATCTCCTGCACATGCACAGAAGTTTTATCATTGCACGCTAGCCAATCAAGCAATGCCAGCACTATCAAGGGACCTTGTAGGCATCAAACCATTGGAGCGAAGAGGTCAGTATTTCGGAGTTTAGTTTCACTTTAACTGTGCACTTTTACCTTTTCAACTGGACACAGGGTCCAAGATACCGTGGGATCAGTTAACTGATTTTTTCTTTTAAAATTCCTTAAATGGGTTATCCATTTTGAGCCACCTCCTCTTTTTAGAAGTTATCACACAGAAAAACTACTTGAAAATGTGCTGCCAAATTGGTTAGTAGCTATCAGATTTGGAGCATCCATGCTGTCCCTAGGACTCAGACTGATGGACATGATGGACTTCATTAGGAATACTATGTTACATGTCTAATCAGATCAAGCTGTCACTTAATTTCCAGCTTGGCAGAAGTTTCCAATATGACTGTGCTATCAGCCATCATCTTTTGTTTGTGGTTCAATACATAAGATCAAGTCAGTAAGGATTAACAAAAAAACTAACTGAATGACAGTAGTTAATATAGAAACTATGGAGTTAAGAGGGGTGTTGCACTAAAAAGGGTAGACCCTTTAAGGAAAAAAAAAAGAGAGAGAGGTATTTTAACATGCAATACCTCAATTTAAATGGCTGGCATGAAAACACAATCATGAATCTTTACTCTAATGCATATTTAAAATATCTGATATTACCTACAAAATCTTTATTTTGTGAAAACCAATCAACTAGAGCATGCATCAAAATGTGCAAATTAATAAATATACATTATTTAGAACTAGTTATGTCTAGTTAATCTATTTTAATAGAGCTATTTTTAATACACCTATATGTTGTGTACTCAACACATAAACAGTCTATTACTTCTTTATTGTATAAGCTAATGTTATACATCTTATGCATATCAACTTTTTATAACTAACTATACAATGCTAGAACTCTATACATTTAAACGATTACTAAAAGTTACACAAATTGTGAAAGGAACGCTAGTCCTATGCATCACAATGGAAGTAAAGTTCTCTAAATCTTTTTAACATAATGAATAGTGCAATGGGTTTACATTTTGTTAAAGGATTACTATAGCTAAAACTGTCCGTATTACTATATGAAATATACATTCACAAATATATTTCTATTGGCTTCTGTGCCTCCAAACAACATACTGTATATGAAATTGAATGTGCTTTTACAATCACTATGCATTTTCTTGCTCTCAAAGCTGTAACACTCAAGTAATCTTAAGATTTAGAAGTGCTTAGAAAATTAGGCCTTTACCTAATAAGGTAAAGAGCAATGAGCAAAGTGCTGTAACCCATAGCAACTAAAATAATTTGAATATACTGACTACACTAAACAGCTAAAAGACTATTTAAATTCAGCTATGGGTTCCATTACATCATCACTCTTTTCACCACACTGTTAAATAAAGGCATAAGAATTAATAAGTCAAACTGCCTCTGCTACAGAACAGTTTAGGCACTTGTCTAATTTGCTAAGTGTATAATCCTGTTATGCACATTAACTTTGAAGGATAGACTCTATCGCAATCTATACAAACAACTGTATATTGTGCTACCATCACTTTAACATTTCTGACACTAGTTAATAAAAATTAAGAATATACACATTAATAAAGCTACGTGAACTCTACGGTGCAATTATTGCAATTCTTCATCAGTGTTTTATGCACTCTTACAAATTTCAGCCAACTGACAAATAATGTTCATGTTCACGGCATGCTGAAATCTACAACCTTCTTGTTTTTACCAATCATATTGAGACTACAGTTTCAGTGGACAACTTAATTAAGAAATTAAAACTCAACCACTGTCTTCACCTGTTAATGTATTCTTCTTTTTCAAATTGAACTTTATATTTGGCTAACTGGTTTTAACTGTTATAACTTTAACAATTATAAATAGAGAAGGGTTAAAGTGGAACTTTAGTCAGAAAATAGAGTTCTACAAGATCACTTCAGGCTGGCCCTTTTGCAGGTATAGCTATATAAAACATTAAAAAAAGGTGTGTCTATACCAGTCTTTCTCAACCTTTTTACCCCCAGAAAAAACCCTAAAATACTTTGGGGGTCAGTAGGAAAGATGCCCCTTACTTTGGTGGTCAGTAGGAGGTTTAAACCCCCTCAGAATGCCACTTGTAACTTTTTTTTTAAACCTTTAAATCGACGGGTTCCACTTTATGATTAACTGCTGTACAGGGACTTCAGCAAAATAGCAGCCTCTGGCACGAATAAACAGGAGCAATGCTGAAGGCAATTTACAGTGCACACTGATTTTAATAGCATAATTTTTAATGTGGAATGTATGTTCCTTGCTAAAGAACATTATTTAAAAAAAAATAAAAATAACATTTTTTTTTTATCAAGTTGTTATGGGTAAAGTTCCACTTTAAAAGCCAATATCAGTTTATTTTTTTGGTATCTGTGTCTTGTTGGGGAGATTTCCCTTAATTTCCTTTCACCGGGATGCAACAGTAAGTGAGAAGAAATCTACACAAAGAGAGGGAATGCACTTTTACACAGCTGTCACCAGAAAAGGTGCCCCCATTGTAATCTCTGCTTCTTGTAACAATTCTAAAATTGTGACAGTAGCCACCAGGATAAATAGAGGAGGTAATTTTACCAGTGAGGACATAGACAGTAATAAAAAAAAGTTCTAATCTTTCCCCACGCTATCTTAAAAAAAAAAAAAGTGTTGGCTTTACAATACATACACTTTAAATATTGTGTTTCTCATAGTACAATAATCTATTTATTGTTTTCATGAATCACATTTGAATATCTGTGTTTAATGATAAACTCTTTCTGCTTGTTAATATTGTTTAGTACTGTCATAAGTAAAAGTATTGGATCTGTTATCCAGGACCCTGTTATGTAGAGTGGTTTCATAAATAACTGTAATTAATGGCTGTTTTTTTTTTTTTTTATTGAAATGTCACGCAAGCTGACATGACCAGTTTCCACTGACTCAATGTGCGGGGCACCAGTAAGGAATGTAGAGGGGAAACTGGAATGTCTTTTACAAATTGAGTTATTTTGGAACATTTACCAGTAATTATTTAAAAAATAACATTTTTTTTTTTACTTGCTTGTTGCTCTGTAGTTTGAGTATAATATTTTATATACACATTTATAAACGCTCCTTATAGCAATCACCTGCATAGCAGAGAATGTGATTGCTTTTCCCCAATGTAACAGCTGTTTAAATAAGCTGAGTTGGCCAAGAAGAGAATTTATTGGTTTCGATCAGATCAGACTTGCACTGTGAGAGAAGAACAATGAAGCACAGTCACTGCTTTGTAATACTAGGAGGGAAGCAGAGCCTGTAACTGAAATTAGCAATTATGACTGCCCCATGTAAATATGTTGTTCACACTACTACAGAGGATCATAGGTCCTTAAAAAACAGATAGATATTGATTAAAATTATTTACATTATGCCAATCACATACTGTATGTTAAACTGTAAAAAGACTACAATTTTCTTTTAAAGAAGCACTCCATTTAGGGCGATGTTAATTGGGGACGAATAGTCATGGATACAGCTTGTGCATAAAATTATGATTGCCTTCACAGCTGCAAACGTAAAGATCCAGCTCTGTGAAGTTCCTTCTATGCTAATACAATCTACCATATTTTTGCACATAAATGAATTGGCATTCCTGCCTCCTGTTGACAAGAACGCTTGTTCATTCACTATGTCATGGAGAGTCAGCATTTTGGATCTGTCACAACACGGCAGTGAAAACTGAGTTGGCAAATCTCAGAAAGGGAGCCTGGCTTCAATACCAGCAAATTTCTAAAGAATCATATGATACAAAACATGTGCTGATAGCCCACTGGCAGTCATTAGCAAAAGCCCTGTATAGTGGAACTGTACCAGTTTCCTATATGAGAGCCACAATGGAGGCCAAAATGAGCAGTAGCATATGCAGATAAGGAAGGAAACCACCAGGGGACATTCAATGTGCTGAATCTTCATATCAGGAATGCCAAAGTAAATATTATCTTCCATGCATGCTGCCCCATCACCTTCCACCCAATGCTCTTTTTTAGTCTTTATAGAAATGTGAAGTCCTTTAAATTGCTGTAAGCAATCTGCGGTATGAAATATTCACACATTGAGGACCACAGATCCAATACTGACCCCTATCACAGACTTTAACAATCTGCTATTGAAACTTTAGAAATCTCTGCATTATATCCTTTTTCTAGAAAAGCATTTTTGTCCTTTCTATTATCCTTTCCTTCCTGTATGTGAATGATCTATTGTTAAAATCGTATCTTACATTCCTTTGTGTCATATAAAAATACTAGCCGAGAGGTTCAATGTACGGCTATTGCATGACCTACCTGTGCTAAAATTTTACAGTCTTGAAATTTTAAAATTTGTTCTTCTGTATTTAAGTATTCAGTAGTAACAAACTAAAGCAAAAGCATTCCCAGGTAAAAGGTAGTCTATTGCAGCGTACTGCTTTCCAGCCGGACAATTATCTGACCTGATCCTCAGTGTTACACACAGGAATCTCTATAACATCAGTATGATTTAATTGTTATATGTGATAATATTTTTCACTAAATGCATAACCAAGATAGAAGTTTGTGAAGGCAAGTATGAGATATCCATGATTGATATTGTTAGGACTCCTGTTTTTCTGATTACCATCTGTTGTCACACAATAACTCCTTAGTATGGAGAGACATGCTATAGTATTGGCCTCTCTAACTCACAGTATAAACAAACCATTTAAATGATTATTTACGTTAAAATAGTGTAGTAATCAGTTTCCCATTTGCTGCTTCCCTGTCCCATGTCATTTTCACAGACTGACAGGGTTTAATCCCACCAGTTACTGAACTGTGATACTTTCTTTTCATCTCCCTGTATAAAAGTTTAATAAAGAAGCAGACTGGGAAAAGGGAGTGTAGGTGGATTTGTGTAGCTTAATAAGTTTGGCTGTACTGGCCTGCATACCCGTTAGCATATTTCTCGTAGTACTCAGCGGGACTGTAACCTGCTGCTCCCAAGCTATACTGAGAGAAAGCAGAGGCGTAGGCTTGGCTGTAACTCTGGCTGTAAGCTTGAGATGCTCCATATGGATCAGCATACTGTGCCATAACAGCTGCTGCTGCTGCTGTCCTCCTGCCAACAGGACTTCTGTCCCTGTATGCTGCGGGAGCCAAGGCTGCGCTGATTGATGGTGGAGCTGGTGCAGCAGCCGCTACGGGAGCAGTTGGAAGGGTTGCAGCAGCTGCAGCTACCACTGGAGCAAGGGCTCTGTCATAGGCAGCACGAGCCCCAAGCCCGCTTCTGTCGTAGAAATCATACGTGTATCTCTCATAGTACTCCCTTTCATACCAACAGCGAGGTGAAAATGGTGAGAAAGAAGGTGGAGGTTGTGGCAGGCGTCCACGATGAAAGTAATAAGCAGGTGGTGGTGGAGGAGGAGGTGGAGGTGCTGTTTGGACTGCAACAACAGCTGCAGATGCTAACTTGGAGCTCTTTGGGGCATTGTTGCTCTTGGACAGAGTAACAAAGATCTTCTGGTCCTCCAGAGGTGTATCATTAAGGTGCAAAATTGCATCCATGGCTTCTCTTTCCTTGGCCATGTGTACAAAAGCATAATTCTTTACTATATCACATTCCACAACTTTCCCAAACTTCTCAAATAACTCCTTTATTTGGGATGTTGTCGCCCTGCTTGAGACATTGCCCACGTATATTTTGGTGGCATTGCGAATCTTTGACGTTGCATATTCCACAGTAAGATGGGAGCCATAGAACTCCTGTTTGTGCAATTCTCCAATGGCACGGTGAGCATCCTGCTCTCTTTCCATGTGGACAAAGGCATAGTTTTTGAGAATGTCACATTCATTCACCTGACCATACCTCTCAAAGAGCTTCTTTAACTCTTCAGGGGATGCGGATGGAGAGACGCCACCAACAAAAATCTTCACCATGGCTTGGGGATATTGTTTGAGAATATCCCAATGCTGTGTCCCCCTTCTAGTTAAAAACAAAACAAAATGATTAGGCAATTAAATGATACTCAGATGCTATGCAGTAAAATGATTTAATTTAGTTTGGCTTACTCTAGCGAATAGACAACCATAAATGTAAATTCTAACAATGATTTTTTTTCTTTCTCCGCTTTCTAACCTCCGCCCAACCACTCACCTCCAAACAAACAAGTCGGTAAGTACACATTGACATAGCTGCGATGGTTTTCAGTGAGACAAATTTAACCTGGCATGTCGAGTTTGGCAAGAGGTGCCGCTTTCCAAACTCCCCCAATGACATTAAAGAGACCACAAGCTAAGCAATTAGTTTGCTGTTGTGGCACCGTATTTTAATGCTAAATCCCCCCTCTGGCTGTGAAAAAACTGTCAGAACAAAAAATGTCATTCAAGAGGCAGCATTATGCCTGTTTAAAAGCGGCCTTTTTTGCTCATTTTTGATCTGTTATATACTACTAGACTATAGAATGTTGTCAGCCCACAACAAGACTTAGTAGCTAAGCGCATAAGTGCATATCTGGCAGACCAGCAGATACTTTTCTGTACTTGCAAGGTCTTAAAAAGGATAAAAATGTGCATGTATTGCAGATTTGTACTGCATGTGTTTTTTATTTTTATTTTGCCCTGACAAACAGAATTAAATAAAAATACATTTTGAGCCATTATTTCAAAGATTACAAATTCAGTTGCTCCAGATCTTAGTAAATGAGGTAAAGTGTCACTTTGCAAAAAGTACCCAATCACATGCAAGAAACATTTTTAAAAAATATTTTTTTCTTGCACATGATTGGATGATTATACTCAGCAGAGCTTTTGGTCATTTGCTAAGCTTTGGAGCAACTGCTCTTGCAAAGTGTACAGTGTTTTTGCCTTTAGTAAGTCAACCCCAAGGAGTCTGATTTAAAATGGAAATTTATTCAGAAAATTCAATCTTGCTTGATCACTTCAGACTGGCCCCGTTTGCAGGTATAGCTATGTAAGACCAGTGGCGGCTGGTGAAGTTTTATGATGGGGGGCGCCAGACCACGTTCTTCCTTTTTTGACCCCTCCCACTTCTCATAAGCCCTACCCCTTATAGAATCCACCCACTCCGTCCCCTCTATTCCATTTGCTTCCACCCATAGTGTCAGGAGTATACAGCTTAGCATCACAGGACAGGGTATACAGCCCCGGCTTCACAGGACTGAGTATACAGCTCCAGCATCACAAGACAGAGTATGCAGCTCAGTACCACAGGACAGAGTATATAGCTCAGCATCACAGGACTGAATATATAGTCCCAGCATCATAGGACAGGGTATACAGCTCAGCATCACAGGACAGAGTATATAGCTCATCCTCACAGATAAGGGCATATAGATCAGCATCACAGGACAGAGTATATAGCTCATCCTCAAAGATCAGGGTATATAGTTCAGCCTCACAGATCAGGGTGTATAGCTCCGCCTCAACAATCAGGGAAATCTTGACCAGACTTTGCTGCTGCAATGAAGTTCAAAGATCAGATAGTACTGCCTGCCAGAGGTGGTGTAGTGTCACATATAGCGACCCATCAATTTTGGCTACCCGCTGGACTGCGCATGCGCGATGCCGCCATATGCGTTCCAACACTGTGGCGATCTGCGCTTGCGCAGAATTCTGTGGACACACCCCTGAGTCCAGGTTCAAGCCCCCCCATCCAAGTGGACATAGAGTTAGGCTATAATTATGCCGAGCGAAGCGAGGCCATGCCCGAAGCGTAGCGAGCCCGCGAGGGGTCCTGTGGCAAAGTGGTCTTACAACAGTGTTGGAACGCATATGGCGGCGTCGCGCATGCGCACTCCAGCGGGTAGCAAAATGTGATGGGTAGCCGAATGTGACGTGACAGTGGCTGTATATCAAGATTGGCTATATAAGACTATAGTTCCTGTGACAGTTGTGTGTGACACATTTCACAGCAATTGCACTCATATTTAGCCAATCTTGTGATACAGATTCCTCTGTTATGCAGTACTGC